>CM062086.1:17783017-18422217 GCA_031163375.1 Conogethes punctiferalis | reverse complement strand
TCACTTCAATAGCCATAGCTCTGGTCATGCTAGAGAAGTTACCACTTCGCCAATAATTCATCTTACTGCGTCCCAATACCTAAAAATCTTAGAAAAACTGTACAGAAAATTCTCATATTGTAATCTAAACTCACTAAAAAAAAAAAAAAAAAAAAAAAACCAACCTAACCTAACCTAACCTAACCTAACCTAACCTAACCTAACCTAACCTAACCTAACCTAACCTAACCTAACCTAACCTAACCTAACCTAACCTAACCTAACCTAACCTAACCTAACCTAACCTAACCTAACCTAACCTAACCTTTTTTTTTTTTTTTTTTTTTTTTTTTTTTTTTTTTTTTTTTTTAAGCCGGGGAAAATGCTTTTAGGCATACCCGCCGCTCGGGGGAACGACGGGTTATGTGGGACTCGCCCTGCCTCAAGGTGGAAGGGAGGCAGGGAATACCCACTAAAAACCCCGGCCCTTTCGTCATGCGCCTATGGGGACGGTGTCAAGGGGCCTGAGGTAACTCATACAGCCTTGGCACCGCCAGCGCTGTCCGCCCTATGCGGCAGACACCCACGAGCTCACCCCCCTAGGGGGGAGCGACAGGAGGGGTCCGAAAGGACAACCCACTCCCGTCCGACGGAGACGGGGACCCGTGCAATGCAGGTGGAGGTGCCCCCGCACCAACCACCCGCTGGGCCCCGTCAGGCGGCATCAAGCGGCGGAAAAGTCGCCGCGCGCGGCCACCTCTACGTCTGCGGAGGGGAGGAGCGTCGGGATCATCTTCCCGCTCCCGCTCCGCGGCCTCCTTTTGGGACATAATCGTCTCACAAAAGGAGGCCATCGCCGTCCAATTCGAGCGGCTCTCCAGCATCGATAAAATGATGGCTGGGAGCGACAGGTCTGGTCCCAACGAGCCGACCAGAACGGCTCGGGGACCGTCAAAAGCCGGGCAGACTGCCAGGGTGTGATCTGCCGTGTCACACCCGGCCCCACACTCGCGGCACACAGTGGATTCCTCCCGTCCGATCCGATGCAGATATTGTCCGAAGCACCCGTGCCCAGACAATACCTGCACCAGACGAAACGTGAGGAATCCATGTTGCCGCAACCTAACCTAACCTAACCTAACCTAACCTAACCTAACCTAACCTAACCTAACCTAACCTAACCTAACCTAACCTAACCTAACCTAACCTAACCTAACCTAACCTAACCTAACCTAACCTAACCTAACCTAACCTAACCTAACCTAACCTAACCTAACCTAACCTAACCTAACCTAACCTAACCTAACCTAACCTAACCTAACCTAACCTAACCTAACCTAACCTAACCTAACCTAACCTAACCTAACCTAACCTAACCTAACCTAACCTAACCTAACCTAACCTAACCTAACCTAACCTAACCTAACCTAACCTAACCTAACCTAACCTAACCAACTCGATTTAAAATCACCTAGTATACTCCTACGCTGCTGAGATTTGCACCAAATATCGCAATAATTTATATCTTCCTTCCGCTTTTTACCCGACGGGTCTATCCCTTATACTTTCCCTTACAGCCCCATCTTGTAACGTCGAGTTGTTTGCACACCCATCCGCTCAACTCGTACTCGCCACCTGAAACACACAAAAATAATAATTAAATTAAATTAAATACACATTAAATAAAAGTAATAAACTACTACTTACCCGTACCTGTAAACCACAGCTTTACAATGGTTGTCTCTAGATCACCGACTAGAAACCAAACAATGTCCCCCCAGGAGACAGCAGCAGCCATAGAAGAGTCCGTTCCCTCGACATCATCACAAGGGACACAACCCCAAGCCACTCAGTCCCCGGAACGGCTCGTCACCGGCACCGCCACATCGTCTCCAAAGGACCCAACCAAGCAGCAACCTCTAAATAAGACCATCACAATAGAAGGTCCCTCCAAGGCTCCCCCTAGCGTGAGCACAGCACTAACAGCAGCTGCAAATCCCTCGAAAATCAGAGGAGAAGTCGTTTCAGGGAATCCTGACCCAGACTACACTCCCCCGGGACAGGCCAAAAAGGGGGAGACAAAACCCTCCAAGCCAAAGGCTAAGGCACCAAAACCCAGCGAACCGGAGCAAGTAAAGTTCGTGGAATACATGCCTGAAATTGTCACACCGCGCACAGTGGAGGCAGAGGCGACCCTGAAACACGCTTTATTTGAAATGAGCCAAAGCGGAAATCTTAAAACCACCATCAAAAACGCAGTCATTAACAGCCTAGACAAAATGTATAGGCTAGTAAAGAACGCAGAAAGAGAGAATAAGCTGATGAAAGGACAAGAAACACAAGAAATAGCAATAGAAATTGAAAAGGAGGTTACACAGCACAAAAAACATGACACAGCTCTGAAAGAAGAAGGCGCAAAGATGCTCCAAGCAATACAGGAACATTCCAAACTCCTGAAAGACAGCCAGGAGGAAATGAAGAGGCTCAAGGAAGCGATAGACGAACAGAAAGAAAGGACAATCGCAGGGCCTATGACATATGCAGGAATGGCGGCTGGAGTACCAAGAGCAAACATCAGGACCGCTGAAGCCATGCACTCTGTGGTAATCACCTCCTCCAATGAAACGGAAACAGGAGACCAAGTGATTAGCAAAATCAGACAGGCGATAAATGCAAAGGAAGAAGGAGTAAAGATAGATAAGATCAGAAAGGCGAAAGATAGGAAAATAATAATTGGCTGCACAACGAAGGAAGAATTAGGAAGAGTAAAAGAGAGAATTGAAACTGCAGAAAAATCCCGGAAAGTAGAGGAGGTCAAGAATAAGGACCCACTCGTTATACTTCGTGATGTCATGAAATATAACTCCAACGAGGAAGTACTGGCAGGCATCAGGATGCAAAATAAAGACATCTTTGCAGGAATAAACAAAGAAGAGGACCGCATGGAGGTCAAATACAGGAAACCCACCCGCAACCCACTGGCTACTCATATAGTGGTCAAGGTATCTCCCACACTCTGGAACAGACTCACAGCGGTGGGAATCCTGCATGTAGACCTGCAAAAAGTGAGAGTAGCCGACCAGTCGCCTCTTATCCAATGCTCACGCTGCCTAGGATACGGCCACAGCAAGCGCTTCTGCGAACAGGCAGCTGACGTGTGCGGTCACTGCGGGGGCCAGCACCATAGGTCCGAATGCACAAGCCGGACCTCCGGCGAGGCCCCCAAGTGCACCAACTGCACCAAGGCAAAAATGGACCATGCAGACCACAGTGCCTTCAGCCAGGAATGCCCAATAAGGCAACGGTGGGACTCCTTAGCGAGGTCCACCGTGCAATACCGCTGCTAAGGGCGTCCCGGCAGTAATCCCAAACAGCAGACAAAACAACTCAAGCACCAGCGTACCCATCACCCAGTACCGTGTCATACAAGCTAACCTACAAAGGAGTCAATTGGCCACCTCAGAACTCATGTTAGAAGCGTCCAAGAGGAAGATAGCAGTTGCAATGATCCAGGAACCTTACATCGGCTCCATTGGAGAAATGAAAACCTATCCTGATGTAAGGATTATACAATGTAGCCGTAAAACATCCAAGGTAAATAAATCTGCAATTGCTGTCTTCAACAAAGACATCGACGTCGTATTGTGCCCTGACTTAACATCGGAAAATATAGTGGTGGTCAAGTTGAGAACCTCTGCATGGGAAATTGGCATGGTCTCCGTATATCTCGAAGGAGACCAACCAATAGAACCCGATCTGGAGCTTCTCAGCAAAATCATGCGTGACATAGGCACAAGAGACACGGTACTGGGAGGAGATGTAAACGCGTGGAACCTATGGTGGGGCAGTCGAGAGGTGAACCACAGAGGAGAGGCATTAGCTGGTATGATCGAAGAGTTGGGTCTAGAGATCCTAAACCAGGGCTCTGACCCGACTTTTGATACAATCAGAGGCGACAGAAGGATCACCAGCTGTGTCGATATAACAGTGTGCACCACCGACATGCTCACCAAGATAGAGGGATGGAGAGTGGCGGGAGACGTCACAGGATCCGATCACGGCGCAATCCTATTCACCATAAACCTGCAAAAAGCAATAGGCACAGACATAAAAAGAACTACCAGAATCTACAACACTAGAAAAGCAGACTGGGAATTATTCGACAAACAATTAACAGAAGCATTAGAAACTAAAGGAATAAATGAACACAACATTAATAACACAAACAACAAACTAGACCTGGAAGAAATAACAAAAAACTACACTACAGCCATAATAAACGCATGCGATAAAGCCATACCAAAAAAGAAAAATAAAAGCTTACTTACCTTGCCGTGGTGGACCGACGAACTCGCCGCAATGAAAAGAGACGTAGCCACGAAGAAGCGGAGAATTCGTTGCGCCGCACCAATCCGCAGACCCGAAGTAATCCAGGAATACCTGAAACAGAAAGAAGAGTATGAAAATCAAGCAAAAAAGGCACAAACAGAAAGTTGGAAGAAATTCTGTGAAAAACAAGACAAAGAAGGACTATGGGAAGGAATTTACCGAGTCATAGGACGAACAACAAAAAGGCAGGAAGACGAAATGCTTATCAGCGAAGGAAAAACCCTGGACGCAGAACAATCAACCGAACTTCTCGCAAAAACCTTTTATCCAAAAGATGATGAAAATAAAGACACAATAGAACAAAGACACATGAGACAGAAAGCTATAGAGATAAACACAGACGATAATGAAGAACACCCTGACCCCCCATTTACAAAAGACGAGATGATGAGAGCTGCACAAAGCTTCAACCCGAAAAAGGCCCCAGGCAAAGACGGTTTAACAGCCGATATATGTGAACGAGCCATCTCACAAAATGACAGAATTTTCCTAGCACTGGCAAACAAGTGTATGGAACTGGGGCACTTTCCAAAAATATGGAAAGTGGCCACAGTGATAGTACTTAAAAAACCGGGAAAAGACAACTATACAAGCCCTAAGTCTTACAGGCCCATAGGACTCCTGCCGGTGCTAGGAAAAATTTTGGAGAAAATGATAATGGCCAGAATTAAATATCACATACTGCCAAAATTGAGCCCCCGACAATACGGGTTCGTTCCCCAAAAGAGCACCGAGGACTCCCTCTATGCACTAGTGAAACACATTAAAGAGCAAACAGAACAAAAGCAAATAGTAACTATTGTTTCACTGGACATAGAGGGAGCCTTTGATAGCGCATGGTGGCCAGCGATAAAGCTAAGACTAGCCGAAAAGGAGTGCCCCCGAAATGTCAGAAAAGTCATTGACAGCTACCTAGAAGAGAGAAAGGTAGAAGTTAGATACGCAGGGAAAGAGCACTCAGTATATAATGAAAAGGGCTGCATACAGGGCTCCATTGGCGGACCTTTATTGTGGAACCTTCTGCTGGACCCGCTACTGGTAAAACTCGTAGAGAAAGGCATATACTGTCAAGCCTTCGCGGACGACATCGTTCTGGCATTCACCGGGAAAACAGCCGACGAAATCCAGCAACAGGCCAACGCAACACTGTCACTTATTCAGGAGTGGGGTGTCGAAAACAAGCTGAAATTCGCCCCTCAAAAAACATACGCAATGACCATCACTAAGAAATTGAAATATGACACCCCACATCTGAAAATGGGCAGCATTAATATACAGATGGTAGACGAGATCAAGCTCTTGGGAGTTGTCATAGATAAAAAACTTACTTTTAATAGCCATGTAAATACAGCTTGCAAAAAAGCAGTAAGAATCTATGGACAGCTCTCAAGAGCTGCAAAGACCAGCTGGGGCCTGCACCCAGAAGTAATTAAGACCATCTACACTGCAGTCGTGGAGCCCATAATCATGTACGCAGCAAGTGTGTGGGCACCGGCTGCAGAAAAGATTGGCATACAAAAACACCTGAATGCGGTGCAAAGGGGTTTTGCACAGAAGATAGGGAAAGCATACCGAACTGTCTCCCTGAACTCTGCCCTGGTGTTGGCGGGAATCCTCCCACTGGACATCAGAATAAAGGAAGCTGCGGCACTTTATATGTCCAAAAAAGGAATCACCCAGCCGACACTGGACAGAGAGGTAGAGGCAAAAGTACCCTTCTGTGAGAAACCCCACCCCGCAGCACAGGCGACTAATGACTTCCTGTGCCTAATAGACCAGGAAATAGTAGACGCAAACAACACCCAAGACCTGCGCATATATACGGATGGCAGCAAAATCGAGGGCAAAGTCGGAGCAGCGGTCTCCATATGGAATAAAGACAGAGAAATAAGGGCCATAAAACTCAAACTGGAAGACCACTGCTCCGTCTACCAGGCCGAATTGCTTGCCATCCGAAGAGCCACAGCAGAAATCCTAAAAAGGAAAGAGACTACATTCGGCATCTACAGCGACTCTCGCTCCGCTCTCGAGTGTATAAAAAATCCAGGATCGCTACAACCGATCGCAGAAGAGGTGCGCCAAGATCTGAAAACCTGCAAGCAGCAGAACAAGCACGTGCACCTCTTCTGGATCAAAGCTCATGCCGGACTGGAGGGTAATGAGAGAGCGGACGAGCTAGCAAAAGAAGCGGCGCTCTTTAAGAAAACCAGACCAGATTACGACCAGTGTCCGGTTTCATTCGTCAAGAGACAAATCCGCCTGGAGTCTCTTGACGAATGGAACCGTAGGTACAAAACCGAAGGGACAGCAGGCATTACCAAAATATTCTTCCCGGATGCAATAAGCGCGCATAAGACAATAAAGGGAATTGAACTCAATGGCAAAATAACGCAAATGCTTACAGGACATGGCGGGTTTGCCCAATACCTGAACAGATTCAAATGTAAGACAAGCCCAGCATGCATTTGCGATCCAAGCATAGAAGAGACCGTTCCCCACCTAATCACAGAATGCCCCACCACCGAAAAAGCCCGATTTGACCTGAAACACCAAATCGATACAGAAATTAATATAAACACAATACAGGAAATCATCGCTGACCCTGCAAGAAGGGAACACTTCTTAAAATATATGACAGTAGTAGCAGAACAAGCAATAGCAAGAAATAAAACTTAAGCATAGACACAAACAAGCAAAACTACATTAAGCATAAATACAAAAATCACATAACAGTACATATAAAAGCAATTATAAAAATAAAGCACTTAAAATACAGCAAATATTACACATACATAAAATAAAGCAAACATTACAAAGCAAAGAAAACATAAAAAAGCATACAAAAGTCTCTGATCACGTCAGAGGTAAAAGACATAAACCCAAAGAAAAAAAAAAAAAAAAAAAAAAAAAAAAAAAAAAAAAAAAAAAAAAACCTAACCTAACCTAACCTAACCTAACCTAACCTAACCTAACCTAACCTAACCTAACCTAACCTAACCTAACCTAACCTAACCTAACCTAACCTAACCTAACCTAACCTTTTTTTTTTTTTTTTTTTTTTTTTTTTTTTTTTTAAGCCGGGGAAAATGCTTTTAGGCATACCCGCCGCTCGGGGGAGCGACGGGTTATGTGGGACTCGCCCTGCCTCAAGATGGAAGGGAGGCAGGTAATACCCACTAAAAACCCCGGCCCCTCCTACAGGCGCCTATGGGGATGGTGGCACGGGACCCGGAGTTACCAGAACGGCCGTGACACCACCAGCGCTGCCCGCTTACGCAGGCCCGACAGGCCCCCCCATAGGGGGAGCGGCGGGAGCGGCCCGGAGGGCCGGCCCACTCCCGTCCGACAACGACGGGGACCCGTGCAAGGCGGATGGAGGCGCCCCCGCACCGTCCACCCGCTGGGTCCCGTCAGGGGGTTGCTGGCGGTCGAACGCCCGCCTATTGCGCCCCCCTCTGCGTCTGCGTGACGCCGGGGCCGAAGGATCGTCCTCGCGCGCACGCTCTGCAGCCTCCTTCTGCGAGATGACGGTCTCACAGAAGGAGGCGACAGCCGACCAAGCCGCGCGGCCGTCCAGCATGGCTGAGACGACCGCGGGAAGACAATCCAAATTGCTGATCGCTCCGGACAAAACAGAGCGTTCGGACTCCCACGCTGGACACCGGAATAGAGTGTGGTCGGCCGTGTCGACGTCCGCCCCACACTCCCAACACTGTGCCGATACCTCCCGCCCGATTCGGTGCAGGTAGCTGCCGAAGCAACCGTGTCCGGTCAGCACCTGCACCAGGCGGAAGGAAAGGTGGCCATGAGGCCGTTCCAACCAATCCCTCAGTACGGGACCAAGAGCGTCCAGGAGACGTCTTCCGTATGGTGCGGAGGCGAGGCTCTCTGTCCACTGAAGGACGAGGTCTTCGTGGGCCTCCCTCCGCACTGCCCCTCTTTCTGCTGGAGCAGGGCGCTCCCCGCGCGCCCTCTCCTCGGCTGTCCAGGTGTACACCCTGGCTAGTACCTGGGCCTCAAGGGCCCAGGGCGGGGTGCCAGCCAGGGCGCACGAGGCGTCGTAACCGACCGTGCGGTAGGCCCTGGCAACCCTTTGGGCTACTGCCCGCTGGGGCCGCCGTAGATGTACGACGTTTTGCCTGTGTGAGGCACGGTCGGCCCAGATTGGTGCACCGTAAAGCGCGATGCTTTTAATAATGCCGGCGTACAATCGCCGGCAATGTGCCTTCGGCCCCCCCAAATTCGGGAGGAGCCAGGCAAAGGCGTTCGCTGCTTTTAGGAGCCGCGGCGACAGCCCGCTAAAGTGCGGGCCAAACTGCCACCGCGGATCCAGCTCGAGACCAAGGTATTTGATGGTGTCCCTTAACTCCACTCGGACACCATCAACGACTATGTAGGCGCCCTGAGGGCGGCGCTGCCGAGGCCCACGGAAAAAGATGGCCTGGGTTTTTTCCAGCGCCACCCGGAGCCCCAAGAGGCCCATGCGTCGGGCAATTAAAGTGCCCCCTGCCTCTGCCAAGCGCGCAGCGCGCTCATATGTCTTCCCCCGGGCAGTGACTAGGGTGTCATCGGCATAACAAATGACACCCATGCCCGGGAGGAGAGCCCCGCGCAACAACCAATCGTACCCGATGTTCCACAGGAGGGGCCCCAAAACGGACCCCTGTGGAACACCGGACCCGACTTCGTAACGGCAAAGACGGCCGTCTCTATCCACATAAACCACCGAGCGGTCCCGCAGGTAACTCTCCAGCAGTACTCGAAGGTACGCTGGCACTCCAAAATATTCCAGAGCCGCCAGTATGGTGGCGCGGGGAATGGTGTTGAACGCATTGGCTATGTCAAACGATATAGCCAACACGCCTTCCCCGCGCTCCTCCGCTTCCTTGCAGAGTGCCTTTAACCGAGACAGGGCGTCGATAGTCGAACGCCCTGTTCGGAAACCATATTGGGACTCAGATAAGTCGGGACCCGTACCCTTCAGGTGTTCATTAATGCGGGAAGCGATAACCCGCTCGAACACCTTGCCCATCTCGTCAAGGAGGACGATTGGCCTATACGCCGACGGCGAGTCGACAGGCCGGCCCTCCTTGCGGAGTAGGCAAAGCTGCCCCTCTTTCCACAACTTAGGGAACCTCCCGACCGAAAAACACGAGTCAAAGAGGCCCCTAATGCGCTCCTCAAATTGTGGAGCAACCAGCGCGATCACCTTCGCGGGAACACCATCCGGACCTGGCGCGGTTTTCTTTGTCCGGAGACAAGAGGTTGCCGCCTCAAATTCCTCAAAGGTGACGTGAGGAATTTCCGTCTCCACAGGGCCTGTTCCGTTGTAAGGGCGCATGGGCGGGGGGACAAAAGATGGATTGTGGGCCGGGAACAAAACCCGGACCACCTCCCCCAACAGGCTTGGCTCGAGGGTCTCGGTCAGTGGGGGACCAATGGGGCGCAGCTGATTGCGCGCCGCCCGGTACGGTCTCCCCCACGGATCCCTGTTAAGGCCCTCGAGCATTTCCTCTCTGGCTCGGTCCTTCGCGGCACCGATTGCGGCTTTGAGAACCCGCCTTGCCTCGACATAGGAAGCATATAGGCGGGTCTCGTTGTCGTCGTTCCTGACGCGGCGCCGGCGGGCTCGTTGGAATGAGCGGCGGGCAGCGATACAGATCGCACGTAGGTCGGCGATCTCCTGCGACCACCAGTAAACAGCCTTGCGGGGTGTCGGACGACCGGACCGAGGCATGCTGGAATTGCACACCTCGGTCAAAGACTCCCGCAGAACTGTGGCGCAAGAGTCAACATCCGGACCGGAGAAAGGAGGTACCGCCCAGTCTTGTAAAAAGGCAGCCTCCTTTGCGACTCCCCGGTCCAGACGAGACAGAGCCCATCGTGGGAAAGACGCCCTGTTTCGGGCGTGAGTGGCAGCCGGGATATGAGGGGAGGAGACCTCCCAGAAAATATGTCTGTGATCAGACAATGTCTCCCCCCTGTGAACTTTCCAGTTACGCACACGTGATGCCAGGGCAGGGGTAGCGAACGATATGTCCACTATGGACCCCCCCTGTTGCCGTACACACGTGTGGGTATTGCCCCTATTGAGGAGCGTGAGTCCCACCGAGACCATCCAGGTTTCAAGGACAGGGCCCCGACGGTTGCATGAGGCGGCTGTGTTGCCCCAGAACGCCGACTTCGCGTTGAAGTCGCCGGCGACAATAACCTGGCGGGGAGCCAAACGAGAGACCACGATGGATAATTGGGCGATGAACGCCTCAAATTCACTCAGAGGGCGGTTTGGGGAGAAGTATACGCCAATGATGGCAATTTCCCCCCATTCCACCGCGACAAAGCCGGGACCCCTGTCAAACAGGGTGATAGGGGGGGAATCCGAAGACGACCCCCGAAAGACAGCCACCAAGCCGTCGGTGTCATCCAGCCAATGGTTGGAGACGAAGTACGGCTCGGCAACTATTGCGACGTCCACCTGCCGCTCGGCCATGGTCTGCAAGAGCAGATCCTGGGCCGCGCGGCAGTGGTTTAGATTCGACTGTAGGAAGGTGCGATGACCGAATAAATCCATTATTCGGACATCGCACCCTCCGTCTCCGCTGGAACAGCATCGACTTGCCCAACCGGCCGGGACCTTGCCGGGAGCTTTCCCCTCTTAGCAGGGGGGGAGCAACTCTTCCCCCCCATGATGTGGTCGGCCTTTCTGCCGCTGTCGGCGCACACAGCGCAGTGCACCTTGGCGGTGCAGGTCGCAATTTTGTGGCCGACCTTGCCACACCTGAAGCATGTCTCGGATCGTTCCGCTGTAGATGGACACAGGGAACGGGTATGTCCGAGACCATAGCATCTAAAGCACCGGAGGGGGCGCGCCTCCAGTGCTTTCACCATCGCCGAAGAGAAGCCCACGAGTATGCGGCCCGCTTCCAAGATTTTTTGCGCCACCGGGATAGGGCATTGAACGCGTAGCGTGCCCATACCGCCGCGGCCAGGGCGAATTTCGCCCGCCCGAATGGCTTCGGCGCTACACCCTCCAATTGCGGTCATCCTCTCGACAACCTCGGCCTTCTCCACCGAGTCATCAAGGTCAAGGACCAAGAGGTCCACACACCTCTGTGGCCGGGTTATCTTGGCCACGTCAGAGACCGCCTCTCGCAATTTGGCCGCAAAAGTGTCGGCCAAATCGGCGCTTTGGATGCCAGGAAACTCAAACTTTCTGGCACCAGTCTGGGTTTGCCTCACTCGAGCGGCCCCGATGCCCAACTGGGCCAGATCAAAGTGGGCCCTCGCCTTACGCAGAACCGACTCGTAAGTCTCCCCCTTGTCGACAGCTTCCGCGGTAAGCGTCACAACTACCGCAGAAGTTTTAGGGGGGACCAGCTTCTTCTTCTTGGGCTTGGTCTTCCTCTTCTTGTTGGCGGTCGGGGCCGGGGCTGCATTCCTCGCAGTGGCCGAAGGGGTGGATTTGCCTCCCCTACCTGACGGCGCTGGTGCGGTCTGGGCATTGCTGACCGCGGAAGGCTTTGTGGCCTTCTTCTTCTTCTTGCGAGCCACGACAGACCAACCCTCATTCGCTGGCGTGGTCGCTGGCAATGAAGCATCTTCTGGAGGGGAAGAGATGACTGCCGCCAAAGGTGTAGGGGCAGCAGATCCAACTCCCCTTGATGAGGAAGGACCAGGAGCCTGAGAGGGGGCGGCGGATGGTACTGCTGCCCGGTTCGGCTTAGCCTTCTTCGGCCGCTGGGTTTTGGGAGGCTCGGGAGCCTTGAATGGCTCAGGGAGTCTCTCCAAGACAACCACAGGCGTCTTGGCCTTCTTGTCCGCTGCCAGTGGTGGTCGGAACCTTTCATTTGGGTTCTGAAGCTTGCGCTCCAGACCCGCGATGATGTCCCTCGTAAAGACCTTTTGGTGCAGCATGGCCTGATTGATGGCCGTCTGCATGTCCGACATAGTAACGAGCGACGAGGGCGCCGGCAACTGAATGTCGGCCACCTCCATCGCTTGGACACCATCTGTCTCCGTCCGGGTGGGGCTGCTGTTGAGGACAGCTTTGAGCTCGCTCCTGAGCTGGGCGATTTCAGCCCTGAGCGCCTCTGTTTCCGCCTGTTGCTGAACAATCTGCGTGGCCTGCAGCGAGTTTTCAGCCATCAGGCGGGTTACGGTCACCTGGAGGCGCTTCGTCTCGTCTGATGTGGTCCGTTTGGACCATTCAGCCATCGTCAGTTTAAGATGGCTGGACCTCTCGTTTAGCCTTTGCGGTGGGTTCCCTTAAGATTGCTGACGTGGCAATAAACCTGTCCATGCTTTCTAGGTCGCTCACCGCCAGGATCTCGTATTTGGGCTGTGGTCAACGTCGTCAGTCCGTAGTAGAGCCAGTGACTCGTAGCCGGACTGCAGCAAAGCGGCGCGGGACTCCCGTTCCCTAGCCAACAGCTGCTCCTCCATCTCCAACTCTAGCGCAGCCTTCTTGGCCGCGTTGAGTTCTTTCAGGGCCGCGGCACGGCCGACGTACTCTCCCGTTGTACTCGGCCGCCCGCGCCCTCTCTTCGCCTTGGTGTTATTCTTCCCTTTCCCCTTGGGTAATTGGGAATCAGAGGCGGAGGCAGAATCCGCGCTAAAGTTCGCCCCGCTCCGCTTGAGAAAACTCGCGCGGGAAGCGGTGCTCTCGTCCGACTCCGATAATTCCGAGGGTCTCCGGAAAAATGACCCTCTCAAGGAGGCCGCAGATGACGCGCGGCTTCTGGATGGAGAACCCATCTCCAGAGAGGGCACATTGCCCGAACACTCACCACTCGCCTCGCCCGAAGGCGGAATCACTATGCCCGAAGGCACCAACGCCTCGCCCGAGGGCGGCAAAACTCCGCCCGAGGGCACACTCGCCTCCACTTCCTTATCAGCTCCTGAACGCGCAGAACGGCGCGTCACTCTTCTAGGCGTATCGCCTAACTCCTCCACTCTTCATTCCTCCCCGTTTTTCCCCAAGGTTTTCTTTAGATTCTCCAGACTATTCCCACGAGTGTGGTCGCAATAAGTGTCCGATCCGGACAGAGGCGCCTTGCCCGGACAACCCTATTACAGCCACGGGGGGCGGGCGGTCCCCGTGGGCCGAGCCGCCTCGTGGTCTTCTCCCAGACCACGACCCCTAAACAGGGGCCCCACCTGCCGCGCGCATCCACAGCGGTGGGATTGGGGTTTTTTAGTGTGGGGAGCTCCACTCGGGCCGGCGACCAAGCCAAGCCCACTGGCCCCCAGGAGGGGGTACAGTTTGCACGGCGGCAGAACGCCGTGCTACCCCGCCCGCTACTACCTTTCCCAACAGGGAAGGGGAGGGAGGGGTGGAGTGCTGGAACGTCAGCCGCATCTGGAACGACCGACAGAACGGTCCCCACCAGAATACGTTGCCCAGGGTAAACCGGCCACCCCAACTGCCGTTCCCAGTAATTAAGAGGAATTACTGGGACTGGCATCTGAGTGGCACTCGAGGAGGTCTTCCAGCCTGATACCCCAACCCACCTAACCTAACCTAACCTAACCTAACCAACCTAACCTAACCTAACCTAACCTAACCTAACCTAACCTAACCTAACCTAACCTAACCTAACCTAACCTAACCTAACCGGGGACCCCCCACAGAGCTTGCGTCCACGTCGCGTCCCCTGGGCAACGGCGCGTCCTGACCACCGTAACGGAGTGGCAGGCCGGCGGCTGAAGAGCTCTGTGCACCGATTGCGAATAATTGTTATCATTGCGAACTTACTGCGTACTACGATGTCTACTCAGAAGGAGTCTGTGGTAATTACCATGGAGCGTCGAATTACTGAAATATCAGACTTTGATTCCTACTATAGAGTACCAACGAGGTGAAACAAACAATTGATGATTGCCTCAATGCGAATAAAAGCCTTACCAGAGAGAATAAAGAATGTATCTTTCAATGCACCAGGTTCCTCAGACAGAGTGTCAACGTCTTTGAGGACCTAAAAAGAGATTTATTGAAGAAGCTCAGAGAGAACGAAATCCCGAATCCATCTGTGAAGTCAAAGAGTCTACGACAGGCCTGAAGGAGGATATAGTTCAGGCTGTGAAGTCTGAACTCGCCACTCTTAGAGCGGAAAATAAAATCTTCCCCACCTCCTTCAGTAGCCGCCGCTCCTGCGGTGTCTTACGCCTCCGTAGCCTCGGCCAAACTACCTACAGCGCCCCGAACAAAGCCGGCCATCATCTTCACAGCCGACCGATGTTTCAAAGAAACCACTGGAAGTCGCTTCCGAGTGGAAGCAGGTGGTTTCTTTCCGAAAACATAAATACGCGCCTACAAAAATCCCAGCCGATCTCAAATGGAAAGGTACGCGTGGAGTTTGAGAAGGCAGAACAGTGTGATGAGACCATCCAACGCACCCAGTCCTTAAAGGGATTTTCGGCTGAACAGGCCAAACGACCGCCCTCCCCCTTCTAATCCTGAAGGCATACCGAAAGATGTGACGAAAGACGAACTTTTGGACGTCCTGCACGGCCAAATGACGTAAAAATATCACGCGTCTGCTCCTCACCAGCAACAGAAACATCACGTTGTACAACGCAGTACTGGAGGTCACTCCGGCAATGCGCACCACCATCCTCGCATTAGGAAGACTCAACGTGGATCACAGCCGTGTCCACGTTGAGGATTTCAGCCGATTCGTGCAATGTCACGTGTGCCTCAGTACGGGACATACCAAGTCCAAATGCACGGCAATAAGAAACCCTGTGCACACTGCGCAAGTGAGGGTCACCAAGTAGCCGATTGCCCTCACAAAACGACAACAAAAAGCGCCAGTGCTATAATTGCATCAAATATAATGCAAAAATGTGTACAAAGGGTGACACAGCCCACAACGCTACAAACTCCCGCCAATGCCCCAGAATAAAGTCGATGATGGCCCGTCTCCAGGACCAGACAGACTATGGGACTTAGATTATCTATCTAAAGCCTCAAGACCCATATTCTCACCATTTCGTAAAAAATTTTCTCCCGACATAAATCTTTTGTATCTTTCCCCAATGAAACTAAATACCATTTTACTCAAATCTTCTGTTTTTCATAGATTAAGCCCAAACTCACCAACTTTTTGTTAATTTGTTATAGCTCTGATTACGTTAGAGAAGCTACTCCTTTGCTACGAAACACATCATTAACAAACATAACACCTAAATCTTGAAAACGCTAACAGAAATTACAACCTATTTTACCAAAAACTCATCAAAAACAAAAAAAAAAAGAACTAACCTACAAAACCAAACAACCTAACCTACCTAACCTAACCTAACATAACCTAACCTAACCTAACCTAACCTAACCTAACCTCTAACCTAACCTAACCTAACCTAACCGGGACCAGAGGTCTTAAGCGGTTAACGGCAGGGGTGCCCTCCCACAGAGCTTGCGTCCACGTCGCGTCCCCTGGGCAACGTCGCGTCCTGACCACCGTAACGGAGTGGCAGGCCGGCGGCTGAAGAGCTCTGTGCACCGATTGCGAATAATTGTTATCATTGCGAACTTACTGCGTACTACGATGTCTACTCAGAAGGAGTCTGTGGTAATTACCATGGAGCGTCGAATTACCGAAATATCTGACTTTGATTCTTATTATAAAGTAACCAACGAGGTGATACAAACAATTGACGATTGCCTCAATGCAAATAAAAGCCTTACCAGAGAAAATAAAGAATGTATCTTTCAATGCACCAAGTTCCTCAGAAAGAGTGTCGACGTCTTTGAGGATCTAAAACGGGAATTCATTGAAGAAGTAAGAGAGAACGAAATCCACGAATCCATCTGTGAGGTCAAAGAGTCTACGACAGGCTTGAAGGAGGAAATAGTTCAGGCTGTGAAGTCTGAACTCGCCACTCTTAGAGCGGAAATAAAATCTTCCCCACCTCCTTCGGTAGCCGCCGCTCCTGCGGTGTCTTACGCCTCCGTAGCCTCGGCAAAACTACCTACAGCGCCCCGAACAAAGCCGGCCATTATCATCACAGCCGACGATGTTTCAAAGAAACCACTGGAAGTCGCTTCCGAGTGGAAGAAGGTGGTTTCTTTCCGAAAACATAAATACGCGCCTACAAAAATCCAGCCGATCTCAAACGGAAAGGTACGCGTGGAGTTTGAGAAGGCAGAACAGTGTGATGAGACCATCCAACGCACCCAGTCCTTAAAGGGATTTTCGGCTGAACAGGCCAAACGACGCCCTCCCCTTCTAATCCTGAAGGGCATCCCGAAAGATGTTACGAAGGACGAACTTTTGGACGTCCTGCACGGCCAAAATGACGTTATAATATCACGCGTCTGCTTCCTCACCAGCAACAGAAACGTCACGTTGTATAATGCAGTACTGGAGGTCACTCCGGCAATGCGCACCACCATCCTCACATTAGGAAGACTCAACGTGGATCACAGCCGTGTCCACGTTGAGGACTTCAGCCGATTCGTGCAATGTCACGTGTGCCTCCAGTACGGACATACCAAGTCCAAATGCACGGCAACAAAGAAGCCCTGTGCACATTGCGCAAGTGAGGGTCACCAAATCACCGAGTGCCCTTACAAAAATGACAGCAAGAAACGCCAATGCTATAATTGCCTAAAATACAATGCGAAAATGTGTACAAAGGGTGACACAGCCCACAATGCAACAAACTCCCGCCAGTGCCCCCGAATAAAGTCCATGATGGCCCGTCTCCAGGACCAGACAGACTATGGGACTTAGACCTTTTATCTAAGCCCCAAGAGCCACACTCATCATATTGTATAAATTTCATCCCGACATAAATATTTTGTATCCTCTCCCCAATTAAATTAAATCCCCATTCTACTCAAATCTTCTGTTTTTCTTAGATTAAGCCCCAAACTCACCAACTTTTTGTTAATTTGTCATGGCTCTGATTACGTTAGAGAAGCTACATCTTTGTCACGAAATACCATCACTACTATCATAACACCGAAATCTGGAAAACGCTAACAGAAAACATAACTTATTATAACCTAAACTCATCAAAAAAAAAAAAAAAAAAAAAAAAAAAAAAAAAAACCTAACCTAACCTAACCTAACCTAACCTAACCTAACTCGGCGGAACCTAACTCGGCGGAACCTAACTCGGCGGAACCTAACTCGGCGGAACCTAACTCGGCGGAACCTAACTCGGCGGAACCTAACTCGGCGGAACCTAACTCGGCGGAACCTAACTCGGCGGAACCTAACTCGGCGGAACCTAACTCGGCGGAACCTAACTCGGCGGAACCTAACTCGGCGGAACCTAACTCGGCGGAACCTAACTCGGCGGAACCTAACTCGGCGGAACCTAACTCGGCGGAACCTAACTCGGCGGAACCTAACTCGGCGGAACCTAACTCGGCGGAACCTAACTCGGCGGAACCTAACTCGGCGGAACCTAACTCGGCGGAACCTAACTCGGCGGAACCTAACTCGGCGGAACCTAACTCGGCGGAACCTAACTCGGCGGAACCTAACTCGGCGGAACCTAACTCGGCGGAACCTAACTCGGCGGAACCTAACTCGGCGGAACCTAACTCGGCGGAACCTAACTCGGCGGAACCTAACTCGGCGGAACCTAACTCGGCGGAACCTAACTCGGCGGCGCTCGGCCTTCGGCCTCGCGCCGCAGCTCGGGCTTCGCCCTCGCTTCCTTTAAAAGTGTAGGTTTGAAAATGTTAGGTAAAAAAAATTTAGGTTAAAACGTGTTAGGTTAAAAGGAGTTAGTTTAAAAGGAGTTAGGTCAAAAATTAGCTAGGTTTAAAAGGAGTTAGGTTTAAAAGTGTTAGGTTAAAAGGAGTTAGGTTTAAAAGTGTTAGGTTAAAAAGAGTTAGGTTTAAAAGTGTTAGGTTAAAACGTGTTAGGTTAAAAGGAGTTAGGTTAAAAGGAGTTAGGTTAAAAAGAGTTAGGTTAAAAGGAGTTAGGTTAAAACGTGTTAGGTTAAAAGGAGTTAGGTTAAAAAGAGTTAGGTAAAAAGGAGTTAGGTTAATAGGAGTTAGGTTTAAAAGTGTTAGGTTAAAAGGAGTTAGGTTTAAAAGTGTTAGGTTAAAAAGAGTTAGGTTTAAAAGTGTTAGGTTAAAACGTGTTAGGTTAAAAGGAGTTAGGTTAAAAAGAGTTAGGTTAAAAGGAGTTAGGTTAAAAGGAGTTAGGTTAAAAAGAGTTAGGTAAAAAGGAGTTAGGTTAGATGGAGTTAGGTTAAAAAGAGTTAGGTTAAAAGGAGTTAGGCTTCAAAGAGTTAGGTTAAAAGGAGTTAGGTAAAAAGGAGTTAGGTTAGAAGGAGTTAGGTTAAAAGGAGTTAGGTTAAAGGAAGTTAGGTTAAAAGGAGTTAGGTTAAAACGTGTTAGGTTAAAAGGAGTTAGGTTAAAAAGAGTTAGGTAAAAAGGAGTTAGGTTAAAAGGAGTTAGGTTTAAAAGTGTTAGGTTAAAAGGAGTTAGGTTTCAAAGTGTTAGGTTAAAAAGAGTTAGGTTTAAAAGTGTTAGGTTAAAACGTGTTAGGTTAAAAGGAGTTAGGTTAAAAAGAGTTAGGTTAAAAGGAGTTAGGTTAAAAGGAGTTAGGTTAAAAAGAGTTAGGTAAAAAGGAGTTAGGTTAGATGGAGTTAGGTTAAAAAGAGTTAGGTTAAAAGGAGTTAGGCTTCAAAGAGTTAGGTTAAAAGGAGTTAGGTAAAAAGGAGTTAGGTTAGAAGGAGTTAGGTTAAAAGGAGTTAGGTTAAAGGAAGTTAGGTTAAAAAAGAGTTAGGTTAAAACGTGTTAGGTTAAAACGTGTTAGGTTAAAACGTGTTAGGTTAAATGGAGTTAGGTTGAGAAGAGTTAGGTTAAAAGGAGTTAGGTTAAAAGGAATTTGGTTAAAAGGAGTTAGGTTAAAAGGAGTTAGGTTAAATGAGTTAGGTTTAAAGGAGTTAAGTTAAAAGCAGTTAGGTTAGATGGAGTTAGGTTAAAAGGAGTTAGGTTAAAAGGAGTTAGGTTAAAAGGAGTTAGGTTAAAAGGAGTTAGGTTAAAAGGAGTTAGGTTAAAAGGAGTTAGGTTTAAAGTGTTAGGTTAAAAAGAGTTAGGTTAAAACGTTTTAGGTTAAAACGTGTTGGGTTAAAAGGAGTTAGGTTTAAAAGTGTTAGGATATTGATTTCGTTCTTAGTACCTTTTAGTACTTGCTAAGCCCTTTCATTTGATACCTATATTGATGGGGTTCAAGCAACAACAGGGTTTTTTGCTAATTGCTGGCGACGTTTATCTCTGATATTGATTTCGTTCTTAGTACCTTTTAGTACTTGCCAAGCCCTTTCATTTGATACCCATATTGATGGGGTTCAAGCAACAACAGGGTTTTTTGCCAATTGCTGGCGACGGTTATCTCTGATATTGATTTCGTTCTTAGTACCTTTTAGTACTTGCCAAGCCCTTTCATTAGATACCCATATTGATGGGGTTTAAGCAACAACAGGGTTTTTTGCCAATTGCTGGCGACGGTTATCTCTGATATTGATTTCGTTCTTAGTACCTTTTAGTACTTGCCAAGCTCTTTCATTTGATACCCATATTGATGGGGTTCAAGCAACAACAGGGTTTTTTGCCAATTTCTGGCGACGGTTATCTCTGATATTGATTTCGTACTTAGTACCTTTTAGTACTTGCCAAGCCCTTTCATTTGATACCCATATTGATGGGGTTTAAGCAACAACAGGGTTTTTTGCCAATTGCTGGCGACGGTTATCTCTGATATTGATTTCGTTCTTAGTACCTTTTAGTACTTGCCAAGCTCTTTCATTTGATACCCATATTGATGGGGTTCAAGCAACAACAGGGTTTTTTGCCAATTGCTGGCGACGGTTATCTCTGATATTGATTTCGTTCTTAGTACCTTTTAGTACTTGCTAAGCCCTTTCATTTGATACCCATATTGATGGGTTTCAAGCAACAACAGGGTTTTTTGCCAATTGCTGGCGACGGTTATCTCTGATATTGATTTCGTTCTTAGTACCTTTTAGTACTTGCCAAGCCCTTTCATTTGATACCCATATTGATGGGGTTCAAGCAACAACAGGGTTTCTTGCCAATTCCTAGCGACGGCTATCTCGGATATTGTTTTCGTACTACAGCCTACCTAATTTCACTTGCCAAGCCCCTTCATTTGATATCCATACTGACTGGGTTTAAGCAATAAAAGGGTTTTTTTCCCAATTTCTAGCGACGGCCATCTTGGACATTGATTAAGATCGATCGGTTGACAGAAAGGGGCTAATAAGTACCTCCTATACTTGACTCGAGAAATAAAATGCTGTTTAAAAACTTTACGTTGGATTGGACCGCATACCTCCTTACTGAATGTGCCCGGGAATAGATTAGTGACATTTTTTTCACACAGATGGCGATGTCCCTAGTTACATCGCGGTATCATTACGTTTTCTGGATTCGCATAAGTAGTCCGACGTATTATATAAAAAAGCATCAGCATCAGCATCAACATCAACAATATAAGTGGTGGCTATGCTTCGCAGTCGTGAGACTGATGTTTTTGAAATATAGGATGCTGGAGAAAGCTTCCCTTACATATTCCGGTACTATTTACTGGATTTTGAGGTCTCCTTCAGCAAAAATTATATTTTGTTTTTCATTCATAACTCTTTCATTTATGAACCGAT
Organism: Conogethes punctiferalis; assembly: GCA_031163375.1. Taxonomy (NCBI): domain Eukaryota; kingdom Metazoa; phylum Arthropoda; class Insecta; order Lepidoptera; family Crambidae; genus Conogethes; species Conogethes punctiferalis. The sequence continues at coordinate 18,401,196 of CM062086.1, read as the reverse complement.
CTTCAAAATTCTTTCAGTTTATTTTCATTCCGTTATTCATTCTGCGTATGCAGCGGTAGCTGTAGGAAGTGTGGGGATTGCTCCATCGTATCATGAGCAGCATAGCATCCAGCGCTGCCTGCGCCGAGCTGCAGCTCTCGCCTGCAGCGTAATAGTAGGTAGGTATAGTGGCTCTCCTCTAAAGCAAATTTAGGTAAGGGGTTGTCCATTAATCACGTGAGGCTTGAAAGGGGGGGGAGGGGTTTGATAAAAATCACGAAAATAACACAAGGGGGAGGGGGGGGGTGTAGTAAGATATCTCGTGTATTTATTTTTTCGTCAAACGCGCGATTTTTAAACTATGATTACACTCTTCGTTTATTCTTATTGTTATGGCAATCAAAAAAAACTTGCAACCTGGTGTAGACATTTTTATTATGGTCCTTAATTTCAGAATAAAATAAGATTATAGTTTATACCTGTATTTAAATTAAGATAATATTCAGAAAATTTTAAGATTCTTTGTAGGTACTAAAAATACACGTGATGTTGAGAAGGGGGAGGGGGGGTGGTCTTAAACCTCACTACGTATCACCAATGGGGGAGGGGGGGTTAAAAAATGCTAAAAAAAGATCACGTGATTAATGGACAACCCCTAAGTGTATCTATTAGGTTACTTACTTTGCTTCCAGCGAATACATCTACGCACCAAATTTCAATAATGTAGCTCTTATAGTTTCGGAATAAACTGGCTGTGACATACGGACGGACAGACAGATATGACTAATCTATAAGGGTCCCGTTTTTGCCATTTTGCTACGGAACCCTAAAAAATGGAGGGAATTGTAATCCTATTTTCATGTTTTAGCATCCAAGACTTGGAATTGAATGAATTTGGTACAGTCTTGCATTTGTCAAATCTCTACCCACAGAATGATAAAAATAATTTTAAAGACGCCATAAATTATGGCCATGGAAATGTAAAGCGAGCCATTTTTAAGGTCCATGAGCGAGCCTGTAAATCTGCCAACGTATGTAGTTTTTTTTTATTAGTTCCATAAAAAGGAGTCTGCCCACTACACCGTATCATACCATGACTGTGCTATGAACGTATCAAGCACGGAAGGTAATACGATACAGATTGCTTTGCACACTGAAAAGAGTCGACGGCGTTTAATGCCCGTATGATGCCGGTATGGTGTCAAAAACGAATGAACGAGCACAGTGGGGAGGACAGAACGGAATTATTTATTTATTTTATCCATTCAGAAAAGTCTCGGTGTTTGCCTAATATGTACTCCTTCAAGCAAACCTGTTTACAAAAAAAGTAAGTTTATTAGTCGTGAAGTACCCATCAGTGTTGGGTTAGTTTGAGACTATATCATAGTGGAGCGTGTGTATTAATAAAACAAAATAGATTATATTATAAGATTGTTTAATATGTGTATATAATCCCGTATTTCAGCGGTAACGCGACGAGGAGGGTGAGGAGGTCGGGGCGCGGCAGGTGCGAGCCGGCCGGCTGCGGCGCGGCGGGCGCGGCGCGGCGCTCGGCGGGCGGCGGCCGGTGCGCGGCGGACGCGTTGGTGACGGGCGCGGCGGACGCGGCCGACACATCGGACGCGGGCGGCGTGCGCGACGGCGGCGCGGCCGCCGGCGCCTCCTCGCCGCCGTACTCGGCCGCGTTGTCGCCGTACTCGCCCGCCTTCAAGTACACCCGTGTCGATCGCGTCGGTGCCGCCTAGAACGAGCGGTCGCGGCACTGCGGGGCCACGCGGCGGGCGCACGCCAGGAGGCACTCGTCGTGCCTCCGGGGTGCGAGCCGATGGCGCAGCAGTGCCGATTTGTTTCTAGAGGACTACGAACAAATTTAGGAACGTAAGAAGCCCCTTAAAAGTTCCTTTATAGGGTGAAAGGTGAGGTATTTAGTAGGTATAGGGACCGTGCACAAACTATAGGTGGCAGCACTACGTAGTGTAAACTAGGGTAAACATTCAAATTTATGACATCAGTCGGCAGCACCATCGATGTGCATGTTCCCTATAGGAAATGGAAAATATATGATAGAAGCTAGTATTACCTACTACGATAGGAACTAGATAGATATTTAGGTGGCAACGCTAGCCGGCTATTGTGACGCGAGTTGATCGCATGGGAACCGCACTAGCTGGCTAGCTAGCTACAACATATTATGCGAAGGAAGGCAAATAATCCCTGGAAGGTATCCCTTCTATCCTGTATTGAGTGGTTAGATACCTTGAAGTCGGCGCGGTTGGGCTCGAACTCGAAGGCGGGGCGCGGCGAGGGCGGCGCGTCGGCGGACGCGTCGGCGGACGCGTCGGCGGACGCGTCGGCGGATGCGTCGGAGGGCGCGGCCAACGGCGACGTGCGCGCCGGCGACAGCGGCCGCGCGCCGCCCGACCGCGTCGGCGTGTCTGCGGGGTAACACTATGTTAGCTGAACGACTTAAGTACTTCCGCCGAGCTACGTGATCGTGCTCGGGGGCGGGGACCGCGGAAAACCTTCGTATGTGCGTATGGAGCAATTTTATTCTGTATGAGACTCGCGTCGCGACCGTCGGTCACTTTTGTACGAAGGCAAACGGGATGGAGATCGCTTGCCACGGAAAGTACATCGGTTCCTGTTGTTAGCAGGCGGAACTAGTTATTGTATATTGTAACGGTTTCGAGATACCTAGATGTCGTCGCTACATTATCTTAATGTACGACTAATATTATATCAACTCTAAATCCAGATAATAAATCCGAAAATTGAGTGTGCTTATGCTAAGACAACGCTACGTATGTGTATCTATAATATAAATGATATGTAGATAATATAGGTACAATAAGCAATGGTGGTGGTGGTGGGTTTGTTCGGGACGAGTGCGAGCGGGAAGGGGAAGTCGCCGGGGGGCGCCGGGGCGGGGGCGGCGGGGGCGGCGGGGGCGGCGGGGGCGACGGGCGGCGCGCTCGGCGGCGGCGCGTCCGCCTCCTCCACCAGCCGCCGCTCCACGCACAGGTCTGCGCAGTCACCGCCTCTGCAATTGGAATTCACACTCCGTAAACCTTGATGTACCTACTCTCTTGATAACCGTACAACTATACTAATCATATAAATAAATAAATAACCCAATACATGCCACACTGGGTCACACAGCACCATCTAGCTCCAAACTAAGCCGAAACTTGTACTATGGGTACTAGCCAACTGATAAACTTACTTAGAATTTTTTTTTTGTAAATAAATACAATATCATACATAGAAAACACCCAGACCAATACAAATAGACATGTACCTACATGCACACAAATGTTTGTACAGTGCGGGAATCGAACCACGACCCTCGGTTCAGAAGGCAGAGGAAGATAATATGAAGTCGGCGACCCCCACTCAGTATGTAAGGGAGACGTGGGATGTAAGGGAGCGGCCTATCATCTTTTCGCTCCAAGCCAACCTCACCTGCCCGTGGTGCATCCTGCCGAATAACAAAAGAGGCGCTGGCAACCGACTGGTGGCGGTATAACCATCACAATTGAAGGCGTAGCTAAATACTAAAGACTGGTGACGGGCAGCAGCGTCACCGGAGCAAGAAGCTACGCCCTGCGATCGCCAACCCGCCTGCCCAGCGTGGCGATTATGGGTATATCCTCCAGATGTTTTCTCTAAGTGGCGAACAACTGGAGAGGCCTATGTTCAGCAGTGGACTGTAATAGGCTGATGATGATGATGATGATGACCCCCACTCGGCCAGCGTGTCAGGCCTCATCTCCTAGCCTAGTTCATTATATGAGGTGCTGACGATCATAACTCGTGCCCGAGGCGATCCGTACCGTCCGCAGGCGCGCAGCGTGTGCGCGCAGTGCAGGAAGCGGCGCCAGCGCGCGATGCTCTGCGCGGCGTGCGTGGCGCCGCACGCGTCGCCCTCGCCGCGGCCGCCGGCCGGCGCGCGCACCGAGCGGCTCAGCACGCCGCACAGCTTGCCGCCGCACACCACGCCTCCGCCCCAGTCGCTCTGCAACCGACGACCAATCGTCTAAACATTTTGCATGTTAAGGTAAGCGAGTCTTCGCTCGAATTGAGCCGCCAGTCCGGGAAGGACGTCCACCCTATAGAATACCGCAGCCAAATGACCTCGGGTGACTCGGCTTCCCTTTCGCTTTCCATCAGGCGTAGGGAAGCCATTAGCCATTAGCATAGCTCGATATAAATCGAGCTAGTATTTAAAAAATATAGAGAAGAGATCAGTGAGCGGATGGTAACGCACCTCGCACAGCTCGGGGCCGACGAGGCAGAGCGCGCGGTCGCGCACGCCGGCCCAGTGGTCGGCGGCGGCGGCGCAGGCGGCGGGCGCCACCAGCAGCGCGCCCAGCACGCGCGCGCGCCGCCCCGCGCCCCGCCCCTCACCCCGCGCCGCCCCCGCGCTCGACACGTAGCACTGCACGCCGCCGCCGCCGCCGCCCGGCGCGCACTCCTCGCCCGTGGTGGCCATCAGGATGGGCTGCGTGCGCGCCGCCGACCCGAACGGCTCCTCCAGCTCGAGGATCGCTAGGTCCATCGCGCCGCCGCGCCAGGATCCCGACCCTTTAATTACGTACAAAATTAATATTTTTAATATGAACCATTATTTATCGGGGGGCACAACAGTGCCCCCGCCAATACGAGCGTATCTTTTTACGTATCTAAGTATGTAGGTATCTAGACAGTATAGTCAGGATAGTCTACTATTTCTATTTGAAGCTACTCTACTTCCTGATTGTTTATATTATGATAGGTATGGTGTTACGAATATCGCTTCTAGCAATAAGACCGCTTATTGTCCTATGATTTGTTTCCATTTTACACCCAATAGGGAATATCTATTTACTCCATGGTAAATACACCAAATAATCGGCGCTCCCACACAGATGAAATGCCGGTATCAATATTTGCACTCACACATCCAAATAAAATAATTAAGGAGTGGGACAACCTGTACCTACTAACAAATAAATTGGCTGTTGCGGCACGGTTGGTATCTAAGGAGTAGGTAGGTAGAAGTTAAAGTAGGTGTAGGTGTTCGTCGGGCGGTACCTGCGTCCCCCGGGTCGGCGAGCTCCGCGTCGGCGCCGGCGGCGACGGCGACGCGCGCCACGCGGCGGGCGCCCTGCGTGCGCGCGGCGGCGTGCGCGGCGCGTGCGTCGTGCGCGGCGCGTGCGTCGTGCGCGGCGCGTGCGTCGTGCGCGGCGCGTGCGTCGTGTGCGGCGGGCGCGTCGGCGGCCAGCGCCCACAGCTCGCGCGCCGGCAGCGCCCCGCGGCCGCGCGCGCACCACGCCGACGTCAGCGCCGTGCGCAGCGACACCAGCGACCCGCTGCAGCGCCACCCGTCCGGGTGCTCTACCACTATCTGACGAGTAGCCGGTCACATAATCACAAAATTATCGTTTAAACTTTTGCATGTCATTCGATAGTATATCGAAAGATGCATCTCTAGACAAATCAAAAATCCGAATTGTCGCTACCTACAGTAAAAGAAATTTTAAAGAAGATATAGGTATTCTACCTATCAATATGATACGATCATTTTGAATGAGAAATTATCATTTTGACAATGATAACAAACCTAAGAAATGAAAGAACAAAAAATAGGCTGTTATGGACTTGATCTAAAGCCGTTAAACTAAAAAAACAAGAATTATAAACAATAGAAGCGTTTTCGACTATGGTAGCTAGAGAATCGGCAGAACGGAGGACGGTAGAAAATAACACCATAACCAATTTTTACCATGAACGGCGCCACATCTCCCTCACTGTCATCTTCTTGCTCCAGGTCCTCGGCGCCAGGTTCGGCCGCTTCGGCAGCCCCGGTAGCCTCTGTATCAAGCAAACACATTAGGTACAGCGCTACCAATCAGCGCGTCTTCTAAAAGTCCAGACGGGTCCGTACCGTGGGCGGCGACGGCGGCTGCGAGCAGGATCGCCGCGAGCAGAGCGCTCGTCATGGCATCCTCCGATGGGCCTCTTCTATGGAACACTTCGACTTGCACTCCACAGTATCTGGAGCAAATCAATATTCTTCACCCGTCGACATTTACCACCCACTCAAAGTATTCTGTCAGCCCTATTGACAATAGAAACGTGTAATGTCATATTCTATGCTTGATTTATTATGCATAGATAACTCTTAATCTTTAGAGGTTTCATGAAATCTGAGTAACAGGCGAAAACACACTAACTGATAAAACACAACGTATTTTAAAGTCGAATCAAATGATCATGATCAACGCTTTAGGAGAATCTAGCCATCATGCGATATGTGTTCGTCGTTAATCGTTAGAATTTTAGTACTTAGTAAGAAGGGACGGTTTAAGGTCGATATGGCTGAAATATCTAAGGGTGTTTTTTTTGGATAGTCACGCGTACGTACGGAGTGCGGGCGTAAGCGCACAGATGACCCGCTCGCAATAATTAATGTTTTAATTTCAACTATGTAGAGATCCCAGAGACGAAAAGTTCTGGCCATGGCTGGCCCTCGACGCTGCCCAACCGCGCATGCTTAAGACCATGGCTCACTATTACCGTTCTTCCATGCTTCCATCCCGCAAAAAGAATAAAATTAAAATATAGGTTTTAATTATTGCTCTTTAGATGTATTTCTCATTGTGATTAATATGGTCTGTTGCTCTGGATGAACTTCGGGAAATAGGTATTAAATTAAATCCAATACTTCTTGAACTATGAACTTATTTATTAATTATAATGAACTTATAAAAGCCAACGTATTAACGTAATGGAGATCTGTCGCAATTGAACTCAAAAGTCCATACAAAAACGTATGTTTGTATTTTCACGTTGCTATGGCAACCATACTCAAACAATATATTTTTTATTATGTACAATTCGTGGTGGCCAGTACACCGACGAATTGTAAATGAGGTTTTATCTAATAATGTATGTACATGCATTTTGCCTTTATTTATATTATATTTTTTATTATTATACACAACATTTGGGGTCATAAACATGCCGCCCCCGTAGGACATTTATTGGCGAATGTCCTAGAACTTTATTTACACAAATTAATCTTCTAAGTATACTTAATTAAATCAGTTAATAAGCAACAATATTTACAATAAAATACATATTTTAAACAGAACTTCAAACTTTGTACAAAATATCAATCATATTGACCTACTGATACTTATTGAACTATAAGTACTGGGTTTGTCCTTCTCTGACGCAACAATATTTAAAACAATGTAACTAAACAATTTAACTTCAATATAATGAACATAAAAAAGAACTTATTACTATTTACTTAACTTATCATAACTTAATCTGCTATTGGTAATATGCAGATCTTTGAAATGGGTCTCTTGATAACAGAAGATTTTGTGCGTAACGTGACTACACGAGTTATATTATCATAACCCGGGTGTTTCTCAACTATTCGTCCTAAGAGCCAACGACTTGGAGGTAAATATTCCTCTTTAATTAATACCACCTGCCCTATATTTGGCTCTGTTACCTGTTTTATTGGCGCGACTCTAGTTTTTGCATTTAGAAGAGCAACCTTCACTTGACCCTTAGAGTTAACCGTTCTAATATAAACAACCGCCGCGTAAGCTGATTTTGAAGCATCGGAAAATACGTGGAGTTCAACATCCTTATCATCAGAACTAGTATATAGCCAACGAGGTATTCGAATCTCAGTGAGTTCAGGTAATGACTGCCGGTAAGTATTCCAATTATTTATTAAATCTGTGGACAGCCTAGCGTCCCATCCTACACCAGCTAGCCATAACCGCTGAATGAATACCTTTACTATTGTAATCGTAGGGGCTATCCACCCCAACGGATCAAACAACCTTGCTATGTCAGAAATAATTTTTCTTTTTGTTGCAGATGCTGGTGCTGAAGGAAGACTCACTGAGTACTGGAAGAAATCCTGATCGCGATTCCAGGTAAGTCCTAATATCTTTGTTGTTTTATCTAATTTGATTTCCATTTTTGTTTCAGGTCCGTCGTGTATGCCGTTGTCTACTATTTGTTTGTCTTTTTCCTTTGACTCTGACTTTAGTTGTAGCTCTATCGGTTTTAATGACAGCATGATGTGGTAAGTAAACACCATCTGTTTTATCTTTCTTATTTATTGGTCTCATGTGTCCTAATGTTATATATTCCTTTATGACTTCTGTGTAATTTTCTTTCAAACTCTCATTTTTTGCGAATCTCTTCTCTAACGATCTAAACCTAGTTTCAGCTATATCTTTTGAGCCGAAATTTGTACATTGTGGAGCGTCTTTCCGAAAAGGTAATTTTACAACATATCTGCCTTCTGGTGTTCTTTTAGTCGTATTTTTGAAAAACTCTTCACAATGTTGTTCTTCTTCGGTGAAAGTGTTCTTTAAATTTAATGGTTGTTCTTCTAATTCCCAAAATTTTCTTAGAACTTCGTCTTCGCTGACTTGAGTATGCAAAGTAACAATATGATTTTTTCCAGGTAAGCAATTTTCAAGATTATTCTGCGAATTCGACGTGTCAACTACTCCAGAAAGGATCCACCCTAATGTAGTGTTCTGAGCAATTAACGAGCCAGTTGGACTTCTCTTAACTCCTTCTCTTAATATACAACTATACACGTCGGCTCCGATCAAAATATCAATTTTGTTAGATGTGTTGTACTGTGGGTCAGCTAATTGTAAGTGGTGTAACTCCACCCAATCCACTGACTGTATATGTTTTTCTGGTAGATTTGAAGTAATATTGCTTAATACAAACGCCTTAATAGGGATTTTAACTAATGGGTCAACTCGAGATTGTATGATAAAATTGACTACTCCCCTTGAGATTATAGATTTGTTTTCACCTAAGCCTGAAACGACTCCATGAAGCGGCCTTTTCTTTAGTTTCAAGAGCTGCACTGTTTTTTCAGTAATGAAGCAACCTTGTGAACCCTGATCTAACAAAGCTCGCACGACCTGAAATTCACCTGTCCTAGACTCAGCATTTATTAGCGCGGTAGCTAACAAAATCTGCTTAGGTTTCTCTAATGTTTCTGTTGATAAACATGTAACAATCTGGGAACCATTGTTGACAATCCTACTCGGTATATCAGTTTGATCAGAATCAGATGATTTAACCTTATTATCTCCAGTTGGCGAAGAGTGTAGCAACGTGTGATGACGTCGCTTGCAAAGTTTGCAAGTAGTAGGTTTTTTGCAATCATACACAGTGTGGTTGCCCCCTAAACAATTGAAGCACATCTTGTTTTTTACTACAAATTCTCTTTTTTGTTCATAAGTTTTTTTTGCAAATTCCTTACAAAAGCAAAGTTTATGATTGGCAGAACAAAATTCACAAAGTAAATTGGGTGAATTATTTGTTGCTAACAGTGACTTGGTACTAACTGGCTGAGCCAGTGGTCTCTTGGAGTCTAAACATTCCAAAGCCCTAAAGCGAGTTTCTATAAACTCACTGAATTGTTTGAAAGTTGGCAATTCGTTCGAATCATGGCTAGAAACGTTTAACTCCCAATTCTTGCGTGTTTCAGGATCGAGTTTAAAAGTAACCATATGAATGATTATAATATCCCATGTACTCACGTTTATATTTAAATTTCTTAACGCACTCATACAATCTGTGGTGTTGTCCAACAGTTCCTTTAATCCTGAAGCGGACTCAAAAATTAAACGTCTTTGACTAAATAATCTTTTTAGAACACAATTTGCAAGATATCGCTTATTATTATATCTCTTTTCCAAAAGCTCCCAACATTGGCTGTAATTAGCCGCCGTTATGGGAGTGTGTCTAACTAATTGTTCAGCCTCTCCTGTAAGGTGTCCCTTTAAATAATGTAGTTTTTGGACGCTGTCAAGGGTCTTGTTTTTATCTACCAGAGATTCGAACAAGTCCCTGAAGGTAGGCCATTCCGAATACTTCCCTGAAAAGATTGGGATTGATATCTTTGGTAATTTCACAAAGGAACTGGAGGACTCTGCCTCGATCGTATCTTTATTTTTTGTAAACTTATTTTGCTGGACTAACTTATTTAATTCTGACTTCATGAAAGATTTATATATAGTATACGACTCCTCAGTTTTATCATAAAAATCATCCGTCACATATAAACTTGTCTCAATATCAGCGGATGAATAATTTTCATACAATCTGGTATGATTTTTATGAAATAACGACCAATTTCTTTCTACATTTTCTAATCTGGTTTCGATGTACTCGATGGTTATTCTGTCTTTAGGGCTTTTTTTGAAATTAACTAAACCTTTATCGATTGACTTTCGTAACTCTTTTTGAACGTTAATAATACTATCCATGTTTAAAAATTAAAATTAACACAAAGAAATAACCAAATAGTACTTCTGCACCAATATTCAATATCACAAATTAAATATAACAAGTTTACAAATTATTTTGATTCGAAATTTTACAAGGGTTTTTATCTTACATACATTTAGGCGAAATCGGGCATGGATTTCCCGTACCTTCGTTTTTTCATTAAAATATTCAAGTCACAAATTTACTAATAAATCTACGTTTTAATGTCTATATCTACATGCAAATAAAGTTCAAAATGTTTGATCACTATGAACTTGCTGCGAAATTTAATTCTTCTTTAACCATAACATTTAAAATTGTACTTACAATTTACACCTCACTTCACTCACAAAATGTTCTGCTGACTGACGGCTCCTAATGACGTCACGTTGTTACGACTGCGTAGTGCCGGAACTCCCAGGAATGACGTCACTTCGCCTTGCTGACGTAATAATGTAACACGTTGTAGTTATTACGTCACGTCCTTTATATGAAGCTGTAACTTATGCCGGAATCTCCAATGATGACGACGATTGACCTCGATGACGAAGTATTGGGTACCTCCCGTGATGACTTCAAATTTTCTAGTCGATAGCTCGTATTTGTTCTTGCACCGCTGAACTGAAATTTCTGCTGAAAACGTTGCAGTGCACTAATTGCTGCAGCGATCCAGGCGGTGTTAGCCTGATCTTTTGTTTTACCAATATCGGCGCCGGAGGACCAATGAATAATATGGTCTGTTGCTCTGGATGAACTTCGGGAAATAGGTATTAAATTAAATCCAATACTTCTTGAACTATGAACTTATTTATTAATTATAATGAACTTATAAAAGCCAACGTATTAACGTAATGGAGATCTGTCGCAATTGAACTCAAAAGTCCATACAAAAACGTATGTTTGTATTTTCACGTTGCTATGGCAACCATACTCAAACAATATATTTTTTATTATGTACAATTCGTGGTGGCCAGTACACCGACGAATTGTAAATGAGGTTTTATCTAATAATGTATGTACATGCATTTTGCCTTTATTTATATTATATTTTTTATTATTATACACAACATTTGGGGTCATAAACACATTGGCACCGATCAGATCAGCGAGCTATCTGCTAATTTATGACGCAAATGTAAAATACTAAAGAAGTATTGTTTAGTCCTGGCGTACAGGCGCCTATCGACGGATATTAGTACTAGAGTGCCGCTGAGAGAATGCGTTTCTGATAGGTCGAGACCAAATGGGCGATATAACTATGAACAGGCGTACAAAATACGGCAAAATTTCAAATAACTTACCAGTATATACATATATGAACCAGTTAGAAAAAAACACATTTTATTTTATAATATACACAAGTGTTTTTATTATAATAATTGGCTATGGTTGTGAGTAGAGACGCTAGACGGGAGGTGCAGCGCGCGGCGCCAGGCACTCGGCGGCGGCGTCGGCGGCGGCGGCCAGCTCGTCGGGCAGCGCGTGCAGCCGCAGCGCGCGGTCCAGCGCCGCGTCCGCCAGCGCCGCGCCCGCGCCGCCGCCGCAGCCGGCCGCGCCGCGCACGTACAGCCACTGCGGACACGCGTGCGAACGTGACAACTGGGAACTGACCTTGCACCCGCCTTTTAAGGTACGATTTTGATGAAGAACCTTCAAGTTGAATTTCATTAGGATAACTTTAAGAAATGGCTTCATACTACTAACACACCATTTTACCTTTTTAGGTGGCAAATTTTCAAAAAGCCTTCATAGTGCTCCGCTTGAGCTCCAGTTTGATATGTCAGTCAATCAACTTTCGCATATATCTGTCGGCGAGTTGACGCCTCGATTACGCAGAACGTCAATTGTTAGCTGCCATCTGTCGACGTCACCTGTCAACTGTAGCTGTCATCTGCCAACGTCATCTGTCATCTATGACTCGAAGGACGAGGCCTATGCCTTTGGAGGGTAGTTAAACGGGAAGGATTGACGATTTACCTTGTGCGCGGGGCAGGCGTCGGTGGCGGGCAGCGCGAGCCGCTCGGGCGCCAGCGCGGGCGCGTCGGCGCGCGCCGCCGCCTCCAGCAGCGCCGCCCACGCCAGCGCGCCGCCGCCGCCGCGCGCCGCCCGCCGCGCCCGCCGCGCCAGCGCGCGCCACGCCGCCGTGGCGCACGAGCTGGAACCAGACTCTGCGGGAACAGTTATTCAACTTTTTAACAGACTTCAAAAAAGGAGGAGATTTTCGATTCGATTTTTTTTTTGTTGTTGTATGTATATTACCAGACATCTCCGAAATAGAGAGATATCTCCCAGATATCAGAATTCATAACATAACATCTTGCCGTTTCGACTCCTCGAAAGTCATTTGATATTATTCGTATTGCAATATTAGTTCCCCTGCGCACGCGCCTGCCCTCACCGTTGGCGGCCACGGCGCGCAGCAGCGCCGGCAGCAGGTCGGCCAGCGCGCCGCACTGCGTCTGCCGCAGCGCGTCGGCGTCGGCGCCGCCCGCCTCCGTTTCCCGACGCGCCCACGCCTCGGCGCCCAGGCCACTGCTCGCTAGAAATATAATGTTATTTTGTTTAATATACAAAATGCCTACTTTTGCAAAAATATAAGTATTTTTACGATAATCGTTACGATCACTCGACGGCTCAGTGGCGACTCACCTACGGCCAGGAAGCCGTTGTGCGGGTAGAGCGGCGCGAGGCGGCGCGCGTACGGCGCCAGGCTGTGGTGCGCACGCGCCGCCGCCGCCAGCGCGCACGCCGCCTGCTCGTGGTAGCGCGCGCTGCGCCAGCCCTGCGACATCTCACGGTGAACATTACGAGTCTACGACTATGACATGAATATTAGGCCCAATCGCGGCAAGATTTGATATCTTAGGACTTCTTTATATCCTTCTTTATGTCCTTCGAGCAAGTTCCCCGGTGAACATTTTTACAGTTCTTCGAGGAGTTTAAGAGAGAGATAGAGCATAGCGAATCTTCGCTCGAGTCGACCCGGATTCCGACTTTTCGGGGAGTCGGAGTGTTTGAAGGTTTATGTCATTTTCTTAATGTTAATTTTAGTTTCGTTCTTTTCCAACAGATGGCGATACTTCTTACACCAGTCCGAACGTCTAACTAGCGGTGTAGTTTTTTTTTGCAAATATAGACCTTACGCCCATACTTTTGATTAAGTTGACATGGGAATAAAGTGCACTACTGTAAAAGTGTTTTTTATGGTAAATCTCATATTGTAGTACAGCGGGTACTGTAATGTAGAGCGCGACAGGCACTGACCGCGTCGGCGGCGGGCGGCTGGCCGACGGCGCGCTGGTACAGCGTGCGCAGGCGCGCGGGGCCCGCCAGCTGCGCGCGCGCCGCCGCCCACTCGCCCGCGCCCGGCAGCAGCGCCGCGCACGCCGCGCCCGGACTCGCCTCTGGGGACACGCGCACACACACAACTACGATTACGATAGGCATACACATAGATACACGCTTTTGACTCTGACACAGTTTATACTGTGACTGACAAAGTCAAACAATCGGAAAAACAAAATACAATGACATCATCTTTTACCAGAAAAAAGAAAGTGATATTGTTTGACTACAAACTTAATGACAAAACACTAGGCCGGGTTAATGAGGTGGGAGATCTTGGGGTTCAAATGGACAGTGGGTTATATTTTAAGTCACACTTGAATAAGGTTACGGCCAAGGCATTTAAACTACTTGGATTTGTTCTGCGTCAGAGTACCGAATTTAAAAATGCTAAAACGTTGTTACTCTTATACAATTCATATGTAAGATCCCAGTTAGAATATGCATCCTCCGTATGGAACCCAATGTACTCCAAGTATATAGACATGCTGGAGGCGATCCAGAGAAGCTTTATTAGACGGTTGAAGTATAAGTTTAAAAATTTCAACACTCAAAATATTGAGTCGTTGCTGATCCGCCGAGAGCATAAGGATCAAATATTTTTGTATAAGATAATGAATGGTTTAATTGATTCTCCATTCTTGCTGAGCAGATTGGCACTTAGATGTTCTAGACCTGGCGCACGGCATAAACTTACGTTTTCTGTACCTTTTTGTAAAACTAATTATAGAAAGAATAGTTTTATTGTTAGATCTAGTAATAAATACAATAGTACTTACAGCGGCATCGACATATTTCACGAAAGTGTGGCGCGTTTTCGACGCCTTCTTAAGGATACATGAATAATAATAGGCTTTCCTTTTAAAGGTTTAGATTTTTCTTTTCTTTTTTGACAAATGTAACAATTAATTCACTGTTCACGACACAAATGCTTTAATACCTTAATACCTTTATATTATTACTTTTACCTTTTACGTTACCGAGTGTCTCATTCAACTTTTAATTGAATAAGCTAGTAGTGGGAACTGATTAGGCTAGTGAATTAGTTTAAATTATTTTTAAGCTACAATGTATTAATTTAAGCTGTTTGTTTCCCTAATAAATAAAATAAAAATAAAATAAAATTACACATAATGTAAGGCGACATCTATTTTTACATAGTTACAACAATGTTTGCTATTTACGCCGACTAACAATAGATGCCGCGCCCTATACAAACATATGAACGAATGTATGAAACAGTAGTGTAAATGTAACATCATATACCATCGTCGTCGGGCAGGTCCCCCAGGTCCCGCTCTAGTGCGGCGCAGCGCTCCTCGGCGACCAGCAGCGCGGCGGCGCGCAGCGGCGGCGGCGGCGGCGCGCGCAGCTCGTCGTCGGGCGGCAGCGGCCGGCCCAGCGCCGCGCACACCACAGCCCACAGCCCGCCCGCCTCCTGCCCCTGGCGCATACATACATACATTTACACGATGTCAACACTTCAAAATTAAAGATTTTTTTTAATATTAAAATCTAAATTCTATACATGATTAAATTACAGTCAGTCAACGACATATCGATTTATTTCAATTTGTTATAATACCTAAAAATTTTAGGCAACGTTAGCACTCTGCACTGTATCCACTCGATGAGACAAGTTCTATATGCAAATTTCGTAAATTAAATCGATTAACTTCCGTAAAAGTAAATCTCAATACGTTCCGAACACGGGTCGAACGAGTACATACCATCTCGGCGGCGACGCGCGCGACGTAGAGGCGGCGCTCGAGCGCGAGGTCGGGGTCGCGCAGCGCCTGGCGCGCGGCGCGGCGGGCGGCGGCGGCGGCGGCGGCGGCCGACGCTGCGCCGGCGCACAGCCGCTCCAGCCGCGCGAACTGCGCGAACGGCAGCACCGACGCGCCCGCGTGCGCGCGCAGCCCCGCGCGCGCCATGCCGCGGATGCGACGCAGCTCCGCGCGACCGCTCTCCTCCTAACGAGGATAACACGTACGTCGTACACGTTTTAAGAGTGTAATATAATGCGTGATCAACGTCTATGATGATTAAATAGTATGCACTTCGTCCAGGATGATTTTTTGTTGATGATTATAAGAAGTAGACTGTTAATTAGTGTTTAATTTGCAACTACATAAATTTACACTGACATAACATGATGGAATATAGGAACGAATGTATGAATTAAAGAGTGAATGAATGTTGGAAACAGTACTGTCAATGTCATAACAAGTAAACAGGCATGTTTCGGCGTGTTCGCCCAATGCAGTAGTAGCGGATTCTGATTATACGAGTTTTTAATAAACGCGTCACTCGTACGAGTTTCGGGTATGGTAAAAAGCACGAATATATGCACCGGTTCAAAGCGACGAAAGCCGAGTTAAGCTTAGAGGCCAGGTACTTACGTCGGGATCCGCGAGCGCGGCGAGCGTCTGCAGCCAGCGCAGCCACCAACACAGCAGCGCCTCGCGCTCGTCGCCGCGCGTCCACGAGAAGCTCGCCTCCCACAGCGCGCCCACCCAGCTCAGGAACCCTGCGCCGTAAGAGACACGTCGGACAATATTACTACATCGCACTATAGGAGCGCGGTCGGCGGGTACGCACCGGCGTCGTCGCTGAAGTAGTGCGGCGGGTCGAGCAGCAGCGCGAGCAGGCGCGCGGCGTGCGCGGGGCGGGCGGGGCGCGCCGGGTGCGCGGCGGGCAGGCGGCGGGCGGCGCGCAGCAGCGGCAGCAGCGCCTCGGCGCCGTCGTCGGCCGGCGGCAGCGCGCGCGCCAGCCAGCCGGCCGCCGGCAGCGCGGGCACCTTGGCCAGCCGCAGCAGCTGCGCGGCCAGCAGGAAGGCGGCGCGCGCGTCCGCCACGGGCAGCAGCAGGTCGGCCAGGTCGGCCGGGTGCGGCGCGCGCTGCGGGTCGGCGCGCAGCTCGTGCGCGTGCGCGGCGCGCGGCGTGCGCCAGTGCGCGGCGGCACGCGCCCGCTCCACGCGCACCCAGCGCGCGGTCAGCGGCAGCCCGCACACCGCCACCTCGTCCTCCAGCGCGAGCAGGCGGTCCTCGACGGCGGCGTCGCGCGCGTCGTCGTAGGGCGGCGGGAACGCGGGCGACGGCGGGAAGCTCATCGCGGCCACCAGCTCGACCAGCATCGTCAGCAGCTCCCACAGGCCCGCGGCGCGCAGGAACGACCCTGTCGGAAGCCTCGCCGATAATTGCACGCCCGTAACGTTTGAAGAATTATGATATTTCGTTATCGACCTTTATTGTCGACGAATATTCGTCTATAGCGGCTCGATCTCGCCTCCCGCGACTCACCGTAGGCGGCGACGAGGTGCGGGTAGGCGAGCGTGTGGCGCGCGGCGGCGCGCGCGGCGGCGGCCACGGCGTGCGCCGAGCACGCGGCCGGCGAGCTGGCCAGCGTCTCCACGAGCCGGATCCACAGCGAGCTCGCGGCCGCCGGAGATTTCTCTGCGAAACCGACGACAGCATTACGACTTCATACAATAATACGAATGGTATTTAAATAAATAACTTCACGTTTCTGACCACCTTTGGCGATATTGTCGCGCAGCACGGTGAGGTACGTGTCGGCGGGCAGGTGTGCGCGCGCCAGGCGGTGGTGCGCCACGTGCAGCGCGCGCGAGTGCGGCGCGCGGGACACGCCCTCCACCGCCGTCTCGAGGGCCGCCCCGGTGCCGTTACAGCGCTCCTGCGGGAGGACGTCACTTGTGTAGTGCATTAGCGGTAAGTTAGCGGTAATCGGACGATCCAAACGGTGTAGGTACCTGGAAACGAATAAACCTCAGCCACAGGTCGACGTCGTGCGGCGCGTCGGCGAGCATGCGGCGGAAGGCCGCCACGCGCGCCGCCAGCTCGTGGTCGGCGCGCGGCGGCTCGGCGCGCGCGCACTCGAAGTAGCGCCGCCTGCGCCGCGCCGGCCCGCGCCGCGCCACCGCGCCCGAGCGGCCCAGAGTCGTCTCCCCACGTGCATACCTTAAAAAGAGTCCCACCCCAATAAAGCCGTAAAACAATCGATTTTACATTGTGTTCCGATTATAATGTAGGTATGTCAAATATTTATAACTGAACATAAGGTTTCATCAGCAGTCAAAGACTTAATTAGTAATTACCATTAAGCAAGCAGTTAGCAGTTAAGTACTCACTGAGGTCTACCAGGGTAGTAGAGTGTGGAGACCCGCAGATTGCCATAGTCTGACTTAGGGTCAAGGTAGAAGTCGTCGCACCGCGGAGCAGGCGAGCGCGGCGGCGCGCGGGCGGCCGGCGACGGCGACCGCTCCTCCTCGCTCTCCAGCAGCTGAGCCTCGCGCGCTGGGGACACCTCTGTCACTGAAAACAAAATATTTGTAGGCATGAAACATGATACAAACGTTTAAATTCTGTTGTACATAATGTTTTCCCATATACAATAATATTACGCATTTCAATGAAACATAGCATTAAATAGCTAGCGTAAAGCGTATAAATTAATTGGGGGGCACAGCAGTCGCCAAGGCGAACGCGAACCAAACACTGCCGTACCATCCTTCACTGGAACCATTTCGCCGCATTTTCAGGCCCCTATTTGAGAACCTCTGGATAAGACCAGAATGCTGAAATTTTCGTTATCCAGTAAGCTATAATCACATACTTAAAATCCAATTAAAATTTCAAGTCTGTAAATCATTTAGTTCCAAAGTTAAGCATAACAAAAGTTTCACATATCCAACAGACACTCACTCACTGATCCACTCACTCATGATCATCAAAATAGAACTAGTACTTCCCATAAACTTAGAGAGCTGACATTTGGTACAGGGTTAGGGTTTAATTAGGGCCACATAAAGGGAAAACTATAAAAACTAGGATAATCGAAGATAATCAGGGTCAGCTGGTGACCCCAAGAGCCCAACCAAACTACTAGAGATAGACATATACCGTCTTTACGAAAAATATTCAACTTGGTGGGCCGCTTCATTTGATGTCAAATTGAAAGGTCTGAAGAAGAAGCTGAATAAGAGATATGGTAATGCCAGTTTCTACTATTGGGACATAAAAAAATCGACTGTCATTGCAAAGGTCCAGCGTAGTGGGCCACATTTTCTATAGTGGGACATGTCTTCTAATTTAATCTAGCCTATAGGGTCCTACTGCTGGACGAATACCTCCCTTTCTTCTTTTAATAGGCATATAAAATGGCAAGTGCTGGGTGCGAGAGGCCCGAGACCGATCGAAGTGGCGAGCATTGGGAGAGGCCTATGTTCAGCAGTGGACTGATGTGGGCTGATGATGATGATAAATAAAATTAATCAATATACCCATTGACGATGAAAAATTGCCACCATGTGTAAACAATATTGACTTGTACCCTGTACCCTTGTATTGTGTAGCTTAGTATCTATAAAGAAGAATGTTCAACGACCAAGTCACACACTATTAACTATAATAATAAAGAAATCGCAGTAAGGAACACTAGACTTGGCACGGCTTTTCATTACTTTTTAGAGATAAACAGGCAGCTCCATCGAGACTTGGCTAGATTTTTACAAAATGTTTTTGATGGGTACCTATATAATATTGTAAGGAATACCTTGAATGTCTACGCCGGCAACTACATCGTCGTGAGCATAAGCAGGAAACAACGACATATTGAAAACACGGCCACACTAGCGATTGCAATAAGTCAATAATATTTGCTGAATAAATTTTGATTATATTTTAATAATTATAGACATATTTTTGAGCATCAAAAACCACAACACAAAATACACACACACACAGTTGAGTTGAGACAGTACATACATAATGGACATTTTGTCTGTCATCACTCTGTCACTGTCAATTTTATTTCCATAAATGAACTTTTAACAGCTGTGGACCATATTTTTTGTGGTCAAAACAAACTTATTATTACGGTACAGTGTTAAGAACAAATATCACTCATAAGCTCACAAACAAATTTTAGAACCAATCTAGACTCCGTTTGGTAAAAGTTCAAACAACGTAGATCATAAAAAAATGTGCATCTTGGTAGGTACTTAGGCCTATGTTTGACAGCTGATAAGAAACTTCAAAAAGTTGCAGAGTGACAGACCACCTTGATAACACACATTGGTAAACAAATACAGTTTAAAGTTTCAATAAGTAACACGTATTTCACCGATTAAATATGGGGGTCAATATAAGAAAATTAAATTTGTTATCAATTGTGCCAAAGGTCGTAGATGTTGCAATACCCGTTTCTCGGCTTGGACGCAGATTTTACAGTGATGTAAGTTTCAAATGTACCTTTAAGTGTAGTAGTGTGCGTTTAGAATACAGTATTTCTCAGTCTAAGCATTTAAATTGTACTTCCTGTAATTAAAAACAGTATGAAAAGTGAATTGTGGCCTTCGTTTTATTGCATAAGCTTTGAAAAAATTTGTGAGATAAAAAAAAGAAAAATAAAATGCCAGCCTTGGCTCATTAGGTGGGGCCCTTCTGAACCAAGGGGAATGAGTTCATATATAATTTACATCTGTTTGCCTTCATTGATTCCATAGCCCATGCGCTTAAGCCTTTGGGATTAGGTAAATGTAGTTGTGGTGTTTGACATTTAGTTATTATTGTCACAGTACTAGCTATTATTACAGGTGACCGCTATACCGGCGTGCGAGCCAGTGGCATCCGCACGACCCCTTCTCCAGGATCTGCACGGACGTCGGCATAACTACCTGCGCATTTCCCTGACAGAACGATGCAACCTCCGCTGTAAGTAAACCCAGTCTGATTTTTTTGATACAAGATCTGGAAGCAGATAGCATCTAATAAAAGATATATAATAGGTATTATATTTACCTAAATGCCTAAATGCATGCATACCTACATAAAAAAAAAATGTTTTTTTTCTTAAGTAATTTGAAAAGAGTAACTAATAGAATAAGTAGGTTATTTGTACTGTAACAGAAGTGAGAACTGCTGCCGACAAACTGCTCAGCAGTTTGGCAGATATAATTATTGTAACCTATTATGTACCTTTGCATCAATAAATTAAAAAAAAAAAAAACCTATGCCTTACTTGCTCTCTATCATAACGAAGTCTTCTTCAGCTAATCCCTAACAGTAGTTTGTTAGGCCTCCTTAAACTACCTCTAGTTACCAGGGTTTGTCTTTTGGGCAAAAGCCAGTTGCATTCCACCATCTCCTTGATGTCATCCTTCCATCTCATTTGTGGTCTTCGTCATGGTCTCGCATGTTCATATGGTCTCCATGTTAGGGCTCTTTTTCAGCACATCCAGCCCACTCTGACTTCAGCCTCACTACTCTCTCTGCCACATCTTATTTTTCCTTTATTCTATCTGCTATCTACTCTCTTTACCACAATCAGATGAGTTCTAGAAGATAGATATTCAGTCAGGTTAACTCCATTCAGTGTCTCTCTCTCTCACATCAATCACTTTTTTTATAATAAGAGCATTCAGAATTATCTCACTCCACCTGATAGTAAACAGTCGTGAGGTCCAAATGTAAGGCCTACCGGCATAATAGAACAAACCCATCGCACCTGTCGCTCTCATCCTGAAGGCCCACTGATGAGATGCCGTTTCACGCTTAAAGAACCTACTTTCCTGTTGGTTTTCCTGTCACTAAGGGTTACTCGTACAATCATCCAATCAGTGTCGCAACAGTTGGTGTTAGGTACCTATTTATAGGCGAGTGTTGCGCGTGTGTCAGGTCAGTACTGCATGCCGCCGGAGGGCGCGCCGCTGTCGCCGCGCGAGCGGCTGCTGAGCCGCGCGGAGCTGGCGCGGGCGGCGCGCGTGTTCGCGGCGCTCGGCGTCGACAAGCTGCGCCTCACCGGCGGCGAGCCCACGCTGCGCCCCGACCTCGCCGACATCATACGTGAGTACCTATCGCCGCGCCCTCATCATCATCGGCCTATCGCAGTCCACTGCTGGACGTAAGCCCCTCCCCTCCAGCTGTACGCCACTTTAGTTAAATAACTGGAGGCTTTGTCTGGCTCTGGGCAGGCGGGTTGGCAAACGCAGGGCGTGGCGTAGATTCAATCGTGATGATTATACCACCACTAGTTATTCGGTAGGATGCACCAAGGGCAGGTGAGCCACCCGGCTCGGAGCGAAAAGTTAATAGGTGACATCCACCTATTAATATTCTCAATTAACCAGGGTAGGTACCATGAAATAGGTGCCGGGGCCTATGTGTGAAGCAGTAGATTGGTAGGTAGGTACATAAAGTACTAGGTACCTACTACCATCATCTCAAGTTTTGTAGAGGTGAGGTGACTACATCCTTTTAATACCATACATCCTACAATTCGACTACAATCTATAATTTTATCATCACTTAAGGCATCAGTGTAATGCTCGTCTATGGTTAGATATATAGGTAGGTACCTGCCGAAAACATTTTGTATTTACATAGTCAATATGAATATTATCTCCACAGCTGAGTAAATGTTCACCAATTCGTCCATCTTATTACCATACCTATCTATATACATTAAATAATGTTGTCGTAATAATGTTGCTTTAACACTTGTTATTTGCCAAAATTATCGCCACGCTTCAGAGAACCTACCTACCTATGTGTAAGAAGCCAGAACTCGATGTGTGTAAACTAATAGCCTAGATAACTTAAATATCTTCGACATTACTTCAGACCATTACATAGGTAACTAAGCACTATTTATAGTGCAGTCAATGAAGCATTATAGGTCCGAATTTTTTTACTGTGAACCGAATTGCATACAATTTTGGGATTAGGTTCATCTTACCATTAACTTCAAAAGTGAAAATGATTTGAACTCCGCCACCACCATGGGGGTGGTTGCCACCCCTTCTCGGGGGTCAATGGTTGTTTTTTCAAAATAACCTCGGATATCGATTGAAGATCTAATTTTAAGCAAAAAAGTTTCTATAAAGTTTCTCGAAAAATCTAATACTTTTCAAGTTATTGGCAATTGAAAATTCGCAAATTTTTCACGATTTTCATCAGTTTTTTTCAAATATCTCCAAAAATATACGTTTTATCGAAAATTTTATAAGGAACGAAACTGTAGCAGGTAAAAAAATGAACAATTTGGTTTTTTACAAAGTATTCTAAGTGCAATATTAAGCTAGATATTAAAGATCAAAGCCGTTTTTTATTTTATCTGAAATTTCATCGATGTAGTCAATGCCATCTAGCAGCGAGCAAATGCATTTTATGCTTTCTAATCGAAAAGGGTTTTGTAGTGCTTGAAATAAGCTTTAAAATGAGCTTTATCAAAAGTCTTTTGCACGTAAAATAAGTGAGCTATATTGCAAATAAGCGGAGCATCGAATGTTTTTTCTTTTCAATCAATGGGTTTAAATAAGTGCCATTTCCACCAAAACTAAAATTAATCATACTCCGCCTAGAATTAACTTTATTATGAAGAGTTTTATAGATTGTATTAGTTTGGCTGCTTTAGGACACATAGTTTTCAAAAAAAGTCACGATTGAAAAAAAATCGAGAATTTCAAATTTTTAAAAATCCCACCCCTTTTTCATAATATCTCAAAAATGAAGACAGATACGTATAAAAGTGTAGGGATAAAAAATTTAGGTATTTTTCTGACAAACAATTTGGTTTTTTTGTTTTTTCTATAAAATAAAAATTGACGGAGATATGATTGTTTAAAGAGCGCGTGGCAGCGCAATCACAGCCTCCCTTAATCGTGACTTTTTTGAAAACTATGTGTCCTAAAGCAGCCAAACTAATACAATCTATAAAACTCTTCATAACAAAGTTAATTCTAGGCGGAATATGATTAATTTTAGTTTTGGTGGAAATGGCACTTATTTAAACCCATTGATTGAAAAGAAAAAACATTCGATGCTCCGCTTATTTGCAATATAGCTCACTTATTTTACGTGCAAAAGACTTTTGATAAAGCTCATTTTAAAGCTTATTTCAAGCACTACAAAACCCTTTTCGATTAGAAAGCATAAAATGCATTTGCTCGCTGCTAGATGGCATTGACTACATCGATGAAATTTCAGATAAAATAAAAAACGGCTTTGATCTTTAATATCTAGCTTAATATTGCACTTAGAATACTTTGTAAAAAATCAAATTGTTCATTTTTTTACCTGCTACAGTTTCGTTCCTTATAAAATTTTCGATGAAACGTATATTTTTGGAGATATTTGAAAAAAACTGATGAAAATCGTGAAAAATTTGCGAATTTTCAATTGCCAATAACTTGAAGAGTATTAGATTTTTCGAGAAACTTTATAGAAACTTTTTTGCTTAAAATTAGATCTTCAATCGATATCCGAGGTTATTTTGAAAAAACAACCATTGACCCCCGAGAAGGGGTGGCAACCACCCCCATGGTGGTGGCGGAGTTCAAATCATTTTCACTTTTGAAGTTAATGGTAAGATGAGCCTAATTCCAAAATTTCATGCAAATCGGATCACAGTAAAAAAATTCGGAGGTTAGCCCGTATTTTTCGCTTCATTGACTGCACTATTAAGTATTTATGTAAAAAAGCAAAACCACCTGTTGCTATGCGTCACGGTGGCGTCACGTCAGCCACATTTATTAGATATATTTTATTGCAAAAACTGGTACAAAAGGCGAACAAATGCTAGGAGCATTCTCTACCTTAGGTGATGTAGAGTACAAGAAAAAGAAAACAGTAGGTAAAAACAAATAAGTAGGTATTCAATAATAACATTTAAATATAAAATAGGTGGTCAAAACTAAAACAATAGTTACATGAGACATGTGGCTGACAATACCTACTGTGGGGCACCACCGTGCCAGCCGTGCGCCCGCTATTCGTGGCGGCCACAGCTGTACCTGTTCTGTACTAATGGGCTTGTTGTCGTAAAAAATGTAATTAGTCCGTCTTTTAGATTGTTCAAAAATAAAAGACACGTATTTTTCATTTGTAAATCAGAACACAAATCACAAATATATATAGCTCGTTTTCATTTTTTACAAGGAAAAATACGTGTCCAATATATTTTTATAATCTAAAATACGGACTAACTAAAATGTAATTGTTTCGACCCTGGAAATATCCCTCTCCTCGAGTGAGTTGCGTAATATAACCTAGTGGTAGTGTGAGTGTCAAACTCTCGTCCATCCGTCCGGCAGAGGAGCTGAGCGGCATCGACGGCGTACGCGCAGTGGGCATGACCACGAACGGGCTGGTGCTGACGCGGCGCCTGCCCGCGCTGCAGCGCGCCGGCCTCAGCGCGCTCAACGTCTCGCTGGACTCGCTGCGCGCCGACCGCTACGAGCGCATGGCGCGCCGCCCGGTACCTACTGCCTACACCCTCACTACGTGGTCATGACCACCGACGGGCTGGTGCTGACGCGGCGCCTGCCCGCGCCGGCCTCAGCGCGCTCAACGTCTCGCTGGACTCGCTGCGCGCCGACCGCTACGAGCGCATGGCGCGCCGCCCGGTACCTACTGCCTACACCCTCACTACGTGGTCATGACCACCGACGGGCTGGTGCTGACGCGGCGCCTGCCCGCGCCGGCCTCAGCGCGCTCAACGTCTCGCTGGACTCGCTGCGCGCCGACCGCTACGAGCGCATGGCGCGCCGCCCGGTACCTACTGCCTACACCCTCACTACGTGGTCATGACCACCGACGGGCTGGTGCTGACGCGGCGCCTGCCCGCGCCGGCCTCAGCGCGCTCAACGTCTCGCTGGACTCGCTGCGCGCCGACCGCTACGAGCGCATGGCGCGCCGCCCGGTACCTACTGCCTACACCCTCACTACGTGGTCATGACCACCGACGGGCTGGTGCTGACGCGGCGCCTGCCCGCGCCGGCCTCAGCGCGCTCAACGTCTCGCTGGACTCGCTGCGCGCCGACCGCTACGAGCGCATGGCGCGCCGCCCGGTACCTACTGCCTACACCCTCACTACGTGGTCATGACCACCGACGGGCTGGTGCTGACGCGGCGCCTGCCCGCGCCGGCCTCAGCGCGCTCAACGTCTCGCTGGACTCGCTGCGCGCCGACCGCTACGAGCGCATGGCGCGCCGCCCGGTACCTACTGCCTACACCCTCACTACGTGGTCATGACCACCGACGGGCTGGTGCTGACGCGGCGCCTGCCCGCGCCGGCCTCAGCGCGCTCAACGTCTCGCTGGACTCGCTGCGCGCCGACCGCTACGAGCGCATGGCGCGCCGCCCGGTACCTACTGCCTACACCCTCACTACGTTGTCATGACCACCGACGGGCTGGTGCTGACGCGGCGCCTGCCCGCGCCGGCCTCAGCGCGCTCAACGTCTTATGTACCGGAAACACACTTATGTACCGGGATTATGCATTTGCGCATCTCCGCATTCGGGGGAACGGCGGGGTTCGTGCTACTCAAAACACCTTCGAAACTGGAGTGGAGGGCGGCACTCTGCTTCAAGATGGTGAGGAGGCAGGAAAACCCCCATAGCACAGAGCACGTTACTGCCTGGGCCTGAACAGATGAAAATGTTTACACTCCTTACTGTAGGTAGACAGACACTACATCGATACTCTAATTGTCTCCTGAATCGATCGGCTCATGAGCACAGGCCGACTGATCAAATATAATATTCTCTGAATGTTTTATGGTTGTGTTTGTTGCAGTCAAATTATAAGAGCCCCTGTATGTCATGTCAGCTGTAACTGGTACTTTCTATTTTTGTTAACGTTATCTTTATTTTCCTCACTTAATATTTATTACTTATTTATCTATGTACTTGTTAATGTATTTAATTAGCGTAGGTTACCCATGTCTTAGTTACTCGTTTACCCAATTATTTATTTACTCAGTTATCTTTTATCTATTTACTCAGTTACTTTATTTACTTCTTTAAACAAGTAGATTAGCCTTGTCGTTTCAACATCAGTGAGGTTCTTAATTTTAGTACAACTGTATAGGTATCCATCCAACCTTAAAATTAAAGGACAATTTTTTATTTGTAAATTAGACTAAAAATTACAAAGTTATAGCCCGTTGAAACTACGCGTGACGTCACTCGGTGAGGCATTTTTACGGGAGCGAGTGACATCAAAGACTCCCACTCTTAACTTGCTATTGTTAATTTGAATGAAAAAAGGAAAAATACGTGTCTTTTATTTTTGAATAAGCTAAAAGACGGACTAATTACAATTTTTAGCTATAATAGCCTATTGCAAATAAATACAAAGGTAAATGTACTACCATTACCACTCGCTGTA
This sequence comes from Conogethes punctiferalis, assembly GCA_031163375.1. NCBI lineage: Eukaryota > Metazoa > Arthropoda > Insecta > Lepidoptera > Crambidae > Conogethes > Conogethes punctiferalis. The sequence continues at coordinate 18,374,367 of CM062086.1, read as the reverse complement.
CGTAGGTATACCTACAGATATCCGCAGTTACATGCTGTGGAGGACAATGCAAACAGTAGATAACAGCGTGTTTTTATCGTGGAATATAAATTGAGACATCCTTAATGCGCATAATTATAGACGTCGAAACATAATTACATATTGAAAACCTAATACGTAAGTAAACACCTGCCTTGGGAAACTCTTTCGAGCATCCACGAACAGGGCCAATTAACTTGGCGAATTACAGTTTTGTATAGTGTTTAATATTAGCAATTATTTACTAAAAAATCGCTATGTTGTTTGTTGAGCAAGCAGGCCCCAAACCAGGCGACGCCGCGGCGATCCTGAAGATTTTATACCGGAGTTCGTGGGGGGTCAGGGTTGGGCCGGCATGCCGGTGCCAACTGTCAGGTAACTGACCAGTTACTTGCCCGTTGTCATAGTAACTTGGGCCACTCTTTCGCTCTCCATCAGGCGTAGGGAAGCCGCTATGTCGAGCTACTATAAAAAATCACTCCTGGTCTTTGGTCGGTCCCGAAGGGCTTATAGGTTAGAACCAACATCTGCATCCGCGATACGACTGTCAGCGCCATCTATTGGTTCAACAATAAGTATAAGTTGTAACAGTAAGATTAAGGCCAGCTAACATGGTGTGTGTGCGCAGGGGCTGGCGCGCGTGCTGGCGGGCGTGGACCTGGCGCTGCAGCTGGGCTACCGGCCGCTCAAGGTCAACACCGTGCTCATGAAGGGTGAGCGACCAGCTATTACTGATACAGAATGTTTAGCAGCCGCGGTAAAATATATCTAACGTAACCTGTAAAAAACTAGTATTTTCTACTTATAGTCTTTTTCAGATAGGATGGGTACGCTCACGGAATATTAAACACAAGAGGAAAGGGCATAATCTAGTCAGTTCATACAAAACTGCTGTCGCCAAACTCACACAATAACATTATACGCACACACAAAATGAACCAATCATAACTATAATAATTTCTTGAAATCACAAAGATGTAACCGCTACTAACAATAACATAAAAACTACCATAATGCATTAGAGATAAAGAAGAATTTAGAAATTACACTTTGAGGGTTTTACGTCATCTCATCGAAGTGCTTTTGGCCTGCTTTGACTAGTTAGTTCACCTATTGCACGCTAGATGACACTCTTAAAAGTTGTACGCTGTTTAACACCTTACGACAATCAGCGTAAGGTTTTAATTTATACGCATGCACGTGCTTTTTTTCTAGAATGTTTTATCATGACATTTATTATCGTCGCTACTCAAACAGGGATGGGATTAATACGAATATTATTGGTGATGAAACATCGATTACTTCTAAAATAATTAATTAATATTAGAATAGATAAACATTAACATTTAAATACACTGACAGAAGTTTCACATTTAATGTATATGTTACGGGTAATGCTAGAAGTTGGGAGTAAACCTAGGTTTACCCGGGTTTACTTAGGATTACCCAAGCTACTTGGGTAAAGTCCGAATACAAAGTAAAATAAATTTTAATTCGTGGTTTACCCATGCTCACCTAGGTCTACCCAACTACTGGCTGGGTAAACTTAGGTGTTGCCTAATTTTCTTTTTTATTTAATGAAATAGGGTTCACTACTAACGGTTCATCTGATGGTAAATTATAACCGCCGCTCATATACATCTGCAACGTCAGGAATTTCGAATCATGTCACAGAAGTTTATCTTGCTCAAATAAATAATTTCAATTTTAATAACAAAGACCGCTATTAGTTTTTGCTATTAAAGCTATTATTAAGTTTATGCTCACTAAATGTTGTTGTAGATGTTTAAAATGCCCTTGAAGTTTCATTTCACTAACCCACTTGGCTCCCGGAGCCACGCACAAGTGCGTGCTCCCTACAGGGAATTAGCCGTCGGGTAGCAGCCATCCTCTACTACCCGCCGTTGCCCGGGGTACGCCGGGCCGTCTGCAAGCAGACGACCACGCGTGGAGGCTTCCCTTGTTATACCCCAGCTTGGGTAATACTAGGTCAACCCGGGTAAACCTAGATTTACTCCACCTTCTAGCATTACCCGTAACATATATAAATATTATTTGTGTTAACAGATCTAAAAAACCCTATAATAATAGAAATTATTATTGGGTTTTTTAGATCATAAGGCCTACTTACACGACAAGAAGTATTGACTAGATCTACAAATGTATTATCTACGAGCCGTTTTCTACTTAAAAAGCTAGCAGCTCCAATATAATCAATTATATGACGTTCAACGAGCTTTGAATGGAATAGAAAAATCCTGTCATTTTATGACATTGAAAAAAGTATTTAATGTAATTTTTCCTTAAATTCCGTAACAGTCTGAAATGGGTATTCTATGATCATCTAGGGAGCTACACCGAACCATATTTTTAAAAAGAAAACAGCTCTTTGTAGGGAACTTCATAAAATAAAACTCATTTAAAATAAATAAAATAGTTTATTTCTGAAAATAGATTCACTAGTAATACATTTGCACGTCAAACTTTTTTCCTACCAGCACTTCAACGTGTAGCCTGCCGAGAAGAATCCACCGAAGAGCCGAATCCACTTCTCTTTTGCATTTGGATCTTTAGGAAAACTAAAACGAAAATAATCAATAGTTTACAATAAGGCATAAAAAAAGTGTAATAGACAAAATACATAATTAAATCGATGATATTTCAACGTGTCACAACCCTAAAGTAGGTTCGACTTGGGACGTAGTTTCTGATTCTACTATTCGATACTAGATGGCGCATGCGGACCAGGCGTCAGACAATTATAAACTTTATATCAGTGTACATACGTGTGATTCATAATTTACACGAATGCTTTAAATGGATAGAGGTTATGCCGAAAGATTATTTATTTAATAAAAAGTAAATACCGACTTACCGATGATAAGAAACACATGATCGAAGCAAGTTCTTAGTACTACTATTGTTTTTGCACTCAAAGACGGAACATCGAGTCATTATTGAGAGTTATTTAATAAAACACTCGAATGAAAATACCGACAGCGCACGTCACGATACTTAAGCAACCACAAAGCGACTGAGTCAAGTTAAGACTCCCTGTCCTTAACTTTGGCACGCGGGCCACGCCCACACGTCCTTTCCTCTTGTGTTTAATATTCCGTGGGTACGCTGACACATCAGTGACACTTGTCAACGAATCCTTTTTACGCAACTTCTATGACAAAATGATAAATAATCATCAAAATAAAAAGTATTTTCACTTTTTTTATAACGCAAGATAACAGAGATTTACTTTAGTTTGTATTTGAAACCATAAATAACATTATAATGTACATAACTAAAGAAATCTAATAAATTAAATATTTTTTATCAGTAATGCTTGATGCGTAAATTGAAACGTATTTTCATAGGGATTGAAACATTGAAATCGTTATAATACCGATTTAATCGTAAAATCGCTTCACGATTTTTCAACTATTGCATAAATTTTATTAAATATTTAAATTTCTTAGTAAAGGATAAGCAGTTATTGGTGTAAAACCGAAAACCTTGTATAACACGACTGAGATATTACATTTAAATGGTTAGTTTAATCGTAATTCAAATAATTATCTATGTTAAATGAAGAATGGAGAGATTCTTCAAACACAGATTGATCTACTAATTATTAGTTTTACATAATTTTGGATGATAAATAAATATTTTTTTATTAAATCATGCAATTTTTAATTATCTCAAAATCGATTCTCTCTCCATACAAAATGAAATCGATAAATCATAAAATCGATTTTTTTACCTTCGATTTTCATTTTACCACATGACTATAAACTTCAAATCCCAAGTGTCAGCGTACCCATCCTATCTGAAAAAGACTATAGCGCAATTTACTTTTTGTTGTAGGTAATAAATTAATAATATAAAATGATGATTACACAACATTATTATTTTTATGTCTTTATTCATTATGCAATTTATTATTTCTAATCAATTAATATAATCGCAACTACAATTTTATTATAATTACTAGATATTAATTAATGAATATGATGAACCTTTTTGTATGTAATGAATATGATGAACCCATTTAGCCACAATTTCTGTTGGGTTGGGGGTGGGTGTTAGTGACTGCGACACAGTCAATTGACTAATGCGGTTATTAACGTTCATTGTTAATTGTTTTAATGTTTCTGGTGCCAAATAAGAATTTTATTTATTTATTATAGTAGATTTTACACGAATCTAGTCATTTATCATAACGGAAGTGAATTTTAGTATTTTTGTTGCAGGTTTTAACGATGACGAGATTTGCGATTTTGTGGAATATACGCGCGATCGTGAAGTCGAAGTAAGGTAGGTACAGTTCGTGCCACGAAAGATGAGACTTGCCGAGCGTCAGTGGTGGGGAGTCCGCGCAGGTACCGTCGTGTTCGAAAATGTTATCCTTAATTTTTACTTACGTTGAAGAAGTACCTATACGGTAAGCTTCGGAGTGGTATAGAGTCTATCTAATGAAAGTAGGTAATGGCAAATAGTACAAAATGAAAAAAATGTTCTAGGCAATTATTTAGTTAATTAGTTACACGATTCGTTATATATATATTTAATCACTGTCACTATCCATAAATGTTACTCCAGCGGGAAGATCATGTTTTGGAACGCTACTAGAACCAAGTGAAGAAGAAATTCCACTTGTCCCAGGTGTAGCAAGCTCATCATTTTCGTCAGACGACGAGGAACTATCTAAATCACTGTCTGACGAATCTCCTACTCTGATGATCATTTCCGTATCCGTCAAATTATCTATCACATGATCACTTTCTAAATACGCCTCTTCAATTTTCTTAGTTTTGTCGCATAAACTTTTCCACTCATTCGGTCCCATTTGGTCTGCCTTTTCTTTTACTAACTGAATGACACGCTCAAGATTCCACTGAATATTTTTATTGGCTACATAACCTTTTATTGAAGCCCATGCCATTTCAATAGGGTTTAGATCTGGGTGGTAGGGGGGTAAACGCAGTACCACGTGACCATATTCAGCTAATATTTTATCAATGTTATAAGTCTTATATTGTTCTTTGTATGATTTAATTAACTTGTATAATTGTGGTTTGAGCATATCTGTAGTGTAGGGAACTCCTTTTTCTGATAGCCATGTTTGCATTTCTGCTTTCTTGGTGTTTGAATTTGGTGCAGACTCGTATTCTTTATTGTGATATGAGGCATTATCTACTACCACGACTGCATTTGGTGGAAGATTGGGAATCAGTTGGGTCTGAAGCCACTTTTGATAATTTTCATAATTCATATCGTCGTGGTAGTCCCCCGTTTTTGACCCAGACTTAAAAGTCAATAAGGCGTTTGGTATAAATCCACTCTCAGAACCAGCATGTACAATAACCACGCGCTGACCCTTAGATATTGGTCTTTTGAGGCCTTTATCCGTACCATCAGACCAAGATTTGGAGGTTGTATGAGTGGAATGCACGTAAGACTCATCACTGTAGACAATTGGGCGACCTTCCTGGCGATATTTCCTCACTTTTTGCAAGTATTCAATTCTTTGCAGTCTAATATTGGATTTCTCAATAAGAATTTTTCTGTTATTTTCTGTCTTCTTCCAACGGAACCCAAGGTCTTTCAAAATACGGCGTAGGCTTGTTTTAGAACCGCGAAAACCAATATCTTCATGCAACTTTGCTAAAATTGCATTAAGGGTTGGTAACTCTTTATTTGTGATATGAAAATTGTGAACACATCGTTTAATAACCCCCTTGTCAAATTCGTCGATATCCGTCAAAGACTTAGTTCTTAACCTTTTTTTCCCTGGAGTGCGAAAAACTTTTAGTAAATCGGAACTATTTGCTTCCTTTATAATTCGCTTGACTGTAATTAGTGACGTTTTAGTAGCGGCGGCTGTACGCTTTTGAACTTGATTCAAATTTTGTACACCTTCCTTTGCCTCGTTGGACATAAAGGTGTACACGTCGTAAACCATCTTCCTACTTTGTCTTCTTAGTGTTTTACCTCGAGGCATAGCGACCAAAATTTCACTAAATTGCACTTGTACACAACAACACAAATAATGTTAAAAATTTATTAACACAGTTGCACTCGAATATACTTCAATGCCAAACAGGACGAGCGCGGGGCGAAGTGAGTGGGAGGCAACTAACGCGTATGCGCCGAGCCGTACCGCGCCTCCCCCGTTCTTTTCGCACCCCCGACGACACCCGCCCCCTTCCCGCTACACCTCCCTCACCGCTAAAGAGACCTATAAAGTCGTCTCTGCGCAGATCGGATCACGTGGTCTCTCAGGTCTCATCTTTCGTGGCACGCACTGTAAATTGTTTATTATCTTCTTATTTACCTAAACATATAGTTATGTATAGGTATAATAATACCAGTATAAGTATAATATTTAGGTATCTATGGCCAGGGCCGTCTCTACCAGGGGGTGCAAGGGGTCCCCGCGTCCCCCCTACGAGGGCGCAGGTTGAGTCCGGCACCCCGGCGCCGAATATACTTAAGACGGCCCTGTCGTTTATTGAACCCCAGTCGCGAGACGTTCGGGCCCGACCAGCACACGCGGAGTTAAAGTGTACCTACCTACCTAATGCGCATTTTGTCCCATTCGCGATTCGGCAGATTATCAGAATGGGACAAATAAGACCGCAGGGCCAAGTGCGCATAGCCAGTGCCCAGTTTATTGTGTTTGTGCAGGTTCATCGAATTCATGCCGTTCAGCGGCAACGCGTGGGACGACCGGCGGCTGGTGCCGTACCGCGCCGCGCTGCGCGCCGTGCTGCAGCGACACCCCGACCTGCGCCCGCGCCCGCCGCGCCCGCACGACACCGCCAGGGTGACCACACACCACCGTTGTGTTGCACTAGCTAGACGACACGACACAGCGAGCGACGACCGGCGGCTGGTGCAGACGTCTAACTACTGATGACGTTAAAATTCTACAACTATTTCCATACATTCTGACAAAGACTGATCATACGAATCAATAACGTATGTAGGTACCTAGGTACTAGTAAAGTGTACCTACCTAATTGCCACAGATATTAAGTAGATGTCTCGAGTGGTGGCAAAAAAGATCGGATGTCCGGATAAAAATGTCCCAAAAAGTATTCAGTTCTGCAGTAGCTTTCACACATTTCGCACGTAATATCGGAAATAACTGTTCTCATAAACGATCGTTGGTATGACAGGTGTGGCAGGTGCCGGGCTACGCGGGCAGCGTGGGCTTCATCACTTCCATGACGCAGCACTTCTGCGGCTCCTGCAACCGACTGCGCCTCACCGCCGACGGGAACCTGAAGGTGTGAATACACTGCATTCATGGCCATATCGCTATGATATTTTCATTGGTTCCGCATATCTACAACAGATGGCGCTGACCACCTCCGCGACGTCCATATTATGGACTTGTATGTTTCCATCACCGTCAAGCATTATATCTTATACATATCTTAACTAATATTATAAAGCTGAAGAATTTGTTTGTTTGTTTGAACGCGCTAATCTCAGGAACTACTGGTCCGAATTGAAAAATTCTTTTTGTGTTAAATAGACCATTTATCGAGGAAGGCTTTAGGCTATATAACATCACGCTGCGACTATTAGGAGCGAAGATATAATGGAAAATGTATGTTCGCGCGCAAGGTGAGCGCGGAGTGTTAGTCAACGCGGGGGGCGGGGGGAAACGATCCGCGACCGCGATGCCCCGCACCGCCCCCTCTCAGCCGCCTGGAGCACTGGCACTGAGTCAACGACGGAACTCGGACGCAGACGCAGCTGCCACGCGCTCCGAATATAATCCCTCCACAATTTATCAAAGTTTCAATGTAAAAAAAAAAACGAGGAAAAAATAACTATTCCACGCGGACGAAGTCGCGAGCACTGCTAGTTACGTATAACGAATCAGGATGGCATTAGAGCTCGTTCTTCTAGCTCGCAGGACGTAGGTACTTCCACATTTCATAGGAAAGTGATTGTTCCAACACCAGTTTACTTGCAATCACACTCGTGAAACATGAGTCCTATATCTTAACTAATATTATAAAGCTGAAGAGTTTGTTTGTTTGAACGCGCTAATCTCAGGAACTACTGGTCCGAATTGAAAAATTCTTTTTGTGTTGAATAGACCATTTATTGCGGAAGGCTTTAGGCTATATAACATCACGCTGCAACTATTAGGAGCGAAGAAATAATGGAAAATGTAAAAAAAAACGGGGAAAAAAAACTATTCCACGCGGACGAAGTCGCGAGCACAGCTATGCACACATAAAAGTATGGACGTATGGAGGCTTGTGTCGGTGTAGCTCGGTATATGACATGCGCAGGTGTGCCTGTTCGGCAACGCGGAGGTGTCGCTGCGGGACGCGATGCGCGGCGGCGCCGACGACGCCGAGCTGGAGCGGCTCGTCCGCGCCGCGCTCAACAACAAGAAGCCGCAGCACGCCGGTAACAACACACCAACATTCTTATTGTCTTCCAATCAATATTATGGGAAAATAATTTGGTAACCCGCTCGAGAGATGTACCACCTGGCAGCGGTATAACCCTCACGGTTGAAGGCGTAGCTAAATGCCACAGACAGACAGCCTTAGCCTATTGGGTACATATAGCCTCCAGATGTTTCAAAGTGGCGAACAACTAAAGAGGCATAAGTGCAACAGTGTACTGCGATAAGCTGATGATGGTGATGATGTGAATCCGAGAGTGTACCTACTTTTACGACTAAGGGAATTTTGAATTTGATCTGTGACGCTGCGGAGCATCCCAAATCAGATAGGTATCTACTTAGCTGCGGAGTAATGACCCGCTCTGGATAACCTAACATACTTTTCAAATTCCATAATTTACTGAGCCAGATGACAGCTGACATACGTTATGAAATAATAAAAAATAAACGCATCTACCAGTTTTCGAGGGCCCGATCCGTCCCCACGGGGACGGCGGGTACCCGGGCTCGGTTCGCACGGCGGGTGTAGTGACGGCGCGCGTGCCGGTCTGTCCGCTGACGCTTGCAGGCATGCAGGAGCTGGCGCGAGGCGACAACCGGCCCATGGTGCTCATCGGCGGCTAGCGCGGCTGCGCGCGCCCTCGCGGCACGGCGCGCGCGGCTACTGCTCGCGGGCCGCGCCGCCGCCGCCGCCCGACGGCGATGCAGACGCCACAGGGGTGAGTGGATGCTGTGCAGCTACAATGTTCTTTGCTTCATCTAAACATATCTATAATCCTCCATATACGACTGGCTCGGTGGCTTAATGTGATGAACATTTGTGTTTGTTCCGTGTCCAGGTGTCTATATCTATATTTAAGTACATAGTTGTGGTACCTTCGTTGTTCTGATGATACCCATAACACAAGTGCTTAAGAGTCTTACTTTGGATCGGGCGATATATGTGATATTGTCTGATATTATTATCCTGTCGACAGCGCAGCAAGTTTTTTTTTTGGATTACCGATATCGATAATCTATCTACTACTTAACTATTTGATTTTCAACGTCAACTAGATATCGTTAATTCCAACCTCTGACTTATAACAATGGCTAGGAGGTGTAACTCCGCATGACTTCAATAGCTGGCGGATTTTGGAGTAGGCCTCCTCGTGACTAGATCATACCTACATAGTTCCCAGTTTTATGTACCTACAATGAATCAGCTTAAATAAATGTGTTTTCCTCAGAGAGATTCCGTTTATTCTATTTCGGTTATGCGAAAAGTAGACAGTTACTAGTACCTATCCTATTATGTAACTTAGGAGTCGCCGTTCACGCACCTGGACGCGTCGGGGCGCGCGCGCATGGTGGACGTGGGCGCCAAGCCGGTGACGGCGCGCGCGGCCGCCGCCGAGTGCCTCGTGCACGTGGGCCCGCGGCTGCTGCGGCTGCTGCGCGACGCGCGCGTGCCCAAGGGCGACGTGGCCGCCGTGGCCGAGGTGGCCGGCGCGCTGGCCGCCAAGCGCGCCGCCGACCTCATCCCGCTGTGCCACCCGCTGCCGCTGGACGCGGTGCGCGTGCGCGTGCGCCTGCCGGCGACCGACGCCGCCGCGGCGCTGCGCGTGACGTGCGCGGTGCGCGTGACGGCGCGCACGGGCGCCGAGATGGAGGCGCTGACGGGCTGCGCGGTGGCGGCGCTCACCGTCTACGACATGTGCAAGGCCGTCGACCGCTCCATGCGCATCTCCGACCTGCGCGTCGTGCGCAAGGCGGGCGGCCGCAGCGGCGACTGGGCGGCGCCCGACTGGACCGATGCGGACGACGCTCACTAAATTTGACAACTTCGGAGACTCCGACTGACTGGACCTTTATCCAGTTAGAAATAAATATTCTTAACGATGGAGCATGTCATACTCTACTCCATGGCCGAAAGAACCCACAGAATTGGGCACATTCTAAATGATGCTGAACACATTTGAATGGTCTTAACTTCATATTAATCCACTTTCAAACATTTTACATATAAGACATATTTCCATCTCCAGAATGCTACTGTTTAGAGCTATAAGTATTAATTTAGAACTAAAGACACTATTGTTAATTTATATTTCAACTCTACATCAACGAAAAAGTTTTTGAAGTTGGCAAATTTGATGTACTTATACCAGAGTTAAGTGCAACATAACATGTGACTGTACATATGTACAGTGAAAAAATTAACATTTTAAAAAACATTATTTTCTACCACTTTTCTGTGATTCCACTAAATTAAGTATAATGTGTTAATGAAACCTTATGTATGTTATTAAATAATAAGTTTAAAACATTGTCATAAAAATGGTGCTAGAATATAAATCTTTTTTGTTGTTAAATATCACGTTTCTTTTTCAAATTATATTATACCTACTTATGTACACATAAACTTTGGCAAAAATTTAAAGCGGCAGGCATTGATATCCTAGCTAGACCCAAGTCAATTCAAATTATATATAAATAATAAGTTAATTCCTAATTACATATGTTATTAGAGCAGTCTGCTTGGTCATCTGAAGAAACTGTTGTTATCATTCTTCATTTTTTAAATTAGGTAAGTACCAAAATAAATAATAAAAGTTTTTTTTATGTATGTTAACAATATAAATATTTATTTGATACTAAATTAATCCAATATTCTTATAGAATGAGTGCTGGAAATAGTAACATTCACTTCAGAATGTGAACAGCAAACTAAAACCAGAATGTTAGCGCAATTTCCGACTTGAAATGAGTAAATGTTATTCAATAAGTTTTGCTCTCTACTTTTTTTAGTATTCTATGCATACTGGTTGGCTTAACATGCATATAGTGAAAAAACATTACATAATATTGTCAAGAAGCTATTCCCATTACAATTGCTAGCATATATTACAATAACAACCCTTGCAATATTGCTATTCAATGCTATATAATTAATTGTCCAGTAAAATGAACGGAAATAATTGTACACAACAATTTAGCTGTTCACAATAGTTTTTGGATCCTAGAAAATTTGAGCTATATGCATAGACAAAATTGTAAAATATAATAAGTATAATCCAGCAGCATAGAAAAGGTTAGCATTAATCACTCTTTGTTACAACTCTCACAAATGCAGCACAGAAAAGTCTCTCAACCACAACTTTTGATATGAGTTTACAAAGCTGTGTATTTGTTCATGGTCTTCAACCGAGACATCAACCACTGGCAACCAGCACATTGGACTTGGCTGCGGGCTGCTCGGGCGCCTCGTCAGCTTGTGGACGGTCCGTACGCTGGACTCTAATGTCGTGACACTCAATATATTCATTAATTTCTTGGCCTTTCTTGGTCAGTTGCTCGTGTAACGCTTGCAACGCCTTGGGCAGCCTCTCCCGGTTTGTTTCAAGTTCTGGCAGTACCTCGGCTACTGTTCGCTCCACCAGGACACCTCCCACCATACGGAAACATTTGCGAGCTCCATCTACTCCTTTCAACGTCTCGATCACTATCCTGTCGACAAACATGAACCAGGTGTTGTAGTCGGTTACAACAACACTTTACACGTAAAAAGTGAATTACTAAAACCTTACTTGTGTTCATTTAGATCCATTTCCAATTCTGATATCTTATTTGCAAGCTGTCTTTGTTCTGTGCGAAGAGTTTGAAATCCTGCAAATATCTCTTCACTAGATTTTGGTTTTCCACTTTTAGCGGTTGACGCATTTTTTGCCATGATGACGCTTTGTATTACTTTGTGATTTCACTTAAAATGCGGGACCTAAAATGAAATAACTTTATTGTTTTAAATTTCTACCTACCTATTGTATTTATAAATTAAAATCTAATGAATTATTTTTGGAACACGGAAACTATTTATGTATGAAAAGTGATCTTTCTTTAATTTGACTTTTTTGAGGTTATATATTTTTTTTTTAAGTTTACAGCTTTGGATTATAAGTGTGAAGGTTTAATTGAAGTTTAAGCTTCAAGACGTCCTGTCAGTCAGATTATTTATAAAACCGTCACTCCAACCAAACCTTGCAAGAGCCGATGATGTGGCGTGGTGTTGGCCTTGGTGGGCCTGTACTATCTTCTCCTTCTACGACTTGCACTTGCAATGATTGGCAGTATGGTCTCAAAATCTTAGCTGTATAATTGAGAACGAATAAAAAATAAAAAAACATCTGTCACTGTCAGCTGTCATTAAGTTATGTCAACCAACCAACAAAACCAAATAAATTTTAAGAGTTCAGCACACAAAAGTTTTATTTTATACTGGAAATCGGCATAGATATTCATTGAAATATTATTGTTGTATAATTAGACTTGTACATAATTATTGGTCTATTTTGTCTGAATGCTTGGGCGTCTGAAAACTATTTTTGTTAATCTGTGAGCAAAACAATTCGTTGCTGCTGATATAAGAGGGAGTGTAATAACTTTGTATCATGAAGCAAGAAGGTGTAGCTTTTCATCGAGAACTTGATCATAAAGATCAGATCTATGCAGACATGGTGAGTAAGAGTAACCTTCATATTCCGATACACCAGACCGCTCTGGTCAGAGTGTAGATATTTATTATTAGCTAAAAAACATTTATCTATAAAAAAATCTATTTCTAGCTTAGTTTCTAGTATTGTTAAGCCAGTTGTTTTTGTGTAAGAGTAAGCATGTAAGTTAGTATCAATACTATACCCTACACTCTAACCAGAGCATTCAACATAAGCTTTGATAGTATCAATACTATTCATAGTGCATTAAACTTACAGACACTTAAAGGGCCATCAATACTACTGATTGTATCGACATTATTGACGTATTCGGGGTCAAGTCGCAGGAGGCGGCGGAGGGCGCGGGCGTGGCGTCGTCGGCGGCGCTAGGTGCGCTGCTGGAGGCGGGCGCGGCGGGCGCGGACGCCGAGACGCGCGTGCGGCGGCTGGCCGAGCGCCTGGCGCGCCTCGACGCGCAGAACGTGGCCGGCATGCTCGCCGCCGCCAGCGAGGGCGGCGGCGCCGGCGCGCGCCTGGCCGACCGCCTCGACGCCGGTCTGGTATGCCACCCTCCGTGCTCACACAATACACTAACACTTAGTTTAAAGAGCTTAAAAAGCTACCAATAACTAGCACTTAGTGACTAAGCCTTTCACAGAGGCCACCAAGATCGTCACAATAACTATAGAAATTATTTCTAGCGTTTTAATTGGCTAGTGGCCTGTCAGTGACCTGTCAGTCACTATTTTCTTAACGCGAATGAACTATAGCTATCATAAGTAGATTGCTGGAATAAAAAGTTGCTTCATTTATGTAGACAGAGTTCTTCAGATATATAAAGCTAAAAAGCAGTACCTTGAACCTCTCCAAGAGGGTTCGTACAGAATGCACACAATTCTGGACATGTGTCCAGTTAAAGACACTTCATAACACCAGAAATGTCTTAGTGGACTTCCCCTTTCCCTTCCGTATAATCACCCAGTATCTGCTTGCCTCATTTAAAATAGGGTCAGCGAGGACTGACTCGGCAACACTCCAAGCTGGAGACACAACAGTCTTTTTATCCGTATTGCTTAAGTGTGAGTCGGGCCGTGTGGCAGGCGGCGGGCGCGGCGCTGGCGGCGCGGCTGCGGCGCTGCGAGGCGGTGGTGCGCGCGGCGCCGGACGCGGCCCACGCGCGCTTCGGCGCCGCGCGCACCGACGCCAACGCGCGCGCGCTGCTGCTCGAGCTGGAGCACCTCTACGGCTGGCTGGACGCGCCGCCGCTGCAGGACCTCGACTCGCTCTCGGAGGTACTCACCACCGCACCGCACGCGCGCGCATACCTATATGCAATATGCTCACTTATCGAATGATAATAATTTCTTTAATATGTTGCAGCTTTATTTGAATTAATTTTTTAGTAACAGGACTCATACGCGACATTTATTATGTAGTACTTATGATGGTTTGACATTTTGATTTGTTTTGCAATGATGGTGGAAATCTGAGGGTAGCAGAAAATCTACAGACCCATTCGTTTAAACGGGCCTGTAACCTTTAAGGGGCCCATATACGGTACGATTCGTCTGTACGATCGATCTGATGAAAATCGTGACGATTGATCGCATTACTTTTAAAGTACTAGTAAATCGTTAACGATCTTGATATACATTATCGATTCGTCGTTTCGATCGGGCTGAAGCGACGGATCGTACAGACGAATCGTACCGTATATGGGCCCCTTTAGTCCGCATGTGACCACAACTATAAGTAAGAGTAAACACACAAAAAGAGTTTAGAAAGTCCTCAACATTTTTGTAGCCCAGTTCTAAGCAACTTTTGCACCCTTTCTAAGATTGTTGCGACAGAATATCTGATCCCGTAGTGGGTTCCATTATAAAACATGGTGTACTACGTCTAGTGATGGGATGTTCGGTTCTGTCCGTTGTGTTGCGTTACGTGAGCGCCGGTGTCGAGGTGTCGCTGGCGACGCCGGAGGGGCGCGCGCGCGCGCTGGCGGCGGCGGCGGCGCTGCGCGGCGCGCTGCGGGCGGGCGGCGTCACCAGCGCGGGCGGCGCCACGACCGCGGGCGGCGCGGAGGCGGCGCGGCGGCGGCTGGGCGCGGTGCGCGAGCGGCTGCGGCGGCTGGCCCGCGCGCGGGACGCGCTGGCGGCGGCGCTGGCGCGGCACCTCAACAACGCGCTCATCCACCTCGGCAACGAGGCCGCGCTCGAGCGGCGCCGCCACCACCCCGACCTGCTGCCCTACGCGCCCTTCATGCGCTGGCTCAAGGACATGGACGAGCGCGCCTTCGACGGACTCGCCAAGGTTACGCATTACCCGTATCCTCATATAGTCTCCGCTTTAAAAGTGTATTATTTACGTTTATTTAGAGTGAGGGTGGTGTAGTTATAATGTGTGCGGTCGCAGGTGTACACGAGCACGTGGGCGCGCGTGTACGAGCGCGAGCTGCACGGCGCGCTGGAGGCGGCGCGCGCGCAGCTGGCGGCCGCGCCGCCCGACCGCGCCGACCCCATACTCGACAGCGTGAGACTTCTTTATACCTAATGTTGACCACCATTGTCAAATTGGTGCAACTATCAGTATGTTTACAAAAATCGGTTGTGCAAAAGCTACAACTAATCACTGAAAAAAAAAATAGAGGAAACTGATATGTAGTACAGCTTTTAGAAACAGCTACGACAGGAGTGTATTTCAATTTTGAATAGTTATCATTTAGCGGTTTGCAGGTTCTCACTCTCATTGAGCCACTTGCGATGCCGAGCAAGATTTCTGTACGCAGTTCTTCTATCTAGACATTGATGTCAAGGTAATTTGAACACATAGACGTGAGTATATGCCGGCTTGATATGAAAGTCACTCAACTATACTCGAAGTTTCTCCGTGTAACAATTCGGAATGATAAGACATTCGAAAAACAGCTAAAAGTAGGGAAGAAAAAAGGAACTAAGTTGAAATAATAGCAATTGGGAGGCAAAACCGATATCCGGTGGGTATAGACCAGACTAGTGTGAGCCGTTGTCTTCAGATTGTTCATACGTCCCGACGCCTATGGACAGATGAAAGATGACGTTGCCTTGGATGCTGAGGCATAACACCTCGACGGTTGCTTCAGAGCGACGGCAGCGACGGCGAGCGGAGCGAGCGCAGCGACGGCGGCGAGCGAGCGGCGCGCGCAGGCGCAGAGACGCGCCGCTTCATGGGCGAGCTGTTCCCGAGCCTCGAGCGGGAGCTGGTCGCGCTCGTGGGCCACGTGGAGCGCCACGACAAGTAGTGAGTACCCGCGCAGGCGCAGAGACGCGCCGCTTCATGGGCGAGCTGTTCCCGAGCCTCGAGCGGGAGCTGGTCGCGCTCGTGGGCCACGTGGAGCGCCACGACAAGTAGTGAGTACCCGCGCAGGCGCAGAGACGCGCCGCTTCATGGGCGAGCTGTTCCCGAGCCTCGAGCGGGAGCTGGTCGCGCTCGTGGGCCACGTGGAGCGCCACGACAAGTAGTGAGTACCCGCGCAGGCGCAGAGACGCGCCGCTTCATGGGCGAGCTGTTCCCGAGCCTCGAGCGGGAGCTGGTCGCGCTCGTGGGCCACGTGGAGCGCCACGACAAGTAGTGAGTACCCGCGCAGGCGCAGAGACGCGCCGCTTCATGGGCGAGCTGTTCCCGAGCCTCGAGCGGGAGCTGGTCGCGCTCGTGGGCCACGTGGAGCGCCACGACAAGTAGTGAGTACCCGCGCAGGCGCAGTATGGGAGCTGGGATGGGATGTAAGGGAGCGGCCTATTATCTTTTCGTTCCAAGCCCATTACACCTGCCCGTGGTGCATCCTGCCGAATAACAAACGTGGCGCTGGCTACCGACTAATGGCGATATAACCATCGCAATACGGATGATGACAAGGTATGAAAATGAAGAAAATAATTAGTCCGTCTCTTAGATAATAAAAAAATATAAGACCCGTATTTTTTGTTTTGTCGAAATAACAAGAAAATACTTAGATATAGCGCATTAAAGTTACGGAGTGGGGGCTAACTACGTCACGTTAGAGTATATTTTGTACTCTAACGTGACGTCATGTGACATTTAAAATCAATGTATCTTCGTAAGTTTTTGAACAAGAGGCAAAATAAAAAATACGTATCCAATATTTTTCATTAATCTATCTGATGGACATTAAATTATTTTTTAGTCATCCTACCACAGACCGACTACGACGGCCTTCCAGCGTGGCGATTATGGGTATATCCTCCAAATGTTTGCTCTAAGTGGGGAACAACTGTGTCTAGCCGTGGACTGCAATAGGCTGATGATTATGACGCGCCGCTTCGTGGGCGAGCCGTTCCCGACTGACCGTGCGCTCGTTGCAGCGGGGCCATGCGCGCGCTGGCGTGCCTGGGGCGGCGCGTGGTGGGCGGGGCGGAGGCGGGCGTGGGTTCATGCGAGCCGTTCCCGACTGACCGTGCGCTCGTTGCAGCGGGGCCATGCGCGCGCTGGCGTGCCTGGGGCGGCGCGTGGTGGGCGGGGCGGAGGCGGGCGTGGGTTCATGCGAGCCGTTCCCGACTGACCGTGCGCTCGTTGCAGCGGGGCCATGCGCGCGCTGGCGTGCCTGGGGCGGCGCGTGGTGGGCGGGGCGGAGGCGGGCGTGGGTTCATGCGAGCCGTTCCCGACTGACCGTGCGCTCGTTGCAGCGGGGCCATGCGCGCGCTGGCGTGCCTGGGGCGGCGCGTGGTGGGCGGGGCGGAGGCGGGCGTGGGTTCATGCGAGCCGTTCCCGACTGACCGTGCGCTCGTTGCAGCGGGGCCATGCGCGCGCTGGCGTGCCTGGGGCGGCGCGTGGTGGGCGGGGCGGAGGCGGGCGTGGGTTCATGCGAGCCGTTCCCGACTGACCGTGCGCTCGTTGCAGCGGGGCCATGCGCGCGCTGGCGTGCCTGGGGCGGCGCGTGGTGGGCGGGGCGGAGGCGGGCGTGGGTTCATGCGAGCCGTTCCCGACTGACCGTGCGCTCGTTGCAGCGGGGCCATGCGCGCGCTGGCGTGCCTGGGGCGGCGCGTGGTGGGCGGGGCGGAGGCGGGCGTGGGTTCATGCGAGCCGTTCCCGACTGACCGTGCGCTCGTTGCAGCGGGGCCATGCGCGCGCTGGCGTGCCTGGGGCGGCGCGTGGTGGGCGGGGCGGAGGCGGGCGTGGGTTCATGCGAGCCGTTCCCGACTGACCGTGCGCTCGTTGCAGCGGGGCCATGCGCGCGCTGGCGTGCCTGGGGCGGCGCGTGGTGGGCGGGGCGGAGGCGGGCGTGGGTTCAGGCGAGCCGTTCCCGACTGACCGTGCGCTCGTTGCAGCGGGGCCATGCGCGCGCTGGCGTGCCTGGGGCGGCGCGTGGTGGGCGGGGCGGAGGCGGGCGTGGGTTCATGCGAGCCGTTCCCGACTGACCGTGCGCTCGTTGCAGCGGGGCCATGCGCGCGCTGGCGTGCCTGGGGCGGCGCGTGGTGGGCGGGGCGGAGGCGGGCGTGGGTTCATGCGAGCCGTTCCCGACTGACCGTGCGCTCGTTGCAGCGGGGCCATGCGCGCGCTGGCGTGCCTGGGGCGGCGCGTGGTGGGCGGGGCGGAGGCGGGCGTGGGTTCATGCGAGCCGTTCCCGACTGACCGTGCGCTCGTTGCAGCGGGGCCATGCGCGCGCTGGCGTGCCTGGGGCGGCGCGTGGTGGGCGGGGCGGAGGCGGGCGTGGGTTCATGCGAGCCGTTCCCGACTGACCGTGCGCTCGTTGCAGCGGGGCCATGCGCGCGCTGGCGTGCCTGGGGCGGCGCGTGGTGGGCGGGGCGGAGGCGGGCGTGGGTTCATGCGAGCCGTTCCCGACTGACCGTGCGCTCGTTGCAGCGGGGCCATGCGCGCGCTGGCGTGCCTGGGGCGGCGCGTGGTGGGCGGGGCGGAGGCGGGCGTGGGTTCATGCGAGCCGTTCCCGACTGACCGTGCGCTCGTTGCAGCGGGGCCATGCGCGCGCTGGCGTGCCTGGGGCGGCGCGTGGTGGGCGGGGCGGAGGCGGGCGTGGGTTCATGCGAGCCGTTCCCGACTGACCGTGCGCTCGTTGCAGCGGGGCCATGCGCGCGCTGGCGTGCCTGGGGCGGCGCGTGGTGGGCGGGGCGGAGGCGGGCGTGGGTTCATGCGAGCCGTTCCCGACTGACCGTGCGCTCGTTGCAGCGGGGCCATGCGCGCGCTGGCGTGCCTGGGGCGGCGCGTGGTGGGCGGGGCGGAGGCGGGCGTGGGTTCATGCGAGCCGTTCCCGACTGACCGTGCGCTCGTTGCAGCGGGGCCATGCGCGCGCTGGCGTGCCTGGGGCGGCGCGTGGTGGGCGGGGCGGAGGCGGGCGTGGGTTCGTGTGAGCCGTTCCCGACTGACCGTGCGCTCGTTGCAGCGGGGCCATGCGCGCGCTGGCGTGCCTGGGGCGGCGCGTGGTGGGCGGGGCGGAGGCGGGCGGCGCGGAGGAGGGCGGGCGCTGGGCGCGGGCGGCGCTGGCGGGCGGCGCGGTGGCGGCCAAGCGGCAGGCGGACCGCGGCGTGGCCGAGCGGCTGGCGGCGCTGCCCGACGCCGTCAAGCAGGCCGCGCGCCGGCCCAAGTGCGGCCTGCTCTCCTTCCTGCGCGACTTCGAGGTCAGTCGGGCCCTCTTTTTGTAGAGCTAGCTCTTTTGAAACGATCTGCCTTTTTGCCATCAACGGGAGTTATGGCTGCCATACCGGCTACGGTCCATTGGAACGAATACTGAGATGAATACCTCTTCTCGGCATACGTAGCGTAGAACACATCCTCAGGCCAAGTCGAGAAACGACTCGGACAGAGTTATGGAATAAGCTGCCGAGGTTGGCCGAGGTTTTCTCTTGAGAATACAATAAGGGGCACTTCAAGTCAAAAGTAATTAATAAATAAGGTTCTCAAATGTGCGCAAGCGCATGCGATGCATAACCGTTTAGCATCAGGCGAGCTGGTAGCCATTTTAGTCATATAAAAAAATAAAATGGGTCATGATGGGAGAGGGCTATCCAGCCTTGGAGTGGGGAAGGCTAATGACGTATGTCGCAGGAGCTGAGCAGCGCGTGCGAGGCCATCTTCGCGGGCGGGCGGCGGGCGGACCTGGACCGCTGGTACGTGTCGCTGGGCGGCGCCATGCTGCACGCCATCCAGCACGCCGACCACCCGCGCACGCCGCGCGCCGTGCTGCACATGGGTACGTCACTGTTACCGCACCAACTCTGCTAACATGTCGCCATGCTGCACGCCATCCAGCACGCCGACCACCCGCGCACGCCGCGCGCCGTGCTGCACATGGGTACGTCACTGTTACCGCACCAACTCTGCTAACATGTCGCCATGCTGCACGCCATCCAGCACGCCGACCACCCGCGCACGCCGCGCGCCGTGCTGCACATGGATACGTCACTGTTACCGCACCAACTCTGCTAACATGTCGCCATGCTGCACGCCATCCAGCACGCCGACCACCCGCGCACGCCGCGCGCCGTGCTGCACATGGGTACGTCACTGTTACCGCACCAACTCTGCTAACATGTGATACATTGTAATGTAACGGTATTTACAATTTTACGGTGACATACATATTATTTTAACTTTACATTCGTCTTCGCATCTGCGTTGTAAGTCTTCCATAGAGAGTCCTCAATGTATAGTATGCTAGCCGCGGAAGGATCATCGCCAACCGTTGTTAGTAGTCGGATAGAGGTTGTAAGTTGCAGCGACGACGCTACAAACCCGTGATGTCAAATTCATAACCCGTGTATTTCTCATACCCGTGAGAGTTTCAGTGGAACTGACCGCGCGTGCTCCGTGGTGTGCAGAGAACTACCACCGGCTGCACGGCGTGGTGTCGCTGGTGCGCGTGGCGGCGCTGGAGCCGCTGCGGCGCGAGTCGCGCGCGCGCTACAGCGAGGCCCTGCGCGCGTACGTCACGCAGTACTTCGGCCGCCCGCTCGAGAAGCTCACGCAGTTCTTCGAGGTAATAAATAACCAGCGAAGACCGTTCGAAAGCGAAACGGAGGCCTGAGGCGCTGCGGCGACGGATGAGCAACCTAAATTTATCACTAATATTCATTGGCTATTCACAAATCCGTTCGGAAAGATCTCTTTCAGAAACGACTCAAAGTTAATTTATATATCTAATCGAATTGTCAAGGATTTCTATGAGAACTGTGAAATTTGAATGAACGGACGAGAATGTTCCGCCGATCTCTCGTTTCCGAGAGACATTTCCGAACGAATTTGTGCTGCCCTGGCAGGTTAGATATTTTACGGCACGTATGTATTTAAAGATACTCGTTCGATCGTTCCGTGTAGGGAGGCTTACGGGTTTCGTCTGACCTGCGTACGGTTCGCTACAAACGTACGCGCCAACGTGTTCAAAAAGTTTGGCAGTGCATAGGTCCTAACGCGAACGCGCTGTGTCCTGTGTAGGATGAGGCCTGAAGCGAGTCGTAACTGTTGCAGGGCGTGGCGGAGGCGGTGGCGGGCGGCGTGCGCGAGGACGAGGTGTGCTACCGCGCCGCCTTCAGCAAGCACGAGCTGCGCCGCCTGCTCGCCATGTACCCCGCGCCCGAGGGTGCGTGTGCCGGCCCGCCGTGACGCCTGTGTGTAGGGCTGCCATCGCCTAAATTGCGGGCGCCATATAAACGCCGTATTTCCCCGGCCATCTCTAAAAATATTTTTAGCATCAAAAGGGGCCCTACTACAAAAAACGAAAACGATCGTTCGTTGAACGTATATCAATTAAATTGTTGAAAATCGACGTTGACGAAATTTAGTTCGTGTATTCGAACACGGGAGGGGCAAATGAGAGGGATTTATGGGGCAAAAATACGCGATCCGTTCAACGAACGATCGTTTTCGTTTTTTGTAGTAGGCCCAAGGTTCGTTATGCCGTCGATTGCCTCATCTGATGGGCGTGCCTTCTCGATTGCGGGTTCTATTTCGAAGTAAGATTTATTTCAATTTATCGCTTACCTCTAAAAAATGGGTTTCACTTGATAACAAAACCGTCCGGGGTTCGGGAGCGGGACGGACTTCAAACTAGGACAAATCCGGGGGGTGAGAGCCTTCCGCTCCGCCAACAGTTCGGTGATGATGACAAGTCGGCCCTGGCCATCATCGTAGTCATTTATTGGCATGGCAGCCCCACCGATGTGGCCGGCTCGATGTGACGGGCGCGTGTCGTTGCAGTGCGCAAGTCGCTGCACCGGCTGTACCGCACGGTGGAGAAGCACCTGAGCGAGGAGGGCGGGCTGCTGCAGGTGGTGTGGCGCGCCATGCAGGAGGAGTTCATCTCGCAGCACCGCGCGCTGCAGGTACGTCGTCGCTGCCGGGCGCATCTAGGCTATCCACTAATCCGTCCGCGAAGACCTTTTACGGAAACGATTCGATCGTTCATGCAAATATTCAATCGGATTGTCAAAAGTTTCCGACTATCGAATGAACGATCGAGATTTTCCGCTCCGATGTCTCGTTTCCGAGAGCGATCTTTCCGAACGGATTTGTGAGTAGCCCCATTTGAGCTCGTGGAATTGAACTTGCAATCTCATTTAATTATAAATATGATTTAATACAACTTGGTCAGCGGAGCATGGATTGCATGTTCATTCAAATTTCACATTAATCTAGTAAAGCTAATGTCAAATTTCAACGAACATTCGAGAAAATTTCCAAGTCAAAAATGTCATTGGGAATGTCATTGCCCCGCAAAAACAAATTTAATCCTTGAACCCGCCGTACCGTCAGTGGGCGCCGGTAACACTCAACGGGTATGAACCGATAATATTTCCGTATGAGGGTACATACGGAAATATTATCGGTATCCAGATGCTATAGAGACCGACAGGGATGTTTTGGCAAGTGGTCGAAATCGGAACTAATACAAATTCGTACAAAACGTCACTTTCGTACAAAACAGCCTTCGTACAAAACGTCACTTTTGACGTTGATTTTTGTCATTTTTGTTTCACACTAACGCCCTCACGTCAATGCCACCCCGATACATCCCAGTCGGCGTGTAATACAGCGCTCGTGTTGTGTTGTGTCGTGCGCAGGCGCGCATCGCCACGTGCTACCCGGGCGCGGGGCTGGCGCTGCCGCTGAGCACGCAGGACATCCTCGACGCCTTCTCCGACATCGCGCGCGAGCACTGACGCGCCCCGCCGCCAAACTCACACACCTCGAACTTTACTATCGGGGTTGTCTCGACACTTTACAACTATGTACCAACCAAGTACAACGTTCTTCTAAAATACCTTAGCCGTAAACCTTGTGCATGAAGCTTTGTCTACATATGACCCTTGATGGGTATTGAACCTCGAGTAGAGTGCCTTGAATAGGTTCACAATGGCTCGATACGTCGATAACACGAAGCGTGTGCGACGCGGGATGTAGGTTAAGACATAAGGATGTTGCCTGGGCCAAGTTCTTAAGGGGAACAGGCTGACTGAATTATTATAATCTAGAAGTAATAAATCATGTATATTTTGTTATCCCTAAAAGCTTTATTTTATAGATGTAACATAATATGAGCTATTTATAAGTAAGTATTAGTGAGTTATTTACTATATCTACCTATGTATGAGATCTACAGTTATTTTATTTCAATAAATTTATTTAATTACTATTTTACTTGTTTAATTAAGTGTATATGAAGTAAAGGCACCCCCTTTTTTCAATATAAAAAAACAAGAAAATATTCTATAATGGGTACAAAATGACATACAAAATGGTCTGATAAAATGAAGTTTCAAAATACCATTTGGAAGTTGAGTAAATTCAAGGTGGGGGTGAATTATTATTTAACGTGTATATTAAATGGTAGTATGTATGAATACATAGTATATTAAGTAGAACAAAGTCGCTTTTCGTGTCTGTCCCTATGTATGCATAGATCTTTATAGTTAGGCAACGGATAGATATAATGATTTAAGAAAAGGTTTATAATTGTGTATAACACATGCATATTATAGAAATGAAATAATAAAATACCCAACGCGAAGCGAGGGCGGGTCGCTAGTTTAATAATAAATAACAGAAATGTTTTATCACATCGCTTTATTGTTATAGCCTAAGTAATTTAATTTACATTGCAGCTAGCCCTTGCAGATGCCATACATTAACAAAGCGTGATAGGTAAGAGACATGGAATTATCCTGAGTGAAGACATTGCTGAGGCTGCACTGCACTAACTAGATGTTGCAGCACACACTTAGTCCAGGGACTTGGGGGGCGAGTAGTTGAGGTAGATCAGTCCACTGGTCTTGGCCTGAAAATAAGACAAATTAAATGTAGCACTATAATCATCTGCTCTTTTATGTGTAGACAGCCACTATTAACTTCATTGAAATGTTAACACAATGTAGAAAAGGTTAATGGGACTTGACACTTGGTTCAAAATGAAACCAGGAAATTTGACAGCTTCTGTCAAAAGGTGGTTAGGTGACTTATAGTTCATTCGCGTTAAGAAAATAGTGACTGACAGGTCACTGACAGGCCACTAGCCAATTAAAATGCTAGAAATTAGCGTTTTAATTGGCTAGTAGAAATTTAATTGGCTAGTGGCCTGTCAGTGACCTGTCAGTCACTATTTTCTTAACGCGAATGAACTATAGGTGTTGCCGTGTGTACAGTAAACCTAATTCAGAAAAATAAATAATTAATTATCCATTAATTAATCAGACAATCTAAGAAGATGAGGCAGCTCTCAATTTCCGTGACACCAAAAAGAAAATATTTAGAACATATTGATTAGACTGAGTACCTTTCAAAATTATGAATAAGTGGCTATTAAGTATAAATATTGTAGTAGTACTCATGTTTCTAATATCACAAGGGCCTTCTTTCTGTAATCATGTGAAAAAACTTCTAAAGAGTATAGGATGTTGGGGACTTACAATAACTAGCGTGACGGCGGTGAAGGCGACGCCGAGGATGAGCGCGGAGTTGTACTTGCGCTGCTTGGCGTCGTAGTTGGCCTGCCAACTGCCGCGTGGCACGGGCAGGTCGTCCATGGTAGGCGGCTTGAAGTCGCCCCCAGCGTGGTAGCGCCGCACTGCAACCACAACAAAGCTTGCTGAATATGTGGACTATTGAGTTACCACAAAACTACACAATATTTTAGTAAATAATCATATTTTATTGGAATGTTGCATCTTTAATTCTTACTTTAGATGCAACTTTAACAGGGCAACAATGTTTGAAAGGGTTGAATACTTATATTTTTCTTTTAAAATAAGATACCAAAATATCACACAACATCACATTGCTCCAATCCCAAAGTAGCTTAAGCACTTGTGTTATATGTAACAGAACAACAAAGGTACCACAAATATATACGTAAATACAATATTATAAACACCCAGCCAGATAGGACTCTTGGTTCAGAAACCAATTGAGCCGCCGAGCCAGTACAAGATTGGTCTAAATCCATATTATGGTTGAGTAACTGTTATAGCATCTAGAACTTGGAAAATCTATTTAGATCTTCCACACATTGAATAAATGCTTAGCATTTTATTTTATTAGATGATTGCAAGCCTTACTATCAAAGAATAAATGCATTGCACAAATTAAATTTCAAGACAACAATTAAAATTTCATACAGAATATTGTTTATTGACAAATTTTTGACTGGGTATGACAATGCTCATAACTATGAAAAGATTCTTGTAGGCATTGATTGGCCCACATGATAAATACCTAGTGTTATTGGTCTGATAAGATATTGTTAAGGTGGAGTGGCACCTGAAGATGAATTTTTACTTTAGGACAGAATGTTATGTTTGCATAATGTTAATTTAGGAATTTATGATAAATATCAGTTAACACTAAATGGAGTGCAGGTTATTTAATATTTTTTTACTTGAAAGAAAATACATAGGTAGAAGGCAGGCATTCTAAAAGTAAGGTTATTATGCTGAACCTATTATGTAACATAGGCAAAACTAAACCAAGATTCAGAGATATATTGTTGTTAGACGCCTTAGCTCCACAATAGAGCTGTAATACATCAGTGATTCTCATAAATACGTAACTAAAACAAATGCTAATCTCAATGACATATATTTTTGTAGAAGTTTGATTTTAATTTTTTTTACCTGTTTGTTGCATGAAGCGAGAGATGAGAGGACGAGTCGCCTGCATTTTTGTTAGGTTCTGTAAAATATGATTTTAGTATCAGAACACTTGACGTGTTACAAATATTCACAGTAAAAGCAAATTCTATTTTTTTACCAACTTTTTAGAAAATGTCACACTGCTGCACCAACACCTAAGAAAAAACTACCATTTTCTACCATACAGATAAAATAATACGGAATCATTGATTGATTACATTCAATGTTGCCAGAAAATTTTACGAAAGGACTGTTTCTTGAATCATTATGTAGCATTGTAATATAATGCTTTTTGTGCACTTTATCATTAAATAATATCACCATCACCAATAAATAAGTAATGGTTAGCGTAGTATAAAATTTGGAAATTTTCATGCGTTTTTTCCCCAGCTTATCTTTGAAACGCCTGATGTTATAATGTCAGCAATGATTCTTGACAAGGATTTAATCGATAACTTCTTAAAAGGTACATTTATTAGGACTCCTTCATCGAGATATTAATCTATCTAGTTACACGTCGAAATTAATGCTGCCTACCTTTTTATTTACTACCACTAGCCACCTTGCTATACATTTTAGCTACCCTCTGACTTCTAAAAGTTAAAAAGGAATCTTTATAATGATATCTTATAACTGTCTACTACTCTAAACTCTAGGTATTGGCAGACAGTCTGCTTGAATATATGGACAATGTGCGGTTTATCATGGCCTCATCGCCCTCATCATATATCGCAGTCCACGGCTGGACATTGGTGTCTCACCAAAACATGGCACATACCTTATAAATCTCTCTTGAGAAAACAAATAATGTCATCGAGCTTCAGTTCCAATCATCAACCAAATAGTTCAATATTTATTTTTACTACTAACGACCAGCCCCGGCTTCGCACGGGTGCAATCCTATGAGCCTTAAACCTTTAACCCATGTAAACCCTCTTACATCCCTCTATCTATTAAAAAACCGCATCAAAATCCGTTGTGTAGTTTTAAAGATTTATGCACCTACATAGGGACAGACGGAAAACAAAAGGGACTTTGTTTTATACTGTGTAGGTACCTATGTAGTGAATAGGTATAAAGCTTAGGTGTTACTTTGAAGATTAGGCTGTGTTTGCTAGTTAGGTACTAATAATAAATACCGGTAGGTACTTAAGTATGTATGCGATGAGCAATGCGCGGTCAAAGCTCAAAGGTTGTCTTTTCATTGATTTGTATTTAGCTGCTCACCTACCTATTTTATTCGTTGGAATATGTTATTGGATTTACTCTTGTCTAGGTACCTACAATTTTTATCATACCTACCAACTTACCTACCTAACGGTAAATGATGTAAAAAAAAGTATTACCTACGGTCTATCCAAAAAAAGTTTAAATAGCTACCTACTTTTAGAGGTGAGAAGGTGGGTAACCTAACATAGAGTTTAATAGGTAGGAAGTGACTTCATAGATTTAGGTTAGGGTACCTATATTATCTATATTCTGACAGGCTCGGTGGCTCATTTGGTAGTGCCCTCTGAGCCAAGGGTTGTGGGTTCGATCCCCGCACAGTACAAACATTTGTGTGCATGAACATGTCTGTTTGTACTGGTCTGGGTGTTTTATATGTATTTATTTACAAAAAAAAGTATATAAGTAGGTAAGTTTATCAGTTGTCTAGTACCCATAGTACAAGCTTCGGCTTAGTTTGGGGCTAGGTGGCGCTGTGTGGCCCAGAGCGTGGCATGTCCTGGGTTATTATTATTCTTATTGTGAGTGAATATTAATGTTATGTCCTAGGTTTGTAGGTATACCTACCTATCTAGTCGGATAGGATAAATTGTAACCTAGGTGCTTAGTCTAAGTGCGCAACTAACTATCTACATAGATTATACTTGTAGCTTTCAAATACCTTCTCAAATATTGGAACAGCCTTTTACCATTTATTAAATTGTGTAATAAGGCCTAAATGGTGTACAATCGCATAGGACGCCGCGGCCCATTGTGCGCGCGCGCCGCCGCGGGCGACCCAGCGCGCGTTAACTGAATCACTAACGCGTTGGATTTGATAATGGAATGGTGCATCGGATCGCTATCAGCGGTGACGTCACGCCGCTCGTCAGGAGGGAAACGAACGATGCCAATAAAAACATTCGTGGCAGCCAGCAGATAATGCCGCGGCAGTCAGTCAGCCGTCGGGCGCCGCGCACTCGGCCGCGCGTCGCACTCCCTCCTCCGGCACTCCGCCACTCGCGCGCAACTCTTTGTTTACAACGCGCTCGTCCATTCACAACAAAAATGCGTGCCTATTTATAATTTGGAGATATTTTGGTGACACCGCATGTTTTTGTTACTTTGTAGTGGTTGTTGAGTGCTATGTCGGCTGGTGTGCGGGGTGGCTGACGCGCGTGGCGAAGGCCCGGGATGGAGGCGGAGGCCGCCGGGGCGCCGGCGGCGCTGGAGAGCCCGCAGGAGCGGCGCGAGCGCTGGCGCAGCATCTACGTCATCTACTTCACCATGTTCCAGATGTCCCTGGGCTTTAGTATCGTGCTCACCGGCGTCTGGCCCTACCTGGACAAGGTAACGGCCTAAAGAGACAAATTTTACACAATAAAATTGATAAGTAGTCGCGCATAGTAGGCAGTAGATTTTAGTTAGAATTTAGCTCCCTAAAGAAACGCCGACCAACACTCGGCAGCTTAGTTAGTTAATCATTTTTGTACAAATACTTAATCATAAATGACAGAAATAGGTGTTAAACAGAGGACATTAACAATCCGAATCTCAATCCAAAAGTCTTCCCGTGTGCACTCAACAGCTTAAGTAGATAACGCATACCATTGTTATGTCAATTATGTAGTAAAGTTGTACTTGTGATTAATTTTCTGTTGACTGAGGTACCTATTATGATTACCAGGTGATTACAAAACTAGTTAATTTCAAATTCACTAAATAGCCGGGAACTGTACCCATTAAGATCTTCCGCGCTTTAAGCAAAATAAGTTGTGTAAGCGCTATGTCAGAGGTCGTCGTTGAGAACGCTGTAACAAATTGATTGTCTGCAAAAATATGCTCGGCTGTATCGGCAGTGCCGGTTTTAACACTACCTGCGCCCTGGGCGAGATTTCTACAGCGCCCTCCAACTGCAATTCAAACCCATACGAAAAAAAACCGGCCAAGTGCGAGTTGGACTCGCGCACGTAGGGTTCTGTACCAGTTATTGAATGAAAACAAATTAGGTAATTTGATTATGACGTTTAAATAAAAGCTACTGTCTAGATCTCATTCTAACCAATTTTGGTTAGTAGTTTTAATAGTACACATCATATATTTTTAGGGTTCCGTAGCCAAAATGGCAAAAACGGGACCCTTATAGATTCGTCATGTCTGTCTGTCTGTCTGTCTGTCTGTCTGTCTGTCTGTCTGTCTGTCTGTCTGTCTGTCCGTCCGTATGTCACAGCCAGTTTATTCCGAAACTATAAAAGCTACATTATTGAAATTTGGTACGTAGATGTATTCTGTGAACCGCATTAAGATTTAAAAATAAAATCAGAAAAAAATTCAAAATTTTTGGGGTTCCCCATACATAGAACTGAAACTGAAAAAAAAAATTTTTCATCGAACCTATACGTGTGGGGTATCTATGGATAGGTATTTGAAAATAATGTTGAGGTTACTAACACCATTTTTTTCTAAACTGAATAGTTTACGCGAGAGACTCTTTCAAAGTGGTAAAATGAGTGTCCCCCCCCCCGTAACTTCTAAAATATGGGCATGATAAAACTGAAAAAAATATATCATGTGTATCACTATGAAAACTACTAACGAAATTTGGTTTGAATCAAATCTAGCCAGTAGTTTTTTTTTAAACGTCATAAATCAAATTATCTAATTTTTTCATTTAATTAACTCCAATATAATAAAACGTAAAGAAAAACATTTATTTAGCTGTATAGTGGTACGGAACCCTACGTGCGAGAGTCCGACTCGCACTTGGCCGGTTTTTTAGTTTTATCATGCCCATATTTTAGAAGTTAAGGGGACACATTTTACCACTTTGGAAGAGTCTCTCGCGCAAACTATTCAGTTTAGAAAAAAATGATGTTAGAAACCTCAATATCATTTTGAAATACCTATCCATAGATACCACACACGTATAGGTTTGATAATTATTTTTTTTTGAGTTTCAGTTCTATGTATGAGGAACCCCAAAAATTTTGGATCTTTTCTGATTTTATTTTAAAATCATAATGCGGTTAACAGAATACATCTACGCACCAAATTTCAATAATGTAGCTCTTATAGTTTCGGAATAAACTGGCTGTGACATACGGACGGACAGACAGACAGATATGACGAATCTATAAGGGTCCCGTTTTTGCCATTTTGGCTACGGAACCCTAAAAAGGGAAAGCATATGAAATAACCATTTAGTAAAATAAATAACTTTTTATTAGAAAAAATAACCGCTTATTAAAAAAAAAACTAATAAAATTTTACTTTTCTGGCCTTTCTCTCAGCGAACTCTTTTATAAGGTTGTCAAAGTCGATGTTTTCAGCAATTTCAAAACTCCACAATATGGCTTTATGGATTATGCTTGGATGGACGAAAATTGGAGTAATATTCTGATCAAAATAGTGCTTTTAAAGCCTGTATTTCAGTCTTCCAAGAAATTGCAGCATTTTTTCCAACATTTCTGTACATTTATCAAGATTTGTTATTTATACGATATTTATTTGAAAAAGTATATCATACCAAGCAACCAATTGAGTCTATGAAGCTGAAATCTTTTAAACGTTCGGCTAGAGTAGTAGCCTCATGAGACACTTGAAAAAGAGATAGACAATGTGTTTTTCTATGATCGAGGAACGAACAATTGAATTACTGTGTTCTATTTAAGTGTTGCCAAAAAGATTTAAAAAAAAAGATTGTTAAAGATTTTTTCGCTTAATTAAGGGACTTTACGACCAAGTTAACCTCGAACTAGGGCGCTTGCGGCGCCTATGTTTCCATGGGCCTCGGCGCGCGCCTCCCACCGACTCGGTAGTGGTGGTTGAAGGCGTGCGAATTCCCGTCGGCACAATCCTAAAATATTTGGGATTGTGGCTCGACGGGCGGTGGACATTTCGGGGCCACTTTGAAAAGCTGTGGCCCAAGCTGGCGGGGACGGCAGGCGCACTGAGCGGACTGCTGCCCAATGTGGGGGGGCCCTCTGCAGCATGTCGGCGGCTCTATCTAGGCGTCCTCAGATCGATGGCCCTTTATGGGTCACCGGTCTGGGCTGGCGCCATTACGATGGAGACCTCCCGAGCGCTGTGGAGGGCTCAGCGCCCTCTCGCGTTGAGGGCCATCCGCGGATATAGAACTATATCCGCGGATGCCGCCACCGCGATTGCCGGGTCCCTTCCATGGGACTTGGACGCTGCTGTACTCGCCGCAGTTTATCTGCGGCGAGCCGAGCAGCGGTCGCGGGGCCTCCGGCCAGCGCCCGTCGAGGTCGAGGCGCAAAGAGTGGCCGTTGAGGCAGAGGCGCTCACAGTATGGCGTGAGCGCCTCGAGACCGCCCCCTGGGGGCGCCGCACCACTCAGGCCATTGGCCCCATCTTGGAAGAGTGGATGCGGCGCCCTCACGGGGTGGTGACGTACCGGCTGACCCAGGTCCTTACAGGGCATGGGTGCTTCGGCCGGTACCTATGGAGGATCGGGAGAGAGCCCGATCCTCTTTGCCGTCATTGTGACAGTGGCTCGGAGGACACGGCAGAGCATACGCTTCAGCATTGCTCTGCCTGGGCCAGTGAGCGCTCCGTCCTCGTCACTGTCGCACAGGACCTCGATCTGCCGCAACTCTTGCGGCAGATGACGGCGTCGGAGGAGACCTGGCGAGCGATGCTCGCATTCTGCGAGGCAGTGATCTCGCAGAAGGAGGCGGCGGAAAGAGAGCGTGAGGCCGCAGCAGACGCGCCCGCTCTACGCCGCCCCCGGCCTGGGCGTCGCCGGAGGGCATACAACGCATCGTATGCCCTCTGAGCCTCTCCTCCGTGCTCCGAGTGGTAAGCGCGGGGGCGCGAACCACTCAATGGGGCGTAATGGTGTGGTGGGTGCAGCGACACCGTTGCACGAGGTCCGCCCGGGGCGCACTCAAACGCTCCCCGGAAGCCGGGGGTAGGGGTATTTGCCCTCCCCGGACCAGAAGTGCCGGCCGCTTGTCATCTGTGGCTGGCTGGGGCAGGCGGGGATGTGGCCGTATGCTTCGGCGCTACCCGTATCCCTGCCATTTGCTGCCCACTGGCGACACAGGGGGGTTTAGTGGGTATGCCCTCTCATTTTGGGAGGTGTGAGTCCCACACACCATGCCGACTCCCCCCGGAGGCGGCATGAAGGTGCGTAATGCATTCCCCTCTAAAAAAAAAACAAAAAAAAAAGGACGCTTGCGGCGCCCTTTTTTATCCGGCGCCCTGGGCGATCGCCCAACCGCGCCCTACCCTAACACCGCTACTGTGTATCGGCTTATTCATGAGCCGGTTATGCTAAAGACAAGTTAATAGCAGGTACCTATAAGTAAGAAGTCAGTACGGACCTAAAGGTATTTCCTGCGTGAGGTTGAGCTGGCGGCTACTCTTCTCGATGACTGCCGTAGACGCAGTAATTGTCGGCTATTACCTGCGCCGTGACATGCAGCCTTGGACGACTCACGCCACGCACTACACTGGCACCATCGTACATATTGGTCTTTGACTGGCACAGTCAGTATTGACCACTTAGGAGTAATCTAGCACCCAAAGATAACGGACATTACGTGCCGAATCAGCACATTGAAGTGGTATTAGGAAGGCCATGTTTATCAGAAATATTGACGGACGAACGAAAGCAGCAAAAGGCTTAGAGTTGAGACCGTGGAAACCAGACTAGATAAATTAGGTACTTGGTGCTAAGTTTAGCCACTTATTAATAAGTAAAGCTTAAATTAGGTAGATACTTAATTACTTTTATCAGATAAACTAAACTCAAGTTTATATTCGATGTAAAGTTCTAAAGAAATATGTCACCAATCCAAATAGAAATAAGCCATAGGTCTGTCTAAAGATGATGTAAGGTCTGCTGTACCTACATAATAATAATTAGAATACAGGTTTTCATATTAATTTGTTTTTCAAAAACAACAGGAGCAGCGTAGAAGTTTATTATTATTTGATAGCATTCGTTGCATACAAATCATAATACCTAAATTAGAGTGGTTTACAGTTCTGTTAACTGACCAATCTTAAGAAACTCAAGCACTTGCGTTATGTCGAAGCTATCATCCTATTTATTATACTGAAATACAATAAGTATTAATATCCAGACAACATAACAAACCTAAATGTTGATTGCACGAATGTACCCTCGTGTTTGTACAATACAAAGCGCTGCACACAACGGAGCGGTTGCTACCTGCGGGCTGTGGCTGGAGAGCTCGTACGTTTTATTTGAGGTCAAGTGCCCAATTTATCGTCGCAACATTACGAACAGTGATAAATCAGTTAATATCGGTCAAAACTTCTAATCTAATATGCTCGTCTAATATGCTCGTAGAAATACAAAACAATAAATAAGTTGAACACAAACCTACTGACACATGTACATAGTTCACTGCTGTTTTGACGACACTTTAAACCCATCCAACATTAAGATTAATATTTGTCTGTTGTAAGAAGGATTATTAGTATTCGATTGGCGTGTTCATGAATAGATACATACTTTTACAACAAATTAAATGGAAGCCTTGACCACGAAATTGAAAAAATATGAATGTTTGTAGTGTCTTGGTATCTATCTACTGCTGCTAATATTTCTTTGTGTCAGCGGTGTTCAGAGCATAGATTTACAGTGAACAGAAATCAGTAGTTTATTTCGAAATTATGCAAGTCATTTAACGGATTATTTCATGATTGCTGTTCCTAGTAGGTACCGCAATACTGAAGTAACGATTATTGGTGATTATGAACATAGAGAGAAATATCCCACGGTGCGATTGCCGGAGAGCGAACAGGGGCTCGGCCCGCGAGTGCGCCCGCGCCGCGCGAGTGGCAGGCCTTGCGCGTGACCTCGCCGCGCAGGGCCCGCCCGGGAGTCGAACCGGTCCGCGCGCCTTTGCTTTGCTGCACCAGCATTGCCCGTTACATTAATCAAAAGTTAAACAGTTGTCG
Organism: Conogethes punctiferalis; assembly: GCA_031163375.1. Taxonomy (NCBI): domain Eukaryota; kingdom Metazoa; phylum Arthropoda; class Insecta; order Lepidoptera; family Crambidae; genus Conogethes; species Conogethes punctiferalis. Next base: position 18,340,159 of record CM062086.1, on the reverse strand, counting down.
AACGGAAAGTCCTGAAATACAGCCTAATTTGGCTTTGTTGTATAGCGTTATTCACTCGTTACATACCTTGTTACATATTTATGTTAGTAAAAAATGAGATTAATTTAATAAAATAAGATATTTCATTATTAACACTCGGGGCTCTGATATTATTTGTTTCTTTTAATAAATAAAAAATAAGAGGATAGTACTTTGACTTCGTTTGGGCTTAACCTTAGTAAAACCAAAAAGGTCAAAGCGATTTTTTTGTAGAATACGCTATGTGCTGTTGTTTATGCAATGTCGTCTTGCAACAATGAGTAAACTGCTTTGGTCGTCTGAGACGTGCGTTACCTTACTTAAGTATTATTTCCTGTATAGTAAATGTATGACAAATAAGCAATTTGTTTACTTTATTCATATTGTCTTCCACGTCTCTAGTAGATATGAGTAATCATAGTTATCATTATAAACAATGTAAAGGAAAATCCAATTCTTCTAGTCTTTTTTTTTTTTTTTTTTTTTTTATAGCGGCTCGACATAATGGCTTCCCTACACCTGATGGAAAGCGAAAGAGAAGCCCAAGTCGCTGTGACAACGGGCAAGTAACTGGTCAGTTACCTGTCAGTTGCCACCGCCATGCCGGCCCAACCCTAACCCCCCACGAGCTCCGGAAACCCTACTCACCGGCAGAAACACGACCCAGAGGTCATTTGACTGCGGTATTTCTATAGGGTGGAGGTCCTTCCCCGGACGGGCGGCTCAATTCGAGCGAAGATTCGCTATGCCCTACCTCTCTTGTCTAATGCTATGATTATTTAGAAAAGTAAATTCAAAACAAAGGTTGTACCTATTGTGAAAAGGACTTCGTTAGCCTTTGCACCCAAATCCTAACGTTTTTGTGTACCTGTGCGTTCGCGAGACGCATAGTAACGTTTGTGAATACAGCCGTAACGGTAAAGTTTGAATAGGTTAGAAATGAGATACATACCTAAATACGATAGATATTTTATGACATCACGGACAGAGTCTAAAGATTCCGAGATCGAATCCCAGTTACGTCAGTTTAGGAAATGAGACGTCCGTCTCTGCAGTCATGATCTGGCTACCTGTTCATAGTACACAGGAAAACCTTAGTTGAATACTGGTCAGAATTTGTTAGGTTGCCATCGACACGCTAAGAAAAGGTGAACCTTATGTGACTGGTGGGTGTGATTTGTCTGTTAGCATTTATCATTGCACGTCACTCACTTAATCCATGTCTTTTTGGGCTATGCACGGTCTGCCACTGCCGATGTTGAAAAGGTTTTGAAACATATTGATATACCTAATAATATTACTATAGTCCAGAGATAATAAAATAGTTATGAATGATGTCGCAGTGGACCAGTGAGGCACTCGCGTCCGCGACCGCAGCCTCCGCCGCGACCGCACGCTACTGCAGTTTAGGAGCTACTCCGACACATCATCGTAGTGCTTAGTCGGCTTATCATAATAATATACCTATCAATACACAATTTAACCGATTGCATGAACCGACAGTTATTTTTTGCTTTTTATGGCTTTGTACGACTTGTAGGTATATTAGCCACAGACAAGGAAAAGTTTGGAAACGTATGGATTTTGAAAGGAAGCGAGATAGTATAGTATTTTCGTATGGATGAGAAAAGTTTACAATCAGGAAAAATATAATTTAAGTAGGGAAGGTAGGTTTAACAGAGAATCCTACCGGCCTCTAAGTTGTCTTGGCGGGGCGTTAACATTGAGCACTGCCCTCATCCGCGCTACTTGGGCTTAAAGTTGGATAGGTCTCTTCCTATAGACCTCACTGCCAAGCTCTCAAACACAAGGTCAGCTCGCGGAATAATCTGCTTCGTCGGCTCACTTCTACCACATGGGGAGGCTCCGGATGTGCTTCGTACGACGGGTCTTGCGCTGTCTTTCTCGGCGGGTGAGTTTGCTTGCCCGGTGTGGGCACCGATCTGCTCACGCAAAGGAGGTGGAGGTGGAAATTTTATTTGAGCGAAGGTAGGAAGGAAATATTATTATGTCTCATCATTAACAGCCTTTGTTTAGATCATCAAAAGTTTGAGGTAAGATCATCAACTTTTGCGTAGGTTTAGTTAGTGGGTCCGTGGTACCTAGTTAGCTATACGTGTTGTAACGTGTAAAAATAACTTTATTAAATAATAAATAAAATACATTTAATGTACTCGTAGTATATTTTATTGACAAGTGTGATTCATAATAAAATGTAATATAATTATAAGAAAACAAATATTTTACTCACAGCATTACTAAAAGTTTCAGACAAGAAACTGTTCAGAGACAAAATACCTACCTAGTGCTTGAATGTATTCCTTTTGTTTTTATTATTTGGTTTGCGTAGTTCAAGGCTGAAAGACTAAAGATTTTGTCAGTGATGGTTGATTGAAAATGCCTTGAGGCTAGGCAGACTTGTCCCCTAAAATTAAATACTTAAAAAATGTGGTTGAAAGAAAATCAATGTTTGTTAGGTTTTATTGATGGTTGGATGGTTATCAAATAGACCATGATAACAATTACGATTCTAAGAGGCAAGTGTCACTGCAGATATAGATAGTTGTATGTCAGTGGGCAATATGTTCAGTGCAGATATTTTCAGCGCTGTCTTAAGTTTGTAGTAGGTATCTACAGTCCCACACGTCCACACGTCTCTATCGACAGGAAGTGAATGTGTGGACTGAGGTCACTCGTTTTGTTCAGTCTTGACCCCCGCTGCCCGCGTCATTACCGAAACAAAATTTTGTGCTATTGCTAACCTAATGGATAGAGCATTTATGATAATTAGCTAATAATAGTGTGGTGTACGAACGACGAGCTCCTATTGTCTTATCTGCGACCGGTTTACGTAATAGTTACCGTGTTGATCGTTTTATTGATAAATTAATTGTAGATACGTACGTATTTACTCAATAAAATATTGTTTAGAAATAAATACGATCATAAAAGTGACTCATTTTTCAAAACATGTGTAAAGTAGAGTTACGTTCAGTATCTACATTAGAATTCGATGTGATAATACATTTTAAATACTCGTAATTATAGCACAGCGCCAAGGATGTAAAGGAGCGGATTATCTTTTCGCTTAAAGCCAACCTCACCTGCCCGTGGTGCATCCTGCCAAATAACAAACGAGGCGCTGGTAACCGACGGGTGGCGGTATAGCCATCACAATTGAGGGCGTAGCTAAATGCCACAGGACGATGACGGGCAGCAGCGTCACCGGAGCGAGAAGCTACGCCCTGCGATCGCTCACCCGTCTGCCCAGCGTGGCTACTATGGTTATATCCTCCAGATGTTTGCCCTAAGTAGCGAACAACTGGAGATGCCTATGTCCAGCAGTGACTGCTATAGGCTGATGATGGTGATAGTGCCTAGTGCTATAGGCCTCCCGTCGCCTGATAAAACGCGAACGAGAGGCCCAAGTCGCTGCGGCAACGTAGTAACATAGGTAGGTAATCTCTTCTTAACTATTCATATTTGCTAAGCTATGTGTAGGTAATTTGAAATGAAACGGCAAGGACACTAAACTTGTCTGTAATTTACCGTAAGGTTTGCAAGGTAAGTATGCGAAGAACCTTTACAATATTATTTTAATTTCGGAAGTAAGTAACTTACCTACATTTTCCGACTGTGAATAGAGGATATGCCTTTTGAATAGGACGTTATTTCTCATATCTATTACCGATGTAACGCTTAATTATGAGTCTATCGTCCTAAAATTTGTATTTGTTTCAGATTTTTGTTAGGAACTGAATTACCTACCTTAATACATAGTTATATGAATTCAGACCTCGCGGGCCAGCTTAGTTATAAATAACTAGCTGTGCTCGCGACTTCGTCCGCGTGGAATAGTTATTTTTTCCCCGTTTTTAGGGTTCCGTAGCCAAAATGGCAAAAACGGGACCCTTATAGATTCGTCATGTCTGTCTGTCTGTCTGTCTGTCTGTCTGTCTGTCTGTCTGTCTGTCTGTCTGTCTGTCCGTCCGTATGTCACAGCCAATTTATTCCGAAACTATAAGAGCTACATTATTGAAATTTGGTACGTAGATGTATTCTGTGAACCGCATTAAGATTTTAAAATAAAATCAGAAAAAAATCCAAAATTTTTGGGGTTCCCCATACATAGAACTGAAACTGAAAAATTTTTTTTTCATCGAACCTATACGTGTGGGGTATCTATGGATAGGTATTTGAAAATGATGTTGAGGTTACTAACATCATTTCTTTCTAAACTGAATAGTTTACGCGAGAGACTCTTCCAAAGAGGTAAAATGAGTGTCCCCCCCCCCGTAACTTCTAAAATATGGGCATGATAAAACCGAAAAAAATATATCATGTGTATCACTATGAAAACTACTAACGAAATTTGGTTTGAGTGAAATCTAGCCAGTCTAGTTTTTTTTTTAAACGTCATAAATCAAATTACCTAATTTTTTCATTTAATTAACTCCAATATAATAAAACGTAAAGAAAAACATTTATTTAGCTGTATAGTGGTACGGAACCCTACGTGCGAGAGTCCGACTCGCACTTGGCCGGTTTTTTTTTTTACATTATTTCTACGCTCCTAATAGTTGCAGCATGATGTTATATAGCCTAAAGCCTTCCTCGATAAATGGTCTATTCAACTCAAAAAGATTTTTTCAATTCGGACCAGTAGTTCCTGAGATTAGCGCGTTCAAACAAACAAACTCTTCAGCTTTATAATATTAGTTAAGATTAATTAAGCACATTATTGTGCCTGCCTACTTAGTATGAATAGCCAAGTAGGTATGACAGAGAGCAAACAAGTTAAACCTGTGCTGGGTACGTTTATTGTTTAGATAATGCAGACGTGGAACTGATAGAACACTCGTGAATGTTGTACTACAAATGATAAGTTACATAGATAAAATAGCATATCCAAATAAATTTATACACCTATTTATTTGTCCTACTAACTTGGGCATCCCTTCGTATTTACTAGAACAAATTGTTCCTTTTTTAAATGTGCATTTATAAATTGGTGTTTTTAGGACACCTAATTTTTAAATTGTCCTGTTTCTCTCTGTGCCATTCAAATATAGGTATGTACATAATTATTTTGTATCACCATGCAGGTTTGCTTAATTTAAGATTGAAAATGAGACTTTAAGATTTTGATAAGGATTATCTACTCGCTATTGGTATTCAATGTTAGATAATATCAAAAGTTTAGTAAATTGAAATATGTGGGTAGCACAAAAGATTACTAACTTTGTAAATTTTCAATGAAAAATGGTGCATAAACCAGAGCACCAGTTCATTAGCATGTTGATGGCAACTGACAAGCGATTGATGTGGTTATTTTTCCATTACGGCAGTGGCTCAGGCTTCTCTATCGATACCCATCAGGCGACGTAAAGCCACAGTGCTTTGCTACTGTACAAAAAAAAAAATTTGGTTAGTAGGTAGGATACATGGAAGTAATAAACTAAGTAATTCCATGGTAGGATATCGATTTTGAAATAAAAAAAAGTTTTTCAAAGTTATATTTAATACACTAATATTAGCAAAATGTACGTTTATTTTCAACAAGAACTGATATTTTCCGTCTTAATCTTGGGCTCGAAGTCCATCAGCGGAAGACACTTCGGACATTGGGTCCCGCCAATGCCGAGGGCGCCACAGTCACAACGATTTGGCGGTTTAGTTATGTTTGAAGATGGCGACTTAGCAACTTCCGATGTATTATTTTCTTCTTTGCTTTCTTCAGTCATTTGTTCAGCCTTTAGCTTTTTCTTGCATAGTTCCATAGTATGCCCATATATTCTACAAAAGTTGCATCGAACGCGACCTTTTGTCGCGACTTTTTTCATATTTGTTGAAAGTTGTGTGTTTGCTTTGTTTTTTTCGACATTTCTTGCCGCTCTGACTAGATCGTCAAATGTCTTTATCGATTCTCTTGCTACGTTTTGTTGAATTTTGCTATTGAGTAGATGGTAAATCATGTCTATTTGTACAGTTTGTAGGTGACCTGGAGGCGGCAATTGAGCAAACAGAGCTCTTTTTTTGGCCACAAAGAGTGTAGTGGGTTCGTTTGGCCCTTGCTGTATGGAAAACAGTTCCTCGTAAATAAGATGGGGTGTTTTTCGGGATGCAAAATCACAGCGAAGATTATTTTCAAATTCAACCCAAGTATTCACTCCCTGTTTAATGCGCAGCCACCAAAGGGCCGCCTCGCCTTCTAGCATTACCGGTACACTTTTTAAAGCATCTTCATCGGATATGTTTTCTGTCATCTTGTGCGCGTTTATTGACCAGAGAAATTGTTCAATTTTTATAGAATCTCTGGCACCATCGTAGGTAATATAACTATCTGCAAAGGATTTTTGTGCTCGCGAAAGTTCCATGATAGGAGTCAGTTTTTTTGGGTCAACAGTCAACACAACTTGTCGTCACAACCGTGTTTTGAAGTAATAAAAGGCACTAAAGCTAGTTTGAGTAAGTACCACGTGGAAACACACTTGAAGCGATCGGATACCGATGCACCCAAGCGTGGGGGCAGAGGGAGGGGAGGGTAGCGTAGCGTCTTAGCGTCTCCTTGGCACTCAGTGGGTGTTCCGATAGGTACGGAAGCAGCGAGCGCGCGAGCAGACTGGGCCGGCGGCGGTCGCCGGACCCCTTTATACACGAGTATCGGCGCTGCTCGGGCGCGTCCGGACGCGATCGTGCGGTGTATGTCGGGACCAACAGCTGTGTGAAATAACTTTCTTTGGTTATTATTACAAAAAATATATAATATAAAAAATCTCAAACAATTATTATTGTGCAGTCTAACTTAAAAAGAATAGATAACATTTTATGCCCGCCGTTACAAGGTAGGTAATAAAGAATTTTATAAAGCATCACACTCAAATGTAACCTAATCAGTTGGCTCAACTATACTGTTCTTAATTTTCCTTATTGTATGTATATTTCAGGGGATTTTAAAATAAGTGTTTTAATATTTATAAGAAACCTGATGTAGATTGGAAGGTGAATTAGAAAGTAAGAATGCCGCGATGTCAGTCAAGTGACAGATGCGCGTATGTGGTAGCGCGGGTCTGGCCGCGGCCGTAGAGAGCGAATCGCGTCTCCGCCACGCAGCCAGTGGCGAGGTTTCTCTTTTTGCTCCGAGCTATGTTTATGATAAGCGTAACTCGTATAATCAACATATGTATTAGCTAATATACCTAATTAATTAGTTATATCAACGTTGTCGACCCTATGGTCGACAACGTTGCTCTATAGATATCGATGTAAAATTGTATCAAAGCAAATCAATTTTTTAACCGACTCCGAAAAAGGAGGAGGTTCTCAATTCGTCTGTATGTATAATATTTTTTTTTTAATTTTTTTTTTATGTTTGTTCACCGATATTTCCGTCAATTATGGATGGATTTCAAAAATTTTTTCTTTGTTCGACAGAGGACACTTCCGAGGTGGTCCCATTTTCACCAAGTCAGGATCTGATGATGGGATCCTGGAGAAATTGAGGGCAACAACCGAAAATTGTATGCTCATGTGGTGTTTTTGTTACGTAATAATATTTTATTCAGGTATATGCTTCCTGGCGTCAACATCTGGTGCTGATGATGAAGCCACAGAACTCCTTAACGGTTAGGAGTTAGGGGACAGTACTGCCAGTGGTCGATAGAAACTAGGTAGTAGTATGTACTTATGCAGGGCTAATAGGGCAGGTGATTTGGTAAGTGAATTGCTTGATTCTAGATCGCAAAGTCTTCACTTGACTTAAAGCAAAATTTTTCATTCCTAAGTAAAACTCTTAAGGACATTTATTTAAGTTCACAGCACATTAACGCAACTAAAAATAGAGAAATAAAATTATTTTTAAAAAAAAATTAAACCGACTTCGAAAAAAACACAAACGACCAAAACTAAAAAGCTATAAATAACGTAAGTAATTCTATCCTTAATACATAATTATTTAAATATTACAATTATCACTTATTTTTGAAGTCGGTGCCAAACAAATAAATATATTGTCGTGTTTGCCGGCCGCGCGCGTCATACAACAACAGTCTACGTTAGGTACTTAGAGGCTGGCACCGACTTCAAAAATAAGTGATAATTGTAATATTTAAATAATTATGTATTAAGGATAGAATTACTTACGTTATTTATCGCTTTTTAGTTTTGGTCGTTTGTGTTTTTTTCGAAGTCGGTTTAATTTTTTTATAAATTTTTTTCATTTTACAAACAAATTAGGTAAATAAATAAAATAAAAATAGTTTATTTCTGCAAATAGATTCACTAGTAATACTTTTGCACGTCAGAGTAATTTATTTTATTTTATTTATTAGGGAAACAAACAGCTTAAATTAATACATAATAGCTTATAAGAATAATCTAAACTAATTCACTAGCCTAATCAGTTCCCACTACTAGTTTATTCACTTTAATGTTGAATGAGACACTCGGTAACAAAAAAGTAATAATATAAAGGTATTAAAGCATTTGTGTCATGAATAGTGAACTAAATTGTTACATTGAGGAAAGAGCCAAAAAAGGAAAGAAAAATCTAACCCTTAAAAGGAAAGCCTATAATTATTTATCAATAGTGTGCTCCTTAAGAAGGCGTCGAAAATGCGCCATACTTTCGTGAAATATGTCGATGTCGCTGTAAGTACTATTGTATTTATTACTAGATCTAACAATAAAACTATTCTTTCTATAATTAGTTTTACAAAAAGGTACAGAAAAAGGTACAGAAAAAGGTACAGAAAAAAGGTACAGAAAAAGTAAGTTAATACCTACTATTGCAAATAATATTATATTATATCCCCCTATCTAATGTATATTAGGCGATTGATTACTATGTACATTATTCCGGTAAATGAATTGAATGGCGAACCACGTAGATCTTTGCTCAATCGAACGGATGTAAGTGACTGACAGGGAATGTTTTATTCTAATTACGGTTATCGCATTGCGGTCGTGTTGTTTTTGCAATGCGCTAATCAAATGCTAATGGTTGTCCCACGATGTGTCAGACTTATGGCAATATAGAGGTACAACCGAGTTTACTCGTATTTCCATAACAGATATTAATCGATCGGACCGATGCATCTTGGTCTCAAAGCGATGCTCGGCATCACTAAGACAACAGTCTGTAGTAGAGTTTAACATGTAGAAATCAGTAGACCTATTTAGTTAATTTGTTAATCCTGTAGGTACCTACTTAGTTTGAGTATCAACTTTCGTTTCATGTATGGATGTTGTATTGCATTGCATAATATTTGTGGCACCTTCATTGTTTCCACAACACAACAACTGGTTTTATCTCACCTGTTGATTTTGGGATTACAATCATGAACTTATCTGATGTCGCCTGATATACGGGTACGAGTAATACCAGTTTTAAAACAAAAGCCAGATAAGAACGGTCGTTCAATAAGACATCGATTACCAGTAATAAGTTGTTAAATCATACTTAATTGGCGTTTTATCGTCTGCCTTAAAAACGTACGTGACAAATGGCCTGGGCGCACCGTCGCTGTCGCTATGAACAACCGGCACAATTTTATTTGCTATCGTTATATGAATTGGAAGCGTTGTGAGTTTACTTGGGGACTCATGCGACGTGTTTTTAGGGTTCCGTAGCCAAAATGGCAAAAACGGGACCCTTATAGATTCGTCATGTCTGTCTGTCTGTCTGTCTGGCTGTCTGTCTGTCTGTCTGTCTGTCTGTCTGTCTGTCTGTCTGTCTGTCCGTCCGTATGTCACAGCCAGTTTATTCCGAAACTATAAGAGCTACATTATTGAAATTTGGTACGTAGATGTATTCTGTAAACCGCATTAAGATTTTAAAATAAAATTAGAAAAAAATCCAAAATTTTTGGGGTTCCCCATACATAGAACTAAAACTGAAATTTTTTTTTTCATCGAACCTATACGTGTGGGGTATCTATGGATAGGTATTTGAAAATGATGTTGAGGTTACTAACATCATTTTTTAGGGTTCCGTAGCCAAAATGGCAAAAACGGGACCCTTATAGATTCGTCATGTCTGTCTGTCTGTCTGTCTGTCTGTCTGTCTGTCTGTCTGTCTGTCTGTCTGTCTGTCTGTCTGTCTGTCTGTCCGTCCGTATGTCACAGCCAGTTTATTCCGAAACTATAAGAGCTACATTATTGAAATTTGGTACGTAGATGTATTCTGTTAACCGCATTAAGATTTTAAAGTAAAATCAGAAAAAAGTTCAAAATTTTTGGGGTTCCCCATACATAGAACTGAAACTGAAAAAAAATTTTTTCATCGAACCTATACGTGTGGGGTATCTATGGATAGGTATTTGAAAATGATGTTGAGGTTTCTAACAATATTTTTTTCTAAACTGAATAGTTTGCGCGAGAGACTCTTCCAAAGTGGTAAAATGAGTGTCCCCCCCCCCGTAACTTCTAAAATATGGGCATGATAAAACTGAAAAAAATATATCATGTGTATCACTATAAAAACTACTAACGAAATTTGGTTTGAATCAAATCTAGCCAGTAGTTTTTTTTTTAAACGTCATAAATCAAATTACCTAATTTTTTCATTTAATTAACTCCAATATAATAAAACGTAAAGAAAAACATTTATTTAGCTGTATAGTGGTACGGAACCCTTCGTGCGAGAGTCCGACTCGCACTTGGCCGGTTTTTTCTAAACTGAATAGTTTGCGCGAGAGACTCTTCCAAAGTGGTAAAATGAGTGTCCCCCCCCCCGTAACTTTTAAAATATGGGCATGATAAAACTGAAAAAAATATATCATGTGTATCACTATAAAAACTACTAACGAAATTTGGTTTGAATGAAATCTAGCCAGTAGTTTTTTTTTAAACGTCATAAATCAAATTACCTAATTTTTTCATTTAATTAACTCCAATATAATAAAACGTAAAGAAAAACATTTATTTAGCTGTATACGGTACGGAACCCTACGTGCGAGAGTCCGACTCGCACTTGGCCGGTTTTTGTTTAGGTAGCTGTTGCTGTTATTGTTCGCGACACAAAGACGTGGACACGTTCATGCGGCAATTGTATAGTAAAGCATTCACTCAAACCGGAGGGTTCCGGTCTCAGCATATTCTTCTCGGTTGGGTCTATGTTTTTAACGACTTGACCGTTGGGTTAATTTTTACAACTGTAGGCCTGTTGCCGTAAAAAATATAATTAGTCCGTCTTTTAGATTGTTCAAAAATCAGTCTGTGTTGAAGATTATGTTGATAGTGAAAATGGTTCGATAATGAAACCCAAGGCATATTACGCTGGGTCACACAGCGTCATCAAGTACCAAAGTACATCGAAACTTGGTACTATGGGACAATCACCCCAAGCCAACCTCACCTACACTTGGTGCATCCTGCTAAATAACAGACGAGGCTCCGGCAACCAACTAATGACAGTGTAACCATTACGATTGAAGGTGTAGCTAATAGCCATAGGCCGATGACGGGCAGCAGCGTCACCGGAGCGAGAAGCTACGACTTACGATCTGCAACCTGCCTGCCCATCGTGGCGATTATGGGTAAAGCCTCCAGGTGCTTATCCAACGCGGCGAACAACTGCAGAGGCCTATGTCCAGCAGTGGAATGCGATAGGCAGATGATGAGTGAACAAACTGGTATAAATTAAGCGGTTAATTTATTGTTGTTCAGCTAGAGCCTGGCTCGAAGAAGGAGATCCTCGGGCTGGCGGTGGGTGCCAACCCTCTGGGGCAGCTGGTGTTCTCGCCGCTGCTGGGGCTGTGGGCCAACCGCGCCGCGTCCGCGCGCGCGCCGCTGCTGGCCACGCTGGCGCTGTTCGTGCTGGCCAGCGTGCTGTACGCGCACCTGCACCTCACGCGCCCCTACGCCAGCTACTGGATGGTGCTGGCCAGGTTCCTGGTCGGGGTCAGCTCTGGTAGGTTGTGCACTGATCCCTCTTTCCTAGTGGGCTGTAATGTGACTAAATTTTAAGTAGGTACTTTAGTCCTTTTGTGGGAGACTTTGTTTTAGGGATTTTATCCCTCAGAGGAATTCTAAGCGTACCTAGTTCTCTCATTAATCGCTAAACAAAGGCTTATGGTTCAGGTCCACCGTCAGTGCCCAAGACTCAGCACCAACATTACCTTTTTTATTCCACTAGGGTGACAAAATAGATGCCGGTTCACCTTCATCATCATCATCAGCATACCACAGTCCACTTCTAGACACACCTGGACTTTATACCCATAATTGCCACCCTGGGCAGGCGGGTCGGCGATCGCAGGGCGTAGTTTCTCGCTCCGGTGACGCTGCTGCCCGTCATCGGTCTGTGGTATTTAGTTACGCCTCCAATTCTGATTGTTATACCGCCACCAGTCGGTTGCCAGAGCCTTGTTTTGTTATCCAGCAGGATGTACCATGAGCAGGTGAGGTTGGCCTGGAGCGCAAAGATGATAGGCCGTTCCCTTACATCGCAGCCTGATCTTGCTATATATGTAGATTCTCGTCAAGGATGTTTCCGCTTGCAGCGAACGTGGCGGTGGCGCGGTCGTACCTGTCGGCGGCGACGCTGACGGGCGAGCGCACGCGCGCGGTGGCGAGCGTGTCGCTGGCGCAGGTGCTGGGCTTCGTGGTGGGCCCCGCGCTGCAGGCGGCCGCCGCGCCGCTGGGCCCCGGCGCGCCCTACCCGCCGCCCGGCGCGGGCCCGCTGCTGCGCCTGGACATGTACACCGCCGCCGGCTGGATCAACGCCGCGCTCGCGCTCCTCAACTTCGTGCTGTTCCTGCCCTGGTGCTTCAAGGAGCGGACCATAGCGGCCAAGGAGGCGATGGTCATTCAGGGGAAGAATACTGGTCAGTGTTAATAAAAAACTTTGCTATCGTCGTCATCAGCCTAAAGACGGCGATTACTGAACATGGGCTTCATCAACTTCATACTGTTCCTGCCCTGATGCTTCAAGGAGCGAACCATATCCGCCAAGGTGGCGATGGTTATGCAAGGGAAGAATTCCGGACAGTAGCGGTGTTAATATAAAACTTTGTCATCATCGTCATCAGTCTATAGACGTCCACTACTGAACATGAGCCCCATCTACTTCTTGCTCTTCCTGCCCTGGTGCTTTAAGGAGCGGACCATAGCCGCTAAGGAATCATTAGCCTATCGCAGTCCAGTGCAGGTCATAGGCCTCTCCAGTCCAAAATCTGATGGAGGCTTTGCTGATAATCGCCATGCTGGTCAGGCGGATTGGAGATTGCTGTGCCAATTAATTCCGGCCTGCTAATGTGTTTTAGCTGCCCTAAGAAAGCAGTCATCTAATCTTAGCTCATGTTTTAAGGGCGATCATTGTATGTAATGCGACTGATTATTGAAAATATTCCTTCATGCTTTACAGAAAAAGAAGCGCTAAAAGCTCTGAAGCCGGACCTGGTGAGCAGCTGGACGCTGATCGGCGCGTTCTTCGTGCTGGTGTTCAACTTCGTGCTGCTGGAGACGCTGGCGTCCAGCCTCACCATGGACCAGTTCGCGTGGAGCAAGGAGCAGGCGCTGGAGTACCTCGGCGCGCTCATGAGCGCCGGCGCCGTGCTGGCCTGCGCCACCTTCGCGCTCATCTCGCCGCTCACCAAGGTGTTTGAAGAGAGGTCAGTGGGATTTCTAATGTTCTTTTTTTTTATAAGGAGAGCTTTCAGGCTGACCTCATTCCACCTGATGGTAAGCGGTCGTAGGGTCCAAAAGTTAGGTCGACAGACACAATAGAACACACCCATTGCGCCTGTCGCCCTCACTCTGAAGGCCCACTGAGATGCCGTTTCACGACCCGCCTAAAGAACACAGTTTTTTCCCTATTATGACCAAAGAGGCGCTTTCCCAGCTTTACTGCATTTTTAGCTTAGTTCAAATCATACCACTGCTAAACTCTCTTCTTCGCTATCTTAGCTTCATCGATATTGAATTAGATAGGTACCTATATAAGTATGAACTTGTACTACTTATCCTATCTAATTTATGGATGAAGGAAGGGGCATTGGCCCTTTGTCCCTTTTACCATCAAAGATACAGCGAAATGCAACGATGTGTCACCGTTTTTGGTAAAGTTCTAAAAGTAAACTGTGGGATCTTTGCACTCCGAGACATTTGGTTTTTGGTCGCGGTTATCAAGGCGAGAGTAGGTATGATAACGTACAACTTGAAGTCTCTAGATGGACTAAACCCTTGTTGCGCATGCGTTCCATCGTCGGCAATACTTGTGTTCGGTGTAACGCAACCGAACACGTGACATCTAACTAGGGCGCAACCGATTGCGATCGCTTACAATTTTACCAACTTAGTGCAAATCACGGATCGATCGCGACCGGGTGCGCTCACAACATTTTAACAGTAGTTTTAGTTTAACATTGTGAACATTCAGATTATACAACATTAACATTAACATTACCACCGCCTTTCAATCCAAATACTAGTTAACCCGCGCCCCTTCATGGTCCTTCGAGGTACCTTCGCGTAACGGGAATTAAGACAATAAGTTTTAGTGACTGCCAAGTGGAGTGTGAACTAGCTAACATTGGTAAAGGATTGCAGTGTTTGGATTAACAACAACAGGGCTGCGCTATTGGTAGCGCGCCGCAGAAAGCAGACGACGACAACATCTGTAAGATCTTTCCTTTTTTATACCTAACATTCAACAAGCAACATGGTGACGTTGGAATCTCAATACCAAGTCGCCCGAGAGATAGAGAAGGAGTACCAAAATTATAAAAAGGATGGAGCTGACAGGAAGAACAGTGTGGAGTACTTTAAGAGGCGGTGGAGCAAGCTAGAGGAGTGGTGGAATGAATTTCAGTTCAACCACGATCAATTATTGGAAAACATTAGTAGATCAGATTCGTATTTCGTAAATAAACAGTATGAGAGAACTAAGGAGATTTATACGTTATATAAGAACCAAATAAACAGCGATTATCAACGATTATTTCCAACAACATCGGGTGAAGAAGAGAGACAGGTATCTGCCAGAACAGGGCAAGGGGAGGAAGAGCGAAGCGACAAACCTAAATTCAGGGAACCAACAGACGATGGAAAGGAGCAACAGAAAAGTAAAGTAGAACAAGGATCTTTCAGTAAGCTTGACGAAACATTACGTAAACAGTGGGCGAACTTTAAAGCTTTTGCGAGAACAGTAGCTAACATTAACATAGAAATTATAACAGACAAATGGGAGTTTGAGGACGCACTAAAGTCCATAGAAACAAGGTGGGCAGCTATAGATATGCTGCACTGGGAGATCGACATTGAGTTAGATGGTAAAGACTTAGAGTACGAAACTAAGTTCACTAAGTATGAGACTCAATATAACATGCTGAAGAAACAGCTTAACAAGAAGATGTGGTCAGTGTCACACCGGGAGAAATCAACCCCGAAATTAGATATCCCTGTTTTCACGGGAAATTATACCCAATGGGTTTCGTTTAAGGACTTATTTAACGAGGCCATTCACGAAAACTCAACATTATCTCCTGCTCAAAAGATGCAATATCTTAAGAGTAACGTGAAGGGAGAAGCAGAGAAATTGATTCAACATTTAACAATATCATCAGAAAATTATTTAACATGCTGGGAGATTTTGAATCATCGTTATAACAACGAAAGACTTATTTTTACGTCACTTCTCAACAATTTATTTGGCCTCCCAACAATGCAACAGTCATCCTTATCTCAGATCAAGAAAATGCATGACATAACTATTGAAACGTTACACGCCGTCAAAAATCTGGGTGTGGATATAACAACATGGGATCCATTGGTGGTTCATATTTTATGTCAAAAGTTAGACGCAGAAACATATGCCAGTTACATGGAATCGGTGGAAAGCCCTCGAGCTTTACCGAATTTACAAGAGTTATTAGATCATCTGGAGAGTAAATTTACTATTTTGGAAACATCTTTTCGCCGTAAACAAGAAATACAGCAACAAAAACCCAATTTTCTACAAGTTAGACCTCAACCTTCATCATCATTTAACCCGAAAAAACAACATTTCAACTATCGACCCCAAAATGGACACGTGCAAGTTACGAAATCATTTCACGTTTCACGATTCAGATGTCCATTGTGTCAAAATGAACACGGTATTTACGACTGCAGACAATTTTTGCAAATGCCGCAAGAAAAGAGGTTATTAACCGCAAACAGGCTCGAGCTATGTCTAAATTGCTTATTTTCACATAACGGCAACAAATGCACTTCGAACAAATTGTGTCGCAAATGTTCGGGTCAGCACAACACCTTGATTCATGACGCATTGATCGAAACTAAAACAACATCTGATTGGAAAAGGCGAATGAACTCTACTTCACATGCATCTCAAGATAACTTTTCGGAAGTATTATTAGCAACAGCCCAACTAAAAGTAATGAAAAAAGACGGAACATATCAGACCATGAGAGCGTTGGTAGACTCCGGGAGTCAGATTTCAATTATAACAGAAGCTGCTTCTCAAGCGTTAGGCATAAAAAGGACACAATGTAAAGGTGTGATCTTTGGCGTAGGACAGCTAGAAAACAGTTGCAAGGGGAAAAACAACATTACTTGTAAGTCATTGCACAATGACTATACATTTCAAACAGAAGTACTAATCATGAACAATCTTATAAAGAATCTGCCGAACAAATCATTTACAAACCCATCTTGGAAACATATTCAGAACATTAATTTAGCCGATCCAGAATTTTACAAGAGTCGCCCAGTGGATATTCTTTTGGGCGCCGATATTTACACTAACATCGCTTTAGGCGGACTGATCAAAGGAGACGATTTAACAGTGCCAATGGCACAACAAACTCAATTGGGGTGGCTTCTGTGTGGAAGCACCCGAACATTTCAATGTAACGTAGTGGTTAACAACATTGAAGACATTCAACAGTTTTGGGAGATGGAAGAAATAACAGAAGAGGGAGAAGAACATATGTCTTCGGAAGATGTTTATTGTATGGAGTATTATCATAAGACAACAACACGTAACGAACAGGGCAGATATATAGTACGCCTACCTATGAAACAGAATTTCGAGGAACAGATTGGAGCGTCAAGACCTAAAGCTCTGGCGCAATTTCGTAACTTAGAACGAAAATTCCTTAAACAGAAAACATTGGCCGCAGCCTATAAAGCATTTATGGATGAGTATAAAGAATTAGATCACATGATGCTGGATAACAGTAAGACATCACTCGAGTGTGTTTTGCCTCACCACGGAGTCGAACGCGCCGAGTCAGCAACAACAAAGTACAGAGTGGTTTTTAATGCATCAAGTAAAACAGATACAGGGTGTTCACTAAACGATCTTATGTTTAAGGGGCCTAATTTGCAACAAGATCTGCAATCATTGCTAATAAAATTTAGACAATATAAATACGCTTTTATAGCTGACATAGAAAAAATGTACCGGCAAATATTACTCAATGAAGAAGATCAACCCTTACAGAAAATCGTCTGGAGAGACTCCCCCGATGAGCCCATACAAACATACAGATTACTAACATTGACGTATGGAACTAAAGCAGCTGCATTCATAGCCATGATGACATTGAAAAAGTTAGCTTCAGATGAGAGGGAAAACTTCCCAGAAGCTGCAAAAGTCCTGGAAGACTCATTTTATATGGACGATTTACTTCATGGTTCCCATACGATAGTTCAAGGGCAAGAGCTAGTTAAAGACTTGCAAAACTTATTACAAAGAGGAGGATTTAACCTTAGAAAGTGGTCCTCAAACAAACCCGAAATACTATCAACATTAGATGACCAACAAAATAGCTGCGACCAGATAACATTTCAGTTTAAAACAGAGAACACTTCTAAAACTCTCGGCCTGAGCTGGAATCCAGAGGCTGACGAGTTCACATTCCATTATGCATTAGCGCAACAGAATGATAGATTAACGAAAAGAATTCTTCTTTCGGAAATATCGAAGATTTTTGACCCCTTAGGGTGGTTAGCGCCAGTGGTAATAAAGATGAAATTGTTATTTCAAAAAGTATGGAAATCAAACATAGCGTGGGATACAGAGGTAACAGATGAAATAAAGAAAGAGTGGTCTAAACTACGAGAGGATGTAAACAACACTATTAAACAAATTAAAATACAGCGATGGATATTGAGCGCGGAAAATGACGTCATAGAACTACACGGATTCTGTGACGCGTCATTACAAGCATTTGGCTGTGTTATTTACGCTCATATCAAAAAACAGAACAGAGTGGTAATGGTAGCTGCAAAAACAAAACTATTACCATTAAAGAAGAATTTAAGTTTGCCAAAACTAGAGTTGAGTGGCGCATTTTTGCTTACTAAGTTAATGTCTAAAGTAAAAAAGGCATTAACCCAACATAATATTGAGACCTATGGGTGGACTGATTCCCAAGTCGTCCTAGGTTGGCTGCGAGGAGATCCGAACAGATGGAAGCCGTTTGTAGCGAACAGAGTACGGAAAATAACAGAGGAAATGCCAGAAGGGCAGTGGAACTATGTCAAAACAGATGAGAACCCTGCAGACGCCACAAGTCGAGGCTTGATGCCGTCACAGTTATATAAACATTCTTTATGGTGGTCAGGACCTACCTGGCTGTCATATTTCGAACCTGAGATGATCTCAAAACAAGTTTTCGAAACAGATGAAGAGAAGAAAGCACATCAATCTAACATTGCTCAACATATGGAAAATGATGACATCATTAACAAATTGATTACAAAATATAGTTGTTTCAATAAAATTACGCGTATTGTCGCATGGATACAGCGAGCGTTAACCCCAAAACCTAAACAAACAACAAGCTACCTCACGTTGCAAGAGCTGGAAAATGCAAAATTAACAATTATAAAACATGTACAGAATTGTGAATTTAGAACAGAAATCGAGGAATTACGCAAACAATGCAATGTAGGATCGAAAAGTAAATTGCTAACTTTGAACCCATTTGTTGATGACAAAAACATCTTACGTGTTGGCGGCCGTTTATCTCAGGCATACATTAGCTACGAGAGGAAACATCCAAAAATCATCCCGAGCGGCTCTCGTCTAGCGGAGCTTTTGATTGATCAGGCGCATAAACAAACATTGCACGGCGGTTCAAGGCTTACCCTAGCTAAACTGAGGCAGGAGTATTGGATTACGGGAGGAAATAACACAGTGAAGAAACAGTTGAGGAAGTGTATCACGTGTAGAAAACAAGAAGGAACGAAACAGACACAGATAATGGGAGATTTACCTTTTGCGCGATGCAATATCGCTAGTCCCTTCTACCATACAGGGGTGGACTATACAGGATTCGTGGATGTCAAGATGAACAGAGGAAGAGGTGCGAGAACAACCAAGGGATATGTGGCTATTTTCATCTGCATGGTTACAAAAGCGGTGCATTTGGAATTAGTCTCCGATTTGAGCAGTTCAGCATTCTTAGCCGCGCTGCGTCGCTTGGCGGCTCGTAGAGGTGCACCAGGTCACCTGTACAGTGACAATGGCACGAACTTCGTTGGAGCTAATAGAGCTTTACAAGAAGAATGGCAACAACTTCAACAGATTTTCAGTGACAACTTTTTGACTGAAGTGGCAGAGATGAAGATAACATGGCATTTTAACGCCCCCGCTTGGCCTAGTGCCGGAGGACTCTGGGAGAGAGCAGTCAGATCCTTGAAACACCATCTAAGACGAGTAGTGGGAGAACAAAAGTTGACGTTTGAAGAGTATTCAACAATCCTATCACAAATTGAGGCCTGCCTAAATTCCAGACCGTTGTGTGCACTAACAGAGAACATTGAAGATTTGGATTTCCTAACACCAGCACACTTTTTGATTGGAAGGTCAGGAGGAACAGTAATTCAAACAAAAGAGGATGCTCGAACACGCTGGCATCTCACGCAAAAAATATTCCAAGACATCTGGAAGCGATGGAAAACAGAGTATCTCAGCCAACTAAACACTAGACAAAAGTGGAGAAAACCTCAACCTAACATAGAAATCGGGGACATGGTCATCATACACGAAGATAATCTTCCTCCCGGGAAATGGGCCATGGGAAGAGTGGAAGATGTACATCCCGGAACAGATGGATATATAAGAGTAGTAACAGTGAGAACGAAAAATGGATTACTGAAAAGACCAGTAGTAAAGTTGTCTTTACTCCCTCTGAAAACAGAAACAGCAAGCAGCGAAACAGGAAAGGACGGAAGAAAGGACGAATAGTTGAAACAGAAGAAACAGATTTGAGAAACATAAGAAAAGGAGGTAGTAACGTAACGAAATGTAGCTTTTTAACAATAGTATCATGAACATTTTTGTACCGGGACAATGTTCCCAAGTGGCGTCTTTAAATGAGGAACAGGAATTGTACTTCGCTAGAATGGCGAATATGCTACTCATCCGGGATGAGTGGAAAATAATTGCCTATTATGACATGAGTCCATATTGGAAAGAAAGAAACATCGGTATATGAAAAATATTATAAACATGTAGATAGTATTTGCCATATCGTGAATCATTCAACACATTGCAAGATTCTCATGTTACAATTAAGTCACAAGTACAACGAACTGGATAACAACAATCGAGTATTGCTGAATCAACATGTGAACGCGAGCGCGCGCGCGCCGCTATGTCGGCGGCCTCTTCAATGGTGTCGGATACATATCGCCGGTGAACTATTCAAAGTACTTGACACTCGATTCGCAGAACAGTATACAGTTCAAAACAGGTGGACAAGATTGACCCAAATAAACCATAACCTATACTTTTGTTGTGACCGGTGTCAGTTGCGAACAATATGTAACGATCAAGTTACCGCACATCAGCTGTCCGGAACTAACATTATTAATATGAAAAAACAGCTGTTTAGTTAAACAGAAAACTTTACAGTCTTTACCCACAACAAACAGCAGGCAAATAGAGTTGATCTCTCAGACAATCTTATTATCCAAGATATCGCTCCCATCAACAACACTAGAAATATGAATATTGAAAACATTATATTAATATGTAGACGAGTTGGCTACTGTAGGCGACAACAGCAAGCGGCGACAGAGGTGCTGCGAGCGGCGACTCCCGCGGCAGCTGCAGCAGCGTGGACGTGGCGGGCCCGCGCCAGGTCCCCAGCCGGTCCCCGCACAAGTGTAAAGTGTAGTGCGAAAGTGAACATGTGTTGTGAACAAGTGTTGCTAAAAAATCGCCTACAGTGATAGTTTGTGAACATTAGCTTAAGTATTTTTAATTAATTATTGTCACATCTTTTGTTGCCGCATCTCATCTCTGCCCCCTGGCAAGATGTTCGGTGTAACGCAACCGAACACGTGACATCTAACTAGGGCGCAACCGATTGCGATCGCTTACAATTTTACCAACTTAGTGCAAATCACGGATCGATCGCGACCGGGTGCGCTCACAACATTTTAACAGTAGTTTTAGTTTAACATTGTGAACATTCAGATTATACAACATTAACATTAACATTACCACCGCCTTTCAATCCAAATACTAGTTAACCCGCGCCCCTTCAACTTGCCAGGCATTATGCAAAAAAGCTGTTTCATAGTGTAACCTACGCTCGACTATCTTTACCTATCTGCTACGAGTATTACGCCATCAAGGCCTTGTTTGCGTGCGCGTTTGACCTCTCCTTCATCTAGTGGTAATGACAGCGAATAAAGACGTACAACACGCAGTTTGCAAGTGTCGCTTCACCCTTGTCTTAGAAAAACACCGCTGTCTAAATTGTTTAACAAATGTCTACCTCTACGATACCTAGTTCTAAGTCAGTTGTATGGTTTATACGAGTAATAAAGAATAAGTATCTATCTTATTTATATCCTTGTACTAGCTGTGCTCGCGACTTCGTCCGCGTGGAATAGTTATTTTTCCCCGTTTTTTTTTACATTTTCCATTAATTCTTCGCTCCTAATAGTTGCAGCGTGATGTTATATAGCCTAAAGCCTTCCTCGATAAATGGTCTATTCAACACAAAAAGATTTTTTCAATTCGGACCAGTAGTTCCTGAGATTAGCGCGTTCAAACAAACAAACAAACAAACTCTTCAGCTCTTATAATATTAGTTAAGATTATATGGCTTACGGTTTCTGGAAGGATTGAAGCTGAAAAATAAATTTTGCCACATCCAGAAAAACTCCTTCGTTGTTTTTTGTAATAACACAACGTACCTATACGTAGTTTGGAGCAAGCTAGTAACACAGGCATGTAGTCTGGAGTTTCATACATTAGGTACAAACGGTGCACACACACACACACACACACATAGTTGCTTGCATACTCGTAGTTATCTTGTTTTTTCAAACACAATTATGAGGACTATTTTCCTCTATAATCTTAGCTAGTTTAAAGAAAACAAACTCTAGCATTTCCTCCAAAACAGGACTCGATTTAGCCCTCGAACAATAAGGATCTGCAAACATACTCGTAGGCTGGGACGACGGAGTAGCCGACGGCTACCGGACAATATGTTTTTTTTTATGCGAGAGGCGGCAGACGACACCGCCCATGGACACGCTGCCGGCCGGCCTTTTAAATATGAATACGCTCGTTTCTTGAAGGTTCCCAAGTCGTAGCTGTTCGGAAAGACTGTCGCAGGAATGTTTTCTGTTACACGATGACATTGAAAGCCTTTCTTCTCTCGTCCCGCAGAGCGCTGCTGCTGTGGGGCGGGTTCCTGCTGACGGGCGTGGCGTCGCTGCTGTGCATCCCGTGGGGGCCGGGCGCGCCGCCGCTGGCGCCGGCCAACGCCACGGAGGCGGGCGGCGGCTGCCCGCAGGCGGCGCAGCCCTGGTGCGAGGGCTCGCGCGGCCTCACCGTGCCGCAGTTCCTGCTGGCCTACGCCTGCGTCTCCGTCGGCTACTCGCTCGGCGTCACGCTCATACAGACTATTTTCTCGAAGGTGCTGGGGCCGAGGCCGCAGGTAACATTATGTTTATTTTTCCTTTTTAAGTCGCAGCGACATCTATCTCCATATTGATACAACATATAAACCTATTTACGTCTTTTAACATCAGAAGACTATCTCACTCCACCTGATGGTAAGCGGTGAGGCGGTGAGGTCCAAATGTTAGGTTGACAGGCACACTAGTCATCGCGATCCATTTTCTTACATTTATGATTAATTTTCACTGCTTTTACAGATTATGAACTGGTTAACGACAGTAACTTATCGTAATCACCTACGACCGAAATTCGTTATCAAATACAACGTATTAATGTAATTCGTATTGAGTAAACAATGCACAATCAATGCATTATCAGTTGAGCAACATTTTTAAGTCTTCATTAGCCAGCAAACGTCCACTGCTGGACATAAGCCTCATCAATGTTATTCACTCCAACCTCCGCGCCGAACCTCCTCGGATGAGCTCTTGTAGCGGACCACCGCGGTTTATTGGGGTTCCCCGTTTTAAGAGTGAGTCCCAAATAACCTAGGCGTAGGCCCTTGGTATATGCGTCAAGGTATGTCATCGTCAATAATCTTGACGTTTACGAATCTTCGCTCGAATTGAGCCGCTCGTCCGCGAAAAGACCTCTACTCTACCCTATAGAATACCGCATCCAAAAGACCTCTGGGTCGTGTTTCTGCCGGTAAGAAGGCTTTTCGGAGCTCCAGACTCGACTCGGGTTAATCTTTCGCTTTCCATCAGGCGCAGGGAAGCCATTATGTCGTGCTACTATAAAATGGCATCGGCCGCTGTGCCGCCGAAGGTCGCTTGTTGCATGTCGGTGTTGTGTTGTGTTGTGTTGCAGGGCGTGTGGATGGGGCTGCTGACGGGCGCGGGCTGCGTGTTGCGCGCGCTGGGCCCGGTGTTCGTATTGTATGTCGGTGTTGTGTTGTGTTGTGTTGCAGGGCGTGTGGATGGGGCTGCTGACGGGCGCGGGCTGCGTGTCGCGCGCGCTGGGCCCGGTGTTCGTATTGTATGTCGGTGTTGTGTTGTGTTGCAGGGCGTGTGGATGGGGCTGCTGACGGGCGCGGGCTGCGTGTCGCGCGCGCTGGGCCCGGTGTTCGTATTGTATGTCGGTGTTGTGTTGTGTTGTGTTGCAGGGCGTGTGGATGGGGCTGCTGACGGGCGCGGGGGTGCGTGTCGCGCGCGCTGGGCCCGGTGTTCGTATTGTATGTCGGTGTTGTGTTGTGTTGTGTTGCAGGGCGTGTGGATGGGGCTGCTGACGGGCGCGGGCTGCGTGTCGCGCGCGCTGGGCCCGGTGTTCGTATTGTATGTCGGTGTTGTGTTGTGTTGCAGGGCGTGTGGATGGGGCTGCTGACGGGCGCGGGCTGCGTGTCGCGCGCGCTGGGCCCGGTGTTCGTATTGTATGTCGGTGTTGTGTTGTGTTGCAGGGCGTGTGGATGGGGCTGCTGACGGGCGCGGGCTGCGTGTCGCGCGCGCTGGGCCCGGTGTTCGTATTGTATGTCGGTGTTGTGTTGTGTTGCAGGGCGTGTGGATGGGGCTGCTGACGGGCGCGGGCTGCGTGTCGCGCGCGCTGGGCCCGGTGTTCGTATTGTATGTCGGTGTTGTGTTGTGTTGCAGGGCGTGTGGATGGGGCTGCTGACGGGCGCGGGCTGCGTGTCGCGCGCGCTGGGCCCGGTGTTCGTGGCGGCGGTGTACGCGCGGCGCGGGCCCGACGCCACCTTCGGCAGCACGGCGGCGCTCACCTTCGCGGCGCTGCTGGCGCTGCGGCTGGTGTACGGCCGCCTGCAGCCTCCGCCCCTCGCACCGACGCCCGCCCGCGACCACGAGCTCGGCCCGCTCGTGCCCGACGGCGCCGCCGAGCCCGACAAAACCGAGCGCTCCTGACGTTGGCGTGACGTCATCGCGAAGGACCGCGTCACGACCGGTGTTACTAGATGAGAAGGGACACTGATACTCCAGTCCTCCTCCGATGCTCCACTCCAGCGATGTCCAGTGTGACTCGTTGAGGCTAAACGGTCGCATCGCGAGTACGAAAGCCGTGTCGGCGAATTTGGTTCCTTCGATAACCTTTTGTCGACTTCTCCATGTAGCGACGTTTGAGCGCATAGATCTCTAGTTTAGTGCGATGTTTCGTTACATCGAAAGACTACGAAGCCTTGTTCAATCGACGCGTCGTTATTACGATGTTATTAGTATTACTGTGGTAGACGATTTTTTTGCGAAAACCAAGTTCGTATACCTATATCCTGATGCAGAAGATTTTCTACATGTAGAGAACGCAAATAAGATTTTTTGCCCCTCCATTTGCTCGAACCAATCTAGGCCTCCAATCTCCTTTGGCACGAATTCTTATCGAATTTAACGCATTCAATGCTATGATACCAGAATTGGACCTATTTGGAGCTTCTCTTCCTAGGTTCAAATTGATTTTGTTGTCATACCTATCAGGCTCTCCTTAGCTTGCTAACCCAACCGCACCGGTTGGTTACTGTGTATCCGTTTCAAGATTTTTATTTTTCGTGAATGTTATGTACGCCGTAATTGTGGTACATATCAGACGTTTATGTTGTATACCTATAATATTTGTGAATGTATAATATGTATCATGTGGTTGTACTTAAATAAATAAATAAATAAATAAATAAGGCAAAGGCTTCGCAGAACAATTTTGGATGTAACAAGACACGGATAAATCACGGCTTCGCAATATGGAGATGTCGTTGAAAAGATTTCGAAGAAACAAAACTCGAATATACAGCTTTCGCACTTCACGTAAGTTTCCCGTCGCGTCGAACTTTCGCTTGTACTGTTACCTTTGACGGGAGCTCGTAGGTATACTCGTAAGAAGTGACCAGATTACTGATGTGACTATTTATACAATGACAGTGCTTAAATTAAGTGAAATAAATATTTGACGAGCAATATTTTATTTCGTGGTACTTAGGCTCATGTGATGTGGTTTTTATTTTGTAGATCTATAAGATAATTTGGCAGAAGGAATATAATTCATTTTGTTTGCCAATGTATCGAATGACTGAAATGTTATAGGAATTTAGTAGACATTTATTGTTACAATGCCAATGTAATAAGTAAGTTACTTAGTTGCTCCGACTCCGTACCTGTTGCCAATGTTTCGTCCAAGTTCATGTGCAATAAGTAGTTCAATGTCTTCCATTTGAAAGTATCGCACGTTATAAACATATACATATTTAGTACATTATATAAATGTATATTTGTAAAAAAATACATAGGTAGATAATATTATTATCTTCTATTTAGAAATGTTATGAATATGAATGTACAGTTAGCAATAAAATCGAGAGGCAATTATCAATAAAATTATATAATAAATAAATACATAATACATAAAATATGCCTACGACAGTCTATGTAATCGTAAGTAACAAGTTGATTGATTGCATACAAATCAGAATGGATAACGTATTATAAAGGCTGAGTCACCACTGTTGAGCTTTGGATAAAGACGTATATTTTCTATAATAGTAAACGTCCAGCCAAGATGGGTTCTATTTCTTAGTTGCACTATTTATGTGTGTTGTAGCTATATTGGTTATTGTTGCACTTCATTGTTACTACAATAAGATCTAGTTGTTGATTATAAAATAAATATTGGGCTCCTTAAAACATTCGCCTGTCGGAATCCGGAGCGTGCTGTGTTGGACAAACAGTTTTTAGGGCGCAGCGTGGGTGCGCCGGCGCCGCGCCTATCAGCCGGGGAATTATCTCGGCAATTCTAAAAATATGATAATGTCCACTCGACCCAATATTTGGACAGTATTTGCACAATAACGCTAACGCCGGCTTTGGGCCAGATACCCGATAGACATATTTTAGAAAAATCAAGTAGCTTTACCTAATGAAAGTGGTAAAGGTGATACTTGATATTACTTTGATCTGAATTGATATTACTTACTCACAATGTATTATTACTGTCTTCATTCATTGTTCGGCGGTGGCAATTGGACTGGTGGCAGGCCGGTTACTTGTCGCAGCGACATAGACTTCTCTTTCCGTGCTACTATAAAACGAAGTAGTAATAATAAGTTTAAAGATATTGCTTACTCAGATAATTTATGATTGAAGAACTTCATTCAGTGGAATGTGCATTGGAACGTGTCGTTGACGCGTGAGTGACGGCGCGCGCGCAGGCGGTGACGCGGCGCGACGCGGTGCGTGCCCGACATTGTTGCTCACGGATGTCACTTCTGGCACGCAACATGTACATACAATGTTACAACTTAAACAGCTGCCAAATAAATACCATACAAGAAATAACCGAGACCTGTATCATAACGAAACGTGGGCATCGATTCCGGGCTATACGACTAGTCATTTGTCGATCAATTTGCTAAATGTTATACAATTCCTTAAGTTTTTGATGTATAAGTACTAATAGGCGGGCAATATCTAGGCTAGGCATACGGCAATGTTGGTATTAGAGATATATCGGATACAATGATATCCAAAGTCCAAATAAATAACTAGGAAATTATGATTCAAACCCCTGAGCTCCAAAGTGAAAAAAGGCAGATAAGAAAATGTTCAGTCTTTTTTTCACTAAAAAGCCGCTTTGGTTGTTTGTACGTATCATCATCATCATCAGCCTATTGCAGTCCACTGCTGGACATAGGCCTCTCCAGTTGTTCGCCACCTAAAGCAAACTTCTGAAGGACATACCCATAATCGCCACGCTGGGCAGGCGGGTTGGCGATCGCAGGGCGTAGCTTCTTGCTCCGGTGACGCTTCTGCCCGTCATCGGCCTGTGGTTTTTAGCTACGCCTTCTATCGTGATGGTTTAACCGCCACCAGTCGGTTTGCCAGAGCCTCGTTTGTTGTTCGGCAGGATGCACCACGGGCAGGTGAGGATGGCTTGGAACGATAAGGTGATAGGTCGCTCCCTTACATCCCCTTCCTTCCATCCTTACATGTACGTATAGTATGTTCTAATACGTTTTCGATGAAATAATTTTTATATTTTTTTGTAGAAATAGTAGTTGCACCGTAGATGCAATAAATTTGCGCTAGATCCGCTTCTTGTATACCTGCCTACGATTATAAACCGAACACAACTAAATGTATTTAGCAAGGAACTACATAATTGGCATTCGTATGCCTTATTACAGTTTAATGAGCATACATGTAGGTGTAGGTAGATAGGTTTACCATTTTATGCACATTCTAATCACACCATTTTATAATATTTTAAACATACGACATAATAATTAAAATAACTGTACACATAGTGTTATAAAACGTCTGATAAAATATTTTTATTAAATTGTGCTGGTACGAGTGGATGTTTTCACTAATTACCTCATTCGAATAGGAATTTGTTGCTTTACGAGTGAAAACATCCACTCCTACAGCAACAAATACCTATTCGAATGAGGGTAATTAGATGTAACTAAGTGCTAAGTACCGCAGCGACCACATTAGTAACCATAAGACTGAGCGTTATGTTAATAAATAGATCACTGTACATAATATTGTCATGAAAATGCCATATTTTTGTACTCTTATATTTGTTCCGTGTTAGATAATTTTAATTATTAATTAACTGTTGGACGGCTCAAAGAAAGTTCTAGATTTTGTTATAAAAGGTGATTGTATATATTATGTATCTGTCTAGATGTTTGTAAGTATAATAATAAAATAAGTGGGCAATCGGTAAAAATGCATTTTTTATTTACGACTAAGTAGATGAATAATTAAGTACAATTAAAATCTTAACATTACATAATTTATTTACAAATATTTGTCACAGCCGAGGTTATTGATAAATAATAAATAATCTCTTAGTACTTAGACTGCCTTCTAAGATCACGGAAAAAAGGAACAAACTAAAGAGAAGTCGGGTAACAGGAACAAGAAAACGATCGTACGATGGACGGGTCGCGTGTTCGAACAACGATCTCGAACACAAGAGGGACCGACCGATCGAAAGATCGTTTTCGATTAATATTGTAGGGATTTAAACCCAAGCTTGGTTAAAGTTACATAATAAAGAAAATTAACGTTTCGCTGACACACCTCCCGAGAAAAAGGTTTTAATCTTTATCCCAATTTTGACGTGCCTCAGGCAGATTTCATGACCGGTCCTTTCCAAAAGAACCCAATGCGATAATGCTGGCATTCCGGCCCAACTCAGATGAGCGCTCGTAGCGGACCACCATCAGGTATAGTGGGTATGTATTCTCCGTTTTAGTAGAAGGAGTGAATCTCACTTAGCTCATGACCCTCAGATGAGCCCTCACCGTCAAGTTTAGTGGGTGTACTGTGTTTTAGGAGTGAGTCTCACGTCACTCGGGTGTTCCGTACCCGGGGTCCTGGCGCACGGGGCCCGCCGACGGTTTGCTTGCCGGTGAGTGGGCGGTGAGTCGGCCAGCAGTCACAAGTCGGCGGAGAGCACGCGCGGGCGCGGCGGCGGCGGCGCGGGCGGCGCGGGGCAGGGCGGCGCCGGCGCGAGCGTCTCGGCGGCGCGCACGCTCTGCGGCAGGCGCGCGCGCCGCGTCTCCGGCACCAGCAGCACCGTCAGCGCCGCCGACAGCGAGCACGCGCCGTACAGCAGCGCTTGCACGTACTGGTTCTGGGGGATCGCCACAATATACCTTCGCTACCTGATAACCTCTATCAAGTGAGGTAGGGCATAGCGAATCTTCGCTCGAATTGAGAATGAGAAGGATTTTTTTTTTTTTTTATAAGAAGAGCTTTCAGGATGACCTCACTCCACCTGATGGTAAGCGGTCGTGAGGTCCAAAAGTTAGGTCGACAGGCACAATAGAGCCCATTGCGCCTGTCGCCCTCACCCTGAAGGCCCACTGAGATGCCGTTTCACGCCCCGCCTAAAGAACCCAGGATTGTAAGAAGAAGGAAACACATGAGCTGGAAGGGCATTCCATGACTTAATGGCACGGGGCAGGAACGAGGAACTAAACCTCTTGGTGCGCGCCACCATCGTCTGGATGGTATGCGGATGACAACGCTGTCCAGCACGTGTTGTTCGGGAGTGGAAAGGAGAGGGCGGAACGAGTTGGAATAACTCTTCGGAGCATTCCCCATTGTAAAGACCTCCTATAGAATACGGTAGCCAAATGACCCCTGGTTTCCGGAACTCTTTGCTCGAAGATTAAGGTCGGGCCGGCATGGCAGTGGCAACTGACAGGTAACTGACCAGTTACTTGCCCGTTGTCACAGCGACTTGGGCTTCTCTTTCGCTTTCCATCAGGCGTAGGGAAGCCATTATGTCGAGCTACTACAAAAAAAGAGCGCTATTTGGGATGTAAGGGAGCAGCCTATCATCTTTTCGCTTTAAGCCAACGTCACCTTGCCGTGGTGCATCCTCCTGAATAACAAACGAGGCGCTGGCAACCGACTGGTGGCGGTATAAGCATAACAATTGAAGGCGTAGCTAAATACCACAGACCGATGACGGGCAACAGCGTCACCGGAGCGAGAAGCTACGCCCTGCGATCGCCAAGCCGCTTGCCCAGGGTGGCTTGGTTGAGCTCAGCGAGCACAGCGCCAGCGCCGAGCTGCGCGTCTGACCTACACGAGGGTACGCACCAGCAGCGGCGTCTGCGGCGCCAGGATGTTGCCGAGCCGGCCCACCAGCGAGCACAGCGCCAGCGCCGAGCTGCGCGTCTCCGTCGGGAACAGCTCCGCCGTGAACACGTACACCGAGTTGAACGCGAACGTGATGGCCAGCTTGCCCACGAAGAAGAAGCCCAGCCCTGCGCCGGGGTTGGCTGAAACATACCGCCGCTTATATACTCTCCTCACTGGATCAGAAATTGTTTCCTCTATAAGAAACTGACAACGGGAATATCAGGAAACGTTCAGCAACGTTTACTTGGGTACAAATAAAACCTACCTACCTATCATTAACAAGCAATAAACATAAAGCAAAGACTTTCGTCGCTTGTGCAATTACGAATACTCAGATTCTTTGGACACGTTACCCGTAATAACAATTCGATGGAGCGGTTGGAGGTTCAGGGCAGAGTCGAAGGTAACAGACCACGGGGTCGATCGCCGACCCGCTGGACAGACACCATCAAGTCCGTCACCGGGACGCCTGTGGTGGAATGTTCTCGCCATGCCACCTGCAGAGACCGGTGAAGACGGATCGCGAAAGCGGCAACCACAGTAGCAGACGACTCCCCATGACTACGACCACTTTGTCAAGAGTGAACGACTGAGAAAAAGATCATCAACAAGCAGTCACCAATCCGCCTGCCTGAGGTGGCCCGTGGTGATTAAGGTAAATGCCCTCAAACGACAAATGTCATTGGGGAAGCCTATGTCTAGCAGAGGGCGTTTGCAACCTGATAATGGTCCTATCTAAACACCACCGCTATGTCAGCTTCTCCGTAAGTAGTTGCCATACATAAGGAATGCAAATTATGAATCAACTAACTCTAGATACAGCAGGCGCGGATCCAGCGTTGTGGGCACGATGGGCATGCTCACATCCTTAATAGACTTGTGACGTCACATTTCTGCGATCTGTTGAGATCGATAGGATGATGATAATAAACGTTAAGCTTTAATAGAATTTTTGGGTAGATGTGCCCGCAACCTTTTTTGAGGGCTGGATCCGAGTCTGAGATACAGAACAAACTAGGTAGACTATGCGTAACGAACTCACAAATAAAGAAGGGCACGACACAAGCGAGGCCGCAGAGCATGAACGCGACGAAGATGCTCCACTTGCGGCCGAAGCGCTCCAGCGCCATCATGATGAGCAGCGACGCCACCACCTCCATCGCCATGTTCAGCGCGAAGTTCATGTACTTGTCGCCGGCTAGCGCCACCTGGAATGGCAAGCTCGTGTTGCAATTTATGGCTGACAGCGACATTGTTGTGCCCCCGCTGGCGCCGTATGGCTGATGTCCATGGGCGGCGGTTTACTGTTGAACACTAGACAGGTAACTTGCTTGTCTGCCACCAATAGCACTATAGAGCTGATGAAAGTTGAAGGACTATTTTCAAGTGTCACTCAACAACTATATTTTAAATATCTTTGGTCTTTGGTGAAGTGGTAATCGCAAGTGCTACCTAGAAATCGGTCCCACGGTTGGTTCCAATCATTACCCAAAAAATAGTTTAGTGAAAGTAAATATAGTTTTTGCAAAGAAAAGTAAGTAACAACTCCGGAGTCAAGAAGATAGTGGTGATTTTGGAAAGCAGACTAAAGCCGTTGGTCTTGCATCTGACCTCTCTCCGGTCTTCAAACGCCCAATCGAATTATGAGAGTGAAGGAACAGAGAGTGAACACTCGCACGCACTCACTCCTCTGTACCAGGCTAGTCGCCTTGGAGATAGGTCGACATCTGGTCAGGAGACTATAATAACACTTCAAACCAGTCAGATCAGTGCTTCAGGTGGTTGTCTAGTGTACCGAGTTGATGGTGAGCCCGTAGTAGACGAAGGCCACGGCCACCCAGCACCAGGCGCAGGCCAGGATGCGCAGCATGAGCCGGCGCGAGCGCACCACGCTCAGCCACGGGTTCTGCGCCGGCTGCTGCTCTTCCACCTTCACTTCTTGCTCCATAGCCTTCATCAGCTCATCGTCAACAGTCACCTAGAACAATTTAAGAAAAAGTTTTGCTACTTTTTTCATGGGTGCCCAGGATCCTGGGAGAGGTCTACCGCCAGCAGTGCCAAATACTGCACTACCTACTACTCGTTATTATCATCAGCGTGCAAATGACCACCGCTGGACATAGGCCTCCCCTAATGACATTGTTTCCTGATGTTTACACTCACGGGGTGAGATCACCCCATCTCTATTCTAAACCTGGAAATTACGGACGGTGCTACGAACTTCGTAGCACCATCCGTGTAATTTCCAGATCGATACGAACTTCGTAGAATCGTGTAATTTCCGGATTACGTGCGTCCGGAGGACAAACGGTGCGATATTTACTACCTACTGATACCAGAATCGGCCAAATCTGAGTTAAAACTTTAGTGATTTATGGGTTTTGTAGTCACGCTTACGCCCGTAGGCCCCGAGCTTTGCGTTTCTTGGATCGTTGCTTATTTTAACCAACAGTTTCGAGCGGGTCATCCGTGACTATAAAACACCCTAAAAGCAGATGCCCCGCAATCCGTTGACCTTGGAAGACCTGCTGGCAATTGCTGGATGAGGATAGAGTAGGTATATGGATCGAAATAAAAGAGGCCTACGTTCAGCAGTGGACGGACCAAGGCTGTGGATTGATTTGAAAGTAGAAGTACACTTGTGATGAGGATACTCACTTTATTGATCCTCGCAGCTCTCCTGATGATGACGGCGGCGTCTCGCGGCCGCTGCCGGGCGTGCAGCCAGCGCGGGCTCTCGTCCACCAGCAGCCAGTACAGCGGCAGCAGCAGCGCCGGCGTGTAGATGACCCACAGCAGGTGGCGCCAGTAGCGCACGCCCCACGCCACCAGCGCGAACAGCATGCCGCCCAGCCCGTACGCCACGCCCGTCGCGCACGCGAACGCGGCTCGCAGCGACGGCCGCCCTAGCTCTACCACTGGAAATTACAATGCGACTGATAAACATACAAACACATGAGAGAGGTATGGCATAGCGCATCTTCGCTCGAACTCAGCCGCCCGTCCGGGGAAGGACCTCCACCCTATAGAATACCGTAGCCAAATGACTTCCGGGTCGTGTTTCTGCCGGTGAGTAGGGTTTCCGGAGCTCGTGGGGGGTTAGGTTTGGGCCGGCATGCCGGTGGCAATTGACAGGTAACTGACCAGTTACTTGCCCGTTGTCACAGTGACTTGGCTTCTCTTTGGCTTGACATTGAGTCGAGGTACTATAAAAGAAGAAAATATTTTATGAATGGGTGGCGATATAGGTAGTGATTTATGAATGTGAACGAGGCATAAGTTGTGTGCCAGGATCGTAGCAAATGATAGGACGTGGTCTCTGCCTACCCCTCTGGGAGAAAGGCGTGTCCTTATGCATGTATGTATGAATGGGTAGCGCGTGTGCTCAACTCGCCTGAAGTTAAGCGACGACCAAATTCACTATTGCCTTGAAAATCTGAAGATTATACATAATTATCTGTCTCTAGAAATTGTTACCACAGTGTCAATAACTCAAGACCTATTGGATAACCGAGTTCATAGGACCTGGGTTAATGTCAAGTACTTAGTCGGACGGTTTTGTTGTTGTATAGCTAAATGCGCTCGTAATACGCTGGCATTTGATCCGCCTTATCAGCCACGTGCAGGCGATAGAGATCAAAGACGATTACATATGGAATGGAATTTTCAATTTCCCGGTGTTTGAATAAGTTATTAACCGGAACAGTGTAATAATTGGTAGTGTGATATTGAATTGGTAGTGTGAGTAGTGATAATAGTGAGTTAAGTAGTTTCAGCGTCGATTTTTCCAGCCCTATAATTCTAACCTAACCGAAACTCAAACCGAATCACTTTAAGGGGTAGCGCAGACGACAGACTTTTTGTGCGATAGAGTCTGCGTCTGAGACATTTAAAAAGAGCGTCTAGGTCTGCCGACAGAATGATCGAAGATGTGCGTCGTGTGCGTTGAGTCTGTGAAATATTCGCGACAGATTTTTGCGCGTCGTGTGCGTTACTGCATACAATTGCAAAAAAGTGCGTCACGGATAGTCTGTCGTCTGCGCTGCCCCTAAATGTTTGGAATAAGTAGCAATAATCCTTGCCGAGGTAGAATCACCACACCACAACAAGACATTACGTTATATGGACCCTAAAAGTTTAAGACTTCAGAAAGAGCATTTATGAGAGGTAGGCCATAGCCAATCTTCGCTTGAATTAACCTGCCCGTGCGGGGAAGGACCTCCACCCTATAGAATACCGAAGCCAAATGACCTCCGGTTCGTGGTTGCTGCATTACGGTATGGCCTAAATGGCGGTGGCAACTGACAGGTAACTGACCAGTTACTTCCCCGTTGTCACAGCGACTTCTCTTTCGCTTTCCATCAGGCGTAGGGACGCCTTTATGTCGTGCTACTATATAAAAAAAAAGTTGCTTTACTCATGTAGGTACTGCAACACTCACTCATGACGTAGGCAGCGCTGCCGAAGCCGTAGCCCAGCGCGGCCTCCAGGAACTCGAACACCACGTACATGTGGTAGTTGACCGAGAAGCCCTTCACCACGCCCAAGACTCCTGCGCACATCGCGAAGATGCAGAAGGCCGTGCGACGCCCGTATCTGTTACAGACAGTACAGTAAAAGACATTCATCATCAGCCTATCGCAGTCCACTGCTGGATATAGGCCCCTCCAGTTGTTCGCCACTTTGGGCACACACCTGGAGGCTTTACCCATAATTTCCACATTGAGCAGGCAGGCAGCAGGATTAATGGTTATCAGACACATATTTCAGTGCCGGATACAATTTTATGAGCAAATGTTCTTATAATCGATTCGCGGCGGGCCGATAAGGTACGCCTGCAATATTGCAGGCGTACCTTATACCTCCAACAAGACGCCATTCTTTCCTATTTTGAATCATCCTAAACCAGTTGACGATCTGAAGCCCATGTAAGTATAATTCCTCCACTTCATCTGATCGCCGGCCAGGATCGGAGATCGCCCGCTTGGCTTTCCACTATAAGTTCGTTTCACAGCCGATTCACTTTCAATCTCCTCACATGCCTAAGCCCGTTTGCATGGAAAACAGCGTAGGATCTCGGTGGCTCATTTGGTAGTGACCTCTGCCCTCTGAGTCAAGGGTCGTGGGTTCGATTCCCTCACAGTACAAACATTTGTGTTCATGAACATGTCTGTTTGTATTGGTCTGGGTGTTTTCTATATAATAATTATGTATTTATTTACAAAAAAAAATATTTAAGTAAGTTTATCAGTTGTCTAGTACCCATAGTACAAGCTTCGGCTTAGTTTGGGGCTAGGTGGCGCTGTGTGGCCCAGCGTGGCATGTCTTGGGTTATTTATTTATTTTATTTATCTGTCAGATTTGATTTCTCAGTTGATTTTATGCTGATGTTGTAGCTCCCATTAGTGAGCGAGTGCCGACGCTACCCACCAGAAGCGCGACCTCGCTCGTCCCAGCTCAGCGCCGTACCTGTCGGACACGAACCCGGTGAGCAGCAGCGCGAAGGGCAGCGCCGACGCGCGCACCGTGCCCACCAGCGTGCGCATCCACTCGCGGCAGCCCAGCTCGAACTGCACACAGGACGATCAAGGAATAAAGTTGTCACCTTAAGTAGGTAGTACCTATCTAATGCAGTGGTGATGATCTCGTGATACACCAAGACCTGTGTATGAACGATACAATAGCTCCTCTTATAGCACGTTGACGTTCCGTAAGGATTGAGGATCCTTTTTTCGAATCTTTAATCATCATTATTATCATCACCAGCCACCAACCGTCCACTGCTGGGCATACGTCTCCCCCAATGACAAATTATCATTTAGGCGGTTTGCCATAGCCACCACACAGGCGGTTTGGTTTATGACCGCAACAAGTTTTATTTGTAGCCAAGTAAATGCTGCTACCCGTTTCCTGATAGTTCCTTAATCGACTTCTCGGACGGGATGAGATGGGGTGGTTCTATTCTGAACTCGGAAACCACACACAAAGACAGTTCGACCGTATTGTTGGATCGTGAAGTTCCCACAGCTGGGTCGACCTAGCACCATCCATTATTTACGCTCCACGTTCTCGGATCGCAGACCGAAAATCACCGATCCATTTCGGATCGTCTAATAAAATAGATACTTTACGCTTTATCTCACATATTGATAAAAAAATTATCGTCGAAGAGAAATTAGCGGAGTCCATCGACCTTTCGCGACCCTCAGGCGTTATTGAACCTTGCTGACCTCTACTTTCGAGGCTGCCTTATCGAACTAATTGTTTAACGTACCTACTAATTGGATGACAACCCGAACTGATGTCAAATGTCAACGCTAGTAGATTATGTCATGCCTTGTTCTAGAAGACGACCGCAAGGCTTCCAGAACGAGGCATCACTATGGTATTTACTGATAATGCTTTTATTCGTATTTAATGTTTTTATTCGTATTTGAAGGAAGCGTTAGACTGCATGAACGATGCAGTCTAACGCTTCCTTCAACGATGCCTAAGATGGATCGCGCTAACTCTATATGAGTCGCTTTAAACCACCAAACTCTACCTTTCGGGGAAAAATATTCTATACGTAGTTACCTAGTAGAAATGGATCATCTCAGTTTCAAGATCATAGAGACTCACAAACTTTACAACGTTTTTCGATTCACAAAGTAAACTTTGTTAATTTGCTATCGATTAGGTAGGGTAACTAAGCACATTTAATTTAATTAGCGAGAAGCTACGACCTGCGTGGCGATTAGGTATGAGTATAGCTATGTTCAACAGTGGATTTTGCAGTCCATGATGGTCATGATTCGGAATTAGTATCTTTTTTCTTCTAATGGGGGATGGTTAATAACGCGTTACGTGGGACAGTTAATTTACATAAACTAACCTCGGCGAAGATAGTCTCTTGAGTCTCGTAGATGAGTTTGTCGCAGGCGATGGTGTCGGTGGCGTGGAAGTCCTCCCGCAGGCAGGAGGCCTCCCCCGGCAGCAGCGGCGCGTACCGCTGGCAGCGCGCGCTCGGCAGCAGCGCCTGCGCACTCTCGTTGGCGAACTGCGCCGACCACAGCCCGCCCTCACACTCTGGCACCAGGCAGCTGGGGAACACCAACACATACACTTGAGTGAAGATCGAGCAGTGAACAGAGGAACAGATTCAGCTATTCTATTGCACCAATTAGACTGGCCCGATGGCTCATTTTTTTTTTTTTTTTTTTTTATTGCCGGCAGTGGCAGACGAGCAGGCGGCCTGTCTGATGTTAAACAGTAACCGCCGCCCGCTCATTTGGTAGCGACCTCTGCTTTCTGAGCCAAGGGTCATGGACATGCCAACATTTGTGGACATGAACGAACATGTCTGTTTGTATTGGTTTGGGTATTTAGTAATGTATAATATGTATATTTACCTAATTACAAAATAACTATCTACTTAAGTAAGTTATCAGTTGTCTAATAACCATAGTACAAGCTTTGGCTTAGTTTGAGGCTAGATGGCGATAATGTGTGGTACAAGGTGGCATGTCTTGGTATTTTATTCCGAGAGGTACAATGTGTTAAGACGATACTTTATTTAGTCGATGATCTAAGATGGAAATCACTAAGTATCTGCTTAGTTACAGCAAAGGCTTGAGTTTTTGCTACGAGTAATGAAGATTGACAGATATTATCTGAATAAGCTGGGAGGAATTTCTTTCAATAGAATCTCATTCATTATACCCTCATAGTCGTAGGATCGTAAATATTTTTAGAGCGTTAATGCAAATGTTTGCGTCAGCATCAAGCACGCTTACATACGGGCCTATAATTTATTTGTAAGTAGATACCATCGGCGGCCTTCTCAATGATGACACTAGCTGAAGACATTCCATTGATTAGCGGTTATTTACCTACGTGCTCTAAGACATATTTAAGATTAGGTAGGAAATTTTATATCTTAACAAGACATAAAATAATTAAATTTTAGACATCTCTAATCTCTCTGATAAGATAACAAATACATACACGCTAAGAAAATCCACATATTGCCTCAGATGGGGCTTTTGTTATTATTCTTTGGAAGTAGATACGGACCTACCATAGTATTTACATGTATGACAATACTTTAGTAGCGGAGGTCTATCGATTTGCATTAGATCACAAATCCGTTATATGAGGCTGAAATCGAACGTTTCACACATATCGACCTTTGCGTGACGTCATAAAATACTGAAGTACCTATGTAATATTATCCAATGGAACTGTAATAATTTGCGAGAATCACCAATTCGGCGCTGATAAGTCGGGAGTCGGGCACCTAAGCTTTGTTTATCGGCGCACGCTTAAAGCGCAATATAAGTAAATAATCTCGCGCCATAATGGATGATGGCGGCTGCAGATAGCGAGATCGCGCGAGAGATAAACTAATTCATTATAATTAGTCGCCCTAATTAGGCTCTAGATAGCCTTCTGCAGCAACAAACGTCGTTATCATCTTCTTATCGTCGTATTTACCTAGTCGCTAGTAGGTTAGTATGCGTGCCATTCTTCTTTTCGAGTCAACGACAAACTCATAACTAATTAAGTCGTGGAATGCCCTTCCAGCTCATGTGTTTCCTTCCTCTTACAGTCCAGGGTTATTTAGGCGAGGCGTGAAACGGCATCTCAGTGGGGTTTCAGGGTGAGGGCGACAGGCGCAATGGGTTTATTCTATTATGCCTGACGACCTAACTTTTGGACTTCACGACCGCTTACCATCAGGTGGAGTGAGGTCATCCTGAAAGCTGTTCTTATAAAAAATACTAAGATGAAATCAAATGTGTCCCGACCAAAACTTAGCAACTGATATTCCATTGTTATCGCCTGGTAGAGATCCTATGGAGGGACACAATGGACAGGTGATAGGTAATGCGGGACGTGACATAGTTTGAGAGGGCGAGCCACATTCGCAACCAATTCGCGACCCTTCGCGTAGGCCATTAAAATGATATTCTTTTGTTACGAACACTAAGTGTCAAATGTTCACTCAAAATCAGTCAACATCATCATCAGTGCTCTATACCATGGTTATAACAGGTTGTATCTTGGAGCCTGCGGGGACATTCTGCGGTGTCTTTCCTACACAATATTTTCCATTGAGGGCGCATCGCTATTTCTCATGGCGTGTCCGTTAATTGGCACCCATGTTTTAATCAAAACCCTTTGAATATCCCGGGATTAGCCGACAACGTCCTACACGTCATGAGTACGTCATCGACTATCGCGCTAGAGAAAGCACTTACTTAATTTGTTATCTAAATTAATCGTTCGATAACTTCGACAGGTATCATGACTTGTGGATTCCAATGTATATCAGTTATGTGTATTTACCTAATTTGATATTACATTACTATTGTAATTGCGTATTAATGTTTCGCTGAGAAGTTAAGCGGATTTGTTAATACGAGTATAGCCTACCTACTTTACATTATATTATCAAGCGCTCTCCACGCGGCGGTGTTTTGTAAACTGTTATGATTGTTTGAGATGTCCAGTGTCGTCTTCTTTGTTTCCTGTAGGTATTTGTTTAGTTACTGTTATAGTACATTATAAAGTAATTAAATAAGGATTTCGCTACCAGATAGAAAACACCATAATATGCTTTAGCACCAAGCCTGTTTCAATCTTTTGTATCTACGTTTTTGGACACACAATTCCTCTCTACTAGCTAGACTTTACTAAGAACTGCTACCCCCAAATTCGGTGAAAGCGATTCCCCGAAAGATTTTTTTACAGAAGAACCTCAAGATGTGGGTTTTAGGAACTGTACGTTATCACATCGATTGTGGTGGACGGTCAAGTACGCGATAAATTTTTCCCGTGGGTGTCGTAACTCTGTTTCGATTTCGATCAGGCGACGAGAGGCCATTAAAAAAACTGTGTAACGGACAAAGCATCTTCTGTTAAATGGATAGATTCGTGCTAAGTTGTAATATTGACTTAACACTAGATTAAAGTAGGCGTTAATTGCTTACTAATTGCGGCGGTGCAGAATGCGGGCTCCGCATGCGGTCTGGCGCGGCCTTTTGGGATCAAGCCCTAACTAAACGCGTTTCGCAATGCGCTTGCGCATGCAACTAGGACGCGCAGAATGCACTTCATTATGCTAAACATAGACATTTATTAACATAAGAACTTAATATCGGTCCTAGCGTGCGGTGACGGATAATGAATACAAACTACCGCCCCATATCTTTCTGTGGGTGCCGTAGAGCCGACCAAGACACAATCTTGAGATATTCTCAGTCGGTAGTAGAGTTTTCCAGCCAGACTGGCGACCACCGTAAGGTCACTGAAGCAGCCATGAAGTAACTTAGATCTGTGTGTAGCCTGAGCTATTTTACAGGCCGCAAATGCCGGCATGGCAGTGGCAACTGACAAGTGATTGATTGATTAAGTTGTTCAACTTCGTTCCACGGCGAGATGGGCTACTCCTTCGCTTTCCATAATAACCCGATGAGGGGCCTTAGAAATTAACCTTAGACTTTGCAATATAAATTAAAGAATTATAAATGCAGTCCAATGTCACAATTTAGAATGACAGAGCAGAGTATAATTTTTATTCCAGATACAAAAACACCTTTCATTCACAAGGCTCATAACTATAATTAAAGCATGTGTTATCTGCAACGCAGATAATTTGTGTAAAATATGTAACGCTACAGTAACAATAGAGCTGTGCAATAGAGCGACGCCAAGTAGGTGTTACAAGTGTCACGATGCTACATATGTGTAGTGTTTTCGCTGTAGTTTTTATTATATTTAGGTAAATGATATTAATTATGTTTCATTTGGAGGCTTTGCCCATAATCAGAGCCTCGATCGGTATTAGGCAGGATACACCGCGGGCAGGTATGGTTGGCTTGGAGAAAAGGAATGTACCTAGTTAGCCCTTCGTACGCTACATGTAAAGTGATTTGCACAGGATGGCTATTGGGTACCCGGAGCTGGTTGTGAGAAACTTAAGATCGAGCAAAGTGGCTAACAATTGGAGAGGATAGGTTGATGATTATTTAGACGGGATAACCTCTGTATTATTGAAAATGATGATGATGATGATAGGCACAGAAAAGTTATATGAAACATACTTACCTACCGAAGATCCCAATAAAATAATTCTTACTGTTCAGAATTCTTAATACCTATTTCCCTCACAAGAAATAACCAAACCGAAGTTGACATGGGTCTGCGTCAGTAATAAAAGTCAAAACCGCCTTTTTAAAATAAACATATTTACTTAATAAACGCAACAAGGGTAAGAATATCTTCATAAATGAATTTTGAAGTAGATACGATTGCAGTGTACCTACAAAGCATTACGTTTAGTCGAGCGATGACGGCGATGCTCTGTCCGTATCTTTGGTTTCACAATGCAATGATGCCTACACATTAAACTAACATTATCTAGCAACACAATAATAGAGGTAACATTTTCTATGGTGATTTTGTGGTGGTTTCGTTAATAAATCGTATACATTCGATCTCTCACTTCAATCAAATTTATTTTTGTTGTTGTATTATCTTGTTTCTGAGCTGAATTAGATTAGATTTTATTACCTACTTGATTTTTGACACATTTAGCTTTATATCTGAGAAAATGTTTATATTATGTGTGACTGCCCATTCTATATATTTGTATAGGCAATCAAAATATTTTAAATGCCACTTTTAATGAGTGGTTAGTTCCCTACCTTGTTCCTAATATAAACTTAATCGTGTCAGTAGAACTCAGATGTAATTAACACATATCTGAGAAGATATGCAGAGTATAATTAATAGAAGGTATAATGAGTTAGATAAGCCTAACATTATTAAAATAGGTATCTACCTAATAAAAGAGACGTAATGCAACGCCTTTTGCAAATGGTGCAAATCTAGGTTGTAGTGCTGATATAAATGATACCTCTAACAAAATTTTGTTAGAGGTATCATTTATAGGTTTGCAGTCTAGGTTGTAGTGCTGATATAAATGATACCTCTAACAAAATCACATTCACCAATAATCAGGACTATCTTTCGAAAACGACACTTTTCACAACACAGACTCGAATTACAATTAAAAAGGCAGATTAACATTTCAAAATAGAGGTGCTATTTTGTATCGGGATATAAAAAGAGCCAAACATGCAGACATAATTACCAATATTGGTAATCTGTCTGCGGTGTCAATCAACAAGTTTCTAATTAGTAAGCGTATTTTAATTTGCCTTCTCACTAGCTAGCCTACCTGTTTTAATTGAAATTATAAGAAAATGAACACAGATCGTGTCTGGTTGCGAGTTCACACTTGTTAAGAATATAACATCTCACCGGAACGGCTCAGAGTCGGCCACGAAGATATAGTTGAGGGAGTACATGGCGGCGAAGATGTTGGGGATGCACAGCATCACCACCATGTAGCGCTGGTACAGGCCGAAGGCGCCGAGCTGCTCCAGCGCGGCCTCCAGCGCGTCGCCGGCGCCGGGCGGCGGGGGCGGCGCGGCGGCTGCGCCCGCGTCGCTGGTGCGCGCCCGCGCCTCGTCAGCTGCTTTGGCGGCCATCGCGCGCACGACTGCGCCCCCGGAGGCACGTGGCGGATACACGTCCAACTGATAAGATTATCATTGTTTCAGCGGTGGATTACGTTTGTTAGTAACCGAAAGAGATGCAATAATACAATGGTTTTTAGAATTTAGGGTTAATTTTGAATAGATAAATTTTGAACGTCACGTATTATAGACGGATAGACAAAGACAGTAAAAGACATAGATAATTACATTACAAGAAGGTTAAATAACAAATATTAATACCTACTTGTACGCCGAAGGAGGCGGCAATATTTGAACGTCGTCGTTTGCATTTGTTTTGCAAGTTCCATTTGCTTCTTGCACTGCGCGCCGAACTTTAGTGTCTTTTTTGCATTGTTTGTAGATACTGTTAGTAGGAAATCATATTTGATCTAATATCTTAGTTTTATCGATATTAGGAACATTACAAGGTGAATTTTGGAATCTTAAAAGTAGATCCATCTAATCCTTATCTCCGAAATTTTATCACTGAGATCTGTTTCAATAGACCGCCTGAAATGCGAAAGTAATTTTGTCTGTTGTTTTTTTCGAAAAATTAGTAAAAGATTTTTGATTAATTGTAGAATGAAGAGACCTATAATATGAGACAGAGATCGATCAAAGTGGCGAACTATTAGAGAGGACTATGTCCAGCCGTGGACTACGAAAGGTGACGATGAAGCTATATGAGATACTGTAGAACGTCGCACAGGCTATTTTTTGATATTTTTATAACATAATCGTATCCTTTCGGCTGATGGTAGATAAGTGAAAGAGAAGGACTTACTTATCAAACTTTAGTTTGGTATTATAAAATACTTCGTGACGTCTTCCACATTACAGTACGAAGAAATCACTCTTGCCGGTAACGATTTAAACTTTTATGTGGCTGTACCTTT
This sequence comes from Conogethes punctiferalis, assembly GCA_031163375.1. Lineage (NCBI taxonomy): Eukaryota > Metazoa > Arthropoda > Insecta > Lepidoptera > Crambidae > Conogethes > Conogethes punctiferalis. The sequence goes on along the minus strand of CM062086.1, from coordinate 18,296,160 downwards.
CCAATTCCTATTGACAAACCCTTTTCAGCTCATAAGGGCTAGAGACAGATGACTGATAAGAAACATATAGCAAGGGCTTCGACAGCGGTTTTCGTAAAGGCGGCGAGTGTTGCAATGCAACCCGAGGGCAAAAGATAGCGGCAGATAAAACTGTACAAGTTACCTACATCGGATTTATAGAGCGCTGCATTTCACCTAAACTAGGTATGAGATACGATAGTAACTCTGTGGTTCGCGCTGCAGGTGTCAGGTTAAGTGGGGGATAACCAACTGACTCACCTTACTGATAAATGTTATCACACTATTGCGACTTCTGATTGTCTTAAGAGAGTATTTTATCTGAATTAGTTAACTATGTAGTGACATCCCCACACTTAAATGATTAACCTACTTTGTGAATGTATCTATAGATATTGATTGATCAACTCATCTGAAACTACCGAATTCCCTTGTTGACAATAATGCAACCTGAGCTTAATTTGAGAAGATGTCTTATGATGCAACTCGAAAGTTTGAAAGTTATTAATTTAGAGAATTTTGTTTCCTAAATGAATCCGACATGGAATCGAATCGGGACATTCCAATCTTTCACGCTTTAGGCGGAACGGTTTTTATGCTTTACACATGCCGTAAATACCTTTACCGTACGTATTACATATGAGTATAATGAATAAAATGTATTCTAAATTTCTAACTATTTAGAAGATGAACAGCAGGGGGTAATCCTTGAAGCGCTCCCACTTTGAAGCGCTAGTACCGAAGCGCTCTCAAACTATTCCTCGAAGAGCTATTCCTTTTTAGTTGCGCTCACGATGGCAAGATTAACTAAAAGGTGCGTTTTGAAGAATAGTTTGGGAGCGCTTCAAATTCAAGGAATACCCCGAACAGGAGAACTTCAGTTCCTAAGTTTTGGAACATGTGTGATTTAATTTTAAAGAGTTTTTGCCACCGACCCCATCTCATACTGTAGATTCTGTCGTAAAATTGCCGTTTTATTATCTATGGTCTACTATAAAGGTTTGTGCAATAAACTTTATCTAAGTGTGTACACAAAAATGTAATGTTTCTGGTCTTGTATCGCGAGGCGGAGGTTATCTCGCGGCTAACTGGGCCACCTCCCGTTCTGCTTCAGGGTCGGCGAGTGCTCTCTTGAGATTATCTTATCGCGTTTAGTCACAATACGGCTGCTGCTACTCCGGAGACGGTAGTGTTGGACGTACCTACTGCCGGCTTAGTGTCAGCTTATGTTACCACCAGCCATCCTTTTGACTGTGTGAGGCGACTTTAATGTACTGATAGCGTCATCTTTCTTTGTCATTTTCCGAACGACAATGAGAAAGAAGGTCTTCCGTTGTTGTTGTATGAGCACCAGATAATGATTCCCAGAATACTCGTACTCAGACTAGAAACAACGGCCCGCCTGATGTTAAGCCGTTATCGCAGCCAATGGACGCCTGCATCCAGGGGTATTACATCACATGTGCGTTGCCCGCCCTAACCATCGACAGCCCTTCCTCTCACCCCACGAGCTCCGGAAACCTTACTTACAGGTTTTACTTACCGATAGAAACACGTCCCGGAGGTCATTTAGCAGCAGTATTCTATAGGGTGGAGGTAGTACCTCCTGGGCGGGCGGACCTACTCAGTGAAGATTTTGTATTGAGAAGATTGCGTAGCTGTGGTTGCCAACGTTTATTTTATCAAAGTTTATTTGTACCTACCATAATTTTCCTGGTTGACAATTGAACTTCGAACCAAACTACACACCTGAAAATCTTATGCTCTTCGTGGCTCGCGTGTGTGTCTGTATGCACGTGACCATTATTGTAAAGCCCGTAGGGGTCACATTGAGAAATCAAGAGAAAAATAACATTATTTTAACAATGCAAATCCTTTTGTAAAATAAAAATTCCGCAATAAATCGTATTTATAGTCGCTGCGTTATTATGTTACTCAGGTGTTATGAATATTTCATTCACCTGTTTAAATTTATTCTAATGTTCCATTGATCAAAGTTTATTTATACTTATGTATAAAATTTATTTATTATTTTAGAGTCGTTTTACCAACCGGTAAGGTCAAACATGTGTAGAACAAATAAATTAGATAATAATATCAGAGGCTCGTTGTTTTAATGGTTGCAGCTGCCAAGTCGAGTTGGTGGTCTCAGGTTTGTATCTCGGATCATCTATAAATATTTATATTGATACTTACTATAATCTTCTGTCTAGAAATGATTCTATAGTAGCTCGTATGAAGTTGTCCGTGATCTTCCTCCCGTACATAACAAAATGGTAGGCCGCTCTACGCCTGTGCTCGTTCCATCGCGATCGGTTCATACGCGTGAGTGAATTAATAAAATAAAGACACAGAATATTATGGTCCAGTTATATCTCATCTTACATTACAACCAAAATTATAACCAACAATTCGGTAATATACTAGTGTAATAAAAGAATAGATAGGTAATATAATTTATTTCTGCAAATAAAATACGAGTACCTTTTAGTACTACTTTAGTTACTATTTTTGCACGTTAAACTCTTTTCCTTCCGGCACTTCGACGAGGGGCCCGGTGAGAAGAAGTAATAAATTAATAGCACTGTATACAGCCTATCACAACTATTTAGTGAATAAATACGGTATGCTGGTAAATAAGTAGGTAGGTATTGGAACATTACTATATTTTCCGCGATTAGGAATAGTTTAACATATAACCGCACGTGTATTGTTTTGAAACGCAAATGCATTACACACTTGCTGTGTTACTAATTCTGTTTTACAGTTTATAATAATGGACTGACCCACGTTATTTGTTTTGATTTGGTGGCATTTGCGGATAAGAGTAGCGGATGCGGTTGGAGCCGTCACTGTGTTTGTTGTCGACGCGAAACTCGGAAGCGTAATGAATTAACTAGGGTGAGTGCGCCAGTTCGCGTCCATTTAGCGCAGTTGGCAACTTTGAAGGAGAAAATAAAAATGTTCCAGCACCAATTTAAATAAAAATCTTATGTCATTTGTTCAGTAGAATAGTCTATTTTAGGGTAACATTTAGTTCAGTTCGAAATACCTTGTGGTTTTTTTATTAAAAATATAAACATCAGAATTAGGCGATTTGCCCAGTTTTCGTCCAAAAATTCCTATTCGCGTCCACACCTGGACCAATTCGCGTCCACCAGCTTTTATATGGAATTGAAGGATGATATTTTTATGAGAATGTTTATTACTATATTAATAAATCACTGTTAACGAAACTGGTTAAGCTTTGTAGCTCTATTTCAAGAAGCTCGTTAGGTAGAGAGTTAAAATTTTCAAAAAATATGTATTTTTGCTGCTATAACAACATATACCTACTATAAACAAATTAAATAAGTTTTTAAGGGGGGCTCCCATACAACAAATGCGATCTTTTTGCCAATTTTTGATATGGTCCAGTGTGGACGCAAAATGGAAGTTTTATAAATTTGGTTTTCTAATTCGCGTCCACCCTATTTTAACTGTTAATTATAAAAAACATAATCAAATTCATAATTAATATAATTCCTTGGATCATTATCCACGTCTAGAAACAGCTATGTTTCCAAAATACACATAAATCAACAAAATATTGACTATCAAACACACTGCTGCCCACTATTTTTTTTCTAGCGTCTGAGCTCTTTTGGTGAAAAGCCGTCATTAATTATTTTTTACACAGGATTGATTGAGCGCACGGAACTTTTGTCAATGTGCATAAATGTCATATATATTGAGCTATTGGCGGTAATTACTTTTCGACTTATTGGTATGTTAGTTTACTTAATTTCGAGAGATTTCCGCGAAATGGACGCGAACTGGGCAGTGGACGCGAACCGGCGCACTCACCCTACTTAAAATAACTTACGGTTTGCTAAAGCGCGGAGCGGTCTAAAGATTCCGATCTTAATTTAATTACCGCTGGGGACCTGGGGTCAATCATTGAGATTACGAATTTTTAACGTCTCAGGTTTGGTAGTTTGATTCAAAAATCTGGTATGCGTACGAGTATATAGGGTCGATGTAGGGTCCATTTCAATGTAGAAATACGATTGTCTGATATAATTAAGCATAGAGGTGTTATTATCATTATCTTTAGACACTTGTTTGAGATAAATCTCACCACTTCTAACCTAACTATCCTATAAGTGCAGGTTATCTGGAAGATTCCTAATAGCGATAAGATCATCTAAAATCAATGTCTATAAGTACTTCTTAGTTTTAAATCAAAAGCTAATTATGGATGATGCGAACTAGTTACCAAGTTGCCAAAATTCGATATTTGCGGTCGTTAGCCGCGACCTAACGAGATCAGTAGGGCCGTATCGCGCAATAAGTTGGTGTTTATTCTCGTATGTCCCGCTGCGCGCGCGCACGTGGCGGCCGCTTCCGCGCCGGCGGGACGCAGTCTCCCGCCGTCGCGTCGCGCTTCGGCAAACACGGCTCTAACTGTTCGGCACAAGGTCCATTTTGGAGTACACGAAGTGCACGGTCCGTCAATCGCCTATCTCCTTTTAGCCGATGACTGAAGCGATCCTGAAGCGCGGCGCGTACGCACGCCGCACAACCACGCGGGCCTTTCTGGCGGTAGGACGCGCCCACTCCCATTCCATGTAGCTAACTCAAGCCGGTTTACGTTTTAACCATAGGAACTCTCTTTTTGTTTATTAAAGTCGTGTTAGGATCGTGCGTGAGCGAAGGGCGTAGGTACTAGGCGAGCTTAAAGCTCCGGATAGACGGTTAGGGCATTCTATTTACAAAGGTGCTAGTCAGTGCAGGGCGCGGTAGCCAGTTGTGATAATTAGTTGATAGGCCAGTTTGTGGTGTCAGGTGTGTTTATAAAGTACGCACGGTAAATATAGCTTTTGTTATTTTTGGTTGTTATAAGGTTGTTGTGTTTTAGTCGCGAATTTGATTGGCACGTATAGAAAATTGTGCTTGATATTTGCATGACTCCTACGTGTAAAGATTAAGTTCAAGTTATAACGAGTATTTGAGATAATAGTGCGTTAGAACTTTGTTCTAGTGTTGATGTAATAGATAGTGCATTTAATTGCTAGCGGGTGTTTAGTCTTTTGCAGTTGTGAGCTTACGTGTAAGCCGGTCGTCGCCGGTACTAAGAGTTATTCGGGGAGGGTGTTCAGTAGGGTAGAGGATCATCAGTTAGGAACCTTCGTTATAAGCCGTGGTTGTTGAGTGACGCGAGTGACCCCGAGTTACTTCGCCCTCGCGAGTGTATCTGTGTTCCCTTGCGGTCTCCTCCCCGGATCATGTCGGAGGGCGCGGAGTGGTGGTGCTCGGGCTGGGGCCGCTGGCAGGCGCGGCTGGCGCTGCTGCTGGCGCTGCCCGTAATGCTGACCGGCCTCTACGGGACCAACTACGTCTTCCTCGCTGCCAACACTCCGTACAGGTGAGTCTAACACATCGTAATCGGAGTATTGCAGTCCTCTGCTGGACATAGGTATCTCCAGTTGTTTGCCACTTTGGTCAAGTATCTGAAGGCTGTACCCATAGGTCAGTCAGTGTAATAAATAATTCGTCTACCTTATAAATATGTAACACATTGTTATTGATACAATAAAATAATAAGGAAATAGGTCTGATATGCAGAAACATTACGCGGTAATGTGTTGTTGTATTGTTGTTGCTTAATCTAATGTTTGTTTGTGTGGCCGTTTTACTTGTTTTTTATTGAAATGGCCGTTGCAGCATTCATAATTTTTAATCAGGCCAAATCAATATTGTTTTTATCAAACATGTCATTAGAATTAAAATTTATTCACACCCCATTGAATTGAATTAACTAAGGTCTACTTCTTAATCAAATTTGAGAACATTAGCAACTAAATGAGTTATTTGTGCGGGAGTAATATTCATAAGGACAACAGCTAACTGCAATATTTTTTGTTTTATGGACAAAATTTTCCAATAATATGACATTATATTACGTTATACATTTTTGTTAAAACCCTTCATTCGGCATTAAGTCCGGCTTTTGTATACTTATTTACTGTGCAATAAGGATTAAATAAATAAAAATAAATAAATCATCTGAGTCATTAGGAATATCTAAAAGCAAAACTCGTTGCAGAAAATATTGATGCTTCCTGAAAGCTTTTATCGTCTCAAGAGAAAATTATGTAAATTTGGTGTTGTGAAATTTCAATAGAATAGATAAGTAGATTGATTTCAGCTGTTAAGTAGTGGAAAATGTAACAAACAGACAGTATGTAACACTTTCGCATTTATAATATCAGTAAGTAAAGCTTTCGCGAGCTTTTATGAGCGCGCCGAAGCTGTCACACCGGTCCCGGCTACCGGCAAACCACTCCACCGGCAACCCACTACCGGCAACTGATACTTAATATGTAATATGAATTCTACTATAATATACTAAGAGTATATATGTCTAAGAAGGTACCTACGCATTATAAAAAGTAATAATTATTTCACATGGCTAGGTCATAACTTGAGAACTTTTTAAAGCTTTATGAAAATATATTTTATATATAAGGTAGGAATTAAGATAATTTCATAGTCAAGTGCACGATTGCGCATTTGATGGTTCTATCATTATTATCAACAGCCTGCGTCAGTTCATTGGGTGAACTCGCGACCACTGAAACCGTTTCAACGCAGGGTTGAGTACCACGTTTTTTTCATCGGGAATGCCTTTACGCATACACCACCTGGGTACGGGACACTTGGGTTATGTGGGGCTCACTCCTATTAAGCGGAGAATACCCACGAAACCCGATGGTGGTCCGCAACTAGCACTCTGTCTGAGGGGGTTGGAATGCTCGGAGGGATTCGACATACAAATACATCTAGGCTGAGTAAGCCTTTCATCATCACCATCATAAGAAGCCTGTGACAGTCCAATGCCCGACGTAGCCTGCCACACTTAACCTAAGCCGTTAAATGATGCGAAATCAGTTTCAATAGTTGAAAAGATCTTATTTCACGGTAACTGTGGCCCCATGGCAGTTAACGTGCCAATTGCCTGCTCGAATCAGGTCCAGTCAATCGACACACGAGGCTGTGCTAGCCGACGAGATGCGACGTGACGCACCGCAGGCACGCGGCGCCACCCGACCCGACGTGTTCGGTTACCCGCACAAACGGGATGAGGTTGGAACAACGCAACATCTTAGCCATATAGGTAGGGAACAAAGGAGATCACAATAGTTGACGTCTGAAATGATTCACCCCCATGCATCGAAAAGCATGTTGAGCTACTACTACTATCGATCAATCAACAGCCGTGGTCCGTCCACTGCTGAACGTAGACCTCCTTTAATTCACGCCACATTTCTCTATCCCGGGCTTCCCCCATCCAGCAACTGCCAGCAGTTCTTCTAAGGTCATCCGCCCAGCGCGTTGCGGGGCGTCCTACACTACGTTTGCCTAAACATGGCCTTACTACTGTATTAAGCGTCAAACCGCAGAAATCTTAACTAATATTATAAAGCTGAAGAGTTTGTTTGTTTGTTTGTTTGTTTGAACGCGCTAATCTCAGGAACTACTGGTCCGAATTGAAAAAATATTTTTGTGTTGAATAGACCATTTATCGAGGAAGGCTTTAGGCTATATAACATCACGCTGCAACTATTAGGAGCGAAGAAATAATGGAAAATGTAAAAAAAAACGGGGAAAAAATAACTATTCCACGCGGACGAAGTCGCGAGCACAGCTAGTTACCTATAAAACATAATATTTAATGGTAAAAGTTATATGGATATTCTTTATTGCACATAATGCAATTAGAACTATTTGTAGTAGACTGAATAATAAATGTTAGTTACAAGAAATAGTTTGTTATGTCTTTATTTTGTTTAAACTGTTTGTAACATATTTATCTGAGTTCAATTGAAAATCTTTTGTCACCTTTCATCCAATGAATATTTTAACAATTAACTACAGCGTTAAAAAGCCTACTCGTAATACAGCAAAAGCATGAATTTTGCCACTGCACACTTGCGTGAACACTGCAAAAACTAGTCGCATAGTATAAATTGTCATTGTTGCCTAAGTAAAAACAGCAAAAAGTATTTTTGAATTGTGCATATTGGGAATTTTACAGAAATAGCTCGCCATTTTTTCCTAAATAAATTGTAATTCGCGTCGCTCATTTCCAGCAACAAATCGCACTTGTCACGCGCTCGCCGCGTGCTGAACCCGCGGCCATAACGAAAATGGACAAGTTACCTATGTTGCAAATTGATATGCAATACGTAATAAATAGATACCACAATATACAAACTCTGCTAAGTCTGAACTACATGTATGTATGAGATAGGCAAAAGTTTAGTGCATCATCAATGCATGCAATTTGTAGGAGCAGTTTGATTTAGGCAGTCGGCCTGATCCAGCTTTCCTGAAGTTGTTTCTGCTTGTGTTTAATAGCTGCGAATTAAAAAGTACACCATCCCATCCTTTGGGTGTCGAAGATGGCGACTAAGGCAATATCAGAAACGGACACCAGATCGATTACTTGAGTACCAACCAACCCGCTAGCCGAGCATGGGAACTATGGCAAATCCCCCAAATGGCAAAACTCTTGTCATTTGTCAGAGTTTGGGGAGGCCTATTTACAGTAGTGACCGTGTGCAGGCTGGTGATGATGATGATAAATAGCTATGAAAGCACGTAACCCCTGTCGGTTAATGTGTAATACATTGAAAAAAAAACCTTCGCGGATATGGTTACGGTTACGGGAAAGGTCACAAATTTTCCGTGGCGCAAGAATAAATGCTCCACGTGATATGCAATACAATGGATTTAATAATTTCACAGTAAAGTCATAAATCAATCTTTAATCTACACTTCTACACTACTATTATAAAAAGGAAACATCTATTCATATTTTCGTGTGCGTGTATGTTTGTAATGAAAGTCAGAAATAAAATAATGATAGAAATAAATCCCCAAAACTGCTCGGCGTATTTAAAAAATCTTTCACCATTAGAATACTACGTACATGCACCCTAAGTAGTTTAAGCAACATTGATTACTATAACAGATTAGGGATCCTTACTAAACGCTAGTAATACAACTCCATGAAAGTCTATCTGAAATACCTAAAGCGAAGCGAGGGCGGGTCGCGACAATATTTTTTTACTGAAATCTAAATATTTGACAAAATAGATTATACATTTCTTCTTCTCAGTGATGTATTCATGGGGAGTCGTCTAGTACTGTCATTGCCGCTTTTGGGATCCGTCTCCAATGGTCTCAGCAGGTGGCGGAATTCTACCACAGCGCACAGGTGTCTTGGTGGACTTGAAGGTGTCTGTCCATCGGGCAGGTGACCGACCACGTGGTTTACTATTACCTACCTACTATCCAGGATATGTTGGTATTTAGCCAATCCAACTAGACAGCGAAAATGATATCACCATTTCGATAGGCATACAGCGTATGTTTTGTTGATACTATCGCGGCTGTTACGGGCCGCCTGCGCGCCGCGTGCGCGCGTGCACCCGCGGGTCGCAGGGCAGCGGTCGGTGCGCACCGGCCGCGCCCGGCTACACCCGGACCACACAACCTGCCGCTCACTACACAACCGACGTTTCAGCGCGTAATTGGGTTAATAAAAATAAAAACAACACTTTAAAATAGACCAAGATAACCCCTCATCAACTTGTGTTACTATCTAGGTAATGATTTTTACAGTTATCTACGAATTAAAATTCCAATTAATACAACTAAACAGTATTTATATTACGAGTAATTTGAACAAACAATGAGATGATAAAATTTTTTAACAGAATTTATGCATTTACGAGTAGGTACTTTTTTTAGATGAAACTTAAGTCATAATTTGTAGTGCTTTTGCAAAAAATGTGCTATTTAAAAGACACTCTATACTACACTTCCAAGGCCAATCTCCGCAGTTATTTAAAAAATATTCATATTACTATAAATTCTATAATTGGCAGCGTTGAGAATAGACATGTCCAGTATTTAGGTATTTTAATGGAGAAACTATTATATAATACTAGACACATGCGCAACTGGAGGCCGGCCTTCAAGGACAGTCTAAATACCGGCGCAGGAGTGGCGCCGGCGACCATTACATACGCACCAACGATTATACCATTATTGGCCGCCTTGTTCGCGGCTGATGCGACCCGACCGGTAGCGCCACTCCTACGAGGGACCATTATCCTTTGCTAATGCGACCAGAATAGCATTCAGGTTTCTATGGGGAACGTTATGACTCACGATATTTCCGACATAACTAAAAAGTAAACTCGGCTACATAATTTGTTGGCGTCTATGTGCTACAACCGATTAACAAGCTACTAATTTCAATGGATTATTGACGATCGATATATTGTTAAAGTATGTATAAGCAACGATTGGACGTTTAAATATTTTTAAATGTTTGGAGTTAATTTTCATTTTACATCTTAGAAAATTTGCAAAAACAATTCTTCAAAAATTCTGAAATAAATTAAAGAGCATATTTGACAGGAGGATATACCTAGCTTACCTTATTTATACTTTTGTGTTACGAGAATCAGAACCTACGAAGCCGCCGTAGATAAACACATATAGGATGGATTAAATACATACTTATTATCATTCTGTAATCTAAGACAAATGCTTATCCCATAAACATTTGGCCCAAGTAGGTTTTTTTTATAAAAAAAGGGCGTTCAGGATGACCTCACACTCGTGAGGTCCAAATGTCGTCCAAACGACGAGTTTGATCAAAGACATTACTTTGAAGTTAGGATCTCCCTCTTGCCATGCTGTCCTGTTCAGGCTTTTTTCGTATGTAAATCTTTCTGTTATTACCTAAGCAGACTATAAAATATTCAACTTAAGGTTATGGTAGGATGTTTGTGCACGCGTCGCTTTCGAACCCATTTTAGACACAGTTACGACTTCGACTTTAAAATACGACCAGCGTTTAGCAAACACATTATTCCTTTCACCTAAACGAGCCTTTACGAGTATAAAGGATGTAGAAAGAACAACAAACAGCTTTCATCACATAAACAACAAACAGCTGTTAGAAAGCGTCTAACAGTTATTTGTTTTTACAACACGTAGGGCCTTCAGTAGGAGATGTGGAGGCAGGAGGTGGAGAGGTGGAGGGCTGCCACTAAAAATATAATTATATCGGTGACGTCATGATCCTCAGCAGTGAGAAGCCGACTTAAGAGAGAGAGTGTCTTCATACTCATACACCAATTTATCGATTCTTATTACCCCGAATAGAGTGCGATCATTTTAGTATGTATAGGGATGTAAGGAAGCAACATATCATCATTTCGCTCCAGGTCCCTCACCTGCTCGTGGTGCATCCTGCTGAATAATAGACGAGGCTCTGGGAACCTAGCCTAGCCAAATACTATAGGCCGATGACGGGTACTGCCTGCGGTCGCCAACCCGCCAAGCGTGGCAATTATGGGTAGAACCTCCCAATGTTTGACCAAAGTGACCAACAACTAGAAAGGCCTTTGTCCTGCAGTGGACTGTGATAGGCTGATGATAATGATATAATAATAATACATCGGAGGCAGGGCAGTGTCCCCGCCAAGTTGAGTATTTATTTACGCAAAATAGGCGCTCAGACGCGACGTCGAGTTGTGGAAAATGGTCCGTTCAAACTAACCGATATGCAGATATATTTTCAAGTATTCCCTAACGCTTCCTCCACGGGAGGATTATTAAATCGTTATCAGTTGTGTACACTCGGCTATTCACGTCGGCACCTACTCGCATATTTATACATTTAAATAATTTCGGATTGTGAATAAATATTGCGTCAACGCAAATAGTCGCTCCTCACGTGATTCGCTTGGGGCCCATGTGTTTGATACATGTTTGTGCTAGGACGCTATTTATTATCATATAAATGTTTTAAATATTATTCAAAATAAGTTCTAAATATTAAGTGGCAGATTTGACGTAAAATTATTCTATTTATTACATAAGTAAGTCATAATGAAATGCAGTTACCTATGTGCGTGCCTATTACCTATATTTGGTGTTACTGCAAAAAATAAACAAACCACTAAAAAGGTAAACAAACAGTTGCCCTCGAATGACATTCAGTGACTCGGCTCACCTTATTTGTACTCGGACAGTATATTGTTACAAGTTACTCACAGTTCATTGGTGACATGATTCGCTAAAGTACAAAATACTCTCGTAAGACGATAAGAAATGTTCAACCTGACCTGGAGGAAAAGTCAATATAGAAGACATAATAAAGATTTGGTTTTGTTTACTTAGAGTGATTCATATTGGGCCGGCGCGTGTCGCTACACGAATTACTAAATCTATACTTATAATAAATCTGTAGAGAGGTCAATTCTGTACATAAAATATTTTTTCAAAATAACTATTAGGGGGTGATAAGTGATCGATACTGATACCAAAAATGCAATCAGTAAAATTTTTGTCTGTCTGTCTGTCTGTCTGTCTGTCTGTCTGTATGTTCGTTATAGAAAAAAAAACTACTGAACAGATTTCGACGAAACTTGGTACAATTATTCTTCATACTCCTGGGCAGGTTATAGGATACTTTTCATCACGCTACAATCAATAGGAGCGGAGCAGTGACGGGAAGTGTTGGGAAAACGCGAGAAATTTAAACCTGTATGTTTGAACGCGCATTACGCGAAAACTACTGCATAGAATTGAATGCGGTTTTCACCAATGTATTGCTAGAGGTCTAACTTAAAACTTAGGCACAAGGTATAGATGGGTATTATATGGAAGTCCGTTATTTTTGAAACCCGATATCCACGCGAGCGACGCCGCTGGCACAGCTAGTAGGCAATATAAACTCGGCTGACCCGAAGCGATGCCGCGATTAATATTGATGTACTTATTCGTACGACGCTTAGTTGTAGCCGTTGGGTTTGTGGTAAAAAAGATAATATATCCGAGGTCGCCAACGACATGTTCGGCACCCTATATACACTAGGATTAAATAATAAATTAACCACAATAACTACTCGTATACTCATTTTAAATATATACATCGGACATGTGTTTATATTAGTTTATAATTTATTGACGGGTAAAATACAGACGATCACAAATTGTACTTATTGTTTTGAGCTTAAAAGCTTTGACAAGGAGATAAGATTACCTAAAGCGTAAAGCCCAAAACCGTTCGGGATGGCGACGTACCGTGGACGCCATTAAGTCAAGTCAAAAGCTTTGAAATTAATAAGTTTAAAGAAACAATTTCTGATAAAAAAATATAATAAGTTATTAGTAGCCAACTATTCGATTTGATCTACATCATGTGATTAGAAATTAGATGCATTTGAACATTCGGTCTGTGTACGGGACGGTACGTGGCGCAGGTGTGGAGAAAAAAAACACCGATGTAATTTTCTATGGCGATATTGTAGAGCGAGACGCAGGCTTCCTTTTCTATCAATTTCTTCTATTGGACCGGGAACTGTTGCTAGTTGAAGAGCTGCTATCTTGATGTGCGCCGAAGTGAACATGTCGTACGGCGCGCGCCCCTTGAATTTAAAGGCGCGCGGCGTTACCTTAAAGAGAGCCGGTGTCTCGCGCTATTTTTGTACCAATTTTATTGTTTATTTTCACTATGCTAATTACACTTTTATACCTATATTATCTAAATCTATGTGTCTATACTATTACTATGGGTTGTAATTAAAGAAGAATAATGGAATATTTTAATAAACATACACCTTAAAACTATAAATTAAAATACAAAAGAGTTATTATTAATTATTTGACAATTTTTCACAAAAGTGGACCATTTTTCCTAACTATTTTAATTATTCTAATGAAATTACTATACGTATTTAGAAAAACTATACTATTTATAAAAGCCTATGGTCGTCCCGAACAGTCTGCGTCTTATTACAACAATATTATGATTACCTACTACACACAAAAGGGCATCCCTTTTACTGTGAATCAGCGTCCGATGTACCATGGATGTGATGCATGTGACAAATAAACGAATGAGGACATATTAGTACATAACACCCTGAGTAAATTGATGTTGGAGACTAATCAAGTAAGTAAGAGTATGATGGGTCAAGTGCATTTTGAACTGTCATTCAATTTGAACTACATTTTTACTATTACTATGGCGATCCTTGACTGTACGTTTTATGAGGAACTTCTTGCTTCGTGCCTCGGTTTTGTGGAACCAACTTCCTGCGACAGTCTTTCCGAACAGCTACGACTTGGGAACCTTCAAGAAACGAGCGTATTCATATTTAAAAGGCCGGTAGCGACCCTAAACTCGGTTAGAGCTGCTCACAATTGCTCGTCTGCCGCCTCTCGCAGAAAAAAAAATTACATAGCAGGAAAGAAATAGACAGGTGTATGACAGGCGTACTTCATGACTACAAGTTACTACTGAATCGTAGACGTATTTACAGCAATTTTATTATTATTTGTCCCGACCGAGGACCGAGACAGAAATAAATATTTTAGTTTGTCATTTTCAAATGAACAACTTATAATGAGGATGAAGGATACTAAGATAAAACTATGCGTTCGAACAAGACCTTGAAAGTTTTTAGTAGGTAATGGAAATATTTCAACTTAACAAATGACATTTATTTGGCACAAACAGTTCATTATGTTTGGCGTCTGAGTGTTTACTTAGCTCAATGAATAACATTGTTCGACTAAGAGTTTATAGTATTATCTGTTATTGTCATTACGGTCACAATCGACAAATTCAAGGTTATTCGGGATTTGGATCATGTGAGTAAAGTGAAGGTTAAGTAAGCACATGTCACGATGCTCATACCTTATGAAAAGTGAGTTATTTGTTTAAATGATGGGGGCGATTAAGAAAACTCAACTGAAATAAGATAGTTGTCAATCGCCTGAAGGAAAGCGAAAGAGACGCTTAGTCGCTTTGACAATCAAATGGTCATGTTTGCCAGTGTTGCTTTTTGCTTGCCACAATGCCGGTCTGTAAAGTGCTTCTTCATAAGTCCCATTTAAATGAGTCTAGGTACATCCAAAGAATATTGTATGCCGGCAATGTGATCTATGTTTTAATGACAGCAAAGGTAGAAATTACCGAACGATTACGTTAACGATGGAATGTTTCTTCAAAGAAATTGGTGCAACGAAGACTATATTACGGGCTTACTTAATTAACTGTCTTGTACTTTATTATGATTATTACTAGATGAGTCATACCTGGGAGTGTCTTCTCCACAGGACGAAGAGCGCACCTATCTACCTACCTACTTATAATAATAGCGCACTTATCTACCTCTGTTTCTATTATGTTAATTTGTTCTGAGTAATAATCTAAAATACCGTCTCGAAATCTCAGACCAGAAAAAATATTTTGTTTTTGTATTAAACATAGTTTTTGGTTTATGTTAAGCAGGCTGTTCGAACCATTGGACACTGCAACTTAAACTGAATGTCGCACGGTTGAAATTTCGATGTCATCGATTGGCGTTCACCGATTTGTATGTTTGTGCCATATCTGTCAGTGTAGTAGGTACTGTAACAGTAGTTTGGTGTAGAAAGTACCCGCAGAGTACCGCGGGTCACTGTGCCGCCCCGCGTGCTGCGGTCACATGACTTGGCGCCTCTCGAACCAAACACACCTACAAGACAACGTATACAAAACTGTTATTAGCTTATTCACAATTTTTTATGTAACAGTGAGTAAAGTTTGAACATGTTGTGGAAGCCTTCTTAACCTAGATGTTTACACAGTCATCTGTTCGGCGACAAAATGCGTCAGTGTGCTAGTACACATAGAATAAGTATACCTACTGTTACACACAATGTCTGCTTGCACCTTACTGTACGTACAGTCAAGCCCAAGCACTAACTACAAGTACATATTACCACCTAGTTCTGAGACAGCTTAGAAGAGTGACATTGAATTGATTTGGACTCATGGAAGTATCAAGTACTATTTATTACTTCTATGTTTGGACTTGAATTTAGACAACCAACAAACATAACATGAAAAAAAATTACGTTAAATTGACGTACCAATTATATATTTTTTTTATTTTTTTTTATTCAAAATGAGTTTGCGCTTGACTGCGATTCGCCTGATGGTAAGCGATATCGTAGTCTACGATGATTTATATTGATTACGTCAAGGGTTCTTCAAGTGTCTAATCAAATGATAATATGATAATCAGCTACTAGACTAGACTATTGTAAGTTAAACTATGACTTTTTCTGCTTTACTTCGCGGCGCTGCTAAAGCGGACACTTTGGAAACAGGCTGAATTCGGACGCAAAAATGTTTTTTTTTCATTGTGAGCTATTCAAGCTTTCGCGATATCCTTTCTGTCATGCGGCTTACTGTGGCAGTGACATCAAACAGGCTCGCATGCTTGCGTTTGCTAGGCGCCAAACTGAGCAAAAAAGCTAAAGCCACTCCGACTGAGGCTGTTTGCGCGGAGCGGGTTCTGCCGTAAACTTACACTACCTACTCAACTAAATTATTATTGAACTTTCGTAGTCACTGTGTTTTCCTGTATACTTTGTCCGCTTATTTAAATTTCAAACGGATGAGCGCACCGCACAAGCACCACGGGTTAAAACTATATGTATGTAGTAATGTCTACGCATGTAACTTTGGGGAACATAAACATTGCTATGTAATTTGTTTTTGTTAGTGGTTGTCACAGTTTAGGTATAAAAAGATTTTTTTATGTTAGTACAGGGAAATTCAGTCACATAATGAAAAGCTTAAAGCTCCAGACAAACTATGTTTCTGTTTCTTATCAAATAAATTTACTTATGAAGATCAGGATGGGCCTCTCAAAGGTCCGCCGCTTTGCTTGATCCTGTTTCTCGCATCCAGCTTTTGTCAGACATCTTGAGCATATATTTATTAATCAACTAATAATTATTTATTTACTCATATATTAAGTATTGTGCTTACATGCCAAACAACTATTAGGTAACTATTAGGTATCACATCCGTTATATACTTTCGCGACGAATTGGTATTTACTTAGCTGCATTGTAAATAGCGTGCCATCAAGTCTAGGGTCTCTCGGAGTACTTAATGGAACGCACATTGCGTGTGAGCGCCAAGTGACATTTAAGTCAACTTGATGGATTTTACAGCGGGCCTACCTACATTGTCTTGTGGCATGTTTGTGTAACGCTTAGGTACTGTGCAAGGGCTAAAGGAGTTAAGTTGTAACAGTAAACTATCTTTAACTATGGAAGACCAGCATTGGACGGCGATAGTGATAGATAGTCACTGGGTAGTCACTTAGTCACTATCTATCAGTATCGCCGCCCAATGCTGGTCTTAAGTCACTACCAGATAACGCCAAAGAACCTTATCCCCTGCCTTTCGTATTCAGTTCTTTCTACCTATTCGAGGCAAGAGCACGGCGTAGGCGTTTCAAACTAAGTACGAGTACTTTTCATATTTTTTACAAAATTTTATTTAAAAAAAAAAATACCACGTAATAGTTTGTTCTCTTGCATCATACTTAGATAGAAAACGTATTACAGCTATCTTGTGGTGCAAATTAGACATCCTGCGAAGCTTTGAATTTATAGACGTTCCACTCTCAGGATCTCGATTGCGTCTTATACCAACTAACCAGGAACTGTGGTAATTACCACAAGCTGAAGAAATTTCTTCAGCTTCTTTTTCCGTCGTAAGGGATAGGGAGTATAATAATGTTAATACTTCTTTAGATATAAGTAATGTATCGCTATAGTAGATGCTGATTGACCAAGTCCTATCCTTAGATAAACGAACAACGTTAATAAGAACGGGCTTCATGAGAAGTGCTCGATAACGCACTTCTCATGATTAATGAAGCATCAACGCCATTGTCCTACAGACACTAACCACTGTCCGGCCGAGGAAGTTCACTCGCTACGAACTAAATGAACGTAACTGTTACAAGTTGAGTTATGTTGTGTACTTATCACTTAAATTATGTGTTTAGTTCCTTCATAAGGAATGTGCGAGGTCGTTAATGGGTGTGCTAACAAGAGACTGTCGCCATGTTGTTGGAACGTAGTTTGGGCGGCTAATTCGACTATATGAATTTATTCGTAAGTCTACTAAACACCGCCTAATGTGACCTGTCTAGTCTGGTGTATGTAAAGCCGGTGAACAAAGAGTTTGAATGTAGGGTATTCACATGGTCTCAAATGTTATGGAAACATGAGATATCTCCTATTACCACCGTTACTAATGAATGAGCACTTAAAAACCAAAAAAGAAGAAAAAAATGAGCACAAGTTGTTTTTTTGGCTTGCAATCTTGTGACCGGCGATGCCAGTACCTCACGAGACTTGTCCACTCTTGTGTGACGCCGGGAGAGTGAACAAAACCTTGAAAAAGAGGGAAAGAATAGATGTTAACCAGATTTTTTGAATTAGCTTAATAGGCACCGATTGAATTGAAACGGTCAAGTATCTCAACAAAGGATAAACAGATACGAACAAATTAGAAGGTTGTTCTACACTCAAAAAATAATATGTATGTAGTGATATTTCATAAATACAGACGATCTCTAAAATCAATGTAACTAATGCAGGCTCCATTGAGTCTACAGACTAAACTTAAACCGTTCGCATCGTGTCAAATGCCATGGCAACAGCGGCACACGCGGTGGCTTCGGTGTTACTAATGAATGAGCACTTATGAATAAAAAAAAGAAAGAAAAAAGTAACGAACTGTTGCTTCAGCTTAAGAGATCATGTGACCGGCGAATGTGAATGACATCACCACGGGAGGACTGCGAACGGAGGCTGGGCCGACTGCGAGAATGGAGATACGCATTTACGCATAACGTCCTATAGTTTACACGTTTCTGGACAAGATGATATTAACATTTTGGCCAGATTTGCCTGGCAGCTGTTAGGCTTGCAATATTTCAAACTCATTCATGGATTGTACACCAGAGGCTATTTAAGAGATTTCATAATGCTCAGGAACAGCCTTCTTTATTTTTACTGTATGATTAGATACTCGTATTACTTATGACACCATATAGTAGCACATAGACGTAAAAGGCCTGCCCTAATAAGAGAACTTGTTTTACACGCACTAACAAACGCCGTACATAAATTTTACAATAAGTATATTGAGAAAGTAAGTATAACGGAGATGTCACCAAACCCAGGGCGCACTCCAGCTGCCAAAAAGGCCGTTTGAGATCAGTGCCCTATATTTTAGGAGAGTTGTGCCAAATATGTCGAAGTTTTGTTATTTCGGAGCTGGAAGAATGATCAAAAGACAGGCACCAGAGAATTGAATGCCAAGATAAGAGAGGTAGGGCATAGCGAATCTTCGCTCGTATTGAGCTGCCCGTCCGGGGAAGGACCTCCACCCTATAGAATACCGCAGCCAAATGACCTCCGGGTCGTGTTTCTGCTGGTGAGTTAGGGTTGGGCCGGCATGGCAGTGGTAACCGACAGGTAACTAACCAGTTACTTGCCAGTTGTCACAGCGACTTGGGCTTCTCTTTGGCTTTCCATCAGGCGTAGGGAAGCCATTATGTCAAGCTAATATACAAAAAAAAAACATGGGTTTGAGTAAATGTTGTAGCGAGCAGTCTGAACATTAAGTATGCACTTAATAGTATCTATTTTAAGAATATCCCATTATGGTGCTTGTTGCAACTTTTTGCGGTCAAACGCAGACCATTTAATCTAAAAACGGTAATTAATAGAACGGATAAATACGCACGTAACGTGCCTAATGATTTCTTGTTGGGCGCTTTTTATCTAATACGTTTTTATTGTAACGGAGTTTTCCAGAGCACCACATTCTCCAGCCTTGGAATTTAACTATTTGGTTCATTGTTCTTTTGTATTTAGTCAATTTGATTGTCAACATTGTTCATTTTTTGTTACCAAAACGTACAGCCGAAAGTATTGGTGGTTCTAACGCTATGGCGACGAAGTCCATGCGTAGGTCAGTCGGACAGCTACATTTAAACGCGTGGTGAGTCAGCTAGGGAACAGATCATCAACCCTTACTAATGCTGCCGCCGACCGTGTCAACCAGAACCACTCAGAACTATACGATGATCAATTCATGTATATTCTGCTTAGTACAACATTATACATTAGTTTCTGAGATATTACAAGTAGGTACATAATTATTAATTAATTAATGGAAACAGTTTGCACGACGTTGTCCCTCTTCTGAAAATTACACTTCCTCTATCTGAAGGTTGTCTGAAAGAGATCGCTTGCTAGCGATAAGACCGCCTAAAGTGTACCACAACATATCTCTAATATTTTTTTCTATAAATTGTTTGTGTTTTGTGCAATAAAGAATATTTAATCTATCTATATTATTTTTTAGCACGACGTTTCGGAGGTGGTTACAACGGCCGTGGTTACGGGAAAGAATGAACCTCCCGAATACTTCACATCTTATGATGCAACGCGATAACCTAAAACTTAAACCTTCCAGCTCATGTGTTTCCTTCTTCTTACAATCCTGGGTTCTTTAGGCGGGGCGTGAAACGGCATCTCAGTGGGCCTTCAGGGTGAGGGCGACAGGCGCAATGGGCTCTATTGTGCCTGTCGACCTAACTTTTGGACCTCACGACCGCTTACCATCAGGTGGAGTGAGGTCATCCTGAAAGCTCTTCTTATATATATAAAAAAAAAAAACTTATTATAGTTTTTAAGGTTTTAAGTCGTCAATTAGACTATAGATTTGAGAAATATCGTCAATTTCTCAAATCTATGGTAACAGTGTTTGTAAATAGGACTTATGACCGACAAAATTTCAGAATCAAATACACAGTACAGTAATTAAAGTATGCTTAGTGAAATTAGAACTGCGTGGTTGGGTTAAGTTGGCGAAAAGTCCAATCAAAGCCCAGCTGTTGGCACGCCGAGGCGAGGATGGGCGGCGCGTCACCACGAGGGTGTCAGCATACCAACCTACTTTTGCAAAAGAAAGCAACAGCTACCGCTAATAATAGACGGGGTATTTTGGTCTATTCGTTGTGCACTCGAATTAGACGTGAGGTCACGCGAGTTCAATAACTGGCCAGGAGACAATACGGTGCAACGCTCTGCTGCAAGCGGCTTAGAGATGATGTTTTTAATGCACTGATAGTTTTTGTATCATCACTTTTTAGCTTTTCTATCGCAGTCCACTGCTGGACATAGGTCTCTCCAGTTGTTCGCCACTTTGGGTAAACACCTGGAGGATTTATCCATAATCGCCACGCCAGCTTATAGATAAGCATCACCAAGAACTAAGCCTTGCTTGTTTAGGTACGTGTTGGTAGGTACGTATGGGATTTAATCTTTATCAAGTATCAACTTTGATCCATTCAAATTCTAGCCAGCCAGCATGAATTTGTTGATAGGTAGGTACCATAGAATCTAGGCTAGAATTAATTTTTAGCTGGCGTGTAAAGTTATGATGAGACATAAACGGTTATTATTCAAACGCATCAATTATGTAATGTTTGCTAAATACTTCATGCGAATTGATCTATTTGGAACAAGGGCTTGGTGAAGGGCATGTGGGTACTATAGTATTTTATTAGTTTTTGTTATGATAAAGAGGCATTTTGATCAACAGGTCATGGTATTTAGATTTCTTTTTTTTCTTTCTTTATTTAGAGAAACTTTCACGTTCCATTACAATTAAAACTTAATTAACGGAACATTATGTCGCGTTATTACATAGGTAAATGTCGCGCTTGATCGCTGTTATTTGTACAAAACAAAATGTATCTGTTCTTAGGACTTGTGTTAGTATTCTGGCATTAGATAACATTACACTGCAACCTTGAACTTCGTGTATCATTAAGTTTATGTTTGTTTATACGTATTTTATATCTTTGTTACATAACTTTGTTTCTCGGTATGAGTCAAAATTGCAGAGTGCACTATTAAGAGCGCGCATACAGAATTCGACGTATTTGCGGCGAAACTGGTATTTTCGGGCGAGCTATTATCATAGAAAACGATTTTTTTAAAATAAGAAACCTAGTTTTTTATATAGATAAAGTCTTCAAGCAGTGCGTAGGCTAGATAAAATACAACATTTACTAGTATATTTTTGTTTATCAAAGATCTCCCGTAAGCCGATTCGCAAAAATGCGAGTCAGAGTCAATTTCGAAAGTCTTAATATCAATTGCATTACATACATATGTTTTAAATATATATTTATACAATAGCTTATATGGTCTATTAGTGCACTAGACAAAAAAACTTTCAAAAATGTGTTATTAAATTGCCCAAAATAATTTTTCAAAATAAGCTCAATTCACACTTTTCAACAGTGTTTTTCTAGTATAAAACACTGTTTCTTTTAGTTGAAATTTTGTGTAAATGTAAAAGAAGTCTTTCTTAAGTGCACTTAATTATTATTTTATTAATATTCTATGCCTCTTATTTTATACGATTTTTTTAAAAGTGACTATAAAGCCACGCGCGCGACGCTTGCCGATTCAGTCCAAATCGGGTCATCCCAGAGGGAGGACGTGCCGCTCGCTGCTCCGCTCACGCACACATACGCACAACCACTTTTATGAGCGTATACCTCTCTGCGCGAGTGCAACTCCACGAGTTTGATACTTTGTAATATTATTTTTGTATGGAATATTTATTAAGTTAAAATAATATACATACTAAATTAATGAAATGATTTAATGTTTAGTCATGAGTATCAAATACAAACATCAGGATTATTATAATTATTATTATCTACAACCACATTTGCTAAATATTTCAAAAAATTAATATGATATTTGTTTATTAGTTCACTAATGAAGTTACAAAGTAAGGCTATTCCAATGATTATTATTATGCTCGTTAACATCAATGGTCAGAAACAACTTCCATGAAGAAACTGATAAGGAGATTCATTTGAGTTGGGAGCATTTAAGGAATCTACGTCACATGTTCACGACTATAAATAAAGGCGTACAATGAAGCTGAAAGTCATAGAAATCCCATAGTCGAGTTATTATTAGTAAAATTATATGTGTAAAGATGGATGATAAAATGTTTGATAGTATGCACGAAATTGATATATTTAGATTTAGATAAATCGATCTTCAAATCCAATTTTGAAATTGTCGCTTAATTGTTTTGTGTGAATAAGTGATTCTTTGTGTCACAATAATAACAAGTATCTAAGATTAAAATTAAATCGATCAAAGTGGTCAACAATGGGAGAGGCCAATGTCCAGCAGTGGCCTGTGAGAGGCTGATAACGATATGAGATTACTATTTTCATTCAGATAGTATTAGAAAGAAGTAAAAATTATATTTTATAGTTTCAAAATGTAAAACCAAAATGCAATATGATAGTTGTGAAATGTATGGCCATTACGGTTACTAGGGGTGATTTTAGCGAAAAGGCTGGTAAGATACGGATATGTTACGGTAACTTATTTACATACATTACGTTAAAATTACCGGCTACGTATGCTGAATGGTAGTATGGCGACGAGCAGGGCGAGCATGTAACTTGCAGTATGCAAGTCGCAAGGTGCAACGTTGCCAATGAGGGCTACCGTTTTTGTATTCACCAGAGGGTGCCACTGTATAGTGAGGTCTTCGGGCATAGCTGTTAAGGTTTGTTTTATGCATGTGATGACTGTTTGTTCGTTATAAGAAGGAGGCCATAAGTTTCCAAAAGGCAAAACCGTTTGTTAACGGTTAATAAACAAACCAGTGAACTAGCTTTTCTTTCAGACCGCTAATTTTTATACCTCATTTTCTCAGCTCCGCTTTTAAAGCGCAGATAATCACTGAGCCGTGTCTCATATTTTCGAAAATCAATGTCAGCTTTTTTTTTTTTTTTTTTTATAGTGGCTCGACATAATGGCTTCCCTACACCTGATGGAAAGCGAAAGAGAAGCCCAAGTCGCTGTGACAACGGGCAAGTAACTGGTCAGTTACCTGTCAGTTGCCACCGCCATGCCGGCCCAACCCTAACCCCCACGAGCTCCGGAAACCCTACTCACCGGCAGAAACACGACCCAGAGGTTTTTTGACTGCGGTATTCTATAGGGTGGAGGTCCTTCCCCGGACGGGCGGCTCAATTCGAGCGAAGATTCGCTATGCCCTACCTCTCTTATGCTAATCCAAATCATCAGCTATGCCAAAATTGCACAAAATTATTTAATTTTCCGAAATAAACTCGTTTAACCCACAGAACCTATGTAATTTGACATTTCGGATACCTCACGCTACACTAGCACCTCTGGTGGTGAATTCACACGCGATATGGGCGCCCTCATTAGTGCAGCAGTTTGCCATAATAGGTATTGTTATTTCTTTTATTTGCTTCGTCGCCGTCATTGGAATTATGTTAAATTCGAAATATTATTAAGTAATTAATTAATTCAGTTTAATTTCCAAAATGTCGATTTTGGGGGAAAAGGTAAGAGCCAAAATTGTTCGGAAATTGACTCTTTAGAACTTTGTTTCTTTTCATTCATGCCGTAAAAAGTACAACATAGGAGATAATGATACAGTTTTGAATATGTCGCGGTTTGCGAGTTTTATTTCCAAAATATCGATTTTAGGGGAAAAGGAAGGAACCAAAATTGTTTAAAAATTGATTTCCTACAAGTTTAGTCTTCTTAATTTAGACCGTAAAGTAGAAAATAAATGAGATAATGACAACATTTTTTACTTGCTGTTGTATTTAATTTTAATTTTCAAAATACCGATCCTAGACAATTTTTGAATATATACAAGAGGACTCACCATACCTACCTATTCAGATAGCTCGCCTTTGTAACCTGTCCATTGCATCTTAACTAATATTATGACTCCTTCAATGTAACCCTTAGGATTCGGGTCATGACGAATATTCATCCCGAGAATAAGTGATGGATTGGTCAAGCTGGATAGGAACCAGATTTTAGTTGTTGTAGGCCATTTGGGGTTTCTGCTACGAAACACAAGCACAACTTTCAGCACAAGCATCAGTAGATATACATGATCTCTGTGATCAGTGCATAGAAGACTTAGGACCTTAATTCAAATTGACAAATTGTTTACAAACTAATCTTTTTTGAATGATGGCAACCAGCCTCTTTGTGAGATCCATTTCTGCCGAGTGAAAATGAACAAAGTAATTTTTACAAGTTAAAGTATAAAACGGGTTAGAGTTATATCGTGGCAACCACGGAGACTACTCTTTCCTTAAATAATAATACAAACACCTAAACACAGAACAAACACAAATGTTCAGCACACGAATGTTTGTCCTGGATGGGAATCAAACTCACGACCTTTGACTCATGATCAGAAGGCAAGGAAAACACAGTAGGGATTATTGATTTTTATAAAGCAACATTAATAATGTCAATCACTCACACAATACCTTTGGATAGGTAAGTACCTGGTACATATAAAGATAGAAAGACAAAAATATTGTTATATTTTTCTTAAACCTTAATTAGTAAACACTTGAGAAAAATGTACTCTAAAGTGTTTAAATCAATTTAATAAGTACGCACCTATACTACACTAATAAAATATTTAGCAATAAAAGAATGTTCAAATAATTTAGATGAATAATAAATTGTTAAGTATCAAAATATGTTCGTCCGCCGGAGTTAGCGTCCGACACGCCGCTCACCCACACAGACACAAATGATGTCTATGTGTGTTTCGGAATCGGCTCCCGCGTGCGTTTCGAGTTGCTTAAAATTGTATGCGCGCTCTTAAGTATCAGGAGTCAAGAAATCTTTGCAGTATGTAGATACTCGTAGTTAGTATTTGTAGGTACGGTGTACCTCAGCACTCAGTAGTGAGGTACACCTACAAATATAATATGTGTATATGATTTATGTATTTCTTCTGCTTATTGAGTAATGATTTTTTAATGCTGCTACTTTTTGATAATAGATTACCTAATTTATTTAGATTAGTGATTTTATACAGACCATAGCAATGTGTGCGATTTCATGGCACTCACACTGTGAAGCAGGTCGTCTATGTTTGAGGAATGAGCTCCCTGCCGAGGATTTCTCAGAGGAAAACAGTATGGGGCACTTAAGGTAGGTAAATAGGTTTGACCCTTTGAACGCCAGTGACGTTTAAATGCGACGATAGAGACAAGTAACAAGAGATTTCTATAGTGTCTCCTATTCGCTGGTGCAGGCGTTCATAAGCTGCGGTGACCGCTTCCCATCAGGCGAGCCGGCAGCTATTTTATCAATGCAGTATAAAAATCCACCCAGATGTCTAAAGTAGACCTTCTCCCCCAGATGTCACGTGCCAGAATGCGAGAACAGCTCGGTGGCGTCCAGCGTCTCCGCGGTGGAGCACTGGGACCCGCACTGGACGGGCTGGGCGCTGCCCAACGACACCAGCTGCAGCCGCTACCAGGTGCTGGAGGACGCCTGCCACCAGCACGCCTTCGACAACCGCACCGTGGTCGAGTGCGAGGCCTTCGTCTACCAGACCGGGAGCAGCATCGTGGCTGAGGTGAGACATCATCATCATCAGCCTATTGGAGTCCACTGCTGGTAATAGGCCTCTCCAGTTGTTTGCCACTTCTCGATTTGGCGATCGCAGGGCGTAGCTTCTCGCTCCGGTAACGCGAGCACGTCTCCGAGGTGAGATGAAGATTGCGTTTTTCTTTTTATCATGATAACTAGCTGTACTGGCGACTTCGTCCGCGTATAATAAGTGGAGTTTCATCCCCTATTTTATCCCCTTAGATTTGATCAAAATCCTTTCTTATCGGATGCCTACGTCATAATATCTACCTGTATGCCAAATTTCAGCCCGATCCGTCCAGAGGTTTGACCTGAAGAACATCTAATGGTAAGTGATCACTTTAGCCCATAGACACCGCGATACCAGAGGAGTCACAGATGCGTTGCCGGCCCTTGAGAAGTCTGTAGGCTCGCTTTTTCTCGTTATTTGAGCTTTTTAAAAGATGGTAGGCCGCTCCCTTACATCCCGTTGGAGCCACAATTAACATTTTTTATTGTTTTCAGTTCGACCTGGCGTGTCAGGAAGGCAAGCGCTCCCTAGTCGGAACCATGCATAATATCGGCATGCTGATATCTATGCCTATCATGGGCTTTGTGTCGGACAGGTGAGGAAATACCTTTAATTTTATTTTTATATCACAACAATGCTGCCTTTCTTCTGATAGAGTTAGCCAGGGCCGGGCCTTTTGGCCAACTGCTAGTGAGTTCATAACGGTTACTATTTGACTTTAGACCGACCGTTTGCTGCCATCTTTAGTAGGTAATTGATGGCAGATGAGCAAGCGGCCAGTCTGACATTAAATGAAATTTACTCTGCAATGGCCGGAGCATAGCTGAGCCGCCGCCTACAGCGAACAGCGAATGCTTTTGACCACGTTTGAAAAAGGACAAGTCGTAGCGATGAGGAAACACTGCGACTTAGCTCATTCCGAAGCTAGCACGTACGTGAAAAAAGATCACTGAAAACGAACAATTTGCATAGTAAAGATTTCCGATCGAATTAAACTTATACGCTTCGTTTTACGTGAGGGCGAGGTCCATAAGCCACCTTCGAGCGCTGAGTCAATGAGTAGGGGTCGAAGTGGTCACCATGGCAAAAATGAACGGATCATCAACACTTGGAGAAACATAAATATTCCTACATATCCAACCTTTCCCGGCAGATGGGGGCGCCGCGCGGCGCTGATCGTGAGCGGCTGCGGCGCGGGCGTGCTGGGCCTCAGCAAGTCCTTCGTGGACTCCTACCCCGCCTACCTGATCACCGAGATGCTGGAGACGGTCTTCGGCGCCAGCGTCTACCCCGCCGCCTTCGTACTCAGTAAGTTAATTATAAGGATCACTATGAGGAACTTCTTGCCTCGCGCCTCGGTTTTGTGGAACCAACTTCCTGCTTCCAACTTCTTTCCGAACAGCTACGATTTGGGAACCTGCAAGAAACGAGCGTATTCATATTTAAAAGGCTGGCAAGGACCCTCAGCTCGATTGAGTTGTAAGTCTATGGACGGTGTCGACTGCTTACCATCAGGCATCACACTTGTTCGCATGCCGCCTCTCGCATAAAAAAAAAAAAGATTTCCGATCGTGGTCGAAGGATCGTCGAAGGTACCATGCTCTAAGGTCTGCCTTCTTCCTAGGGATCTTCATCGATCACAACACCATTATTTATTTCATTTGATAGTCCTTACTACAAAGCGAAAATCAATAATTTCCATCGCTTAATAATTCTAGGATTTAGGTTGCGTTTCCACCAGATATGAACTAAGCAGCTATACTGGTAGGATGTGAAAACTAAACGAAGCTGTGTGGCCGTTTCCACTAATGATAAGCTTTGGAACGGGCCCAGTAAGATGTGCTATGAAAATACGTATAGCACAGCACAATCCGTTCATATAAAAATCATAGCTAGTCAATTCCGTTTCCACAAGTGCTATGGCTGTTGAGACCAATTAATATGATTGTTGTAGGTATATTAAACGCATCTATAGCGATACAGCGTAATAGATTTCTGGTGGAAAAGCACATTTTCTGTAGAAAATATTCCCCACATAATGTAATGTTTATATGAATAGAATAGAATATATTTATTGCACCATGTTCATAGATAGTGTACATACAGGGTATACTTACTAACTAATACAACATAGACCCTGTAAGGGTATAGCAACATTAGTATTTATACACATTTTTTCCATCAGATCTGAAATGAAATTACAACCACAAACATGGATCACCTCCATCAGTCATCAAACTCATAAATATTCAGAATACTGAGTAGGGTACATCGAGACAATGGAGAGTAAAGTATCATCCACTTTTTATGGTCATAGTAAACAGATCCCGGTGACTTTGTACATATCTAACATACGTTGAATGTTTGCAGTGATCGAGTGGCTGGGAGTAGAGCAGAGGATTCTGGCGAGTTTGGTTCTGGGCATCCCTCTGGCTATGGGGGCGGCTCTCCTGTCTCTCCTGGACTACCTGACGGGGTACTGGCGGACTTGGGCCCGCTTTGCGTATCCCCCCTCGTTCCTGCTGCTGCTGTACCCGTGGCTGCTGCCGGAGAGCGTGCGCTGGCTGACCATCCAGGGCCGGCTGGCCGAGGGGGTGCAGGTCATACGGAAGGCGGCCAAGTGGAACAAAGTGATCATCCCGAAGGAGGGCATCGAGAAGATGCTCCTGAATGAAGCGGAGACGTTGAACACTAAGGCTGCAGTGGATATTGAAGATGATAGTCTGTTCAGGGCGTTAATCAAGTAAGTGTAGTAGTAGACTACCAAAAATACCGGAACTGCTTAAATTAAATAGGAAGTGCTCTTAGTTAATAAAAGAAGCTATTCATCTCTTGTGATAGCACATATGCCAGATTTCGATTAACGCACTCGCTTAGTTTCTGGACATATATTCTAATGACTTTGGTAAAAATCTAGCACTAAAATAATTCATCGGAGACTGAAGAATACTGAAGACCCACTCCAGAGTAAACTCCCTCCTCCTCCCTTTGCTTTAAAGAAGGTTATTAAAGTAGCCATGTCTTCACAACAAGTGAGAAACACCAACATGACATGGGTCTGCGCTAAGGCGCCCGATCCGTCGCGTTATCCCATGTATGGGGTACCCTGGGCTCGGTTCCGCAACCGTGCCCTAACTGCTTTAGAAAAAGTTCGCCTCTGCCTAGGAGAAGCTCGGATCTGGAAATCTCGCGAGTAACCGTCTCCTATTACACTATTAAGGCTGACGTTTGCCATACCACAGCTCATTTGAATGTAACGTTGATCCAGGTACCAAGCGCTCCGGCGGCGGCTGTGCGTGTGCTTCGTGTGGTGGGCATCGGCCGTGTTCGTGTTCTACGGGCTGGCGGTGCACGCGCACGGGCTGGCCGGCTCCGCGCACGCCAACTACGCGCTGGTGGCGGCGGCCGAGCTGCCCGCGCTGCTGGCCAACACGCTGCTGCTGGACAGAGTGGGCCGCCGGCCGCTGCTCACCGCCGCCTTCCTGGTCACCGCGCTGGCGCTCATCGCGATCCCCTGCATGCCTGCCTGTGAGTACAGTGACTACTGCCCTGCTGCTGGACAGAGTGGGCCGCCGGCCGCTGCTCACCGCCGCCTTCCTGGTCACCGCGCTGGCGCTCATTGCGATCCCCTGCATGCCTGCCTGTGAGTACAGTGACTACTGCCCTGCTGCTGGACAGAGTGGGCCGCCGGCCGCTGCTCACCGCCGCCTTCCTGGTCACCGCGCTGGCGCTCATTGCGATCTCCTGCATGCCTGCCTGTGGGTGCAGTGACCACCAGTACCCTGTTGCTGCCAATACATTGCTGCTGGACCGCGTGAGCCGCTGGCCGCTGCCTTCCTGGTCACCGCGCTGGTGCTCATCGCGCAGTGACTACTGCCCTGCTGCTGCCAACACGCTGTTACTGGACTGAGTGAGCCGCCGGCCGCTGCCTTTCTGGTCACCGCGCTGGCGCTCATCGCGATCCCCTACATGTCTCTCTATGAGTACATAGTTAAGAGTGACACCACCAGATTGGTTAAGTGGTAGTAGCACGCTGCCTCTAACATAATATCACCATCAGCCTCTCACAGTCCACTGCTGGACATAGGCGTCTCTCATTGTTCACCACAGATATATCTAAGATAGCACAATACATATATAGCACAACATAGGATCATTGAACGTAATATAACGATTTACTGACCACGTGGAGAGTACCTACATCATTTTTTTATTCATTGAATCATGGAAAAATACCTGTCTAACTCGTTACATTTAATATGCAAATGGCTTGTTTGTGTATGCGTTCATATTGATTTACGATTCGCATCGGAGAGTAAAAAAAAATTTCTCAGATTAACATTTGCATTAGGGTCGGCACAGACGGTGAAGTTTTAATTCAACCTTTCATTAAAACGATTTTATTAGAACTATTACTTTTATTACAATCTTTATGACAAAATATTATGTTTGAAGTGGAAATAGAACACTGAAAGTGGTATTTAGTAGGTATTTTTATTAACGTTTAAAACTACGTATAATCTTATTAGTTAATTTTGTTATGTTTAAAAATAAAGAAGCAATAATAATTAGGCATGTAGCTAAATATCTTAAAGACTTTGAAAAATATAAAAAAATTAAAGTCTTTTAAATATTAACCAACCACCGAACCACTGCGTAAGTCAGACTCAGAAAACGACAAAGAAGTTCAACACTTGCTTTGCAAAAAGGGAATTAGTGTGAGCTCATCTTTAACGACATCACGAAACGACAAAGACAAGAAAAAAGCATTTAAAATTACAAAGCTGCTTCTTTGTAATTTTAAATGCTTTACTGACTGATGATACCGTCTTTTAAATGGCATAAAGAAAAGAAATATGTAGGCAATGTTGTCGGCGACCCCAAACGGTCTCAAGGCTGGTTAATCACATGACGAACCAAACATGGTGTTATGTATACCTAGCAAGTAGGTATCTCGATCACGTGAGTCAGGCTTTAGTGGAAAGTGTAGGCGCTCGGCGTCGCCGCGGCGCCGGCCGACCGGTACCTCGGCAGTCGGTGGCTACCTGTTTGTCGCCGTTGAACCCTAATGCGAGCTAGAACGTAAACTGGTACGTTTGCGTTTATAAAAATGTGATGGAATTGGTAGCTTTCCTGTTGCATCACACTTGCTTGTCAGTCGCCTCTTGCATAAAATAAAAAGATAAAACCAGGCGCGGAGGGTTTGTCTTATTATGCCTGTCGACCTAACATTTGGATCTCACGACCGTTTACCATCGGGTGGAGTGAGGGCATCCTAAATGCTCTTTTTATAAAAAAAAATCCACTGTACACTCTGCAAAACACGTTCATTCGGTGTACACATCCAGAGTTATCTAACAAGCCGGTCATGGCGGTGGCTGATTGATTTGGCATGTTATCCGTTGTAGCAAGGACTTGGCCCGTCTTTCGTTTTCCATCAGTATTTTCGACTAATCATCCTTCAAAAAGTAGGTACACTTGGTAGGGTTGGTGAGGGTAGCACATTTTATTTGTACCAGGATGTATTTGCAATTACGGAGTAATGTAAAATAGAAAAATGCATCTTTTCCAGCGAGCGGCGCGGCGAGCACAGCATTATACCTAGTGGGCAAAGTGGGGGCCACCATGTCGCTGAACGCTCTGTACGTGTACACGGCAGAGCTGTTCCCGACGCGCGCGCGGCACCGGCTGCTGGCCGCCTGCTCCACCATGGGCCGGCTCGGCGCCATCCTCGCGCCCATGACCACGCTGCTGGTGAGTACCACGCAGCTGGCGCGCTGTGTGCGCGGCGGAGCTGGTCCCGACGCCTGCTCCACCATGGGCCGGCTCGGCGCCATCCTCGCGCCCATGACCACGCTGCTGGTGAGTACCACGCAGCTGACGCGCTGTGTGCGCGGCGGAGCTGGTCCCGACGCCTGCTCCACCATGGGCCGGCTCGGCGCCATCCTCGCGCCCATGACCACGCTGCTGGTGAGTACCACGCAGCTGGCGCGCTGTGTGCGCGGCGGAGCTGGTCCCGACGCCTGCTCCACCATGGGCCGGCTCGGCGCCATCCTCGCGCCCATGACCACGCTGCTGGTGAGTACCACGCAGCTGGCGCGCAGTGTGCGCGGCGGAGCTGGTCCCGACGCCTGCTCCACCATGGGCCGGCTCGGCGCCATCCTCGCGCCCATGACCACGCTGCTGGTGAGTACCACGCAGCTGGCGCGCTGTGTGCGCGGCGGAGCTGGTCCCGACGCCTGCTCCACCATGGGCCGGCTCGGCGCCATCCTCGCGCCCATGACCACGCTGCTGGTGAGTACCACGCAGCTGGCGCGCTGTGTGCGCGGCGGAGCTGGTCCCGACGCCTGCTCCACCATGGGCCGGCTCGGCGCCATCCTCGCGCCCATGACCACGCTGCTGGTGAGTACCACGCAGCTGACGCGCTGTGTGCGCGGCGGAGCTGGTCCCGACGCCTGCTCCACCATGGGCCGGCTCGGCGCCATCCTCGCGCCCATGACCACGCTGCTGGTGAGTACCACGCAGCTGGCGCGCTGTGTGCGCGGCGGAGCTGGTCCCGACGCCTGCTCCACCATGGGCCGGCTCGGCGCCATCCTCGCGCCCATGACCACGCTGCTGGTGAGTACCACGCAGCTGGCGCGCAGTGTGCGCGGCGGAGCTGGTCCCGACGCCTGCTCCACCATGGGCCGGCTCGGCGCCATCCTCGCGCCCATGACCACGCTGCTGGTGAGTACCACGCAGCTGGCGCGCTGTGTGCGCGGCGGAGCTGGTCCCGACGCCTGCTCCACCATGGGCCGGCTCGGCGCCATCCTCGCGCCCATGACCACGCTGCTGGTGAGTACCACGCAGCTGGCGCGCTGTGTGCGCGGCGGAGCTGGTCCCGACGCCTGCTCCACCATGGGCCGGCTCGGCGCCATCCTCGCGCCCATGACCACGCTGCTGGTGAGTACCACGCAGCTGGCGCGCTGTGTGCGCGGCGGAGCTGGTCCCGACGCCTGCTCCACCATGGGCCGGCTCGGCGCCATCCTCGCGCCCATGACCACGCTGCTGGTGAGTACCACGCAGCTGACGCGCTGTGTGCGCGGCGGAGCTGGTCCCGACGCCTGCTCCACCATGGGCCGGCTCGGCGCCATCCTCGCGCCCATGACCACGCTGCTGGTGAGTACCACGCAGCTGGCGCGCTGTGTGCGCGGCGGAGCTGGTCCCGACGCCTGCTCCACCATGGGCCGGCTCGGCGCCATCCTCGCGCCCATGACCACGCTGCTGGTGAGTACCACGCAGCTGGCGCGCAGTGTGCGCGGCGGAGCTGGTCCCGACGCCTGCTCCACCATGGGCCGGCTCGGCGCCATCCTCGCGCCCATGACCACGCTGCTGGTGAGTACCACGCAGCTGGCGCGCTGTGTGCGCGGCGGAGCTGGTCCCGACGCCTGCTCCACCATGGGCCGGCTCGGCGCCATCCTCGCGCCCATGACCACGCTGCTGGTGAGTACCACGCAGCTGGCGCGCTGTGTGCGCGGCGGAGCTGGTCCCGACGCCTGCTCCACCATGGGCCGGCTCGGCGCCATCCTCGCGCCCATGACCACGCTGCTGGTGAGTACCACGCAGCTGGCGCGCTGTGTGCGCGGCGGAGCTGGTCCCGACGCCTGCTCCACCATGGGCCGGCTCGGCGCCATCCTCGCGCCCATGACCACGCTGCTGGTGAGTACCACGCAGCTGGCGCGCTGTGTGCGCGGCGGAGCTGGTCCCGACGCCTGCTCCACCATGGGCCGGCTCGGCGCCATCCTCGCGCCCATGACCACGCTGCTGGTGGGTGCGACATGAGGCTGGGCACTATACAGGTGGACCAGTTGTATGGGCGTCATCATCCTTATTAGCGCTTACAGCTGCAGTCCACTGCCGACAATCCAGTTGTCCACTTCGTTGGAAAAACTCATGGACGCTTTACCAATAAGTGGCAGCCTTTGCTCACAGGGCGTAGCTTCCCATTTCGGTGAAGCTGCTCTACCCGTCATCGGCCTGTTGTACTTAGCTACGCCTTCAAACGTGATGGTTATACCGTCGCCAGTCGGGTGCCCCTGTTTGTTATTCGGCAGGATGCATCACAGACTAGTGAGATAATAGCGTAGTTTCAGGTCGATTCCCCTGCTTTTGTGTCTATGTTTTGTAGTGCCTGTTGGTAGAGGTACCTACGGCAAAAGTAAAAATCTACTTAATGTTTTCATATCTAAGTGATAAGGTGATCAAGGTATTATATTGTGACAGAAAACATCCAAAACATGTTACTAAATCACCTTCAATATGGTGGCTAATACTGAACAATTTTGCAATCATTCAAGTGGCATTTATGGATTTTTAGTAGTACCAAAGAAAATTAGCGTTATTTGCACATTAGCAAGGGCCGAACGAACAGGATATAATGTCATGTTAGGTGCGGTCGTAACTGCAGCGCTGTCCGGTTACGGCCAGCGGGACTATTTCCATCGCGCTATACTTAGCCGATCAGCTTAGCGCGACAGATGTGTAGGCAGTTTTTGCGACCGGTCGACCTCTCGTGAGTAGGTACTTCGCGTTAATGCCGGCGATGCAACTAATTATGCCGGCCACTTGCTAAATTAAGCTAGATCTAGTAAATTAATTTTAGCAAACTCACATGTATGAAGTATACCTATTACATTTTTGAAAGCAATCTGCTTTGCATCCGGAATGCTTATAACAACAAATAGCAGATCTATTTTTATGGTATAAGAATATGCAGGTAAAAATAACCAGCGTTACGTCTAATATACATTCACAAACTATTCTCAATTCAATAAGTGCAGTTTCACTTTCAAGGTGAGATTTAGGAATGTCGGAGCGTAGCTCATCATCTAATAATGGTAAACTGTGGCATTTTATTATTCTATGAGGAATGTGATAGGTTTCTCGCTTTCGGGACCAACATGAGTTCGATTTTCACAAGGCAAAAATATCGAATACCGTTTTTGTTTCGGCGTCAGGGAGCCACTAATATTATATGCTAGGTTTACACGCGTGCCACGCAGCCCGGCAAGTAGCCTGGCAAGCAGCTCGGCGAGCAGCCCTGCCCTGCAAATTGCGCACGCACGTGCACATTCAAACAGACGAACAGCCCGTTCACATGCTTGTGCTTGTGTTCGTGCCCGTTGAATGTCGTATTGAACGCGAGCGTGTAAACACGGCAATATCTGCTTAGGCGGTACGTGTAACTGTAGATGCTGAGTGTTAAGGTTATCTGTCCCTCTCACCTTAATTTTTTTTACAAAGACTATTAGATTATCGTTGAAAGTATTAAATTCATAAAATAAACAGTAGTGAATTCCACCACAATTATTGTGGTCTATTATATACCTACTATCTTCCGAGTTAGATTTAACGCGATATTATGTCATTACATAACTGTAGACCCCAAAGACCTACCTTTGTTTTAAGCTTGTCAGGTGATCCATAACCCAAAGTGATTTGGCATTGGATCAATGTATGTAATGTCATGTAATATTCATGGAATTAAAAGACATAAATGTGTATGTTACAGGCGAAGTACCGCTGGTGGCTGCCGACGGCGCTGTTCGGCTCGCTGCCGCTGCTGAGCGCGGCGCTGACGCGGCTGGTGCCGGACACGCTGCACCGGCGGCTGCCGGACTCCTTCGCCGACCTGGACCCGTCGCCGCCCAGCGAGCCCTCCGTCGCGGAGACCCCTTGAGCACGACACAAGTGATGCGCGCTGCAACCGGGCCGTCCGTCGCGGAGACACTTTGAGCACGCGACTTCCACACAAAAGATGCGCACTGCAACCGATAGAGATTAGTATTTATATGGACCTTACACCAAGTGTAGGATATATTGATAAGTGGCTCATCTGGTGTGAACTTGATGAATTACTCGTCTAGCGCAAGCATTTCCTGTTTGACAAGAGTGTTTGTTGTTAGTTTTAAGTTATGTCAAATTAAGTACGACTTGTTTCGCTAAAATAAATGTCCTTCATTAATGGCTAAAGTCGAACGAATAGTTGACGAATAATTATCTAGGCTAATGCACACGAATCATCTGGTCTCAAATCATGGTTTTCTCTTGTAAAAGGCGTTATGGTCATTTTGTGATGATTACCGAAGTACTCGTATCTACTAAAGAAATTGCTACGTACCAATGAGTAAGCGATCTCGTTCAGTACCTAGGTTAATCATATTTTATTAAATGATCGGGTTATACTGCCACTTTATTTTAGCGAATCAATATGTTGTATCTATGAAATCTCGATGTAAGATTTATTTTACATAAAATGCATGTACAATTAATTATAACGATTTAATTAAGAGGAGGTTAAACCTGCCTATTATTAACCTATTTACCAATAATAATGCCAATTACACGATTGGTGTATTCGTACAACGGAACTGACGTGGTAAAATCAGGGTAAAGACATTTTATATTAATCTAAGTTAGTAACTTGCCAAGGGCATGACTATTATAGATTATTTAAGTTTACATAATGTTAGTTCACGATAGGCTCTTGAAAATAATATGTCTACTTCTATAAGTTAATCTCTTTGAAATTACAATTTAAAATTGCTTGATTTCCTAATGTTATTAATTCCTAACTTATTTTTACGGGACCATGCCCCTTATCAACATTATGTAATTATGTATAAGAATGTTCCTGTGTTAAATATCTCAAATACTAATGTAATTTTTATGCTCAATATAAATAAAGTACTACAAATTGTCAACAGTCGTCATGGGTTTATAGGTACGATATTGTTCAGTATCTAAAGTTGATTGTATAAAGAAACTTATCTCACACACACAGCTTCATGTCTGTCGTATTTCTGAATACATATATGTATTATTGAAGTTGCCGTGACGGAATATAATATGTATATTTTAGTGATTGATGAATTTAAATTAAGATTGAAGTAATGATTGTCTTATTTGGCATTTATTTCGTATAGGTACTTAGCCTCATTAATATGAGAAAATACTTTAGTTTGAGTATCGAACGTACAGTCTAGTCTAGTGGAAAAAAAGTGAGGACTACATTCAAAAGCAGTCACTCGTTTTTCTCCAGACATTAATTTCTCAATCTTATTGTGTGCATAAAAAGATTTGACATTTAGATGTCAAATGAAAGAATCACGTAGATCTTTTCTGTCTATTGACAGAATATTTATATTGCATTAAAATTACTTTCTTCAGAAGATGTGCTACCTATTAGTACAAGTGATTTGATAAACTTACATTTGATTTCCAAAAAAGCAGCTAAGGTAAACTATAATACCTAATCAGAGTGTAATGACAAGATAGAGTTACGCAAGACTGATTTTCAATCATAAACATGGAAATTCCACAAATACCGTTTGTTACCGGTACTCTATCTACTTACTTAGTATAATATCTTTTCTCGTCCAGTAAGCGCCATATTATGTTACTTTACGTAAGCGTACCTTACTCCGAACTGTATTACTGAAGTTTCGGGTCGTCATATCACAAAGGTCAAATAAACCACAGGTAATATTACTCGAGGTTTAATATACATCATACTTGTTATGTTTAACACTTAAACAAAGATCCATACAGAAGATTCACGATTAACGAAGTATTAAAATTCCCCTGAAACTTCGGTAACTTCTTCGGAGTAGATCCTCTGGTCTTTCCATACATTGTTGATTTCCTTACATTTTGGCAAATGCTCCATTCAAACCTACACTTGCAATATTATTGTCATCGCCTAACCTAACAGCTATAGCTTGAGTACTTACAGAACCCCTATGAAATTAGTTCTTTCACTTTTCACGGGAATATGAAGATATTAAATCTATCGGCAAAGTGGCTCTATTAAATTTATGATTATGGTTATGGCGCTTACCGTACTACCTATTACAAAGTCTATATTCCCTCATTGGGACCTACGGCCTATACAAATAAACTAGACATAATAAGTAATATACTGGACTAACTCGAAAACCTTTGTCTAAAGAAATAGTTATAGTACCTACCTACGATTAATATTTAAGAGCGCGCATACAGAATTCGACGTATTTGCGGCGAAACTGGTATTTTCGGGCGAGCTATTATCATAGAAAACGATTTTTTAAAAATAAGAAACATAGTTTTTTATATAGATAAACTCTTCAAGCAGTGCGTAGGCTAGATAAAATACAACATTTACTAGTATATTTTTGTTTATCAAAGATCTCCCGTAAGCCGATTCGCAAAAATGTGAGTCAGAGTCAATTTCGAAAGTCTTAATATCAATTGCATTACATACATATGTTTTAAATATATGTTTATACAATAGTTTATATGGTCTATTAGTGCACTAGACAAAAAAACTTTCAAAAATGTGTTATTAAATTGCCCAAAATAATTTTTCTAAATAAGCTCAATTCACACTTTTCAACAGTGTTTTTCTAGTAGAAAACACTGTTTCTTTTAGTTGAAATTTTGTGTAAATGTAAAAGAAGTCTTTCTTAAGTGCACTTAATTATTATTTTATTAATATTCTATGCCTGTTATTTTATACGATTTTTTTAAAAGTGACTATAAAGCCACGCGCGCGACGCTTGCCGATTCAGTCCAAATCGGGTCATCCCAGAGGGAGGACGTGCCGCTCGCTGCTCCGCTCACGCACACATACGCACAACCACTTTTATGAGCGTATACCGCTCTGCGCGAGAGCAACTCCACGAGTTTGATACTTTGTAATATTATTTTTGTATGGAAAATTTATTAAGTTAAAATAATATACTAAATTAATGAAATGAATTAATGTTTAGTCATGAGTATCAAATACAAACATCAGGATTATTATAATAATTATTATCTACAACCACATTTGCTAAATATTTCAAAAAAATAATATGATATTTGTTTATTAGTTCACTAATGAAGTTACAAAGTAAGGCTATTCCAATGATTATTATTATGCTCGTTAACATCAATGGTCAGAAACAACTTCCATGAAGAAACTGATAAGGAGATTCATTTGAGTTGGGAGCATTTAAGGAATCTACGTCACATGTGCACGACTATAAATAAAGGCATACAATGAAGCTGAAAGTCCTAGAAATCCCATAGTCGAGTTATTATTAGTAAAATTATATGTGTAAAGATGGATGATAAAATGTTTGATAGTATGCACGAAATTGATCTATTTAGATTTAGATAAATCGATCTTCGAATCCAATTTTGAAATTGTCGCTTAATTGTTTAGTGTGGACTAAGTGAATCTTTGTGTCACAATATTAACAAGTATCTAAGATTAAAATTAAATCGATCAAAGTGG
Organism: Conogethes punctiferalis; assembly: GCA_031163375.1. Taxonomy (NCBI): domain Eukaryota; kingdom Metazoa; phylum Arthropoda; class Insecta; order Lepidoptera; family Crambidae; genus Conogethes; species Conogethes punctiferalis. The sequence goes on along the minus strand of CM062086.1, from coordinate 18,256,393 downwards.
TCAACAATGGGAGAGGCCAATGTCCAGCAGTGGCCTGTGAGAGGCTGATAACGATATGAGATTACTACTTTCATTCAAATAGTATTAGAAAGAAGTAAAAATTATATTTTATAGTTTCAAAATGTAAAACCAAAATGCAATATGATAGTTGTGAAATGTATGGCCATTACGGTTACTAGGGGTGATTTTAGCGAAAAGGCTCGTTAGATACGGATATGTTACGGTAACTTATTTACATACATTACATTAAAATTACCGGCTACGTATGCTGAATGGTGGTATGGCGACGAGCAGGGCGAGCATGTAACTTGCAATATGCAAGTCGCAAGGTGCAACGTTGCCAATGAGGGCTACCGTTTTTGTAATCACCAGAGGTCGCCACTGTATAGTGAGGTCTTCGGGCATAGCTGTTAAGGTTTGTTTTATGCATGTGATGACTGTTTGTTCGTTATAACGAAGGAGGCCATAAGTTTCCAAAAGGCAAAACTGTTAACGGTTAATAAACAAACCAGTGAACTAGCTTTTCTTTCAGACCGCTAATTTTTATACCTCATTTTCTCGGCTCCGCTTTTAAAGCGCAGATAATCACTGACCCGTGTCTCATATTTTCGAAAATGTATGCCAGCTATGCCAAAATTGCACAAAATTATTTAATTTTCCGAAATAAACTCGTTTAACCCACAGAACCTATGTAATTTGACATTTCGGATACCTCACGCTACACTAGCACCTCTGGTGGCGAATTCACACGCGATATGGACGCCCATGAGGGCGTCAGAGGGACTGCTGCACTAATGATAGTGCAGCAGTTTGCCATAATAGGTATTGTTATTTCTTTTATTTGCTTCGTCGCCGTCATTGGAATTATGTTAAATTCGAAATATTAATAGGTAATTAATTAATTCAGTTTAATTTCCAAAATATCGATTTTAGGGGAAAAGGAAGGAACCAAAATTGTTTAAAAATTGATTTCCTACAAGTTTAGTCTTCTTAATTTAGACCGTAAAGTAGAAAATAAATGAGATAATGACAACATTTTTTATTTGCTGTTGTATTTAATTTTAATTTTCAAAATACCGATCCTAGACAATTTTTGAATATACACAAGAGGATTGACCATACCTACCTATTCAGATAGCTCGCCTTTGTAACCTGCCCATTGCATCATTTATAAAATTGCGTAAAAGCAGTATTCTACGCAAGATTTGTGCCTTATACAAAAAACAGCGCTGGTCAGTCGTGATATATTCTTTCAGAATCAGGTTCAGGGCACCTATTTTAGAGAATGCTGCAGTAGTCAATGACTCCTTCAATGTAACCCTTAGGATTCGGCTCACGACGAATATTCATCCCGAGAATAAGTGATGGATTGGTCAAGCGGGATAGGAACCAGATTTTAGTTGTTGTAGGCCATCTGGGGTTTCTGCTACGAAACACAAGCACAACTTTCAGCACAAGCATCAGTAGGTATACATGATCTCTGTGATCAGTGCATAGGAGACTTAGGACCTTAATTCAAATTGTTTACAAACTAATCTTTTTTGAATGATGGCAACCAGCCTCTTTGTGAGATCCATTTCTGCCGAGTGAAAATGAACAAAGTAATTTTTACAAGTTAAAATATAAAACGGGTTAGAGTTATATCGTGGCAACCACGGAGACTGCTCTTTCCTTAAATAATAATACAAACACCTAAATACAGAACAAACACAAATGTTCAGCACACGAATGTTTGTCCTGGATGGGAATCAAACTCACGACCTTTAACTCATGATCAGAAGGCAAGGAAAACACAGTAGGGATTATTGATTTTTATAAGGCAACATTAATAATGTCAATCACTCACACAATACCTTTGGATAGGTAAGTACCTGGTACATATAAAGATAGAAAGACAAAAATATTGTTATATTTTTCTTAAACCTTAATTAATAAACACTTAAGAATAATGTACTCTAAAGTGTTTAAATCAATTTAATAAGTACGCACCTATAGTGTAGTATACTACACTAATAAAATATTTAGCAATAAAAGAATGTTCAAATAATTTAGATGAATAATAAATTGTTAAGTATCAAAATATGTTCGTCCGCCGGAGTTAGCGTCCGACACGCCGCTCACCCACACAGACACAAATGATGTCTATGTGTGTTTCGGAATCGGCTCCCACGTGCGTTTCGAGTTGCTTAAAATTGTATGCGCGCTCTTAATATTCACGAGAAAGCTCAATGTTGTACTAGTATGTAACTTATTGGTAATGACATAGTGCTGTGTAATTTTGTAGTACACGAAATACAATATTTTTGCACTACATTTTTTTTGTGTAATTATTTATGAAAACCCTAGCTGAAGCCTATAATAATACTTGTCAAATAGAACCGACAATGTAGGTTTGATGAAAGGTACATAGGTACATTAAGTTCGTAAAATTGCCTTTTAGGTCTAGTGGTCGCAAGTGCCTCCTAAGGACACCTAAGGTTTGTCTCTAAAACTTTCTCTTTGTCATGAAATTAGTCAATAGAAGCCATGATGGAAAGTCAGAAAGTTGGCGGTAAGACATCCCCCTGCATTGGGTATAAAGGCTTGGTACCTTACGACTGATGACTCTCTCATCGGTTGTTGTCAAACTATCGACCAGAGAAAGGAGCAGAGAGTGCTGTTGTTTGAGCTAACACTTGGCTAGTCTCCTAGCAGATTGGCCGAAACCCCCTAGAGATTACATCAATTATCTGGGGGTGCCCCCGCCAAGTCGAGCAAAATAAATTTTACAGGCCGTTGGATTCCTGAACTGATCATAGCATAGCAAACTCCAACATATCACTTTGCTATTTTTAACTGTCAGGAAAAATCTGTAGTTTCTAGTTAGTTAGTTTTGAGTGTACTTACGTTTTGGGATTAGTTGGGTGTTGATCTAGAACAATCGATTGATTTGCTTACATGTCCATTGCCGCAGAGACTTGGGTCACTGTGCTGTGCTATTATTAAAAAAAACATTTAACACAAATCTAATGGAAAAGGGATGGGATGTAAGGGAAGGGACGGACCCATCATCTTTTCGCTCCAAGCCACCCTCACGTGCCCGTGGTGCATCCTGCCGAACAACAAACGAGGCGCTGGCGACCGACTGGTGGCGGTATAACTATCAAGACTGAAGGTGTTGCTAAATACCACAGACCGATGACGGGTACCAGGGTCACTGGAGAGAGAGGCGTATGTTCTGCAGTGAACTGCAATGGGCTGATGATGATGATACTGAAATAGACTCGTCAAGTATCAAAACCGTAATTCCCGATCTTATTTTCTCTCATGACCGTCTCTACATGGGCTCTACCCACGGTGGCAATTGTGTGAAAATACTAAACGTAAACATTTACGGTCAATTTAACTTCGCTAAGGATAACGCTTACGCAGTTACAATCAATCAATCGTTGTCTACTCATTAATTGATGTGTACCGTTTCGTACACGATGCTGCCAAGCCTTACATACCCAGTACTATGCACACGATTGTGTGAGTACACAACATAACTCTCTTCTAAATTTATGGAGATTTGCCAACCAGAAGGAGTAATAAGTTGTTTCTAGTCATATCTAAATACTTGTGAATATGCTCCAATACATAGTTTGGGGGAGACCTTTGCCCACCAGTGGGACAGTATAGATTAATAAAAAAAAATGCTCCACATAACATTTATTTTCATTTCATTATTTTCAAATATCTAATCAAGGAGTTTTTGGTTATCCTAACCGAAATGCCATGCGTTCCGGTTAGTGGCCCTGTGGCTGTGGGGGTTGTGTCGAGACCCTCCGGGCATCCCGACCCCCCCCCCCCCCCCAGACTTTAACAGACATTAGACCAAGGGCTTTAGGCATACAAGGAAAACTAACAGGCTTTCAACAGATCGGCGAATGGGAAACCCATGGCTGTGTAAGGAGGCTTCGGTTAAATAAAGTCGAGTGTAGACCGGGTGGTTACTTTGGCTGCAGCCGCTGGAGGGTCGGTGCATGTGTTCGGTGCCGGATGTCAGGCAGTGACAGGGACATTTTAACTAAACTGCATACGTAAGTAGTTTTCCTCCTCTTGATTTGCGTGCGTTGACTCTAGTCTTACTCATACAAGCGGTAACTATCGAACTTTTGGCTCTAGGTATGTGGTAGTTTGAGTAGCTCTTTTGGTACAGGCCTGGTCCAGGAAAAATAGTGAAGTGATAAACATTTTTTCATTATCTTATAACAACAGTTTATCGAAGGCCTCTTTTCGAAGCTACAGACGGTACAGTAATTTTACCTAACTGTGGGTATTTGACGATTTATAAGTCCTTATGTCAAGTGTATATGAATAAAGATATTTTGAATTGGTGTTTGTCTCTCAAATGCTGTACGGCCGAATTGGGCCGCGAAACATTTAAGTTTTCAATTTTGTCTATAATAAACACAGTACTACATTTGGATTTAGTTGTTTGACAATGATGAGTACTGGAAGAATCTTACTCACGTTGAATTACCTACTGTATTGTGGAACTTGTGTGGCTGGGAAGTAAATAAATGGTTTAATGGTCATAGATCATAGAGTAAATAAAAAGTGGTGCTGGATAGAGTTCAATACATAGCGAACCAAACATTTAAAACGAATGAATCACTAACACGGATTAATTTTTTTTACTACATTAAAATCTCTACAACAGTAAAGCATTATAAGTAAATTAGTTTTCTTATGAAGGTAACCTATGTTGAAGAGTAGGGTATCTAGTATAAAATAAGTAAGCAGAGCCGAATCCAAACAATTGCTCGTTTAAATAAAAAAGTCGCTATTGAATAGCTATCATAACTTCCCCTAGACATTTCAACAATGCATCACCACCGGTTAGCTAACGAGTACAGCGAGATGAATGCATTGCAGCGCGGGCGCAGTCAACGCGACCACATAATAGATCGGGCCGGCCGTGACCGAGCTTTCTCGCCCTGGGCATCTGACATCGGCACCGCCATCAGTGCTGGCGCGGCACTGGCGGGCACCACTCGGCAACATGAGTGCAGTGAACGGTTCCTTGAAGCCAAGTGACGGCAGTGAGAAAGACGTGAAGACTAAAGTGGACAGTTTGAGCTGCGGCGTGGATGCGGACGGCGTGCTGCGGCAGCTGGGGCAGGCTGGCAAGTTCCACCTGCGCGTGTACGTGCTGGTGGCCCTGGCTGCAGTGCAGGTCGGCCTGCTGCACACCACTTACATATTCTTGGCTGCCGATGTGCCGTACAGGTGAGTTCGCTTGCATTTTTTCTGTCTGACATATGACACCTCTGTTAAAGGGGAAAAGGGGGCAGCTTTAAACAGTGGGTACATGCGTGCAACAGCGTGTACATTCATACAGCTATTGTACTTTGATTATAATATATAAAAAATAACTAATATTGCTACCATTCAAATTATCATTCATTGAAGTAAAGCACGCTGGCTATTAAAATATTTTTTCATACTTGAAATCTTAAATACTATCTTGTATGTACCCCACTGTTTAAAGCTGCCCTTAGTCCTTCATAAAATACAGTTTAGATTTGTTGAGGCTGCGTGAAAAAGCCTGTCAATAAATAACCCAAGACATGCCCCACTGGGCCACACCTATCCAACTAAACTGAATCTTGTACTATGGGTACTAGAGCACTGATACACTTACTTAAATACTTTTTTTTTGTAAATGAAGACATTATTCATAGCAGATCCGTGGGTGTTTACTCATTGCATTTGGTCTGGACCAATACAGACAGATAGTTCATGAACAATAATGCGGGGATCGAACCCACGACCACCGTATTAAAGGTAGTGTTCACTAACACTAGACCAAGTGATCGTCAAATATTGAAACTATATACTGAAATTATAATTATAAGGTAGGTAATACAGAATTATGGCAATTAGCATTACACTTTGTAACTAATTAATGTGTCGACAATAATTGAAATGAGCAACTTAGAAGAACAACCCAGAGGCTTCCAAACTTTTATTTTCTCACAGATCACTTTAAATGCTTTTCTAGTACCGTTGGACAGCCTGCCTCATTCTACCATTCTTACCCTATTCTCGAAACTCGAATACACTCTCTTGCAAATATTTAATCCCATTTTTGTGTACCGCTAAAGTAGACCACAGTCGATATTCCTGGGACTACTTTGGAAATCAATGACTTAGATCCTACAAAGTCACGGTCGCATCACCTACTCAACATAAGGAAACTTATTTATAAAAGTTACCGGGTAATTAATTGCACATTATATTGCGATAGAAAAGCCCCATGTCACAGTGCGTTAGATGAGATGAGGATTACCGCGTAGTGAGATCTGTATAATAAATCGAAGCCGGTTGGCTGTTTACGATTAACCTCGCAGCTTCCATAAAACTTATAGATAAGTAAGTAAGTTTTAAGCCTATGTAGCGTTGGATAGAACTAGATTCATGTACCTAAGTTTTTTTTATCTTTTTAGACAATCGGCTGGCCCTTACACATTACACATAATCTACATAATAACGTACATTAACTAAACGTATAACTCGAGTGTTCTGACTTAGATACACAATAATAATAAGTTGAGTTTTATAACGAGACTCATTCAAGGGACACAAAACAGAACTAAGGGTTTGTTTTGAGTTCCATGAGCTTTGCTAAAAGAAGTTGGGATTATGGGCCAGCCCATTTTTTTTTATAGTGGCTCGACATAATGGCTTCCTTCAAGTCGCTGTGACAACGGGCAAGTAACTGGTAAGTTACCTGTCAGTTGTCACTGCCATGCCGGCCCAACCCTAACCCCCCACGAGCTCCGGAGACCCTACTCACCAGCAGAAACACGACCCGGAGGTCATTTGGCTGCGGTATTCTATAGGGTGGAAGTCCATCCCCGGACGGGCAGCTCAATACGAGCGAAGATTCGCTATGCCCTACCTCTCTTAACATAGTCATGAACCAAACAAAAGGTGACTGAACCACTTTAGGTATAATCCTAAAATAGTTTTGTGCGCGTTTTTTGGCTTTCCGCAATGACATCCAATTGTGTATTTCAATAATCACAGCCACCGTTTATCTTGCAATAACCGAGTGTAAGGTAAGTGTCCCTATTACGGAGGTAGTCAAAATCGGTTCCTATTACGGTGGTATTTCTATTTTCGAGTTTTATTCCTATTTTATTCAGTATAAATGCACCAAAATGTATACTATTTATTCCAAATCTATTCCTTCATCAGTTGACCGAGTTTTGCAAGTATAGCACATATACAACACAACAAAATCAATCAATTAGTGTAACGACATCGATGTGAGAGAGGTTTTCATACAAACGCGCAACATCAAATGAAAGTACACCAATATTTATAAACTAAGTTTTTCGTATTAATAACCCGTTCAAGTTCGTTTGTGTGTTATTTATTGCATTTTCCTACTATTACAGCAGCTATTTAAATAGCTTAATTCATATTTTAAACACATTTTTACCCAAAAAAATAAGAAACAAAATACCACCGTAAAAGGATACAAATTTTATAGGTTGATCCTAATACGGTGGTATACCTCCGAATTAGGAAATATACTGGACATGTTTAATTGTTTATAACTTTTAATTTATTTACTTATTGAATTAGTTCCAAGTTTTATTGAAATAATCATTAATCTCTTAAATTAAGGACCATATTCTGCGGTATGCTATCTTTCTTAGAAATCTAGTTAAATATGAAAATTGTTGAGCATAAAATGTTGGTTTCTTAGAAGCGGTAAAATAAAAAGCTGTATTTTAATTGATCACAAATCGTTTATTTTGTATAACTGTTGACTAAAATTTAACACACTGAGCCAAAAAACTGTTATCGTGTGATTATGCATTTACACTCATTTGTTTATCGAAATTTTGATGGGTCAGAATTAGGAACATTATAACACGAGTAGTGTTCCTATTACGGTGGTAGTTATTTTCTGGTAACTCCGTATTAGGTTATATGGGTTCCTATTATGGCGTTATTCATAAAATATAAAATTTCAAGTTTTATGGTTCAGTAAATAAATAAAAAGTTTTCTTTAATGTTTTATGGATTCTTATTTAATAAAACCAAAAGCGATAAAAACTTAACAATGTATGTAAATAATGTTATTTAAAGAGAAGAATGCCCATCATAGTATGGAGAATAGTACAGTTGTGTTAAGTGTTGCATCAAAACCAAAGTTTTATTAGGTATCTAGAAAAAATATTATTACTTTTGACCTTTGAACCGGGGTATAAAACCTATTTTCCAAAAATGTAACATTTATACTTACTACGAGTAGTTTATTGTATATAGTAATAATAATTCGTTTCAACGAGATCTTTTTTAATACGTCACTGTTAGAATTTAGAGAGTGCTAGGTTCTGGAGAATAAGGAAAATTCAAGTGATTCATACATCCCTGCTATATTTGCAAATTTTATTAAAAGAGAATCAATGTTGTCAAATCAATGAATGAAAACCTTACTTTACTTTCATCACCATCATCAGCCTATTGCAGTCCACTGCTGGACATAGGCCTCTCCAGTTGTTCGCCATCTAAAGCAAACTTCTGGAGGACATACCCGTAATCGCCACGCTGGGCAGGCGGGTTGGCGATCGCAGGGCGTAGCTTCTTGCTCCGGTGACGCTGCTGCCCGTCATCGGCCTGTAGTTTTTAGCTACGCCTTCTATCGTGATGGTTTAACCGCCACCAGTCGGTTTGCCACAGCCTCGTTTGTTGTTCGGCAGGATGCACCACGGGCAGGTGAGGATGGCTTGGAACGATATATAGGTGATAGGTCGCTCACTTACATCCCTTACATACAATTTACTTTACAAACACATATTTTATATTATTTAATGTACGTAACATTATTTGTTTCTGACCCTCCGAATTAGGAACCGTTTACCGCCGTAATAGGCACTCACCGAAATTATACCTCCGAATTAGGAACAATCGACTCGGCTATTTAAATATTTTTTTTAAAAAAAACTAACATCTAGAGAAACACAAAATCAATAGAAATACAAAATATAATAACCACTTTTGACGATGAAGTGGTTTTGCACATTTAGAAATACTTACAAATGCTTATTTTTGTCTCCTAGTTTCGAATGTTGCGAAATACCTCCGTAATAGGAGCGTTTACCTTACTACGGAAGCCAACTGCGGTTTTTATGCTTGCAGTCATGTAATTCTCATGTCAGACAATCATATTCAATATTGTTTTATTGCCTTTTAAACGGACGAGGTGATGAGTATGAAATTAGATGGGCAGTATAAATCATATTTTTCCTTTTTTATATAGTAGGAAGCTAGTTTGAGGGTCATTTTGATGGTACGTGACGTGATTGCTTCAAAATCTTCAAATCAACTAAGGGAACTCAGGGATGGCATCTGTAGCTGGGGTTCAGACAACTGAAGGCTCTGTTGAGACCCTTCTTAGCACACTGTCCGTGTTTCTGGATTTAGAACAGGACCATCTCATCTAACTCCGTGGGTGCCGTAGAATACGACTAAGGGAATATCAGGATTACGCTACCCGTGTCCCTGCTACTTGCTGCCCACTGGCGACACAGGGGGGTTTATTGGGTATCATCATCATCAGCCCGTCTCAGTCCACTGCTGGACATAGGCCTCTTCTAATGTTCGCCACCTTGATCGATTTTGCTCCTGGCCTATAATGGGTATGCCCTCCCATTATGGGAGGTGTGAGTCCCACACACCATGCCGACTCCCCCCGAGGCGCCATTAAGGTGCCTAATACATTCCCCTCTAGAAAATAAAGGTGTAGCGACGATTTGCGCAGAATAGCTGGCAAGTGCTGGAGGCGAGAAGCCATAGAAACAAACATTTTCTTCACATACATGTTTGATGAGGATCCAACAGGCGACCACTGTATCAGAGACTGCGTACACTACCACTGACCCGAACTGGTCGTTGACAATATTTGTTAAGTGGAAGCGAGTAGACATGCGTTAAGTGTGTCCATGAAGAGACAGCTAACATGGAGACATACCAAACACTAAACAACTAAGGTCATCTCACGACGGCTGTCAAACAATGTCGCAACCTCCATTCAATTAATATTTGTATTACATTAGGTATAGCGTTGGGAAAACGAATCGGCGACACAATTATACCGGTCAAATGGGAAACAAATCTGAGCACATGACAATAGCGGCGTGGAACCAATTTGGGTCACTGTTTAATAACATTCGACGGTTGTCAAACTCGCCTCGGCTCACCTTGAAAGAGATACGGTTGCTGGCGTACACATCAAAGTCAAGTTACGTAGTAGATAGCAAAGATGCTGAAATTGCAGAAAGAGTAAAAAAGCAAAATGCACGCTATATAAGTCAGGCGGTACTATAGTGCTTCGGGTTCTATACCTTTTTTTCTAGAGGGGATTGCATCAGAAACCTTCACCTCGAATCCGGGGGGAGTCAGCTAAGTGTGACCACACCACACTCACACCTCCCAGAATAGGAGGGCATACCCACTAAGCCCTCTTGTGTTGCCAGTGGCAGCAACTTGCAAAAAATCAGATAGCGCCGAAGCATAGTACGACCGCATCTCTGCCTGCCCTGGCCAGCGGCAAATGACAAGCGGCCGGCACTCCTGGCCCCTACCCCCGACTCTGGAGAGCAATGGCCGGTTCTGAATCTGTAGGAATCCTAGTAGACATCTTAACGTGCTTTCCAACATACGAGATGTCCGCCAATGTCCCGAATCTGGAGCTGCTTCTTGACAGAAAGGCCCAGGAACAGTTTTGGCCCGACTCGGGGCTTGACCCCGCGGTGACTTGGTTTTTAGCTCGCACTTGCTGGATCAGTGAGCTCCCTTTCAAACATAACTGTGTACGCAAATACTGGTGCACTTTCTGTAATCAGATGGACGATAATTCAATTCGACCGGAAAAAGATCATCATTGCTATAGAGATACTAAATTGCTATTGAGTCATATAAAGCGTCTTGGCTTTTAGTTGGTGAAACACACATAGCAAGGCTCTAGCATATTTTTATTATCTATACAGACATGTTATGAAAATAGATGGTTGCGCTGAATTTGGAGCTTAATTATAGGTATTCATAATTCTCATACGCGAAATTACAGTATCAATGATTTCATCACGGACCTGCAACGATTCGTGAATGTTTCAAGGAACCTGTTCAGAGATCTATTGTACGTATGTGTACATAGCGCGGCTTTCATGGTGGCCTTTCTACGGTGTCGCAAGCTGTCTATCAAGTGCGGACAAGTGCTGGCATAGGTACTCGGAATAAGGACGACGTGACACAACATCTCAAGATATTCGGTCTTGAAAGCTTCGCGCTTAGAGGTTTCAGATGACGCAACTTAATGATACCTAAATCTTCCTTTTAAATATCAGACAACATGATATACATTGACCGCACCTTAGTCGCTGCAACATAGAATACCTACTGAAACGCATATATACGACAAATGAAGACGGTCTGTCGGACCGTGGTCCCCGAGAACGATCACGTAGCTTAGACGAAGTAGTTCCACTTTTTGCAGGGACAATTCTGTTTCTACAATCCGACCCCAAAGTAGGTAGGTTAGGAACCTATGCTATGGATATCTGAATCAAAAAAAGTAGCTGAAATCCGTCCTAATTTTAAAGTAACTCTGTCTGTCTACTGGACCGACTCAAATGAAATTTGGTACATAATATCCATTCATGATTAGTTGAGATATGAGATGATTAGAGTCTGAATAAGAACATAAGCCAAAAACAGGGTTATTGTCCATGCTGATGAAGTTGTGGGCACAGCTTGTATAATACATGGTAGTAGTAGTATACTAGGTAGTATAATATAGTAGGTACATAATGTCAACAACCAGGTAAAACTAAGCCACCGGTTAAAAAGCTGAAATCATAATACTCTCAAAGTCTACACTCCGAGGACACCCACAGAAAGAAACGAACCTGTGACTTTTTAATTCTACCGGTTAATATTCTCCGTCACCTCACGATAAGCAATATAATGTCATCTCTTTACTATCAATTTAACAATGTATTACACGTAAATAAGTTTTTTATAGCGCGCCATTCACGGCAGAGGTAATTAGGATGCTCGCGGCATAATCACTTGCCGCGGAAACTGCCTTAATGGCGCTGACATCTGTCACAGCCACTACACAGATAGGTTTGTTTATTGTCCATTCTGGGCTGACCTCTGGCGAGGTCTGTTTAGGTACTTGAGACATGTATCCTTTAAGGTTTCAATTGATACAAGTTGAAATACATTTCGTGCGTAGTTCCCGGGTTTAGAATAGAACCACCCAATCTCATCCCGTGGGTGTCATAAAAGACGACCAAGGGAATATCAGGAAAAGGGCAGCTAATGAATATGAAATATTTACATTGGTAGTACAGGGCGTGCCTAGAACACCCAGACTAATTGGGAAGAAATAGAATAAAGCTAGAGTTAAAAGCTAGATCTACATAAACTCTGATAACTATTTTGAGTCACATGGTTTTAGTTATAGATAGCTCGATGCCAGTTAAAATGAAACTAAAGCTCATAGTATCATTAGTTAAAAGGAAAAGGTATCATCAGTGGCAAAAGATAAACGGTAACAATATTTGTTCTGAATCGTTTGCCACTAATTTACAACTGCACATTGTTTACAAAAACAAGTCATAACTACCTAAATTATCGAATCACGATAATTATAACCACCATAACGGTGGCTAGTCTATAGGATTTTTCTTTTATTGACGAGTATCAGTGCCTTGATACTACGCTTATACAAAGCGGAAGATGCACGGAAAGATATAGCTTAATGATATGTTGACAGTTCTATAAAATTACACGTCACATGTGCACATACTTTCGTTCCATACAAAGCCCTTTGTTGGTTTATTAATAACTACAATAGACAAACCATAAACGGTATCTCAATACGATTATATTTACTTCGACCGATAACGGTGGTCTTTGACTCCAAAGATATTGCGGAGAAAATTGTAGTTTTATTTATTATCCTCATAATTAAATACTGTAGCTGTTCTCGGTAAATGTATAGATTGAATTTATACATCATTCATCTACGTTTAAAACTACAAGTATAATATATCTACTAATAAAACACACATTTGAAGTGTATGTTTGCAAATCATCATCACCATCTTATCACAGTCCACGGATAACGAAATCTCGAACCACGTGCAGATGACTGACATGATGACACGTGCAGAAGATGAGAGTGGCTTGAACCGAAAAGATGTTAGGTCGCTCCCTTCTATCCCTGTATCCCTCAAATGCAAAAAAGGCACAATATTATTTGATCTTCCAAATTCTTATCGATCTCACGATATCTATTAACGGCTTTTTATTCATGTACCTGATTTTTAAGGCTCTGATTTTCTGGCACTGTTGCAAGCGGCAATCTCACGGGATCACGACTGATAATGACCGTAAAGCTTTAAGCAGTACCTACATGATATTGATCTAAATAAATAACAAGTCCCTACTTTTAAAAATAAAACGGATAATTCAAGACCTAGGTACGTGTAGAGTTTGTGAAGCTAGCGCCTGTGGAGTCAGAGCGTGCAGACTCTTAATACTCTACTTATCTCTACTACTTGATTAAAAAGCTAGACTCGACATGAACTCTAACAAACATTACAGTCATGTTTTTTAATTGTTGGTATTTAGAATACAATAAAGTTTATGTGGTACTTATATTTACTTACATACAAAAATACTATGAGAACTTTTAATTTTTTATCAATTACCTAGGACCAGATGATCACGAATCACAGAAGGTCTCAGAACACTTAGATCCAAGCCTCCCATAAAGTAATCCATATAGACCCTAAAGTGACAAAGTGACGACCCACCATCCCTAAGTTTCCCTTGAACAATAACTGTCTCTCCCTATCTCTACACTTGTATGTCAATGTCTTTATTGATTGAATGAAATGTAACGACTTAAATCACATACCGTATCTACATTTGTAGCGATAAATTATGATGTATTATTTATTGTAATTAAATATAGACTAGACGTGTAATTTATGTGCCAAGATTACAAATGGTATGTAAGTAATTGTTTTTTAAATTACTTCTAATAATTATATACTTGATCGATTTCAAAGTTCAAGGCGAATTTCGAAATCTTAGAACTGTTACGCCTTTTGGTTTGCTTAGTGCAACGACGCTTGAAGGATAGGGTTTGCTGTTGTAAATTTTAAGTATAAGTACAGACGGTCACTCATCAACTTCGTTATCATCATCATTAAAAGCCCGCAAACGTAAAAAAAAAATATTACGCAGTCATGTCAAAAAAATAAGTTGATATAATAATAAATAGTAATTGATGTCAAAATGTTGATGTCAAAAACTCGTTAATACTCGTAGTATAGTACAATTCCTTACGTCGAGAATATTTAATTTTCAGCATTCATTTTTCTTCCACGGACTTGCAAACTCTATCGACCTCTCAGCCGCGGTATTGTTCCTAGTCCAGACCTATAAACATAGTTTTTTTTATAAGATGAGCTGTCAGTATGACCTCACTCCTTTTGATGGTAAGCAGTCGTGAGGTCCAAAGTTAGGTCGACAGGCATAATGGAACAAACCCATCGCACCTGGTGGGAGAGTACACGGTACGGTTTCGGGCCCAGTCGGTGTACTCGTATAGCCAGAGTTATCATGCAGTCTTGCATGGCGGTGGCAACTGACACATTGATTTGGTTACTTTATTTGTCCGTTGTTGCAGCGACTTGGGCTTATCTTCCGGTTTCCATCAAGCTTAGGGAAGCCATCCATCAAGGCAGGAAAATATATGTATAGTACAGGTAAATCATAACTGAGCCGAGTAAATACCAATGCGTACGCATCGCAAATACCTATTACGTGTCTACCCATATCCTGGTTATTATAAAACGTTTTAGTATTTTCTATATTGATTGCAAAAAGTCGCGGTGGTTGAAAGTAAACGAATATTATGGATATAAGTAAAGATGACATTGTTAAATCAACACTTTAAACCGCAGTTTGCTTAAAGCGTGTTATTTTAGAAAATGTTTTATGTATGCCTGACGCGATGGAGCAGTGGGTAGGTAAAGGCTAGTAATAGAGACCCTGGCTTCTCTGGTATCACTACATAGTATAAAAGAACTAGTTTTCGTTTCTGTCTGTCCCTATGTATGCGTACCTAAATCTTTAAAACTACGCAATGGATTTTGATACCTACGTTTTTTTAATAGATAGAGTGATTTCAAAGGAAGGTTTATATGTATAATACCGACGCGAAGCAAGGGCGGGTCGCTAGTAAGTAACAAATAAAGAATAAAACTGTCCTGACCGAATTTTGTACAGCAACCTATCTCCGGAGGGACTAGACAGATAGATAGATATTCTTTATTGCACAAAACACAGAGTAAATACAGTAAAGGTGATACAGACAGACTAGTGTGCAAGAGATATTAAATTAACGTGTGCAAGTTTGTGTGCACAAACACAGATGTACTTTCAGTTCTTTTACCTTCATAACCCGATGAGACGATAGTTCTATACGACCGAGGTGTGATCGGGATGTAGGAAAGCGACCCATCATCTATACTTATAATAAATCTGTAGAGAGGTCAATTCTGTACATAAAATATTTTTTCAAAATAACTATCAGGGGGTGATAAGTGATCGATACTGATACCAAAAATGCAATCAGTAAAATTTTTGTCTGTCTGTCTGTCTGTCTGTCTGTCTGTCTGTATGTTCGTTATAGAAAAAAAAACTACTGAACAGATTTTGACGAAACTTGGTACAATTATTCTTCATACTCCTGGGCAGGTTATAGGATACTTTTCATCACGCTACAATCAATAGGAGCGGAGCAGTGACGGGAAGTGTTGGGAAAACGCGAGAAATTTAAACCTGTATGTTTGAACGCGCATTACGCGAAAACTACTGCATAGAATTGAATGCGGTTTTCACCAATGTATTACTAGAGGTCTAACTTAAAACTTAGGCACAAGGTATAGATGGGTATTATATGGAAGTCCGTTATTTTTGAAACCCGATATCCACGCGAGCGACGCCGCTGGCACAGCTAGTCATAAATAACAGACGAGGCTCTGCCAACCGATTGGTGGCGGTATAATTGTCGCAGTCATCTGGTTGAATCGCCTATTCAATTGAATGACTAGCGCGTTCATTGAATGACGACATTTAATTGAATGCCTAAACGACAACTCGTCAAGTTATTTAATGACACGTTCAACGTCTTGACTGAACATCATTTTAGCAAAGTCGTTGAATATGTAAAAGCCGACCGTTTTGAAAATTCCGTGTAAAAATGTTCGTTTAGTTTTTCTTTAAAAGTAAAAATGAAAATAATAAATTCAATCAAATTTCCAATCAATATAAAGAACCATCACAATATAAAGTAAATAATATATGCACAATATTGAATAAAAACATTATAAAGGATTTTCCTTGTTACAAGAGTACCAGTTGAAAACCACAATTGGGGACGTCCCCCAAAACAAAGTTCAGAAATAACCAATTCCTAAATTGATTAGACTGCGATCTGCATCTCATGTGTTTTGCACATTTGTGGTAATTGATTTTGCAATTGAAATGTGTGAATTGAGGTAATAACACTTGTATGACTGGGTATGACTAAGGCAATTCCCCCCAAGTGACAATTGTCGTTGGGGGCGGCCTATCTCTAGCTGAGAACACTTTTTTTTTATAGTAGCTCGACATAATGGCTTCCCTACGCCTGATGGAAAGCCAAAGAGAAGCCCAAGTCGCTTTGACAACTGGTAAGTAACTGGTTAGTTACCTATCAGTTGTCACTGCCATGCCGGCCCAACCCTAACCCTCCACGAGCTCCGGAGACCCTACTCACCAGCAGAAACACGACCCGGAGGTCATTTGGCTGCGGTATTCTATATGGTGGAGGTCCTTCCCCGGACGGGCAGCTCAATACGAGCGAAGTTTCGCCATGCCCTACCTCTCTTATTTATTTATTGCGGGTATCGAGATTTCTGTCTGACCTGTACCTATTCTAGTGCTGTGTCAAGTAAATCCGGAGAGCCTGAGGCATATTTTGAAGGAAGGGCGAAAGAAATGTAAATCCGGTAAAGGATGGTACGGCAGTGCTTCCTTCGCGCTCGAGAAGATATTTTCATTTCATAAATGGATTTCCATGGTAAATATTAAGAAAAAGTAGTAAAAGCTTGTTGATTTGTGTAATCATGCTATTTTTGTACGAGTTTGGACCTCGAGGTGCACCTACACTGGCGAAGGTCAACGCCTAGCATGATGCAAGTTATGCAATCCCGCACGATTGGGCAATACGGACCAAGAACACGTTGACTTACTAATGAGTAGTTCCGCAGTAGAGATAAGTCAAAATGCTCTCAGGTTATACCTAAGGTCCTAAGGTTTTCTCATGTACCAACTTTATATGGCATACATATACATAAAGGATACCAGGGCCCCATATAGGCTGAGAACATAAATAGAAGATACTTTCTGTTTCATATTATCTATGTAAGGATGCTCGTCTCGGATGCGAGGCTGGAAGCTGTGCCGGCTGTGCCTTCTTCTGGGACAGTAAGTATCTGCAGCAATTCAGCAATGTAGCATGGAATACGCTAAATCAGATAAAGCCTATTCACTCTTAGTGTTAAAAACTCCCCTCTGGTAAAGAGGGCAGGGGCCAGAGGGCAGACGGCAACTTTAAGAAAATTTCAGCCTTTCGTTTTTGAAAGAAATCTTTCGTTAATGCGGACGATGACCTGTGGGATGTCAATTATTTATTTCGATGATGGAACAGGGCTGGTGGGATCAGTTTATGACGCTCTTCTACACGTTCTCTATGGTAAGGTATTTTATTAACGGCTAACAAACTGGTAAAACAGACGGCGGTGACCAAGATCCTGGAAATCCCAGCCATAACCATTAGTGCTTGATGAGGCACTAATGGATATGGCTAGGGAACTCTAAAATGTTTGGGTAGGCGAACTTTGGCATGGCCGCGGCGTCAGGGCCTAGCGGCGCCGGCGCAGGTCCGATGCGCCCGCGCACACACAGTGCTCCGCGCGCGCCACACGCACGCTCGCGGCTCGCTTACAATTTGTTGTTATTATGCCGGCTCCGTACTGACACTAGTTCTATCTTAGTTCCTATGTTTAATTGTCGTTCACGTATAAATACTTTTAGTGTTTTAGATTTTTTTTATGGTATTTTATGATTCAGTGTTTGCAATTAAAATCATGAGCAATCGTTTCGAGTGATAAATTAATTAAAATCGCTTAAGTTTAAAGAAAATGTGTTAATGTAAAAGTTTCGGGATTAACTAACAGTTTACAGTTGTGACAATCTAAAACAGATTCTTTACTTTTGAAACCTGGTTTGCAAAAGGATTTCTGAAATGCACTTACCGGTTGTATTTAATCATTGCATTTAAAAGCTTAAATAGATCAAATTGTTTACTCGCAATCACAAACTTGGAATCTATACATGCACTTCTGCAGCAAACTAAAGTTGGCTTGCTTAAGACTTACGCGTAAACTTAAAAAATCGTTCCCAACTGAAGTGAGTACCAAGATGTCAAAGAAGGTGGAGGATGGTTCCGTACGAGGCAGCTCGGGCGTGGACACGGAGGCGCTGATGGCGGAGCTGGGGCAGTTCCGGCGGTTCCACATCACCACCTACGCGCTGCTGGCGCTGCCGGTCCTGGCGGCCTCTCTGTACGGCATGACCTATGTGTTCTTGGCGGCTGATGTGCCTTACAGGTAAGCCTATAACTAGTTAGACCTGGCTGCTCTCCGAAACTCGAAATCTGTGTACTCGTATGCATGGGCTGGTCTAAAATCCCTCATGTTATGGATGGTTAGTTACTATTGCTATTTCAATTCCTCCAGGAACCCCAGCAGACCATTCAATCTGCCTCCAGGAGTGTGTCAAGCTGTCAACAAGCACGCTCTGCCCCAAGGTTGACCGAGCTTATGGTCTCTACTTTTTCTAGCCATTTTCCATTATTTGGTGTCATACCTCGTTCTGCGGCTCTAGCACAGTCTGTCCTGTGTTGTCAAAATATTTCCTTGGACTCTAAGTCAGTAAATCAGCACTCGTACTAAGAAGTATAGTAAATCTTACAGCCGAACCATTAGCCTGTGAAGTCTCTTGGGTCTTAAACGGGGTGTTTAGCGGCACTTATGCAGGCCGTCACAGTGTGATCGATCCCTGTTACACTAACTGGGCGTGATGCAGATCGCTTACATTTTTTTTGACTTCATCATCAGGTAAGACGCGGGAAGTCTTTGGCTAATATTGTTCATCGGGTAGTTCACTAGCTTTCTCTACTCTTTTACTCCTATTTTATTATTTGGCAGTGCCAAGACCTGTATCACAATATGATCTTAGGGGGTACCATGACCTGTTGACCAAACTGTTTTATATACCAGTGCATTCTCTGTTTGTTCACTCTCATAGACCGATGGAACATTTTGGAAACTTTGTCAAATCGTTATCGCAAGCAAAGCGGCGGGCAAAAGTTAGTAAAATTTAACACTTTATTTGCTTATTAATATCTAATTCTGAGCTCGTAATATAACTAGTTTGTTAAGTTGCGAACTACGTCAGAAATCGACTCAAAATGATAAATAAGTAATCAAATTATTTTTATTAATTTACATAACAAATAATAAAATTAATATGCGATTAAATCAAGCCAATATAATAATGTTATGATAATAAATCACTTTTTTAATGTTAATCAAAATTAATGGATGGAGTTGTATGGTCCTAATCATACTTGTATACTAATGTTATGAAGAAGAAACATTTGTTTGTTTCTATTGTATACCTACCTAATAAGGCTATAAACTACTGGATAAATTATATAAGCTACATCTTCACTATTAATATAGGGTATTATTTTAGTTTTATATGGTCTCAGGCTGAAAAAATCTTATTTTGCAATCAAGTTGGAAGAAAAATCGCTAACATATAGGTAGCTTAACTAATAAGTTGACTTAATGTGGACTTAAGTCCCGGGAGAAAATGGGTTAAGCATTTTTTAATTGCTTATACTTGTTTAAAAAAATAAATGAAGATAATATTAAGGGTATTAATTAGAGTTCCTTAGATGTTACAATTAGATAATTAGAAAAACCAATTTTTCATTAAGTTTTTTTCCAAATGCGTTGTAGGTACGAGTAAATAACAAAAGTCAACAGATGTCATTAGTTCTAATGCATAGACATTACAGATCTATGGTCTAATGTGGTTTGTTCGTGATGTTCTGCGATAATTATCGATTATGGTCGTTGTCGTGGATCTACGTGACGTCAATGGGAAGAACAATGGAGGTGGAATGTATTCGACTTAATTGAGGCGCGGGAAAATGGTCGAACGGACACGCGTCGTTTATGAAGGAACATACTTTTGGGACCAATCTACTGCTGAACGTAGGCATCCCCCAGAGAATGCCAACCATACCGGCCTTGGGAGATTTTCTTCTATACGATGCCGGTCACCTTTCCTAAGTTTAGTCCATCACAAAGGAGGCGTCTACTCTCACACTCCGCTTGCATACAAGAGGTACCCAATCTAGGACCATTTTACTCCATCGTTCATCCTCAGTTTTTAGTGCTCAGTAATTACTTACACAAGCCAAAGTCTCTTCTTGAGAACACGTATGCATTTGTCACTACCAAAAACAAACTCTACCTACTTTTGAAATAAGAACTTTATTATATTCAAGTTTAAATATTTCCCTGTATTGATGTGAACCCTATTTTGAAATATCTAATGTATGTAATTAGGTACCTGTGTATTATTTACTAAAGATTATTTGACTTTGAAATGTTAAGGTGCTTTAAGAAATTCCGCTAAATTGATCATCGTTCACGGATCTTCCTCCAAAAAAAGTTTAAAGCAAGCATTGTGGTTTGATAAAAAGTGTACACAATGAGTTTTTTATTTGTTCGAGAGCACCGTCGACGGGGATCCACAAGAAATGCCGAGGATAAAGCAGAGAGGAAAATTGACAAAGACAAACAACTGACAATGTGATTTGTCTTGGCTGTGGTGCTTTTTGTTTTGGTCTTGTCTTTGGTTTAGAGTTCAGTTTGTTAGTAGGTAGCCCGACTGGTATTTTACTAAATAAATATCAAATTCAAATATCAGACCCAAAGTTGTTGTAGAATCATACTCGTATACTTATAAAGTAACGGCAAACTATAACTTTTTACAGAATGGGTTCCGCCTAAAACATATGATCGACTCTACCTGTAGAACGAAAAGTTACGGATGCAATGTCTTTGATTGGCGTTAGTGTAGTGTAATAGATGCCTTTTAATGTTAACATTTAATTAGGAGAAGCTACGCCCTGCGATCGCCAACCCACCTAACCAACATGGCGGGTATGGGTAGAGCCTCCAGGTATTTGCCCAAAGTGGCGACGAATTGGAGAGGGCTACGTCCAGCAGTGGACTGCGATAGGCTGATGATGATGAATATAATAAATAATCAAAGGATGTCGCAAGCGCCGCGCGCAGCATCCTACGCGTCTCCTCCGCTGTCGTAGCAGTTTCCGTCCGTCCTCCGACTAATTTCCCTCAATTCACCGTCCGCCTTGAACCAGTGCGTATGCGCATAACTAATAAGGACCGGCCACAAATTGGGTCACCCACCGACTCGACTATTATAGCTTAGAATTGTAAGACTTGCATACAATTGCAATACAGATAAACATAAAATCACTACATAGTATAAAAAAGCCGCTTTTCGTGTCCGTCCCTGTGTCTGCAATTGTGCATGGATGTTTAAAACTACGCAACGGATTTTGATGCGGTTTTTAATGGGCACAGTGAAAGGTTTATATGTTTAATATAAAGTAGTAAAGTAGTGTAATATAAAGTAAATCTTTATTCGTATAGAGTTGAATCAAGAATTTATAGATCGTTAATATAAATGATATGATTTGTTACTTACAACTATCGGCGTCCAAAAAGTTGCCTCTATCGAGAACAACCGACAAGAAACTCGATAGTTATTTTATATTGGCTCCCGATCCAGAGCTCATTTGGCTGCGGTATTCTATAGGCCAGGCACCCCCAGGTCCTTACCCGGCCGGGCGGCTAAATTCGAGCGAAGATTCGCTATGCCCTACCTCTCTTACTACTTAGTTACTCTTTAAGGCACTACAAAAGGCTCCTACTAGGTACTATTAGGAATTATAGGTAAATAGGAAGACACAGATTCGCATCTAAACGACTTTAAGTAGGCCTAAACTGGTGTATAGATGCGAGGCCTGGACATTAAGCCTAAAAGAGGAAAATAAACTAAGAGTAGACAGACAACAATGTTTAATTCGGCCCTGAACATAAATAAATATCTACACTTAAGATAAATGTCAAATTAACTGATAACTTATGGAGGAAGTGCCCTAGATATGGCCGGTGTTTAAATAAACTTATGTACATAGTGTGGTTTGCCTCATAAAATTATGTCACGGTAGGTTATAATGTATGGTTCCAAGAATTGTACGATCCTTCCTATAACTGATATTTCCTTATCATAGCTTCCGTTTGAAGGGATGATGAAGATCGTGCCTGATGTAATCGTTACGTCAGCGCAACTGCTGTTAAGAGCTCATTTTAATAGTAACAAATTGTCATACGTCGCGAGTCTTGAAGAGAGGTAGGGCATAGCGAATCTTCGCTCGAATTTTGCCGGCCATCCGGGGAAGGACCTCTACCCTATAGAATACCGCAGCCAAAGCTCGTGGGGGGTTAGGGTTGGACCGGCATGGCGGTGGCGACTGACAGGTAACTCACCAGCTACTTGCCCGTTGTCATAGCGGCTTGGGCTTCTCTTTCGCTTTCCATCAGGCGTAGGGAAGGCATTATATCAAGCTACTATAAAAAAAATACACTGTCAGAACGTCTGGGGCAAAGTGGTTAAAGTCGTTGATTCTCATGCGGTAGGCGGCGGTTCAAAACCCGCACTAATGAAATTTGACATCTAAATATACAAGTACGTACGTGGTCCCGTGGGAGTCGTAAAAGACGACTAAGGGAGTAGGTATCAGGAAACGGGCAGCAGCTACAATTTGTGTTCCTCATGCACCTGCATGATATTAGGTACTGCCAATACAAAAGACTCTGCGGTTGCTACTGTTTAATTTCTTGGCAGAAATACTCAGCCGATTTTTAGCCGAACCCAAAATTCGCACCCGGAATCTATTGATTGATAGGTGGAACTCAGTACCACTACATCAATAAGGTAGTAAAGTATCATTGTACTCGTAGTCGGTGCATTCATATGACCTTCTCTGATGGCACCTAGACGCAAGCTAATTTTAGAAAACTTGATATCCTTGAGACAAATAAGGCTTATTTGACCTATAATTTCGACAAAGTTTTAGAGGCATAATTTATGTTTGCATTTATATTTTCTTATGACGATTTCTCGTTTCATCCGGTCGGATTAAAATAGGAAACGAATTACGTCATAAAATTGTGGCGAAACTACGCCTGATATTATTTTTAACCAAACATTGGCTAAGATTTTGGATTACTTGATACAGATAGATTTGGACCTGATCTGCCTTTCGATTGATTCAGAATTGATAATAAAGGAACTTTGTAATTAAAATCAATCAACATTATTATCAGATTGCAAACGTCCACTGCTGGACATAGGCGTCACCAAATGACAATTAACAATTGGGGGATTTACTTTATTCAATTAAAACAATATGTAATAATGATTTACATAAAGCACAATGTAATGTACCTACTATTATAGAGTGAATATAATTTCACTTATCAGAGAAATTCTCACGAGCAAAGCCTTAGCATCTAGAATTCTAGATATTCTCAAGTCTACTTGCTCCTTGCTTGCCTTCGATATATCACTGAAAACTTCACCCATTAATAGTTAGAACGTTTAGAAGATATCACCTAGCCGTTTAAGTGTCGTTTGGCTGTCGTTAAACAAATGAAGTAATGAGGTATTTCCTGCCGCAACAATGGTGCAGCAATTAGGCGATGCCATTAGCGGGTACATAGCCTTGGCCACGTGTGCAGATAAGTCTGTAGCTCTGCATGAGGCTGCGCCGGCGGCTGCGCTGAGGCGAGCGTAAAATGGCTATTAGGTACGAGTCACTTGTGCACTTCACACACGTGATGCATGTACTTTTTTATAGTAGCTTGACACAATAAATAACCGAAGACATACCACGCTGGGCCACACATCGCTATCTAGCCCCAAACTAAGCCGAAGCTTGTACTATGGGTACTAGACAACTCATTTTAACTTACTTAGATACATTTTTTTGTTAATAAGTACATTTATACATAGAAAACATCATCATCAGCCTAATGCAGTCCACTGTTGGACATAGGCCTCTCCAGTCATTCGCCACTTAGGGCAAACATCTGGCAGATATACCCAGAATCGCCACGCTGGGTTGACGATCGCAGGGCGTAGCTTCTCGCTTCGCTGACGCTGCTGCCGTCATTCGCTATAAAAAAAAAAACTTAACCGTAACGACTTACGGTTCCGAGAGCAACAGTGCTTACCGTAGGGTCGAGGGCTTTTTATAGTAACTCGACGAAAAACGCATGATGGAAAGCGAAAGAGAAGTTCAAGTCGCTGTGACAACTAGCAAGTAACTGGTCAGTTACCTGTCAGTTGCCACTGCCATGCCGGCTCAACCCTAACCCCCCACGAGCTCCGGAACCCTACTCACCAGCAGAAACACTGCGGTGTTCTATAGGGTGGAGGTCCTTCCCCGGACGGACGGCTCAATTCGAGCGAAGATTCGCTATGCCCTACCTCTCTTAAAGAGGCTTTTTACTTGTGAAGTTGTCGTAAAAGAGTGGTCGGTGCAAGCTGATGATGATGATTTATTACGACAGTTGCGAATATCTATTTCGTAAATGAAACTTTTTGTTATATGTAAGTAGTTAAATGTAATTGAGATTACTGTGTACGACGTACGAGTATATTTAGATAACCAAAAACAGATAGAATCACGTTTAGGTTATTCGTCGCATTGAACACAATAAGACCGTGACTTATCTCATAACAGAGTTTAGGTATTATTCAGAAAATACCTAATGCCATACCCTAAAAGACTCTATGTTCTATACTAGTTATAAGTTGTTTGATTAGTATGAACATGGTTGAAAATAAATCAGTATGAATAAATACGTGCCATTGACATTGATTAATATTATATCACCGATCACCGGCCTGCAAACATCCACTGTTGGACCTATGTCTTCCCCAATCATCCAGAATTTTTAAAAGGCCGGCACCGACCCTAGAACTCGATTTGAGTTGCCTTAGGCAGTGTCGACTGCTTACCATCAGGCATCACATTTGCTCGTCTGCCGCCACTTGCATAAAAAAATCAAAAGTGTCATTTGACGGGCTTTTTTCGCTTTCTAGCAGGCGAGAGGACACCACTATACTGTTCTACTATAGAGGTATAATCATTAACTATTGTTGCAGATGCCTAATACCGGAGTGCGAAACAGCCAACAATACGGAGTACAGCCCTCCGTGGCTGGAGATGCCGCTGGAGAAGAGGGACCGGCGGTGCTCCCGGCGGCTCCTAGACCCCGAGAACGGCTGCACCAAGACCTCCTTCGAGGAGGAGCTGCGGCCCTGCGACCAGTGGTACTACGCCTCGAAGGACACCATCGTCGCTGAAGTGAGTGCAAATGTTAAACTTCGTTTTTCCTTTTTTTATATTAGCTCAACAAAATGGCTTCCCTACGCCTGATTGAAAGCGAAAGAGAAGCTCAAGTCGCTGTGACAACTGGCAAGTAACTGGTCAGTTACCTGTCAGTTGCCACTACCATGCCGGCCCAACCCTAACCCCCTACGAGCTTCCGAAACCCTACTTACCGGCAGAAACTAGACCCGGAGGTCATTTGACTACGGTATTCTATAGGGTGGAGGTCCTTCCCCGGACGGGCAGCTCAATTCGAGCGAAGATTCGCTATGCCCTACCTCTCTTAGAACTTACTTGCTACCAAACCCTTGCCCCATCTCATCCCGTGCGTGTAGTAGGAGACGACTAAGGAAATTTCAGCGTTCTGTAATCTATACTTATAATAAATCTGTAGAAAGGTCAATTCTGTACATGAAATATTTTTTCAAAATAACTATCAGGGGGTGATAAGTGATCGATACTGATGCCAAAGATGCAATCAGTAAAAAATTTTTCTGTCTGTCTGTCTGTCTGTATGTTCGTTATAGAAAAACAAACTACTGGACAGTTTTTAACGAAACTTGGTACGATTATTCTTCATACTTCTGGCAGGTTATAGTATACTTTTCATCACGCTACAATTAATAGGAGCAGTGACGGGAAGTGTTAGGAAAACGGGAGAAAATTTTATCTGCATGCTTGATTGCGCATCACGCGAAAACTACTGCATGGAATTAAATGCGGTTTTCATTCATAATTGCTAGCGGTCTAACTTAAAATTTAGATACCATTTTATGGAAGTCCGTTATTTTTTAAATCCGATATCCACGCGTGCGACGCCGCCGGCTCAGCTGTGAGTGAGTATAAATTAAAATTCAAAGAATGATATGCAGTATTATGTAGATTAAGTTACAAAGAAACGGTAAAATGTATGAATGACGGTAAAATATCCTATTGAGTTTAAATACGGATTATGTGTACAGGTGTTAGGAATAACTAAGTAAAGCAAACAATGATTGTGTTATAAAATGTTGTGCCGATGATGAATACCGATGTTGTTATGTTTGGACGGAATTGTCACAACAACAAAGGAATAACTTTGTCGTAGTGAAAGTATCGTTCAGTCAACGCGTTTAGACTCTTTAATTAGGTAGAATGAATACGTTCTCCCTTTGATCGAGTACGGGTCGATCCGGTTCGAAGGACCAGAATATTACAGACCCAATGAGCTGCTCTACACTCCATACATTTCACATTTAGTTATAAATTGTTAAGTAGGCGTCCATCAGGCGCTGAGTGGCCATTATGCGGTGCTACTATAAAATAAGTTGATGTTTATTCATTTGGTATTCATTTCTATATGCTTCTTAGCCCCTATCGTAGTAATTAACAGAAAATTACTCTATTATAGTAACTCAAAGATATGCTATATTATGATATGCTTGTACTATGGGCACTAGACAACAGATAAACTTGCTTAGATATTTTTTTGTAAATAAATACATACATATTTATTATACATCTAGTCGGCGTTTAGTCGACAATAGCTCGTTCAAAGCGAATGGGTGGTGATCGGTTTAGGCTATGCGACCTAGGTCGAGCGCACCGACCTGACCTCAGGGTACCGGTCCGAGTCATTTACATGCGCGCCGTGTCCACTGCGCGCGCGCACGCTTCCGCTGCGCACTGCGACGCGCATTTCCGCCTTGCACTGGATATTTAGGAAGAAATTGAGATTTTATTCGTCTTCTTTTTTTTCACGTGTCAATGGGAATCCAAATTCAATAGAACCCGCCCAAAACTATGCGATCTAAACACCGCTATCGGTTGCCTCATGTCCTAATTGTGCATATGGTGTGCGCAAAAGTCGTCATCGTCATCAGCTTGTTGCAGTCCCCTGCTGGTCACAGGCCTCTCCAGCTGTTTGTCACTTAGGGAAAACATCTAGAGGATATACCTATAATCGCCACGATGGCGATCGCAGGGCGTAGCTCCTCGATCCGGTGACGCTGCTGCCCGTCATCGGTCTGTGGTATTTAGCTACGCCTTTAATTGTGATGGTTATGCCGCCACCAGTCGGTTGCCAGCGCCTCGTTCTTTATTCGGTAGAATGCATTACGGGCAGGTGAGGTTGGTTTGGAGCGAAAAGATGATAGGAGCTCCCTTACATCCAAAAGTCTTCAATTACAAAGTGAACTGTCAAATCGTATACAAATTTCGATGAGTGTCAGCTATTACGGAGCGCAGTCGGCCGTAGCGGTGACGACTCCATACATTGCCGTGACTTAGCCTGTGTCATGGCCGCAGCTTTAGGTCAAACTAACACGAAATTGTACCTATTGTTGATATAAATGGTCAAAAATGTATGCGAAAAGACTCGATTTAGTCCAAACTAATCCCAGTCTATCAGGCCACCATCTACTGTTGGGACTAAGACCCAGCCTTGACTTGACGTAAAGCCCAGTGTGGCATGTCTTAGGTTATTTATTTATCATTATTGCACACAAAACAAATTCTTAGAATTAGACGAAGAATCTCTTCCAGACAACTAACACAAAATCATCGTTATCAAAGTAGGTAGGTAGTATATTCCCCTTCGTTATATTAGAAGATTTATTTTAAAAAGTAGAATATTTTTCAACAACGAGTCTTATTTCCACGGCGTGCATTGCACTGTACAAACACATAGTAATTAGTAGGTACTGTGTTCTCATAAAAAGCGGAGTTTTATTTTTTTAGAGTTGATGGACTTGACATTGTTCTGATTGTTTAAAAGCAGTTAAAATATTTATTTTGTCTTGTTTTGTCATTTCAAGCCGGATTTTGCAATCATTTAACGAACTATTTATTTGTACAATTTGAATTTGAAATGTGTTTTAGAATAATTTAATAATATTAACAACTAGCTGTGCCGGCGGCGTCGCCCGCGTGTATATCGGGTTTCAAAAATAAAGGACTTACATAAATTCATCATCATCATCATCAGCTTATTGCAGTCCACTGCTGGACATAGGCCTCTCCAGTTGTTCGCCACCTAGGGCAAAGGGATAAGCGATTTGCATTCCTTATCGGCGCCGTAAAGAACACCCATCTCATCGCGTGGGAATCGTAAGAGTCCCCTAAGGCCATTCCTGAGGTTTCATCTTCTCAGCCGATGGTAGAAATATATATTGTGTGTTGCTTAGCAAAGTGAGCATTAGGTGTATAGCCAAAGCTATCTCATAGGCCACCATGGCTGGCGACTGATCAACCTGATCAGCTGTCCATTTCCACAGCACACACACGATGGTATACTTATCATTCTCCTGCTCTTATCCCGCTCTAAGTGGGGTCTGCTCAACGTGTTTTCACCTCCCCCTCTCCTCTATCAGCCGTCATCTCCACGCTCACACCTTTGACACGCATATCTTTTCTCACACAGTCCATCCATTCCTTTTTCGGTCTTCCTCTTCCTCTATATCCTTCCACATTCATACTCACTACTCGTCTCGTTACATGCTTTTATCCCTCCTCATAATGTGCCAAGCCATTCTAATCTGCTACTATTGCACATACACGCATGCTATTTTCCATAACGATATACCACCATAAAAATAAACAATAAGTATTTGCTTAGTAGATATAGATTTATCTCAAAAACAATAGATGCAAATTTATTTGAAATAACTATAGAGGCCTAGATTTATTGATAGGTAGCTGCTCAAAGTCAGTGATCTATAAGTAACATAGATTTATAAGACAACGAAGAGATAATGTCCATTTGTTTCTAGCAAAACATATATTTACATTATAGAATTTATACGTTTGACGCATGACCATGAGGCATAACGGATTTCAATCCAATTTCAGTTTTATTTATTTCTTATTGTTTCTCATTTTTGCTGTAGTCTGTAGTGAACCATAGTCTTTGTTGTCTTTTGAACCATAGGGTTGTGGTTGTGGGTTCGAAATCTCAAAGAGAACACCGATGCGTTCTGTACTGAATTTATTCACTTGCATATCCGATAGGATGACGATTTGACATTATTGAGTCAGGCATCATTAAGGCAAACGGCTTAATTTTCTTGACTGGTCCGATGACTCATTTGGTAGTGACCCATGCGTCCTGAATCAAAGTGTACGATTCCCACCAGGAACAAATATGCGTGTGATTGAACATTTGTACCTATTTCTTCCGTGTCAGGGTGTTTGTATTTATATTTAAGTATAGGTACTTAAATGCGAGGTATCTCCGTCGTTTTGATACACATAACACAGGTGTGCTCAAGCAGCTTACTTTGGGATTGAAGCAATGTAATAATATCTCCATGATAAGTTTTGTCTGATATTTTATTTGTATCTGGTGCAAGCGATCTTTCGGGTTTGGAGCTGTAAATTCATAGTTGAGATGGAATTTGAAGCCATTAGATTAAAGAGGCCTGTTGGTACAAAAAATACATCGTATTGAGTCATTATGAGGTGTACAATGTCCGTCGCATTTATTTTTTATAGCAGCATAAACATTATTTCAAAGTTGACGGACGAATTTCGGTAATGGTTCGGAATGAACAGGTATGTCATTACCACGCCGTGATCCACTTCCTCCCATTGTTGGTATTACGCAGTTCTGTTATTGTGGGCTTTAAATTTGTAGCAGGTTGTATTAGTTTAGGTAAAGCTAACGAGTGTAAAGTAAATAAGCCTTTATATTAATAAACATGGAGTCTTAGAACAGATGTCTTATGCAAATTAAGATGTGATGTTCTCTATTAACACAATATTCATACAACCATTAGGAAGGGTCAAATCTGAACGCCTATACAAATAAATAACAGACAATATCACATACATTGACCGATACTAGCTTAAGAACTTGTTTTGTGGACATCGAAATCAACGAGGATTTTTTCTTCTAAATGACTACGAGATAGTCTCGGGGACCTTGGAGGAACAGAAGGCTCTAGTGGTACAATCAAGGAAGGTACCATAAGTATATACTTATTTATAACTAGCGACCTAACCCGGGCTTCGCACGGATGTAATACTTTAATATGCGTAGGTATATTATACGCGTAAACAAGAGGAGTCTTGAATCCCTCTATCTATTAAAAACTGCATCAAAATCCGGTGCTTGGTGGTTTTAAAGGTATAAGCATACATGGGGATATACAGAAAACAAAAGCGACTGTGTTGTATACTATGTAGTGATTAACACTCAGATACCGAACGAACATAAAATTCATGTCTGAAGTAATAGTCCTGGGTGGGGATCGAGTCCACGCTCCTTGTTTCAGAAAGCAGGGTCACTGCTAAATCCCACCGCGCCGATCTAGTCAGATTGTCAAACATTGTATGTGCATTTTAGGTATACCTACTTGAAAGTTCTTGGCTACTAAGCATATCTATTTCCCCTGGATTCGTCGACGTATAGCGGTTGCGGTTTTATTTTTTTATTTTTATAGTGACTCGACATAATGGCTTCCCTACGCCTGATGGAAAGCGAAAGAGAAGCCCAAGTCGCTGTGACAACGAGCAAGTAACTGGTTCAGTTACCTGTCAGTTGCCGTTCCAACCCTAACCCCCCACGAGCTCCGGAAACCCTACTCACCGGCAGAAACACGACCCAGAGGTCATTTGACTGCGGTATTCTATAGGGTGGAGGTCCTTCCCCGGACGGGCGGTTCAATTCGAGCGAAGATTCGCTATGCCCTACCACTCTAACACATCAGATAGAAGAGCCGCTAGTCCGTCTGCCACCTATAGCAGTAAATATGTTTTAACAAACAATAAACTATTATTACAAGCTGATAATGTTTCGATTGTATCGTTAATACGTGTGAGGCGACACGTACTCGAGCGGACTCGGAACGGCTCGTCCGCTCATTGAGGCTTTGATTGTTTCATAACATCTTTATTATTGGAGATCATGATTGTTCTTTTGGTAGTCTGTCTGTACGAACTGAAGTGTCATAATAGCGATTCGCTAAATACAGGTCTTCGCTTGCATTGGTAACATGAACAGATATTTATTTCATAGTAGCTCGACATAATGGCTTACCTACGCCTGGTGGAAACCGAAAGAGAAACCGGTACCAGTTACTTGCCCATTGTCACAACGGGCCAGTAACTGGTCAGTTACCTGTCAGTTGCTATTGCCAGGCCGGCCCAACCCTAACCCCCCATGAGTTCCGGAAACCCTACTCACCGGCAGAAACACGACCCGGAGGTAATTTGGCGGCGGTAATCTATAGGGTGGAGGTCCTTCTCCGGACGGGCGGCTCACTTTGAGTGAAGATTTGCTATACTCTACATCTCTTGCTCAACTTTTATTGTTTTGGGTGACAAATGATGCTGAATGACAAATTATTGTTTTGGTTACTTGTCCGATGCCGTAGCGACTTGGGCTTTCATTTTGCCTTTGATCAGGCGAAGGGAAGCCAAGGTGTGCTATGTTAAAACATACATTTAAACAAATTAATATCATGTTGGTAGGACCTTACTATGTAGCCTAATAGGTATGAATGCAGGTACTCGGCATACCAGTTCCACATCGGTACGGATTTCCACTTAGTTTCGGATTAAGTGAAGTGGATAAAGTGTAACAGACTAACAGCTGATGTATTGTGCAATCCGCGAGTGACTCGCCACGCCCGACTGCGCGCGCGCATAGCACTGGGGTAGGGTTCGCACTAACAATATTTATTTGTGTAAACAAACTTGTTACACCCTCCTAACTGAATTTATGATATAGCGGCAATCTTCACGGAGACTAGCCTGTATGGATGAAAGTGTATAAGCGTGTGCGCAAACACATGCACTCTCTGTATCTGCACATTCACATTCTGATGGGATTCACACTTTTACATCACGGGAGGGAGATTAAGCGACGCACCAACACTTTAATGTGCTTTACGCTGCACAGGGGTTAACTTTGGGGCTGTTACTGAGTAATTAACAGTTCTTAATAGAAAAATCCAATAACTGAAACATGGCCGAAATGTCAAGCAGTAAGACGCTTT
The DNA here is from genome assembly GCA_031163375.1 of Conogethes punctiferalis. Lineage (NCBI taxonomy): Eukaryota > Metazoa > Arthropoda > Insecta > Lepidoptera > Crambidae > Conogethes > Conogethes punctiferalis. The sequence continues at coordinate 18,223,672 of CM062086.1, read as the reverse complement.
TCAGTCTTACGCTATGTCCAACAAATATCAGCATGCGTGATTTTACGTCCATTGATCTCATAAAGTAATACAAGCTTGAAAAGTACTAGTTGTCAACCCTAGCCCCGCCTCATTGCGCATTCACGCATCACGGGGCACCCTTGATTTATTTAGAGATTCGCTGTGACGAGTCATCAAAAAAGCAGTGGTACCAATTACAGCGATTCGTGGCCCAAATCCACCACTGAGTATGACATGACCTTGGGTTACCACCCAATTTGATTCTCCAGTAACAGCGAATGATAATTATGTCACAACCAAAAACAATAAACTTTTGGGTCAACGTAAAGAAAAGATTAAGGGAAGTAAATATATTTTTTCGATTTATGGAGGAAGGCCGGAAACTATGTTTTTCCCTTTTACTGTTTTAAATGAACAGATCGGAAGTCGAACCGGAACCTTCGTATCTTCCGCGCTTTACACGAATGCCAAAATAATGTGCATATCGAGGACATTGAAGAGGAAATTTAAGACAGTTTTGATACGTGGTGTGAAGTTTTTATTCATCATCCGCCCTCGTAGTCCACTGCTGTACCCAGGCCTCTCCAGTAGAATATAATTTATTTGGTAAAAGTATGGTACAAAGATAATAGTTCGCCACTTTCATTAATTTTAGGCTTCTCGCACCCAGCAAGTTTTTATTGCATGTCATAAACTCAAATAACATTCAACTGACATGCCTTACCTTCCAGCTAATCTGTGAGATCCTTGCGAAAGTTCATCGTAAAGACATTTCGTCGAAAATTCCACTTAACAATAGGTGTTACTTTCAATCCTAACTTTCCCCTTATGATTACTTAAAAGGCCGGCAGCGACCCCAGAGCTCGACCTGAGCTGCAGATGTCCATGGGCGGTGTCGACTGCTTACCATCAGGCATCACACTTGCTCGTCTGCCGCCTCTTGCATAAAACTTAAATCATTGACTACCCTGAGTCCCGTTTTAGTAAGAGTAATCGTTCCATTGCAGTTCAACCTGGCGTGCCAGGACTGGAAGCGCACCCTGGTGGGCACGGTGCACAACATCGGCATGCTCGTCTCGCTGCCCATCTTCGGGTACATCTCGGACAGGTAAGGCTTTAAAAATAGTTCAACAGTTCCAGACACTATTATACGAGTTAGAAATGTTCAAGATTACGTGAGCTATTATCAGGAATAATCAGTAGTGTCTGCCTATCCAGCACTTCTTTCCACTACACACCCGACGCAATTTACAATCATAGATAATATACGCAGTTGTATTCTTATACAATACAACTTTATATAGTGCTAGTCTCGTATTAGATACTAAGGGTTGATATCCTGCCGTTTAAGAGTGAGAGCCTTCCTCAAGTCGCGAGTGCCTTAAGGGTTAGAGCTGTCCAAAAGAGATGAGAGCCTTCCCCTATTTGCCAACCCCAATGTCTGATGATGATAAGTCTGTCCTGCTGGCTATCGTTGTCTTTAGAAAACAAAAACTAGATACTCACATGAAATATTGTCTAATGTTTATGTTTGTAAAGCCAATACTAACAAGCCGTTCCCTCTCGTTCCAGATGGGGCCGTAAGAAGGCCCTGATCATGAGCTGCACGCTGGTGGGCGCCATCGGCTCGCTGAAGGCGTTCTCCATCTCCTACGAGATGTACATCACGGTCGAGTTCCTGGAGACAGTGGCAGGAGCGAGTGCTTTCCCTGCTGCTTATATTTTAAGTGAGTATCCTATGAAGATGAAAAATTGCCCTTATGTTGCATACAATGAAGAAAAGTAGTTGTTTAGTTTCATATTGCATGCCAGGCTCGGTGGCTCATTTGGTAGTGACCTCTGCCCTCTGAGCCAAGGTTCGTGGGTTCGATTCCCGGACAGTACAAACATTTGTGTTCATGAATATGTCTGTTTGTATTGGTCTGGGTGTTTTCTATGTATAATATGTATTTATTTACAAAAAAAAATGTATTTAAGTAAGTTTATCAGTTGTCTAGTACCCATAGTACAAGCTTCGGCTTAGTTTGGGGCTAGGTGGCCAGCGTGGCTTTTCTTGGTTATTTAAAAAAAAAAATAAACAATTTTGACGTTTATGATAAAAATAATGGAAGATTTCAAAAGGTGTATATATGGTAAGAATAACACATCTTTTATCCCATTCCAGCAATTGAGCTGCTGGGCCAAAACAAGCGAGTGCTGACCACAGCCTTCCTCGGGATCATGCTCGTCATCGGAGGCCTCAGCTTCGCCATGCTCGCCAAGACCTTCCCCTACTGGCGCACCTTCATCCTGGTCGTCTACCCACCTTCACTCCTGTTCCTCTTATACATCTACCTGCTCCCCGAGAGCATCAGATGGCTGCTCTCAAAGGGGAGAAAAGAAGAAGCAGTTGAAATCATAATGAAAGCAGCGAAGACCAACAACGTGACTCTGTCAGATGAAACGATGAAGCAGATATCGGAAGAGAAGACGAAACCTGTTGATGAGAAGCAGGAGAAAGCGGAAGAGGGGCTGTGGATGCAGGTGTTCCGCTCGCCGATCATAATGACACGGCTGGCCATTTGTTCCTGGTGGTGGATCACTTGTACTTTTGTGTTCTACGGGCTGGCTATCAACTCGGTGTCGCTGGCGGGGGACAAGTACACAAACTTCATGCTGGTGGTGAGCGTGGAGGTGATTGCTGTGGTGACCAACGCGCTGGTGCTGGACAGGGTGGGGCGGAAGCGGACGTTGCTCGTGGCGTATACTGTCTGCGGATGCTCCTGCGTCGCGATCGCATTCGTGCCGAAGAGTAAGTAATACTAGATAACAATATAGGACAATTTTGATAAAGCTCTTGAAACATAATGATAACTGTATAGTTTTTGATTCATGGATCGAAAATCGATCAAAATGGCTAACAATAGGAGAAACCTATATTCAGCAGTGGACTGTGAGAGGCTAATAACGATGTGATTTCTCATGGACTATGGTCGTACCTAAATGATATTGGTGTTCCATCAGACTACAAGTACAAGAAGTTTAGTACCTATATGAGGTTAACATTGGTTTCTTCTATCAATTTCGGTAACCCTATAAACGCCGATGACGCTTAGGTATATCAGTAACAATATTTATTTTCTCTTCTGTCTCATTTCTATGCAGTAAAGGAGTTAGACCTTGTAATTTAATTCCCACACCTCTATTCCAGCTCTCTCCTGGCTGGCGACCGTGCTGTACCTGGTGGGCAAGATCGCGATCACGCAGGCGTTCAGCGGCATCTACATGTACACGTCGGAGCTGTTCCCGACGCACGCGCGCCACTCGCTGCTCGGCTTCTGCTCCATGGTGGGCCGCATCGGGTCCATAATCGCGCCTCAGATGCCTCTGCTGGTGAGTTGTTATGGGACCTTAGCAAGTAGCTAGCTTCCTCCTAGCGTTAAGCAGCGTCTGCATGTATACTTCGGAGCTGTTCCGGACGCACGCGCGTGACGTGCAGCTCGACTTTTGCTCCATGGTGGGCCGCATCGGGTCCATAATAGCGCCTCAGATGCCTTTACTGGTGAGTATTTATGGGACACTAGCTACTTTAGTTTCCACCTGGCGTTCAGCGGCATCTACATGTACACGTCGGAGCTGTTCCGGATTCAAGCGCGCCACTCGCTGCTCGCTTCTGCTCCATGGTGGGCCGCATCGGGTCCTCAGATGCCTCTGCTGGTGAGTTGTTATGGGACCTTAGCTACTTTAGCTTTCTCCTGGGAACAGTAAGTACATCGTCAGAAGATCGCAGTCTCTTTACTGCTGAACGCAGGCCTTTCCATTGTTCGGGATGAGATTGTTGCTTCTGAAGGCAGAGGTTACTACCAATTGAGCCAAGGGCCGATACAAGATAACACAAGATTCAAGACACGCCACGCTGGGCCATACATCGCCATCTAGCCCAAAACTAAGCCGAAGCTTGTACCATGGGTACTAGACAACTGATAAACATACTTTTTTTTGTAAATAAGTACGAGTACATAATTATAAATACATAGTAAACACCCAGACCAATACAAACAGATAAGTTCATGAACACAAAGGTTTGTACTCTAGCTGTTAACCACTTTGAGAAAGCTTCCTATTCGTAGTTACCTTTTGCATTGTTACATTTTCAGGCAATCTACGTAGAGTGGCTTCCATCAGTGCTGTTCGGGTCGACGGCGCTGGTGGCCGGCGCGCTCATGCTGACCACGCCGGAGACGCTCAACACGCGGCTGCCGGACACCATCCACGAAGCGGAGATGCTGGCCAAGAAGTCTCCCCGCGCCGAGAACATTCAGATGAATTCCACCAGCAAAGAGTAGGGAATTGTCCTTCTAAAAAGATTTGTGCATGCAAGGCCCACTCAGAACTTTATTACCGCAGTTTCGGGGTCGTTTTAAAACTGATGCTTGATTTCAATAGACTAGCCAGTAAGTACATCTCCTGACATATACCTGTCGGCTACGAAAATAAATTTGTGACTGATAAACCAAGGAAATACTTTAAAGGGGTAATAAAGTAACAGACCTTTCCTATTTACCTGTACAAACAAAAAGCTTAAACAAAATAAAATACCTAAATTTTTCTTTCAATTACCAGTCACAATGTATTTATACCTATAGGACTTTTATAGAATTACTAGTACCTACCGATTTGAAGCTTATCAACTTTGAGTTTTTGGAATACCTACCTTAGTGCTCGACCCGAAATTTCGGTAACATGCTTAATTTCAAGTAAGCTTAGGTTACAAAACAAAAATTCCTATGAGAATTTATGTGTTTATTCATTCAGAATTCAATGATGATGATTGTTCTTATTCTGTATCAGTTTTGCCCATTTGTACCAACTACGAGCTTTCTTAATTAAGTTCGTTAAGTTAAGGGTTATCTTAAACCGATTACCATTATTGTTTACCACGTGATTTAAACGTTGTTCATGAAATTGGAGTACCTTATGTCAAAGAGTCCCACAAACTTTACTTAGGGGGCTCTTGGTGAACATGAAAAACGGGGTAGCAAGTGTCTTATTGAAAAACCACTATTGTTGAAACTCTTTATTCTAGTTTTAAGTAATCCTAGCACATTTCTTTAACGTCAATTATTTATTTATAGATTTATGATGAGTTAATTGCTGTTATTTAAACTATGGTTACTTTTTATGTGCCCACTCTTAGGTTACCCAATGTAAAGTTGCGATACAAATGTAATTGTATATAATAGTGCCATTGCCCAGAATACAATACAAATAGGTATGTACCGACCTACATATTTGAAATGAACTATCACTATTTTTCTGTGTAAATATTTTCTTCAGGTAAATCGATGGTGCTTAAATAGTATAACTTTATATTCTAAGAAGAATCGTGATATATATCATTTATTTAAAGTGTTTGACTAACATACGACTGTTTCAAGCATTCCATTCAAAAGTAGTTTATAGTTGCATTTTTAAATGAAGTGTTCTCATCATCCATAAAAATCTGATTAGCTACATTCCTTTATAAGTAATTGTATTATATGTAAGACTTACATTAACATTTCTTCCTTAGATTATATTCAAATCTATAGATACGTATACAGATTATTTGAATAAAGTTTCCTAAATTACCTAGTAGTACACTCAGAGGCACAATTAACCGCCCAATTCTTTATTGTGGGATACCTTTGGTTATAATAACTAAGCGCTTGATGATTTTTATCGTCAATGTAAACAACACCAACATATTTTAGTGTTTTTCATCTGTTATGATGTAATCTTTAATATTGCTAAAGATAATAATTAATTCTAAAATAAAATTTTAAAGTTACAACGAAAAACATAAGTGGGCGGATAATTGTGCCTCTGAGTGTACATGCGACTGTAATGTAAATACGAGAGTTAGTTATTATTTATAATGTTCCGAGTAACTGCGAGGTGCTCATACGGCAAATATTTACGTTGTAGTATTCTAAATGTTATTTATTCTATGCTGTATTTACAAAATATATCATGTACAAAGTGTCTGTTCAATTTGTTATGAGCAGAATGTCCTAAGACGTTTTTATATGTATGTAAACGATTTGTGCATCATTGTAACGCTGTGATTTTATGTAAATAAAGATTGCATATTTAATAATCTTATTGACGTTTGTGATTTCTTATCGTTAGTATACCTCTTATTTTCGCCGATTCAGCCATATAATTCTTCACTCAATCTAACCATCAGAGATCAGATGGTTAGAAGAAATATTTAATTTTATAGACATAATCCTGCATTTTGTTTTTTTTTTATTGGTGGCCAATATAATTGATAGAAAAGTTGTAAGAAATTCACTGAAAACTCTGCAACAATTTATTTTAAGTAGTACATTATGCAGTTGCACCATTAACTAACCCGACGCTCCACATTCGTATTATTAGCATTGCAATGGAAACGACTTATGAATGGCGCGCCAGGGTTGGCCCCAGCAGCACAAGTGTAGATGATGATGAAAGATAGGTTAGGTAAGCAGATGTAAGGGAGCGACTGATCATCTTTTCGCTACAAGTCACCCTCACCTGCCCGTGCATCCTGCCAAATAACAAACGAACGAAGCTCTGGCAACAAAACTGGTGGCAGTATAACCGTCACAAATGAAGGCGCAGCTTTGGGCAGCAGCGCCACCTGACCGAGGAGTTACGACCTGCTATCGCCAACCCGACTGCCCAGCGTGGAGATCGTGGGTAAATACTCCAGTTGTTTGCCCAAAGTAGTGAACATTTGGAGAGCCCCATGACCAGCAGTAGACTGCAATGAGCTGATGATGATGAAAGTTAGTTTGCTGTCAACCCTACATCGGTGGGTACACCGTGGTGACCCAAATAGCACCGTTTGATCATAAACCACGCCGCTGGTGGATTCGGCGCGATCGCCCGATTTATCCCGCGCCGCTCCGACGGCTGCGCGTGCGCCGATCGCGTAAAAACGCAATAATAATAACGCTAACGTAAATATTTAAGATGCAAGTCATATCAATGTCAGTGTGGATCGCGCGAACATATGTTTTGATATTTTGCCTGTGATTGATTAAGTCAATTTGATTTGCGTGAGAATTTCGAGTGCGTCTTTTCAGTGCCTTTTACTTTGAAAATTTCAAACCGTTCTCTGCTTTAAGCATACACAAGCAAGCACAGATGTCTGTTTGTAATTTATTATTTTAGGAATAAAAAAGATAGCAGAAACTTGTTGGTGTAACGTGATTTTTTGGAGTGAATGTAAATAAATACAGATATAATAAAAAAAACTATCGACCCGGATGTTGATTAATCAAGTAATTGTAACAGTTATCAATTTCAACAACGGTTATTATTGCAGTCGACGTCAATTCTAGCCTAGATACAATAAATCTGGGCTCCATCCATCAATTTGTATGTCTGACGTCAAATGTTGGATTGTAAATTCAACAAACCAAGGTTTATTTTGGCCCTTGATCCGTAAAGCGATTGAAGTGGTATCTAGTTTGATTTGGATAACCATAAAATTGTTCAAGACGAATAAACTTAAAAAACATTAAATTTTATTTTTTAAATACAACTGTTTTTCTCAATTAATATTTACTTCAAGAGATAAATTATGAGTGCTAGTAACACTTGGAATCAAAGTACCTACTAACTTACATCTTTATCTACGAGGATAACTTCAATCGCGAAAATTCCGTTTCAGTGAAAATTTGTTCTTCTAGTGTATTAATCAGTGCTCGTTCGGTCGCCTATGTTTCCATAGGGCAGATAATAAATAAAATAGTGTTTTCAACTAATGCTCACATTAAACTTTGAGTGATCCGTGCATAAAATCTAAATAAAACGTTGTTGATTCCCCAATCTCAATAATTGGAATCTAGCTCTCTTCGTCATTTACTGAAATGTGCTGTGATATTCTGTCTGTACAAACACTGTACTCGTATGTGCGGAGTGTTGTGTGTGGTAATTTGAAGGAGGTTCTGTGACGACTTTATAATGTCTCGGAGGGAGGTCCGAGTGGAAAGGGCAGAGTTCCCCGTGGCTCCCGTGCCTCCACCTAGTAAATGTGCAAAAGTGAGTACCTACCTACCTTTTATTAAGATTTGGTCTTGTACTATGAGTATTATTATTGAAGACTATGATAAAGTTTCTTTCTTAAGATGACTCATCCTGGAATCGAATCTAGAACCTATGGACCTTTTAAGCGAAAACACTATCCACAATACATCTACGAATTCATCGTACAGAGCATTTAAACAAGATCAAAATATACCAAATACTTAATTTATTTTAATAAAGAGCATTCATGAAATATGAAATGATGGGAAATCCAATGAATGAAATAGGATTTTATAAATATAAGGATTAGCTTCCCACTGCGAAAATACTGTAAGCCCAACCTGTACCCAAGGCGTAAACATAGCATTAAGATAAATATCCCACGAAATACTTGTTGACGATATATGGATGATCGTTAATTGAATGATTTTAGGTAAAGGTTTAGGTTAAGATCAACTGATGCTCGTTCGTACAATATTCTAATGAGTTAATCTATAAGTAGTTTGAATACTGAGTACGCTGAGCTCACTTCGCTAATGAGTTCAGTAGTAAAGTCTATGTTCTTTATGTAAAGCATGTGCTTGACTTTAGCGGTTGGATAATCGCTTCCCTTACTTGGATGGGACTCCGCACTCTTTTGGTCTATACTCTACATTTGTATCGTCTATGTTCTGTTCATTACTATCTAATATGTAATCAAATATAATAATAATGGATTCAACATAAGATAGACATACAAAAAAAGTATGAAGAAAGTTAAATAATATGGTAAATTAGATAGAGTTTTTGAAACCAGGCTATGCCTATCGTAAAGAAACTATGTAACTACTAAATTAAATAAATATATTATGTGAAGACAAAATCTATAGTAGGTAGTAATTAATAGGTAGTAAGGCTATAATGAGTAGGATAAAGAGAATCTACATTCAACATTGATTAATTGCCTCCATTATAAGTTATAAATGTACACGCTGTACTTCTTTACTTTGTTTTATCGCGCAAATTGTTGTTTTAAAAGCTATTTTAAACAACCAATAATTGAGTTTAGGAAACATTGTAAAGAACTAGACCACGAAATTGTGACTATAAATCCATGTTTTATACACAAACCGCCAAGAGAAGATACATGCGGTACCAAAGGATAAAACAGTTACTCCACTATAAAATGTTTTACAAGTCGATGCGCCAAACAATAAATTCACGGCAATTCATTAGATGTGCTCGCTAATCGAAACTGAATTGAAAACAGACAAAGTTACGAGAACACGTTAGTACGTGGATGGAGAAACTACTGAAACGATTGTTGATGATAGATAGATGATCGTAATCGGAAATGTTGAACGATCTACGGTTGATGTAGTAGACGCAGACGATAGCTCATATGAACTCCTTGCTGAATGTTAACTTGATAGTTACAACTGAGTTGATAGGTACTTAAACAAATCAGCAAAAGAGTTCATTGGAGAAGAGTTCTTTGGCTGATGGTAATGATCTTATTATAAATTCGAACAGCAACATGTTTACTAGGGTCTGAGAGAAAGTACTACTTCTCTTATATTTGAATGTAGAAAATTTTATTTCTGGTACAAATAACTAAAAAATCCTAGTAAAAATAAATAAAACAAACATAGATACTGTCTATGAGAAGAGTTTGAACTAAGTATAAAATTATGCAAAAACGAATATGACAACTAAATAAGATTGTGAGAGGCTGGTGGTAACCTTTAAATATTGCTTGGACCGTCAATCAAGGAAGATAAATACTACGAACAAAACATTTTATAACATTCATTATGTGTGTACGACTTCTCAACTTTCCATGTAAGAAGCCCAGGATCGACCAAAGTGGCGACCAATCAGAGGGACATGTCCATCAGTGGACTGTGATAGGCTGCTCCTGATGACCACTCCTAAGACTAAGCTCAGAAAATCTCCCCTCGTGATGCAGAAATTCTTAATAGTAATTCGAAATATTCATTAATGTTTAGGATTGCTCTTTTGATACTGGGGCGTATATTTAATTGGCTGCCTTTATCTCAGGTGCTGTACTACACATGGCGCCTGTGCTCGGTGGTGTTCTCCCACTTCGTGATGATCAGCCTGGTGGTGGCGTACTGCATCCTCGGCGCCGTCACCTTCGAGAGGCTGGAGTCGCAGTACGAGCGGGAGGTTCGTGGTTTCAAATGTGAATATTTTTATGATGACATATACTTTATGATGATGATGATCTTGGCCATGGCGACCACTTTGACTCTTATCCGTTGTATCGGTACCAGGAATTTCGAGGAATTTCGTCATAACGAGCTATAGATAGAAAATGAAAGTTGGTTTGCTTCGACAGAGGATCTAACTTAGCACAATTAAGCATATCCTTTTAAATATTATTCATAAAACTATTTAATGTTATCGGGTTTTTATAAAAACCCATTGTTCCTTTCCTTAAAGTTTAATCTAAATATAATATACCACCACCAATATTATATCTAGCTAACAGAAATCGTTTCGTTTTATGAACGAAATGCCATTATTTGATGTTATATAAATCAATCTGATATCGAAAATGCCTTCAAATTAAATCCTTATAATCAAAGCACCAAAGCAGCTACCGTCATCAACAATAAACTTTGCCGCTGACAGCCACCAACTGAAGATGTCTGTCAGGAGCCAATTAGCGTCGTCAGTGAAAAATGGAGCGAGCGATGGGTATGATGGGTGGCCGCGCTATTTGCGGATTACGACTGTCGGAACACGTCTAGCGAATCACGCTTCAGGGTTATTACAATGGATTTATTGATGCCTACATTTTTGGTGGATTCTTTTGATGTACAGCATCAGCAAAATTTGTGAAAATCTTTCATCAGTTCCTTGAACCTCAAAGGCGTGTAAAAATTGCCGAGTAATACAAATTATGTTTAATTTACTTACTTTGATTTGATCCGGGCAATTTAGCTAAATATCAGCAAAGGCAGATATATTTTACATTGCAGAAAGTACACTTCCTGTTCCTTCAATTTCATTACCTGAAAAGACGATAGCAACACAACCATAAGCAGTTCCATACGGTACTTTCCAATCTACCTTCTTCTTCGTAGTATACCTTCTTGATTTGGTAAAGATCAATTTCTTGATTGAGAATTATTGTTTTATTGTGATAATTACTGTCTAACATTAATGAAACAATTCTAATCAAGAAATTGATCAAGGGCCAAGTTTGAAGTGTCATTACTTTTCGAGGATAGTGTGCTCTCTATCTTACTCTACTTCGATTTCCTGTAATGTCCATGGCGAGCCGCCACAGTATCGCTTACTGCTAAGTTTCTGAAAGTCAAATCACTACCATTATTTGTAACATACCAATAGAAAATCAGTGGAAGGTGGGAAAGTCGCTAATTCTATCATCTACTTCCCAGGTAAAGATGAATATATCCCGCATCCGCGAGAACACCACACAGAGTATGTGGCTGATGACGATGCGGGTGCCGCTGCTCAACCAGAGCAACTGGACCAGTGGCGCCGTGGACATGCTGAAGGTGAGGTGTTGGAACAGCTAAAGTCGGACTCATCTTCTGCATCATCATCATCATCATCAGCCCACATCAGTCCACTGCTGGACATAGGCCTCTCCCAATGCTCGCCATTTCGATCGGTCCCGGGCCTCTCGCATCCAGCACTTGCCAGCCGTCCTGCGCAAATCCTCACTCCACCTTGCCTGAGGGCGTCCTACACTACGTTTGCCGAGACGCGGTCTCCACTCCAGAACTCGTTTACCCCAGCGGTATCTGCTGCATCATCTTCCAGTAAAGATGACCATATTGCAATTCCATCCACATTATCTCGATGGCCAGCGATCCTCCACTGTACGGTTTTCTGGGACCAACTTTCTGCGACAGTCTTTCCGAACCGCTACGACTTGGTTTCAAGAAACGAGCGTATTCCTATTAAAAAGGCCATCAGCGACCCCAGAACCCGATTTGATTTGAGGTGTCCATGAGCGGTGTTAACTGCTTACCATCAGGCATCATATATGCTCATCTGCCGCCTCTTGCTTAAAAAAATATCTTTGAATAAATAAATAACCCAAGACATGCCACACTGGGCCACACAACGCCACCTAGCCCCAAACTAAGCCGAAGCTTGTACTATGGGTACTAGACAACTGATAAACTTACTTAGATATTTTTTTTTGTAAATAAATACATATTATACATAGAAAACACCCAGACCAATACAAACAGACATGTTCATGAACACAAATGTTTGTACTGTGCGGGAATCGAACCAACGACCCTTGGCTCAGAGGGCAGATGTCACTACCAAATGAGCCACCGAGCCTGTCGATTTTGATAAACTTTGAAGAGAAGATTAAGTACCTACTACATAAAATACAGCTAAAAAGACTTTTGTTTCTTGATAGATCTCTAGTATCTTAAACTGTTGACAAACGAGTAATTTTCACATTTATGACTTTTTTCGAGACGAGACTAGATTCGATCTTAACTCAATTCTTATAATACAAGTTTGCACTCTATAACTTTGACTGATATAAATCTGTACACATGTTCGATGTCATTCATTCAGAACGAACGCTAAATTCAATATATTTTCACAACTGTGCTGGTCATTCCATTTCTTGTATTCTATTTTTCATGTCAACTGTTCAAAGCTCTGAAATGTGTTATGAGAATACGAAATGTTTTCGATATACGCTCCGTTTCGTTCACAGTGGCTAGTTTCAAAAGAGGGTCATGGAAAGGTTCTCTCTTTGCACCCCGATTTCATTGCAATCCAGTGAAGAGTAGGTCGGGATACAATTGGAGTGGCAGACTGCATGGTACATAGAAATCACACTGCTTTGGCGCATTTTTATTTGCCATCCAAACGCAAAGAACCGATTTATGGTGCAGGTTTAATAAACTAGGACAAACTGATTTGACTCTACATTTGTAGTGTGAACGGCTTTTACCTGCAATGGGTTGATTGATTGATTGAACGTTTACTTACTTGTTGTCCAGGACTTCGAGAACGCCATCCTGCTGGAGATGAAGGTCCGCGGCTGGGACGGCAACGAGAGCACGGACCACATCCAGTGGACCTTCACCGGCGCGCTGTTCTACTCCATCATCGTGATCACCACCATCGGTGAGTTTACACCTCTTTTTATACCACTGGCACTATGCTTCAACGGGGGAAAACTACTATGAAGAATAATGAACATCATCATCATATCGTATGGCTTAAATATTTCTGCTCGAATCCTTACAAGTTAATGTCCAATTAACGAAGCCAATCTGACGCTGCCGGAGTGAGTTCATGGAGGTCTCGCATTCCGCCTGGCAATCGACTGAGGGGACATTCCTCCACGATATGTATCATGGTTTGATTTGACCAAGATAGTTGAGTGGACGTGAAAGGAATATTTTATGTATTTTATGGAGAGATATGGGATATATTCTCTACGAAATGCGGAGATCTGTCGACGAATCAAGGTCATAGATGTAGCCCGGAGGATTAGCAGGTTAAAGTGGCATTGGCAGGGCACATAGCTTATTACTTTCGACAGGGTACAGCTTGCACCCTACCTTTGCGGAAGTTTTTTAGGCAGACCTATGTCGTGCAGTGGGCTTCCTGCGGCTAAATAATGGTGATTACATAGTGTGATCATAATTTATTTTTATTAATTACCCTTGGTGATCGTATATCGTAGTAATCTTTGTTTGCGTGTATCACTTATCAAGAGAACTAACTCTGTATAAACAAAAGTCCACACTTTAATCTAGCCAATAAATATCAATGTAGTCTTTGATCTCGAAAACAAATGTTTTTTATTCGCCTCGCTGTGCTAAGGCAAAGGTGTTGTAATACAGACTGCCAACGTAGCTGGCTGGAGCGAGCTGGCATCACGCCAATACTGTACTCCGTCATTTTTCTGTTCTTCATATTCATCCGCCATTTTTATTTCGGGACAATCTGACAGATTTAATCCGGTGAAAGACCTCAACGCAATGCGCTCTGCCCACCTGGGTTATTTTTAAATTATACATATACCTACGTACTAATAAGTCTCTTGATTTTTTATGAATTACTAGCTGTGCCAGCGGCGTCGCACGCGTGGATATCGGGTTTCAAAAATAACGGACTTCCATAAAATACATATCTATACCTAGTGCCTAAGTTTCAAGTTAAACCTCTAGCAATACATTGGTGAAAACCGCATTCAACTCTATGCAGTAGTTCTCGCGTGAAGCGCGTTCAAACATACAGGTAAAAAGTTCTCCCGTTTTCCCGTCACTGCTCTGCTCCTATTGATTGTAGCGTGATGAAAAGTATACTATAACCTTCCCAGGAGTATGAAGAATAATTGTACCAAGTTTCGTTAAAATCCGTTCAGTAGTTTTTGTTTCTATAACGAACATACAGACAGACAGACAGACAGACAGACAGACAGACAGACAGACAAAAATTTTACTGATTGCAGTTTTGGCATCAGTATCGATCACTAATCACCCCCTGATAGTTATTTTGCAAAAATATTTCATGTACAGAATTGACTTCTCTACAGATTTATTATAAGTATAGATTATTTATTACTTCTAGTCTGAATTCAATGAGAGGTACTTAATGCTTTAAAGTGTTTATGTATTGTAGTAAAGTTTCCATCGTTAAAGAGGTAGGTTATCTTTTTACTACTGACTTATTTTACTGGAAAACGAAAGGAGCGCGACTCGATATAGCAGAGAGCTTTCCTGTTTGAAAGCGAAAGACAAGTCCAAGTCACTATGGCAACGGTTAACTAACCAAATCAATCACTTGTCAGTTGCCACCGCACTGGTGTGTTCAGCTCTGGTGACTGATTCAGGAACGCGACCCAGGTCTTTTCACAAGTGTTTCACTTAGTTTTTAGAGTTCAATAGTGGGCATGAGTTACATACTTAAACAATGAGGATATACGTAATAAATAAAAGGCGACAAAAGTTTCTCAACTTTATTAAACAGTGTCTTTCTCTTGCAAGGTTTAGTTCGGTTTGGTTCAGAGGGTGCTTTAGCTTCTTCCCTGCTCTGGCGCGAGCAGCCTGCGAAGCATCGGATCTGTTACATGTAGGCACACTTCACACGTATAACCCTTTGACTATCGCTATGCATTCCGCTAATCGCTCTTCGTACTACACTACAACACATGGTAACTGAAGCGGTAACTAGCAACACGTCTCACGTCTGTTCCAAAACAATTATTTTTCAGGTAAAATAGAGCCTCTGCTGTGCGTGATAGGAATAAGAAGCAGTGATTTTGGTAGATCCATCACCAGAGTGATGAGGAAAAAGTGTTTTTTAAATATTGGTTTTGGAACAGACCTGCATTACTACACACTACGGAATAGTCACCTCGCGGGCTGCGAGCCACTAAGTTTAGTTTATTAGTCATCACACACACACTTATTTACCGTAGTAATAAGGCCGCCTTCGGGGAGGTCCGATCATGCCGGTCGGTCCCCCCGGACCCACCAGCACAGCCGGACCCTGCCTGCCGTACGGTCCGATTATCCCCGTTGGACCTCCCGGACCAACCAGCACGGGCCGTCTTCCGAAACCAGCAGGCCCGATGATTCCTGTTGGACCTCCGGGTCCTACAAGCACTCCTCTCTGCGCCGTCTCGCTTCTGTCCTGGTTGTCGATCTGGTATATGTCTTTGTTCGCTGGTCCGACTACGCCCGTTGGTCCGCCCGGGCCGACGAGGACGCCCCTGTCCTGCTGCGGTCCAATGACGCCGGTGGGTCCTTCTGGTCCAACTAAGACTCCGCGGTTCTGTCCCGGTCCTATGACGCCGGTAGGGCCTTCAGGACCAACGAGAACGGGTTTTTGAGGGCCTATGACGCCGGTGGGGCCTTCAGGGCCGACCAGTAACTGCTTGTGGCCCTGTGAGCCGATGTAGACTGGCTGCTGCTGCACGGCTCCCAGGAGCCCGGCGTCGTGGACGTGTCCCGGGCCGAAGACCCCGTTGAGGACAGAGTCGGGTGGGGGAGGGAATGGTCCCGCCCTCTCGCCTTGACCGGGCAGGAGTACTGGACGCTCGTCTTCTACTTCATTGAAGAACTCTGGAAAGGTATTGGGAATTTTGTTGGAGTCTTTATTCTTTCCTCAGATGTTTGTATAGCTGAACTATTAGGAACATGTCAAAAAGTATAATGCTGCCATGAAACAGATTTCCTATGACCAAGTCGATGTGTGGGATGGGTAACGGACAAGTAACCAAAACAACGCTATGCTGGCATGGCGAGATAGCTCTGGCTATACCCGACTGTTCGAAGCGTGACCGAAGTCACTTCATGTCAATTCAAGTGTTTCGTGACCGTTAGCCAGGCAGGTAACTAAGGTAGCGAGTACGTTATGAAACTGAAACATTCTGAACATACCCAAAGGAAAAATCCGTTTTAATCTTTCGGGCAGACATCAAACGGAAGTGTACCTACATAGTTCAGTCGTGATTATTCTGAGAAATTATAGAAAATGCTTCATGTAGGAGGAGGTCAGCCTATTAAATTAATGTAATCAAAAAAAGATATGAATACGAACCTGTATTTTGCTGTGGATACTTGTTCGGCCGCTTGTAGCAACACAAGAATTTCCCCGCTCCGCAAGCTTTCTGTAATTACAAAAAGTATATTATTATAATAATTATAAGTAATACATATCAGATTTTTCAATATTTAGAGAATATGCCGGTGTTAATCAAGACTTGTCGCGTAACTATTAAATTTAATTTTGGCTAGTAAAATAGTAGGTTACTTACTGCAGAATCGATGGAGGGGTTGCACTCGGGCGTGGACACGCATTTGCAGTACTGCATCGAGTCCAGGGTGCCGTCCGAGTAGTAATGAGGCCTGGAACAATACCACACATGTAAATTAGACTTGACCTTTTATGATTTCAACAAAGACTTGATAACTGGTGCAAAGGTACTGGTCTGTATCTCCAAACACAAGTATTATACTTAAATGGAGGTCCCAGCCATAATTTGTCAATATTGTTAACGTAAAGATACTGAATAAATATATTATTTTCATTTTTCATTATATCGGTAAAATTGTGGAAAGTGTGATAGGTATTGTTTTATTTTATCTCTGTGGATGGCAGACGAATAGCTTTTTGGCGGCCCGTAGCTTTGGCAGCACACTTCTACTATTTTGGCATTTTCATAAGTAAGAGGCTGGATTTTCTGAACGTGTGTGAAAAGTGTTTTAGACGTTACAGTCTGACTTTTGTCAACTTACGACTTTTTGGTCGAGTAAATGCCATGTCCGTCGACTCTGTAGGGCGCCTTATGCGCCTCCACTCGCACGGGGTAGCGGCCCACCCCGGGGGGGCGGTTGTAGAACCCCTCCGTGTTGGAAGGCTCCTGGAACTGAGGCTCATCAGCCTGGATTTGCTGGTCGCTCCGCTTGCTGCTGGAAATGGAAAATTTGTTAGTTAGATAGTTAGTTGGTACGGACTTTATCTATTTGTGTAATTCATAGGCCGCTCATATCAAATTCAGGTAGCCATAGATAAATAGATATTGTTAGGCGGTCTTACCGCTAATAGTATTGATACTGAGCTAGCTATTGAGCTGCCCGTCCGGGGAAGGACCTCCACTCTATAGAATACTGCAGCCAAATGACCTCCGGGTCGTGTTTCTGCTGGTGACTAGGGTCTCCGGAGCTCATGGGGGGGTGAGGGTTGGGCCGGCATGGCAGTGGCAGCTGACAGGTAACTAACCAGTTACTTGCCAGTTGTCACAGCGACTTAGGCTTCTTTTTCGCTTTCCATCAGGCGTAGGGAAGCCATTATGTCGAGCTACTATAAAAAAAAGAAGTATAATAACTAATTCCTTTCAGATAACCTTCAGATTTACCACTACAAATTTTTAAACTCAGAAAAAATTATTAAAGCAACCTGCCTGCCTAGCGTGGCGATTATGGGTAAATCCTCCAGGTGGTTGCCCATAATGGCGAACAACTGGAGAGCTTGTTCAGCAGTGGATAGTCTGATGTTGTCGTTGTTTGATGTAAGGATCTTACGGATTTGCACTAGTACTACCGATGACTCTTTATAAAAAAAGCTGAGTCAATACAGTCCAGTTAGGTATTTGTTAATGCGACCGTACTAATTTATATCGGTAACAGTGATAGTTTGCCCAATGTCCACAGTGTGCCAATATTCCCTCGTGCAGTTTTTGCAACACGTCACGCCTCTTGAACTTAGCTAACAAAAGATCATTCGATCGGTGACTCACATAATATTATACGTCTATAAACTTTTGCAATTGCTGCTACACAGTAGCCAGATCTAACAACTAACTTGAACTAAATTGTTGATGTCGAAAGTTTGTAGGTCTTTTGACTGACTTTCTGAACAAAGCTTTAAGTGTACTTTTGTAACACTGACGTGCGTGATTTAAACTTAATTAAGTAATTTGTTTTGGTCACAAAGTGTATAGTTTGTCGTCGACTCATAAATCAATAACTTTAACGTTGTCCATGTGGTTTACGGATTCCGAATAGGGCCATCTTCATCCCGTGGGTGTCAAAGGAGACGACTAAGTGAATATCAGAAACGAGCGGTAGCGTTTAACTGGCGTGGGTACAAATAAACTTTACAGCATATCCCCCAAAATGACAAATTGTCTTTATTTCCAACGTCCCCAACGTTTGCAGCCACCTGATCCCAAAAATGTCAACTAGTTTCAGATGATTGAGGGCGTCTCCCAGAACATGCAGATCTGAGACAACTTATAAAAATCCGTTTTCTAAATTGATCAAAAATAAATAAATAAATAATCCAACGCATGCCACGCTGCCAGCGCCACCTAGCCCCAAACTAAGCCAAAGCTTGTACTATGGGTATTTTAAATAATTTATTTATTTAAATAAATAAATAATCCAACGCATGCCACGCTGCCAGCGCCACCTAGCCCCAAACTAAGCCAAAGCTTGTACTATGGGTATAGCTTGTATTATGGGACCAGATAAACTTACAGATACATTTTTTTTTTGTAAATAAATACATATACCTACATAGAAAACACCCAGACCAATACAAACAGACATGTTCATGAACACAAATGTTTGGAATCAGCTGAAGAAGATTAATTTGTTACTTCGAACTAGTTCAGTAATTGATGCTCAATTGCATTACGTGATTATTGATGATCATTTACATGCAAAATACGAATTTATCGGAGATCATCACTCATCAATATTCTCCAAGGATCAGAGGGAAATCGATCGGAAACGTGAATCTCTGATTCATGCAGCTCATGAGCTACTTTGCATTGCAATTATTGAGATATTAAAACATCTCGGCGATTGGCAAGATACTCAAAACAACATGCAAGCGCATGACTTCGAACAACTCACGACAGGACACAATAATTGTTCTTAGCTCTATTATAACATTAACAGATTGATTAAAAATCATGTTTCTAAACAATTTGATGCCATCATCGGAACGTAATACATCGCCTGGCATTGTAATGTTCTTATTGACACAAATAAAGTGTTATTGGGTTTAATTGTGTTGATAGATAGATATTCCCTATTGCACACGAAATAGTCGACTTAAAACTAGATACAAAAACATGTCGTAGTATAAATTAGGCGGCCTTATCGCTTAAAACGATCTCGTTTAGGCGACCTTTGAGTACAGAATAATTAAAAGAAGGGGTAAGATGCCAATTGACGAATTAAAAACGAATAAGGTAATAGCTAATTGTTTAATTTGTTGTAATTGTGTAATTTGGTAGCATCTAGCTAGTAGCGACTTCTGTAATTTTATAGATATAGAGCAGATCAAAACACCAAGCATATTGACTGCTAACAGACAAAGACCAATCTAAAGAAATTATACAGTAGAATACAGATCAGATAACAAATTATTTAATTCGTCCTAAGATATCTTAGTATGTGCATATTATGATATTGGTTTCTGCAGCTTTAGCAGTATAGTAAATTCTCATGTTAAATCGGTACTTCAGCATTGGAAGATAATGGGGGATATCTATACAAGATCATTTAATTGAACTCTTACATTATTAGGTTCTTTCAAAAGGACCTTGCTGTTCCCATTCAGTACATACCTGTAATTAGTATTACAATTGAGGATTGCATTGAGATCAATGACGCAGGCGCCGTTCTCGAGATGCAACGTGGGATAGTCGGTATTGTTCGCCATTGTGTTATACCAATGACCGGCGGATACGAGAGGTATCCAAAGCTAGCCAACCGAAACGTTTGCACCATCTTTATCATTAAGTAATTCTAAGTCTAATAATGATTCGACATAATGACTTCCCTACACCTAATGAAAAGCGAAAGAGAAGCCCAAGTGACAACAGGCAAGTAACTGATCAGTTACCTGTCATTTGCCCAACCCGAACCTCCCACGAACTTCGGAAACCTTTCACACCTGCAGAAAGAACCCGGAGGTCATTTGGTTGCGGTATTTTATAGGGTAGGTCCTTCCCGGGGCAGCTCAATTCGAGCTAAGATTCGTACATGTACAAGTTTCTTGACCTTTTCTCATAATTATAAAAAAAATCTTAGCTTGAAGACGTAAAAAAGTTTGATATTAAAATGCAAACAACAAGAGGAAATTGTAAAACAAATATAAACTATTAAACTATGTCTAGTTCTAAGTCAACTTTAGTCTTGTGCAATAAAGAGTATCCATCAATCTATGCCAAAAATATCGTCACATGACTAATTGAAACATGACTCGCGTCCAGATTGCCACAAAGCTAATCCATACAATTGCAGTAGATTACTATGAGGTGACCAATTTCATAGTGTTGGATCACTTAATCGATGGGAACTAACCAATTAGTTCCGAGTCAGTCCGAGCTGACGTAAAGTCCATTCTGATGTCGGAAGCCGGCGACGCCCGCACAATGGGGTCGGGACAATACTCGGGCGGATGTGTGCCAAGGTATACGCCGAGTTGGCTGGAGAAGTTGCATGATACGTACAAGATGCCTCAAGGTTGCCTCTCATTATCGATATTTGAAAAACATGGTACTTATTCTCAAACAATTTTATATTTGTTTCCCTTGTTATATTTTATGGCGGAATAGGAAATTTTGGAGAAGGTAGAATATAGAAGACTTTAATGTATGTCTAGTGTATGTGGACTTTAACATCTGCGTGCGAAATCGATAAGGGATCATCTAAGAAAGTACGAGTACAAAAGCTTCGTTTCGAATTCGCCGGTAGAGTCATTTTTTAAATTGGACAAAGTGCTTGTTTAACATCTGATCAAATAAGGATGAATGAGTTGAGCTTGCGTTTGAGTACCGAAAAAATAAGAAGATATCTATCTAACATACCTACATTAAACAAATAATTCAACTCAGCAGGCAACCCTGCATCACCCGAGCGCATCTTCCGTGAGCGTCCATGCAAATCTCTAAATTAGGTGTATCTATGTATCTGCTTATTAAGGGCTTGAATGATTGAAATTATCAGCAAGTCCTTCAATTCACCATTACTACTACAATCATTACTTGCCGCGTTGTAAGGCTGCGGGTTTTCACGAAACATTGTGTTCGCAAGACTTGTGTGCAAGACTGTTTGGGGTTTTCCAATGTTATTTGTTGTAGTTGGTACGAGGTTTTGCAACTAATGAAGTGGCTTGTAACAGTAGCTGGTACCTATACGCACGTTGCCAAATCATTTTATTGTAACTAGTTGTAAGGTTCGTTTACTTGTATAAAGGTATAATGTTTTCAAACGTTGGAAATTTGGGTATCTTTCTTTATACATAGTTTTGTTAAAAGGTCCAACGCAGCTTTCATCTCTGGTGTGTTCGTATACACTGTTTGAGACATATTTTTAAATTATTGTTTTGTACAGTGGCCTCTCGTCGCCTGATGGTAAGCGAAAGACGCTTAATTCACTGCGGCAACTGACAAGTAACCAAATGATGGTCAGTTGCTACCGCCATGTTGGCTTGAAGGATTATTCTGGCTGAAATCAAGAAGTTCCTTAGTGGACTCCTACGATACTGACGGGAATATATAGGTTGGTTATATATTCTTTTTCGTCACCCCTCGGAAAACTTACATACTCGTACTTATGTTGCTTAGCAAGTTTACAAGTCTACCCCAAAAAGAGTATACTAACTTATGATCCTTATGCGGTTCATCGTCGATGAAGCGCACTTTGGTGTCGATGCGCACCGACTCCGCGGCGTCCGGCCACTGCCACCGCTCCGCTGCGCACGCGCACACGAGCGCCGCCAATAACGCTGCTGTGCCTGTAGGAAAAAGACATTAATACCTATATTGGTTAAATTGGTGGGCTGTGGGTTGGGATTCGGGGGACGGGTGGGGTGCAACAAGCTATGATCGCTGGTGTGTATCTATGCTCCAACAGGTCCTTAATCGTAACAAGATCTGTTGCATATTCTTTTCTTATAATTGATTAATCTTCATTAGCACGAGGTTATGCTATCTTGAACGTAATTGTTATTCCTTTATACTAGTTTATACATAAGTGGTTTAAGTAAGGCAAAGTTATTGTTATTTATTTGACAGGCTCGGTGGCTCATTTGGTAGTGCCCTCTGCCTTCTGAGCCAAGGGTTGTGGGTTCGATCCCCGCACAGTACAAACATTTGTGTGCATGAACATGTCTGTTTGTATTGGTCTGGGTGTTTTCTATGTATAATATGTATTTATTTACAAAAAAAAGTATATAAGTAAGTTTATCAGTTGTCTAGTACCCATAGTACAAGCTTCGGCTTAGTTTGGGGCTAGGTGGCGCTGTGTGGCCCAGCGTGGCATGTCTTGGGTTATTTATTTATATTTACTTGAATTACAAAACAAAAGATCTTTTGGTTTCTGAGTTAAACGAGTTATCATTATATCACAAAGTAATAACATAGTACCCAGACCCATGAATCTTTTATAAGGAGTATATTATTAAAGATGTCCCTGTGTAATAGGAGATGATCTCAGAACGATTACCCTTCCACCGTATAATCATATCACGGAAATAACATCACGTAATAACTGCTAAACAATCAACCGTTTATTGTGAAGGTTACAAGTGCAACTAATAAGAAAAATCAAGGGCCCATGTCACACCCTTGGAGTACCACTAAGCATGATTGCTAAAAACTTATAATCTTGTACATATAAGTAAACTAGCTGCGCCCGCTACTTTGTCCGCGTGGAATAGAGTTTCATCCTCTATTTTATCCCTTTGGGGGTAGAAAATCCTTTCTTAGCGGATGTCTACGTCGTAACATCTACCTGCATGCCAAATTTCAGCCCGTCTTGTGGTTTGAGCTGTGCGTTGAAAGATCACTATGTCAGTCACTTTTGAGTTTTAATTTAGATTGGAAAATTAAAACAGAATTTTAATTTGAGTAGGTAATTAAATGAAACATAAATCTAATTTATATTATGTGGATGAAAATTCAAAAGATTAAAATAGGTCTACAAAATCAAATGCATTGTATAAATCAAAATTACGTACTAAGATAATCGTTTGATGATCAGGACGAGAATCCTATATCATAGTACCTATAACAGTTATTATTATTTGCCTTAAAATAAACAACAGTATAGTATTAGTAATTTCCGCCAGAAAAGTTTTTACCTAATTTGCGTTTAGTTTTTATTTTTTCCACCAATAAAAATTTCCAATGATTCATATTCTGTCCTATTGTCGTATCA
The DNA here is from genome assembly GCA_031163375.1 of Conogethes punctiferalis. Classification (NCBI taxonomy): domain Eukaryota; kingdom Metazoa; phylum Arthropoda; class Insecta; order Lepidoptera; family Crambidae; genus Conogethes; species Conogethes punctiferalis. The sequence goes on along the minus strand of CM062086.1, from coordinate 18,199,925 downwards.
AGTCTATGCTTACCCATGCTCTATGTCATCAATCCATTGTATTAGGTGACTAGACAATAGATAAGTGTAGTGATTATAATAATATCAAATCTTCAGGAGTCCGCGGTTGACTCACGTGCTGCTATTTTCATAACATAACATAGGAAACGTTATGTTTCAGGTCAATTCGCCGGGCGTGTTTGTAAATTAGCTGCGTGTTCATTCACTGGTTCGCTGATTACTTACTAAAAGTATAGTGACTAATATGGAAGTCAGTTAATAAGATTTTTGACAACTGATAAATGTCGATTGCAAGAGACTTAGTAATATGTTAATGACAAGTGATAAATGATTTCGGCAGAATTATTTCGTTTTTAGGTAAGTATCAACAACATAATCTAACATAGTTTGTAAACCTGAAAAATTTGTCTGCATATTTTGTTTGCGTACTTAGTTTGCTTTTTGATATTTATTTGAACTGTAGTTTGATAAATGCTTCAACCTGATGACCACAAGTTAGATATTAAAGTTTATATTTTAAGGTTTCCACTAAATCAAAACTATCTGAAAAAGTTATACTTGTTGTTATATAAAGCTATAGTCATTTAATTATTTCATGAATGGGTTTTTGTAATTGTTTCGAGTAATTAGCACTGAAAGTCGCCGTTTACAAACAAACGGAAGCCAGTTCATCATCAGCCTATTGCAGTCCACTGCTGGATATAGGCCTCCCCAGTTGTTCGCCACCTAGGGCAAACTTCTGGAGGATATACCTGGAGGCGGGTTGGCGATCGCAGGGCGTAGTTTTTTGCTCCGGTGACGCTGCTGCCCGTCATCGGCCTGTGGTACTTAGCCTTTATCGTGATGGCTTCACCGCCACCAGTCGGTTTAATAATAACCCCAAGACATACCACGCTGGGCCACTTAGCGCCATCTAGCCCCAAACTAAGCCGAAGCTTGTACTATGGGTACTAGACAACTGATAAACACACTTAGTTATATATTTTTTTGTAAATAAATACATATTATACATAGAAAACACCCAGACTAATACAAACAGACATGTTCATGAACACAAATGTTTGTACTGTGCGGGAATCGAACCCACGAACCCATAGATCGCTCCCTTTCATCCCAAGCCAGTTCAATGTCAATTAAGAATGGGATTTATCACATACTTAGAGCTTGGTTAAGGAAACTCTACGCTAGTGCACCTGTGTCTGCTGTCTCGTATTTCCAAAGTTGCTAATCATGTAAAGATATGGGGCGATACAGGTTTTACAACTATCGGTTGGTAAATGTAAAATATCTTAGAGTGTGGAAGGAAGTACCAACAATTTCCTTTAAATAGACCAGTGTCATTTTCCGCTATACTTATATCCATAGTTCGAAAATTAGTTCATAATATTGTGTAAAAATAACTGAATTTTGCTAATAAATTGGGATTCGTTGCGGATTCTCACGGTTCAATGAGCTCGTAACACTTTTGTGTGTAAAGTCTAACCTTCAAGGCACGCAATTGAACTTGTATAATAAATATTATTTATTAAGTACATTACATACCAAGGAGTTACAAGATTCGTTTTATATTTTATTGAGTTATAAAGATTGAGTTGTAGTATTAGTTACATTAACATAGATTTACTTTCTCTTATTATTTTAACAGCGCTACAATCGGGGTTGACGTTACATTATAATGAGATCAATCACAGAATTATATAACAAAAATCCAAAACGTTTTGGGCTGCAACTTTAGGGTGTTACACATTTTTAACTAATCCTAGCCTAGTCTTAGAACCACTAACCGCCTAAAACTAGAGGAAGTGTATTCTTTATGGTAGGCATCCTTGCATTTTTGCGCGTATTAAGTTATTTGCAGCCTTAATATTTTTAAGTAATATTCTCCAAAAAATAAAACACCAACCATCTATTCGATATTTAAATGCAAACCGTAGCCGTTATTATGTATATTATACATCATCATCATCATCATCATCGGCAGCCCGCGGCAGTCCACTGCTGGACGTAGGCCTCTCCCAAAATGCATATGTATATTATACATATAACTATTCAATTTAAAATGAATCCCTATTTCATTTGGTCACATCGTCACGTGTAAACGGCTGGATGATACGTGAATATTTACACAACTGCGTTTATAATGCTGGGGATAGAGAAAGAACTCCGAACTTTGCGCGAAACTACCGAGGTCGTCAAATTGATGCTGTGAATATGTCGCAGTCATCTCGTTGAATCTCCTATTCAATTGAATCGCTAGCGCGTTCATTGAATGACGACATTCAATTGAATGACTAGACCGAACGTTGACTAAACACGCGTCACTCACACGTCCAACAAGGTAGCGGATTGAAACACAGCCCTTTGAAAAGAGCGGACGTAAAAGCAGTCAAGTGATTGTAATTTAGTTCATTTTTTTCCCGCGCGGCGTTAGTAGTCACTAAAACAAATATGGCGTCGAACATGATCACCTGAGTGTTGATATTTTTTTGATTAGATTTACTTTAAACTGACTTATCTTAACTAATATTATAAAGCTGAAGAGTTTGTTTGTTTGAACGCGCTAATCTCAGGAACTACTGGTCCGAATTGAGAAATTCTTTTTGTGTTGAATATACCATTTATCGAGGAAGGCTTTAGGCTATATAACACGCTGCAACTATTAGGAGCGAAGAAATAATGGAAAATGTAAAAAAAAAGGGAAAAAAATAAGTATTCCACGCGGACGAAGTCGCGAGCACAGCTAGTACGTAATAAAATAGTGTGACAGCATGGATTTACCTATTAATATGCCGCCTCCAGATACTTTTAAAGAAAAACTAAACATTAAATAGTCGGCTTTTACCCATTCAACGACTATGCTAAAATGACGTTCAGTCAAGACGTTGAACGTTTCATTCAATTACTTGACGAGTTGTCCTTTAGGCATTCAATTAAATGTCGTCATTCAATGAACGCGCTAGTCATTCAATTGAATAGCAGATTCAACCAGATGACTGCGACAACTACATAATTATGAGTAGGTAAAGCTCTACGGATATTTCGCAAACATTTTCCCATTTAACTCTCCATACATATCCTTAGTCGAAATTAGTTACTGGTTATACCAATTTCACATTATCGCTGTTTCTGCATACATTTAACAAGCATTTGGACTAAATTTATTAACAGTTAGATGGCAATGCATGTCGTTTTATCTACTGTGTTTATGCCACATGCGTAGTGGTTGTGGGCGGGCGGGGTTGCGCAAGTGTCCAAGGATCTCTGAGGCAAGAGACCTTTAGCGGCAAGAGGCTGCCATAATTGCATTGTTAATAAGTCCTATTTGTATATCTGTCTGTTGAGATGATCTGCTTTGTTTAGCTAAAGCGTGATGAAGGAACGTGTGAGGCAAGTGTTGTGACAATAATAATTGTGCCAGGTTAATTGATTTCAGTATAGAGATTAGCAAAGCTTGTTTGTTTGATTAAATAGATCTTTGTTTAATCAAACAAACAAGCTTTGCTTTGCTCTTTGTTTGTTGTTTGCTATTGACTGCATTATTTCTGTCATTGCATCGTATGCAAAAGTGTTAACTAGATTCTGAAAAACTTAAATATATTTATTTACTTTAACATTCGCTAAATTATTTTTGTCACTTTAATTTTTAAATACTTCAAGAATCTCTTCAAATAAAAATGAAAAAAAAAACAACCAAAATTATTTAAATTTTTATGATCTTAAATATGATCCCAAATGAAAATTACTCCACGTCGAAAACAAAATTTTAAATTCTTACGGGCTTATATATTTTACTGAAATAAGCCTCCTGTTTATTTGGATCTAATTAAAAAGTAATTTTAAAATAAAGAAAAAATATTCTAGTGATGATTGTGGTATTAACCAATCGCAGATATTCTTTCAAAATTTAATCTAAGTTTTTTTAAAATACATAATACAACTTACCTAAATTCATCTCCTCGGTCGTAATAAAATATATTCAATAAAATATTCTCACAAATTAATTATTACTTTTGGACCAATACTATCATGTCGGGGGCGTCCGTCCCGCGCGCCCTCTGTTATGTAACTGCGAGCTTTGCGCGTTTCAGTGCGCGGGCGCAGCGCAGGCTGCGGCGTGACGTCAGCGGGTCCGTGGCTAGCGGACTGAAAGTGAACTAAGTAGGGTCGTAAGCAATCGCGTGACGTAGCCACGGTTTGTAGCGTCAGAAGTGAACTGAAAGTCATCTGAGTAGGGTGGCGAGCGAACTCATTGCTATACATCACCGTCATGATCAGCCTGCAAACTTTCACTGCTGGAGATAGGCCTCCCATGATGACAATTAATTGTGGGGATTTGCCTTATTCACCACGGTTCAAAGCTAGGTTGGTGACTGCAGTATTCGTACCCAGGCAAACGATGCTGCCCTCTAGATAACTCTATGAGAAGAAATAGAGTGGTCCTATTCTAAATCCGAACACCTCGGTATACAGACGGCTCTGCACATCGATCCACCTCCTCTTTGACAGAGACTGTCGAATTAAAAACAAACTATTATACTTATACTTTTCAACTTAGTCTACTATATAAAAATAAGTCGGGTTTTTCTCCCTGACGCTATAACTCCAGAACGCACGAACCGATTTCCACGGTTTTGCATTCGTTAGAAAGGTCTCGGGCTCCGTGAGGTTTATAGCAAAGAAAATTAAGGAAAAAAATGTTTACAGCCATCTGGTGGCGAAACGGAGTTCGCCGGGTTTGCTAGTCTATTATACATATTTTTATAGTTGGACCGCACAGTGGCCTCCCGTCGCCTATGGAAAGCGAAAACGAGGCCCAAGTCGCTTTTGTATTCGTGAGGAAACCCGTCAGCGCCTGCTACGGGAATGCAGACGCCGATGTGCGGTGCTGAGTTAACTCGCTAATCGCACGATGTTCTCGCCATCTTCGCCAAGCCCTGGGTAGTCTGGATCCCCAAGTAAAGAGAAGTTTCATTTCACAGCAACTCAAATTGAATAGGCACTTCTTCATACATATTATTACCAAATTCATTTTTTACCTTAAACAAGTTTTACGAAAAAGTCACTGAACCAAGGGCATCCCTTAACGGGTGCGTGATGTCACAAGTTGAAGGTCACGTCTCCGGCCCGTCTGCGCGCGACAGTGCATTGTGCCACAGTGAACTAGGTCTGTAATCATTTAAGACCGACTGTCCTTTTAAAATCCGAATTCTATTGTCAAAACGATTATCTGAAAGTCTCGGTCCTGTAAGGTCTACTATACAGACGTCTGCAGTAATGATAAGGAAATGCATCTATAGTCTGTTTATACGTAGAGTGAACCAGTTTTTGCTGGGAGAGCGCACTGCGACATCGTATATTATCTGGCGAATTGAAGCCAAGCGCAAACCTATTTCCTGATGAGAATAGTCAAATAACTATTTATTGATCATTATTAATAAGTGTACGTATTCGCCAATTAGCGAAATAAATAGCATACGATTTGAATTAAAACTAGGTAGTTATATAAAACCTACTGCACCCACTAATCCGCGTGCCAAGCGTGGTAATTAAGTAACAAAGCCCCGAATGACAATTGTCGTTGGAGTAGGCCAATGTCCAGCAATGGACGTCTGCAGGTCGATTATGTGAGAGCAACACACCAGTTCACAGCGACGACACAGGGATGTAAGGGAGCGGCCTATCATCATTTCGCTTAGGGCTTCCAATCTCGGTATACCGAGATCTCGGTATTGCGGGATCCCGCGTCATTTTCCAATCCCGCGCGATGCGGGATTACGGACGCGGGATCCGCGGGATTTGCGGGACTAAAATCAAGCGTGCATACGACCTCCCGCCTCACCTCAAGACATGCCACACAGCGCCGTCTAGCCCCAAACTAAGCCGAAGCTTGTACTATGGGTACTAGACAACTGATAAACACACTTATATACATTTTTTTTTGGAAATAAATACATATTCTTCTTCTTCTTTGCGTTTCGATGGCAAATTGAAATCAGACACGTTGTGCCCAGTGCTCCGCCACCCCGACCGCACATATTCGTACCCTTGGTAATATAACGCCACATCTGCAAAAAGTCAACTTTACAGGAGAGAGGTTTAAAGTTTGGGGCAGTGTACTTTTGAGCATAACTTTGTAGCGTTTAATGGAAACTTCATACAATTTCGCATGTATATGGAAGTGAATGAAACTAATTAAATGTGGTGTATTGCTTCTTATTTAATACATTATTTTTGAAAATAGTATGTCGGATGTGCACATGCGGCATTGTTTTACCAAGACCTAGCTAACGTATGTGCACATGTATCATTATTTTACGAAGTACCCCATGGTACATGTAACTATATGTCATTTTTCTACAGAAAAAAAGTCAACAGTATTAAGTCGTATGTCCATTAATCAGGAAATTTCTTAGTTAATTTACACATCTCTGGTCTAATAACTTTCAAGACTAACATTATAACTTAATCCTGCCTAACAAAGCACGTCTGGGTTCACAATAATCTACGTTAATCTAAAAAAAAAGACGAAGAACTTGTAAGTTTGTATGTCTGGAACTTTATGGATAGTAGGTAATTGTAAATTAAAAAAATACAATATCTGAGAATATAACATTTTCTGTATTATAATCTTCCTAATTTATATACCTGCATGTGTAAAAACCAATAAATACAATTTTTTATCTTGCTCATACATTGAAATCTTCATTAAGTACAATATAATGCTATCACAGATGCAGATAACAGCCCTTGAAGCACAGCACTTTTGAACTAAAACACAATTTCATTATGTACTCTCTTTTCAATATAAAATTACATCCCAGCTTTGAAAACTCACCATCGACGTCAATTCTTAACATTTTTCAAGACGAAGTTAATGTACCCAAGCACAATCTGAGCATTTCAGTTGTGGAGATTTTTGTAATGGCTAACTTTGTGCTAAACATGATCAGCATATGAGTTTTAAAAAACAACATCTCTGTCTCAAAAACGTATTGCCTCTAATAAAATATAAAACGAAACTACGTTAGTAAAACATTACGAGGATATTTGCTCAGGCTCATCAACATTTAATTCCGCTACCAGATACACCTTCAGCAGCTACATCTGTTACGCCAATTCCTTCAAAAGGCAACAAAAATAACACTCCTATGCTTCCCTCGGGTGGTAAAAGTGATCAAGACGTGGTCTGTTCATGCTGTTATGAATGATAGCGACCAACCCGACTATGAAAATAGCACTACCGACGGTACAAACGAAACAAGCCTGAGAGGAGAAATAGGGCCGTGAAAGGCATTGGAGTAACAAATGTAGCTGCTATATCTGGCGGAATTATGATGATGATGATCTCCACGACGTATCTGTTGACGGCGAACCTTGTAATTCAATAGAATTCCATTGAAAATCGTAATATAGACTCTTGCAAGTTTCATCTGCGCTTAAATTTATTTCAAGTTTACAAACAGTTGCTATGATGAAAGCCCACTCTCTCCTCTCAAGCCATCAGGATTCGGTAGACCAGTTTCCTGATACGACCGGTGGTAACTTGGAGATGCAGTGACAGTGTAATTACATAGATCCTGACTAGCGCCCTACAGGTTTATCACATTACCCTGTTATATCGCATGCAGTATCGACATAGGTTGTTACGGGGATTGGCCTGGGATAATTATAATGAGATGTTAGTTGCCTGAGACTTGTCCGTTTATCAGCAGAGTCACCACTTGCAGGTAAGGTTAGCTTGGGGGATTGGATGTTAAAGACTCCCCCTCAGACTCCAAATTATTCTGGCGGCGTTTTACATATATTTTATTGTAATTAATTTAATCAAAGGCAATTTTATTAAAGGCAGCACATTTGTGACAAAGTGGTTTCGTGTGAAAACTCTTATGCTGATCATTTTAGTACAAAATTCGTCATTACAGCTTCCAGATGTTTGATGAAAGTGGCGAACAAATGGAGAGGCCTATGTCCAGCAGTAGACTGCGAAAGGCTGATGATGATGATGGTCTCGACTAGGGGTAGGCGGTATATTCTTCAAATTGACTTTATCAAAGATTTCCTCATGAGGCCACATGCCCCTAACCTCCAGAACTGTTTTCCAAACTGAAAATGGCATATTAAATAGCCTTCGTTACGTACACAATATATTTTTTTTACTCAAAATTCGCACTGTGTAAAAAGGAAAAGTTACACAAATTAGGTTCAAAATTTGTTAATAAAATTGCTTAGGTATGCTATAAAATAAATAACTAAAGATCTGTAATATTTGTCCAATAAACATGTCTTTTTAGGCAGTTAAAGTTTTTTATAACGATGCATCTTAGACTATGACCTAATATAACGCTTCAAGTGCACATGCGGTTCCAAAAGATGCATGATATAACGCAACATCTTCACAAGCGGCTATGAAGAGTTCAGACAACAATAACGCAAGTAAACATGAGACCAACCCTAAAAAACATGCGAATTAATTATAATTTATAGCATATCATATGCTTAATTAGTTTTTATAAACATTTTCATTGAAATACCAAAAGTCAATAAAAAATATCGCATATGATCATGCAACAGGTTATTTTATGGCAGTAAGTGCACATACAATTATTTTATACAAACATCGTCCTAATAATGTTTAAAATTACTCAGCTTTGGGGTTTTTATTTCCCGCACCTATATTTGTCAATTTTAATCCAATATACAACACACACTCATTATCCGGTAACACTGACGCGACTAACATTACGGCGCCGCGTGCGCAGCCCCACGCCCGGACCAGGGTCGTACAACAACGAAGCATGTGCATTTGTAACATTATTTTACGATCACTAATGACTTACGTCATTTTCCGACTAAATTATTTCCAAAACTAAAAAAGATAAAAATAAAATTCTTTTCGTATAATATAAAACGCATCTTTTTAAGACTATTTACGTAATAAAAGTACTTTTGACGTATGGGTACATGTTGCATTATATTACCATGGGTGCGAATATTAAACACCCAGACCAATACAAACAGACATGTTTATGAACGCAAATGTTTGTAATGTGCGGGATTCGAACCCACGACTCTCGGCTCAGAAGGCAGAGGTCACTACCAAATGAGCTACAGAGCTAGTCTAAATAAAAGGTGTAATAATATAAATACTTAAATAAATGTGGAGTTATTTGATTAATTCGTTGTTTTTTGTGATAACTAAACGCTGTAATTTGATAGATCTCATACTAATAGTAATACGTAAATAAATGTGGAGTTTCTTGATTATTTCATTGTTTTATTTGCCTCATATAAATATGAATATTTTCAATTTGCGGGATCCCGCAAATACCGAGATCCCGCGGGATTCAAAATTCGTAGTCCCGCAAATACCGAGATTGAATTCAGGCTGCGGGATTGGAAGCCCTAATTTCGCTCCATGCCAACAAACGAGGCGCTGGCAACCGACTGGTGGCGGTATAACCATCACAATTAAAGGCGTAGCTAAATACAATAGACCGATGACGGGCAGCAGCGTCACCGGAGCGAGAAGCTATGCCCTGCGATCGCCAACCCGCCTGCCCAGCGTGGCGATTATGGGTATATCCTCCAGACATTTGTCCAAAGTAGCGAACAACTGGAGAGGCCTATGTCCAGCAGTGGACTGTAATAGGCTGATGATGATGACAGCGATTTAGGCTTCTCTTTCGCTTTGCATTATGCTTATGGAAGCCATTATGCTCTGCTACTATTAAGTTTTTAATAATTGCGTGACTTTACTGTTCCATTGATGTGTTGTGTCGCTGCGAAAGCAACTGGCCTTAACTGTTACGCGATTCACAATTGTTGCGGATCGTTTCTCACACTTTATGGACGCTACGGTAATAGTATTATTGTTTGTAATTAATTCACTAATTAGAGTTCCAAATATAACAAGTTTTGGCTTTATGCAGCGAGTACAGTGAATAATTTCATATCATTCTGGAAATCCGTTGGTTTCGGGTTTGAATTCCAATCGAGTGAATTTATGAAATGTTATTTTCCGAGAGACTAAGGGCAAAGCAGAGTATGGTATATATACGTACAATGTAGATGGTCTATATGGTACAAGGGAAAATCTTGATTGAGATTGAAACCAAATCTGTAATTGTTTATTAATATTGTTACCTATGTGTTAGTAGGTCGGTGGTGCTCAAGAAAACCTCAGTTGGTAGCAAATTGTAACCTTCAGTAACCGGACTATTAAAAATTGTGAAAGCACAAGTCTACAACGAGGGTTCGTTAAACTGTTTTCAGTAACTATAGGTACTCCTTATTCTTAATTTTTCAAAGAAATGCAATGGTAAAGATAATAAAATAATCTACCAATAGAATTTAAATCCTTATAAGCCCATTTAAATGTATATCCGAAATAGTAGTGTGTGATAGCTACGATTAGCTTAGTCCATTGGATAAAATTTTACACTTTGACTCGCTTAAAGTTGACCCAAATGTTGTTTGTGTGTCCAATAGATGCACTGTAGAGTCGGCAGTTACTTACATGCAGTAATAGGTACATGAGCAGCTGTTGTATCACATAACGTGTGCAAGATGATGTCGAACAGAGATTTGTACTACTACCTTTTGACATAACAACTATCACTGGCTTACTGACCATTAGATTGACGATCTTGTAGGTAGGTCCTCCTTTTGTAGGTAGATCTTGTAATAAACCTTTTAATGCTGCAGCTTGTAATTCACGATCTTGTCCCGTTACGTAAGACAATAAAAGTGACCGAACTGGGTAATGCCAAATCAGCTCGGCAGGGTGAAGGTCCCCGCGGGGTCGGCCGCGGGAAAATACGGAGGCCGCCCCACCAGCTATTGTCTCGCCACGAAGGCTGATCTAATTTCACGATATGACACCGCACTAATTAGCTTATGGGTTTGTTTGAATGTCCCCTTGATCGACTGCATAATAATTATGCAGTTAAAAAAATTAGGGAACTCACTGATATTGAAACAGCGAAGTTCGTTTATTTTAGTTACTTCCACCTTATAGAATACCGCAGCCAAATGACCTCCGGGTCGTGTTTCTGTCGGTGAGTAGGGTTTCCGGAGCTCGTGGGCCTCGTTGGGCCGAGCTGGCATGGCGGTGGCAACCAGTACAGGTAACTGACCACTTACTTGCTCGTTGTCACGACTTATGCTCCTCTTTCGCTTTCCATCAGGCGTAGGGAAGCTATTATGTCGAGCTACAATAAAAAAAAACAGTGTTATGTCAAGGGGTTTGCTTCTATGGCGATCAGCTTCTGACATAAAACTAGGATTATGCGATGGTATACACAGGTCAGCGCTGGATGCGAGAAGCCCGGGGACGATAAAGAAGGCGAACATTGGGAGAGGCCTATGTCCAGCAGTAGACTGACATACAGGCTGACATATAGGCTGATAACGATGATATCCAGGTCATGACTTAGTCTAAGTTGCATTAGCAACTGAAAAAAAATATCCATATCGTACGTAGCAGGAAACATCATCATCGTTGGTGACCGCATAGGTTTTATTTGTGCCTAGGTAGATGCTGCTGCCCGTTTCCTGATATTCCCTTAATCGTCTTCTACAACACCCACGGGATGAAATGGGGTGGTCTTATTTTAAATCCGAAAACCACACCTACGTACACGGACCCAGGAAATATGTGTGACAGTAATACGTTCTACATTTTAATGGCATGGCCAAGGTAAAAGTTACCAAGCTTATTCTTTCGCTAAAGAATTTCTTCCACAGTGGAAACTGGCATGTTTTTCATACAAAATCCTATAGTTCGAAGCGTGACGCTGGCTCTATCTCTACATAATGACCCTATAGATTACTCTAATTTTGAGATCCGTACCAAATCACAGGTCATTCGAGCGGCATGGATTGGCTGCGTTGTTATTTTGGGCCCAAGAAGGCGACCTCGCCGGCATCCGTTTCAAATATTCTGACGGAAACGGCTTCGATTTTGTAAAAAATAACTCGGACAATTTGAATGCTTAATTGAGGAAGATTGGGCGCAGATAGTGTCTGCTTATTGATATTAAACGGAGACAAAAACTCGTGTTGTCGTTGTTTGAAAGGTATCTAAGGGCATTTGGGAGATTTGATATACGTATAGAGAAGGTTACACTAGACATAATAAAGTCAGTGTCAGATTTATTTTAGGTAGCGGCTTATGATCTTTTCGTTCCAAGCCAACTTCACCTGCACGTGGTGCATCCTGCCGAATAACAAATGAGGCGCTGGCAACCGACTGGTGGCGGTATAACCATCACAATTGAAGCCGTAGCTAAATAGCACAGACCAATGAAGGGCAGCAGCCCTGCGATCGCCGATTCGCCTGCCCAGCGTGGCGATTATGAGTATATCCTCTAGGTGTTTGCTCCAAGTGGCGAACAACTGGAGAAGACTATGTCCAGCAGTGGACTGCGATAGGCTGATGATGATGAATATAAAATTGAACTTATGTTCCATAGACACTTTTGACTACGTAGGATGCTAGCTGGCTCGATGGCTCATTTGGCAGTGACCCTTGCATCCTGACCCAAGGATCGTCGGTTCAATTCCCACATTCCAATTCCGGGCCAAACATTCGTGTGATGTATATTTGCGGTTGTACCGGAACTCGCTTTTTAGGGTTCCGTAGCCAAAATGGCAAAAACGGGACCCTTATAGATTCGTCATGTCTGTCTGTCTGTCTGTCTGTCTGTCTGTCTGTCTGTCTGTCTGTCCGTCCGTATGTCACAGCCATTTTATTCCGAAACTATAAAAGCTACATTATTGAAATTTGGTACGTAGATGTATTCTATAAACCGCATTAGGATGTGAAAAGAAAATCAGAAAAAAATCCAAAATTTTTGGGGTTCCCCATACATAGAACTGAAACTCAAAATTTTTTTTTCATCAAACCTATACGTGTGGGGTATCTATGGATAGGTATTTGAAAATGATGTTGAGGTTACTAACATCATTTTTTTCTAAACTGAATAGTTTGCGCGAGAGACTCTTCCAAAGTGGTAAAATGAGTGTCCCCCCCCCCCGTAACTTCTAAAATATGGGCATGATAAAACTGAAAAAAATATATGATGTGTATTACTATAAAAACTACTAACGAAATTTGGTTTGAATGAAATCTAGACAGTAGTTTTTTTTTAAACGTCAAAAATCAAATTACCTAATTTTTTCATTCAATCAGTGGTACGGAACCCTACGTGCGCGAGTCCGACTCGCACTTGGCCGGTTTTGTATTTCTATCTTAGGACATATTTGTTGTAGCCATGTTGTTCTCATACCCATAACTCAAGTACTGAAGCTACTTACTTTGGAACAATGTAGGTACGTAATTAAGGTATCTCGTAATTTATCAAATTGATTTGTTATTAGTTGTACCATCGGTTGATCCGCGTACATTAAATAATACACATTATAATATTATTTGTGCAGAAACAGAAACGAAGTCGGTTAATATATCTCCCAACGCAAGCTGCTAAATGAGTTTGATGATAGTTTTATAGCTTCTTAATCCGGTCTACATTCGTTGTATAAATAACAGCATTACATATATCACATTCACAATAAAATACCCTGACAGGAGTTATGAAGTACAGGGTGTATTATTTACTGAATTCAAAGACAACAAAAGTGTTCAATTCAGTTTTAACTTTTAAGGTAAATAAAATGTTATACTGTCCATGTGGTACCCGGATTTATATACGAATTTTGCCTAATATTTAGTTATTACAGAGAGAGTATTGCATAGAACTTTTTCTATGCAATATTACCTATGTTGTTTAAAAAATACTTAGCGTGCAACTTATTGCCTACATTATTATCTGATTTTAAAAAGAAACGGAATATGATTCACACAATGTTTTGTTTGACCTTGTCTTAACTAATCGCCCGAGACTGAGTAATATCGTCTGGAGAGCTATGATTACGTTTTAATACTAAATACCACCGTAGTTTTTATACCAATAAATTAGGCTTCCTCTTATTATGAACTGGTTTATTTGTAGGATTCCGTAGTCTTAAAATAATTAGTAAGCAATGTTCTACCAAAGCAGTCAGCCGAGGTGCAATTAATGTTGTGCGTAACATTTTAATAAAAGTCATGATCTTTACTTCAAGCTTTCTGGAAAGATATCACGACGAAAACTAGCTTCGAAATCATTTAGCTTTGGATATTACAATAGTGCTAGATCCGGCGTAGGAGTAATGCATTGTGGTTATTAACACATAATTTTCAAAATTAGGGAGTTCTCCCCATCCGAAAGTTAGAAAAGATTCCTCTTGGAAATTTCGATTACAAAATTACCTACATGTTCGACAATCGAACCTTACGATAGATACAGGTGTTTTGGATAATCTGTCGGTAACAGCGATTTGGTCTGGTCTGGTAACCAGATGTACCTAATTACGCATTAAGCAGAACACAGATTGCTTAAAATAACTTGAACTTGGTCATTTTTTACCTGCTTAAGATCCAATATTTTTACTAGCGTTACATTAATCACAGAAAATTGCCCTTTTTATGTGTGAATACGTATACCTCCCTACGTATGTATGAGTGTTTGTTTGTGTAACTACGTCTTTTATTTATAAGTACACAACTTATTTATTTTGCAACTATATTTAATTAGTTATTTTTATAATAATAACAGCTGTTGGTGTGTGGCGACACCACGGACCCGAGACCTCCCGGGGGAACACACCATCTTTCCCCCACCTCTGGCTTGCCTTCGTTGGCCGTCCAGAGTGGAGCGCAGGAGCTATATGCTTGAAAGGGTGGAAGTGCTCAATCTACATAATAACGGGGAACGGCTGACCGGATTACCGCGATCCAGAAACCGGTGTACACCTCTCTACACCCTTAGCCAGCCACGCCAGTGTTGCCCCCTTGCCGCCCAGTCTGGTGGCTAATTTTGGGGGGCCCACCTAGTGGCAGGCGAGTCACCACCTGCCTATATTTTAATTTGTGAGATATTGAAATGGCAGGCGACCGTTATCTCACCCCATAGCCCAGATATCCTGCCCACAAGAACCTCATTCAATAGCCCCAGTTTTCATTACCCATCTTTACGCAATAGTGCACTCGCCGGGTATTACTATTGAGTGCGTCATCTTGGGGCACTCAGAAGTAATGCCCGGCCTGTGTATCCCATCTCACATTCACATATTAAATCGTCTCAAGGGGCCTCTACGTGTTGGGCCTGTGCCCCCACGCAAGCCTTCCAAAGGACCGGGAGGGGTAACACCTTCCCGTGAAATCCAAAGGAGACAACATAATAATAATAATAATAAATATTTATTTTCATTTTACACGAATTAATACATAAATTACGCAAGGGTAGACTCCTTCTTTTAAGTACTATGTGTACCTGTGCCAGAAGGAAGTCACTCTTCCTTTATCAAAGTAAATTTTTGACGTGAGAGCTATTAAACATACTACTACATTATGTATTTACATTATTACTATCTAAGTATGTACTACATATTTAAACTATTATGTTAAAATAGATTATGTCGAACCTTACAGAAATTAACTAAAAAAGTACTAAATTATTCATAGTTCAGGATTTATTCAATGTGTAAGTACAAGTCTTTTTTGTGTAAGTATTGAAACATATTCTATTTGAAGAAAGATTACAACTCGAGTAGAGGTCGTGTTCTTATAATAATATGTTTAATTGGAACAAGACTTGTTCATCATTGTTTAATGTAACAAAATGAAAGCAAACAATACCTATTCAAAGAGACAAAAGGTTGATGCATCGGCCGGGAATCGAACCCGGGCCGCCCGCGTGGCAGGCGAGCATTCTACCACTGAACCACCGATGCTTGTTGAGGGGTCGCTAAAATTACGGCATAGTAGCGAAGCAAATGGCCGGTAGTAGTGACGTCACAGCGCCTATCGCAGCGACAAGCGTGAGTCGTGGCGCAAGAGTTATGAAGGCCGTGTCGTTTATTTTGATCGAATAAAGTGTTTCTGCACCGTTATGAAATAACTTACGATCGCTTAGTTATATTGACGTAGAGTTACGAAAAATATGTCGCATTGGACGAGGTTTGTGAGTGTCACTTTTTGGCTTGAAAGGAAGTTGTGTCATTTAATCAGAATAAGTTATTATTTGCTATTAATGTACCTACACAGTACACAATTTTAGTTGGTACGGCGTTAGTCTTAACGACCTTATAAGTATCCAAATGAATACAATTTTCTAACCAATCCGAAAAATGCGTTTCTTTCCTGAACTCTACCTTTCTTTCGACCGGAAAGAATCGCTAGAAAAGATCGCTATTAGGTCTAAAGGTCGTTTAAATAATAATAATTAATAAGTTTGTCATGTTTTTTTTTGGAAACTGCCTGCAGACTATATCTAAAGGTACCTATTATTTATTTTGTCCTCAGGGTACGGTCACATAGCGCCCAAGACGCAGACGGGCAAGGTGGTGACGATCTTCTACGCCATCCTGGGCATCCCGCTGATGCTACTCTGCCTCTCCAACATCGGCGATGTCATGGCTTCCTCCTTCAGGTACCTTCGCAAGGGGTGCTCTACGTTCAGCATTGAATTGATTGAATACTAATGGATGATAAAGAATCGATCAAGGTTCCTTTCCCTGAAAATATATTAATAGGCGTTCGCTGCAATTTCATTAAAGTAGAAAAGTTACATTAGCTCTCTAGTAATACTAATAAAAAAACCAAACGCTAAAAATAAATTTTATTCTTGAACTTAAACCAGTCTCATTTTCAGAATTTGATTCCATTTTCACTCAGTTGAAAAGGGATCACTTCTGTGCTACAATCTCAGTCATAGATGCCTATGGCTTTTTAAGCTTGCCTGATTTTATAAAGCAAATGAAGACAAAGATTTCAAACACATTTTTTATTTCAGATTCTTGTACTGGCGCGTGTGTTGCTACGTGTGTACGCGGCCGCCGAAACGACGGCATCGCCACCACCATTCATCCAGGTAAAGGGTAATGGCTGGAGGTTCTCCATTAGGAATGAGTCCCACATAGTCCAGGTATCCCGTATCTATATATGTATGGCTGTGATGTATACGTAAATGTATTCCTGACGTAAAGAAAGAAACTTGGCGGAGTCACTTCTTTGCACCATAATGAATGTATAATGATTGTTAAATTGCTAATTTAACTCTGTTCGAACTGGAACAGGGTGTCGGATTGCTGTATTATTTTGTGTTTAGCAAGTGGATGCACACTTGCTCATTGTGATGTTTCCAGCAAGTCAAAATTCATTATAAGTTAGTCATTATTGTTGTTTGCTAGACGCTCGGTGCGAGGCAGTGTCAGAGGGTCCATGCGAAGGCGAAGACCGCCTTTAGAGCGGGCTCACTCCGATACAGACTGCAGGTGTGCACTCAATTATAGCTATAGTCATTCGTCAACTAACACTATGAAATGTGTAATGATCATCTGATGCCCCAAAATAATTATGATGTAGAATGTTGCCAAGATGAGACTACATATGGATCGCTCTGTCAAAAAGTTATCAGCTCTCATGTAGAGCCAATTTTCTGATTCTACATGATCTGATTTTACATTTTTTCCATCCTATAAGCTCTACATCAAACTACTACACCTTAATTAATATAATTATTGTCACATGATCGTTTGTCACATGGGTGTAAAATATAAACTGTGTATACTATACAATAGCTCTTGTTGTACAAATAAAAAAGAAAAAAAAAACAGAAGTAAATTGGTTTAAAAATATCAGGTACCGTGATAGTGGATACAGCAGCGGGCGCGCGCGTCGACTCCGACAACATCCAGCCCCGGCTAGTCAGCCCCGCACTCGGTCGCAGCCGCCATCTACCTACAATAAAGGTTATGGTAAGTTTTTGTGAAGCTTATGTGAAAAGTCTATGATCTCCATGGGAGACATTTTTATATTAGACTTCAAATAAATGATATTTTTTCAATTTTAGGGGCGAGAGAATATGATAGAGATGAAAGGTCTCCAGTACAGTACGAACGCTACGGAAGAAACAATTTTGATGATGAAGAAGGTAAATTTTGATTTCTCTTGAAGTCACCAAAAATATTGTCAGGAACCTATTGTATGTAATCATGATTGAACAGGTCTCGTTCTTTTATTTTCATTACTAAATTCAAAACTCCTGGGGCAAGAGTGTAATCTAAGATCGCCAATGGGATTGACTATGAAATTAATTCGATTGTAGATAATACTGTTTCTTGAATACATTGCTATGAAGTATGCTTTTCAAAGCAACTACTCATGTACATATTATTTTTACTATTCCAGAAAACTTTCCAAAAATATCGCTTCCTCTACAAGACTTAGAAGCTGCACTAAAGGATTTAGAAACTCATCAAATAAAAATGACTTCTAAAACAGAGTTACGGAGCAAATCTCTCCCTAGACCTTCAAAATCCAAACCCGATTTTGGACCAAGAAGAGAATTTGACGATCAGAGACATTATGACATTGAAGATAGCAGAAATATGTTCGAGATGCATGACCTTCATGACGTCGACTATGAGAACTATAAAGAGAGGAAAGCTTTAGAGGAGAGAGACAAGAAGATGAGAGATCGAGATGACTACAACTTTAGAGACAGAGGGTATGACCCTGAGGATGAGGACTTTGAGTATGACAGCCCGAGGATTAGGAGGGAACGGAATGATTGGAGGTAAATATTGTTAAAATATTAACTGATATATTTGCCCTATTAGATACACTTCTGCGAAATCTAGGTCCACCATATTATTATGATCGTAAAACTAATCATCTGAGAAATCTAGCACCAGTGATTGTAAAGCGAATTCATCATCATCTTCATGAGCCTCTCGCAGTCCACTGCCGGACATAAGCCTCTTCAATTGTTCGCCACTTTGATCGATCTTGGGTTTATCGCATCGTCTGAGCAAATTGTCTGTTCACCTGGTCTATGGTGTCTAATACACTACGTTTGCCGTAAAACGTAAAATCAGAAGTCCTTTTAAATCCTAAACTTCACTTGTTTTACTTACGTACCTGTGAATTTGTAAGCTTGTCTATCTTGCTATTCCTTACCTAAAACTATGAAAAGAAGGAAAGAACATTGCTTATAGCGTTAAGACCGTCTAAATTGTACAAGGGTATACTTAGTCTAGCTGTAAGTCAACTTTGTGGTGCACTAAAGATTATCTATCTGTGTAAGTTCAAACAGTTCAACAAATTCCACAGATCTGACCGAGGCAGGTCGGAGTACATAGAGCGGGATCGCGAGGAGCCAAGCGCGCGGCGCGGGCGCAGGGCCAAGAGCGCCATCTATGAACACGACGCGCGGTGGGACGACGACGTGGAGGACGGGCGGAGGGAAGACCGGCGGGAGCCAGGGAGAGCTCGGCGGCTGCGGAGGTTGCAAACGATTGAGGATAACGTGAGATCCTATCGGCATTACGTAAGGAAACTTCTTCTCTGTCGTTCACTCTTGACTTCACAGTCTAGAGACTGG
This sequence comes from Conogethes punctiferalis, assembly GCA_031163375.1. Taxonomy (NCBI): domain Eukaryota; kingdom Metazoa; phylum Arthropoda; class Insecta; order Lepidoptera; family Crambidae; genus Conogethes; species Conogethes punctiferalis. Next base: position 18,180,438 of record CM062086.1, on the reverse strand, counting down.
TCTTTTTTTTCTAAATGATTACAGTGATAGCTAAGGCGGCCTTCATCATCACCGAACTGTTAGGGGAGCGGAAGGCTCTCCCCTAGACTGGTCATGGTTAAGATGAGTAGACTATTGTGATTGCTGCTTTGGCGATTCGTCTCCACTGGGTCTCTGTCTGCAGACTTGTCAGATTTGATAGTATAGTAAATGCATATGTGACAGATGACTGGGCAATGGAAGGTGAATAAGCACGATATTAGTCTTCCTTGTAATAAGTATGCTACATTTTAAAACTTTTAATTTATTTTGCAGACACCTTCACCAGAGAGAGATGACTGGAGTGATGAAATGCCTATGCCACGACGGAATCGGCCTCTGGGTAAGCAAAAACAAGTGGCTTAACCAATGAATAGTACTACTACCTGCTATCTAATACAGAACACTATTTTGTGTAATCCGATTAAGTATTTGCCAACTTAATAAAAAAAGATTTTCATGATTTTGTGTGCCATTATTAGGCCTTTTGTGTATTTTTGGAGGATTATCTACAAACCATGTCTAAATCTAAATAATGTTTAATTTCAGTGTGGGGATCTCGTCAATCTGAAATTTATGCCGTGGAACCGTCAGCTAAAGAAGAGGTATGACTCTAATGCTAGCTAGCTAGCTTATTAATACAAAAGTGTTTATTTGTACCTACTTTCAAAATATGTTTTAAGTACCAAATAAAAATTCTTCTATTCTAAAATCCATAAAATATTGTGAAAGACTGTCTATATAACCACTTAGGTTGTTTAACCAAGTTCCTAGTATACGAGTAGGTACTATGCATTAATTTAATTCTTCCTAATTCTACTAGGATAATAAAAAAGAATGTTGCTAGATCTGAATCCAATTTTAGTACCTGCCTATATTCTAAGATCTTGTCTAATTCTTAACATCGTTAAACCTGTTTCTTCTTCAGATAAAACCAGTACCGATTTGGCTGTGCGTGTTCCTGGTGGCGTCGTACATCGTGGTGGGCACGTTCCTGTTCAAGCAGTGGGAGAACTGGGCGTACCTGGACGCGGCCTACTTCTGCTTCATCACGCTCACCACCATCGGCTTTGGGGACTTCGTGCCTGCTCAGGTGATAACATAACACCATATTATCTAAGATGTTGACAACTTTTTGGAGTTCCTTGATGAAAAGAATAAGCAAATCAGTGAAATATTCACATTCACGATGCACTATTTAGTATAGATTGAATTGCTAAACAATGACAAAGGTCTGCGATTGATAATATGTTTTACGTTCCAAAGGGACTTGCATAGAGCCCTTGAGGTCTACGATTTTTAAAGACTGCTTTCAATTTCCTTGAATGTGTTTTCTCAATCTGTCTTTTGTCGTGTAATGGTTGATGGAAAGCGTAGCTAAACGCAACATGCCAATGACGGGTAGCTGCGTCATGCGATCTCCAACCCGCCTGCTCAGCGTGGCAATTATGGGTAAAGCCTTCATATGTTCGCCTAAATTGGCGAACAACGGCCTATGTCCAGCAGTGGACTGCGATAGGCGGATGATGAATCGATTTCCCCACTCACCACCACTTGTTTGTCACTCCAGGGTCAGAACACTGAGGAGCCGGCGGCAGCAGTGCAGTCCATCGCAATGTGCTCGCTGTACCTGCTGTTCGGGATCGCGCTGCTGGCCATGTCCTTCAACCTGGTGCAGGAGGAGGTGCGCGCCAACGTGGCTGCGCTGGCCACCAAGCTGGGCATCATCAAGCCCAGGGAGACCGCTGACACTGACACGGAGTACTGAGCCAGCTGAATTAACGTGCGATTTTAGGCTCGACAAAGCGCTTGCATATACCAAACAATTGATGGATAAAATTGATGTCATGACGTACAGGGAGTTGAAGGTGCTGGCGGAATCCAGGGAAGAATGGACATTGCTCCACCGACAAGAGCGGGGCTCTTAAATTTTGAATGAAAGCGCTTGCGCTCCATTACATCCCATTGGGGATAATGGAGCGGCCTATCATCTTTTCGCTCCAAGCCAACCTCACCTGCCCGTGGTGCATCCTGCCGAATAACAAGCGAGGCGCTGGCAACCGACTGGTGGCGGTATAACCATCACAATTGAAGGCGTAGCTAAATACCATAAATCGATAGCGAGGAGCGAGAAGCTACGCCCTGCGATCCGCTTCTCGATTCCGAACCCGCCTAGTGGGCGATTAGCGGCTGACGGTAGTCCACTTCAGGCTTCCACTTCTGTTTGAAGGTGATCGGGGCGCCCCCATAGTCGCTACACCCGCCCTGCGTGGGCGGTACACCTCCCCGGGTAGCAAGAACAATAAAATTATTAATAATATTGTATGTCTAATTAGTATTTAAAGTATACATGAGAATGTAAATCAATATAAATAAATATATATAAATAAATATTAAATATTAGACAACATCACATACATTGCTCCGATCCCAAAGTAAGTAGCTTAAGCACTTGTGTTATGGGTATCAGAACAACGAAGGTACCACAAATAAATACTTAAATACTAATGTAAACACCCAGACACGGAACAAACACAAGTGTTCATCACACGAATGTTTGTCCCGAGTGGGAATCGAACCCACGACCCTTGGTTCAGAAGGCAGGAGTCACTACCAATTGAGCCACCGAGCCGAGCGAATAAAGTGTGAATATGTAAATAGTAATATTTAATTTTAATAAATAGAGTTATAATAACTGTTGATAAGTGAAATTTTATTTGATTTCTTTTATTGAGAAAAATAAAAGCAAACTAACAACCATAAAACCATTGACCTCTCTATTCCTTCACCCCCATCATTTAAAATAAAAATAATAAAATAAATAAATAAATCCATTTATTTCTGCAAATAGATTCACAAGTAATACTAATAATTTTGCATGTCAAACTTTTTTCCTACCATTATGATGGAACAACAGTTAGTCACGACCCCCTGGCTCAGGTACCGACCTGCTACCTACCTGATCTTCACAAGTAGCACTTGTGGCCCCTAAAGATATGAGGCAGTCAAAGTACATTATTATGACAATTCATGGTTGTCATTTCCTCACGTTAATTTTGCCATCAATTATTTGCCTAAATAATTTAGAGTATCTTATCAGTGACACTAATACCCAAATATCCTATTAGCGTTATTATATGCAATATAAACGTCGATAACATTCATTTTATCGAAGACTAGCTTCAGCCCCTTTGCTTGCATCAACTTATTTGAAATCATTGTTTATTATTGTTTAAAACATTATTTTTAAGTAAACCTCGGATTTCAGTCACTTTGTATACGCAGTGTACAAAGAAAAGCCCACATTTTGCCCCGAAGTATTACACTACACTTCCATTTAAAGGAATTGATTTCAAGAAAAAGGAAGGATTGAGGACATAAATAAATACCAGACAACACATCACATACACTTTAAATACAAATAGCCAGACACAGAACAAACACAAATGTTCATCAGACTAATTGTTTGTACGTGTTTCAAGAAATAGAATGGTTCTTTTTTTTTTTTTTTTTATAGTAGCTCGACATAATGGCTTCCCTACGCCTGATGGAAAGCGAAAGAGAAGCCCAAGTCACTGTGACAACTGGCAAGTAACTTGTTAGTTACCTGTCAGTTGCCACTGCCATGCCGGCCCAACCCTAACCCCCCACGAGCTCCGGAGACCCTACTCACCAGCAGAAACACGACCTGGAGGTCATTTGGCTGCGGTATTCTATAGGGTGGAGGTCCTTCCCCGGACGGGCAGCTCAATTCGAGCGAAGATTCGCTATGCCCTACCTCTCTGAAATGAGTCGAGGTAGTAGGTATGTTTTTGTGAACGAAATAAATATATTGTTTGAAATGAATTTCAACGACCTAACTTCTATTTAGTGGCTAAAGAAAATAGAAACGATAGCTTAATCAAATGAACAACAACAAAATGAACAAACGGACTAGCAAACATTGCTTCTAAATAAAAATAATATAAGATAATTTTAAGCCAAGCCCCCTACCTGATTAATATCTCATTAAGACTTTACTTGCGAAGGAGCCGTCAAGGGCGGTAGAATTTCTTTAATTAAAGGCCTTTTGTCTTAATAATCAAGTTCATTCAAAATTGTAAACGATTGTGGTACATGTATGACAATTAATTGATATGATTTATTAATCGATCATCGGAATTGTTTTCATTTAAGGCTAAAGCTTCAGTAGTGCTAAGTGCTGAAGGTAGATGTTTTCAAATAAATGTTTTGAAAACCCAGTGCAAAGTTGAAACAAGGTGGGTCTTTAATCAAAACAAAAACTTACCAATAAAAGATTCACAATATTCTTTTTAATGGATTTTAATAAGTTAATAACGATTACAGTTTTTAAAGTTAGGTAGTTAACTTAAATAGTCAATTTCCTAAGATACAGTATTTGATACAATTGCGGAAATTAGTTTGCATTTCTTTGATTCTTAGATACTTTTCACGCCTTCTACATAAACAATTTTCTTAAATTTCTTAAACTTCGCAAACATAAAGTGTTTTGTAAGATGACAAAAGCCTATATAGTAACAGTACTATATAAGCTTTTGTCACCTTGATCATGTCATGCCAATTATCAACACACACAAAGCTGGTAGAACTAGGAGAACATAGGGTACCTCTATATCGAGGAAAGTATAATTTAGTCGGACATTCACGCGGGCGTCGCCGCAAGTATAAAATTTGCTCAGCAAAAAATGCTCTTATGCCTGTATGCTTTAGTAATTTACATTAAATATCTAGCGCATAGGTAAGATGAATCTCTGTATGTGCGTGAATGCGTTATGCGTCATAGATCAATTTATTTGTTGGTAGAACTCGGAACCTCTCAATCTAAGTGCACCATTGACATCTTCAGCAAAGATGTCAAATATAAAAGTGGAGGAGGGCCCGAGCCCTAACAAAGTGGACCTGGACAACATCCTGACGGACGAGGTTGGGCAGTTCGGCCGGTACCAGCTCATCACCCTGGCGCTGGCTGCGCTACCAGTCATCTTCTCAGCCTTCGCTTCCGGGGAGTTTATCTTCACCACTGCCAGGATACCTACCAGGTCAGGGAATTCGATAATTTGATGGTGTTTATATGTATGTCATTAGATCTGATAATGGAGAGACTGATAAAGATGGACAGCCATAGCAAAAGCCATAAAGGTTCGGCTCGTTAAAATAGGCCCAGTCTTAGTAGGTAAAAGGGGTCTAGGGGGGAAAAGATACCTAGAGCTAAATTGGTATAAACCTTTGTTTTGGCACACTAAATGATCTCTCAAAAGTCACAAATGCTATCGTGCCCAAGTTTTAAGGTTTTGAAGGTTATAAAAACAGTCTTTTTTGGTTCTTAATGCTGAAATGAGATTTTTCCTTCATCAAACGGCATGACAAGCGTGGCGATTGTGGATAAAGCCTTCAGGGTTCAGGTGTTTGCCCAAAGAGGCGAAGAACTGGAAAGGTCTATGTCCAGAACTGCGAGAATCTGATGATGATGATCAAAAGTAGTCGCTAGCGTTGTGGCAAGACAAATGTCAATTGTCATTAAGGGAGGCCTATGTCCGTTAAAGGAGGCTGTTGATGACCATGATGACACTACGTGTTCCAGATGCCTTATCCCAGAATGCGACGAGGCCAACCCAGAGTTCGCGCCGGCCTGGAAGGAGCACGCTATCCCGACGCTGGCCAGCGGCGCCTTCGACCAGTGCTCCCGGTTCGCGTCCAACGGGACCCAGCCCCTGCCCGGCACCTGCCCTGCCAGCCTGTTCACGCAGACGACCCAGCTCTGTCAGGAGTACGTGTACGAGAACGATTATAGCGTCGTCCATGATGTAAGTGATTTATTTATAATGTACTGAACCCCTAATAGCCTTTTTTTTTATAGAATACCCACTATGCCTATGGTGGTCGGTTAAACGGCGGGGTTGTAGGTCGGAGCGCAAGGGAGGATTTTGGGGGAATTTTGGGATTGGATTTATAAAAGGATTGTTTCAGCGTCCCCCTGAGTGCCGACATAGTTCTAAATTGCATTGGCCATGAGCTATCGTTTGTACTGTTTCATAGCTGCTTATAGTACCGTAAACGGTATAAGGCAACAGCTAAGTCCCGGATAAGGACCCTCAATCACTTGTCAGTTGTCACCTCCATGCGTCGCCTGTCAGATAGCTGTGGTTATGCATTGAAATCGTCAAAATATAGTATTGAGTAGGTAATCATTATTATTCAACACGTGAGCGATAAATTGATAAGTATGGCATGAAGCGGTATCTTTAAGGCTTATCATCTGCCCTAATACTTGGTATTTCGCATACTTAGGTATTTTATGATAATGAATTTCATAATTAGCTAGCGATTGGGTTTCCCTTTAGGCGTTTTAGTAAGGATCCCTAATCTTTTCTAGCAATAAATGGGTACGAATATCTTAACTAATATTATAAAGCTGAAGAGTTTGTGTGTTTGTTTGAACGCGCTAATCTCAGGAACTACTGGCCCGAATTGAAAAATTCTTTTTGTGTTGAATAGACCATTTATTGAGGAAGGCTTTAGGCTTTGTAACATCACGCTGCAACTATTAGGAGCGAAGATATAATGGAAAATGTATGTTCGCGCGCAAGGTGAGCGCGGAGTGTTAGTCAACGCGGGGGGGAAACGATCCGCGACCGCGATGCCCCGCGCTGCTCCGCACCGCCCCTTCTCAGCCGCCTGGAGCACTGGGACGCCGGGAAGCGGGAAGCGGAGTCGACGACGGAACTCGGACGCAGACGCAGCTGCCATGCGCTCCGAATATAATCCCCCCACAATTATCAAAGTTTCAATGTAAAAACAAAGGGGAAAACTATTCCACGCTGACGAAGTTGCTCGGCACTTAATTTTCTAGGAAGAACGTTATTACTTTTATGACTTTGAATACCTAACAAACAAAGATAGCGGTAAATAATCAGCATTTAAATTTATTATAATTCGCTTATAAAATATAACGACGATACCGCGATTATGTACATACAAGGCCTTCTCTCTCATAGCCCGCTCTCACTCTCTCTTACTGATAATTATTTTATCGTGTTCAGTGTGTTCACACGTGACCACAGTTGGTTTATTAGTAGAGAATGTCAGGAAATGGGCAGCAGCGTTTAGCAAATAAAACGCCTGCCAAACGTAGTGACTAAAACAAATCGCCCCACATGAAACTGGTCATTCATCACCGCAGTCCATTGCTGGACATGGTCAGTTTTCCACTTTGGGCAAACATCTGGAGGTTTTACCCATAATTACCACGCCGGCTAGGTGGACTGGCGATCGTAGGCCGTATCTCCTAGCTCCGGTGACGCCTGCTACCCGTCATATCAACTACGCCTTCGATCGTGATAGCTAAGACCGCCATCAATCTGTTGCCAGTGTCTCGGTGGCTATTCAGCAGGATGCACTACGAATATGTGACACCCAAAACTTGGAGCAAGAAGATGTTCGCTCCCGTACATCCCTCTCGAGCAATTGTCATTGGGAGAGGCCTAAGTCCAGTAGTGAACGTTTGTAGGCGTATGATGCTGATGAACTTGTTACCAGTTCGAGCTTGCTGATGAACTTGTTACCAGTTCGAGGTTGCTGATGAACTTGTTCCCAGTTCGAGCTGGCGTGCGACGAGTGGCGGCGGTCGCAGATCGGCTCCATCCGCACCATCGGCACGCTGCTGGTGCTGCCCATCACGGGCTACATCTCGGACCGCTGGGGCCGTCGCGTGGCGCTCACGCTCAACGCCTTCAACACCGGCTGGATCGGCCTCGTGCGCTCCTTCGTCAACAGCTACGAGTGGTTCCTGGCGCTGGAGGTTATCGAATCCGCTATTGGCGCTGGAGCCTACTCCTCCTGCTATATTTTAGGTATGATGATCATCACCATCATCATCCTCATTAGCCTATCGCATTTCACTGGCTGGACACTTATGTCCAAAGTGGAGAACACATGTGGAGAAAGTGGAGTGGAGAACAAAATGAAATGGAGAGGCTTACGTCTCGTTTAATTTTTAACCAACTTCGGAAAAGGAGGAGGTTCTCAATTCGTCTGTATGTATAATTTTTTTTTTTATTTTTTTTTATGTGTGTTCACCGATATTTCCGTCAATTATGGATGGATTTCAAAAATTTTTTTTGTTCTCCACTTTGGGGAAACACCCGAATGCTTTCCCCCACAATCACCACGGTAGACAGACGCGTTAACGATCGCAGGGCGTAGGTCCTCGCTTCGGTGACTCTACATTGTACATAATATTACATCATCATCAGCCCTGGTGATCCACCGATTGATACACGGGTCGTCATCATCACCCTGTAAACGTCCGCAGCTTAACATAGACTCCCCCAACGAGAATTGTCATTTGGAGGGATTTGCATTAGTCAACACGTTTGGCTGGTGGGTTGATGAACGCCGTCAATTTTGTTAGTACCCAGGTAATTTTTTTCTATAAATGCTTCGACATGAGATCTAAAGGGATAACATGCCGCGGCAAACTCAACAGTCAGTTAATACTTTAATAATGCATATTATTATTATTTGTCAAGTTCAGACTAGCAGATAATTTTGTTCATGTGATAAATATCTTCCGTCCAATTAGTTTATTGGTTTCATACCTGCCCCTATTTTTCTAGTAACGGAGTTGGTGGGTCCGAAATACCGAGTGATAGCAGGAGCAGCCATATCGACTACGTTCGCCGTCGGTCAAGTCATTTTGGGCATGATTGCGTGGGCCGTACCTCACTGGAGAACTCTTACCCAAGTCGTCTACGCGCCTCAACTCCTCGTCGTCTCGTACTTCTGGATACTCTCCGAATCCGTCAGGTGGCTGATGAGCAAAGGCCGGTACGAAGAAGCTGAAAACATTCTCAAAAAGGTGGCTAGAAGGAACAAGAAGGAGTTGTCTGATAAGTCTTTGGAAGCGCTGCGAGCGTCAGCCGAAGCAGAGAAGAACGTTGAAAAGCCTAAAGAGCCGTGGCTGGCATTACTTGTGCTGAGGTCGCCTATGATACTCTTGAGATGTTGCGTCACGCCTATCTGGTGGATCACCAATACTTTTGTGTACTATGGCATGAACATCAATGCTGTCAACCTGTCAGGGAACTCTTACCTGAACTACGCGATCGTCGCTGCCATTGAGATCCCTGGTTACTGGACAGCTATTCTCCTTTTAGACCGCATTGGCAGGAAACCTGTTATTATCACTGCTTATTGGTTGTGTAGTGCCTGTCAATTCGCGTTCGCATTTATACCTGATGGTAAGTACGATCCTTTAAACCTTTTTAACTCTTTCTCAATTCGAAATTTTGTTTTTTTCTGTTGTATGAAAGTTACCGCGTATCTCCGAGGATTTAGGTATTAGGTACTAAGGCCTGCTCTTTCTATAAAAAAATACGAATACTTCTTACACTTTCTTTCATTTCCAGATATGGACGGTTTGTCTCTGGCGCTGTACCTGGTAGGCAAGTACAGCATAGCTATAGTGATGACGTCAGTGTACGTGTACACGGCAGAGCTGTACCCCACCAAGTACCGTCACAATCTGTTCGCCTTCTCCTCAATGGTGGGCCGACTTGGCTCCATCACCGCGCCTCTCACTCCGGCACTGGTAATTATTGCTATATCTTGATCAATAAAGTACTACATATGACCTTTTTTACATACCATAACATAGAAGCCTCCGGTCATCTGATGAATAGAGATCTAATTCTGTAGGTCTTGTAGAAGTCGACTAAAGGAATATCTGGAAACGGGCAGCAGGCAAAACCTACTGCGCTCACTAACTCGCCTGCCAAACATGGTGACTAAAGCAAATTCCCTTCAAATGACAATTGTCATTGAATGTCTATGTCTAACAGTGGATGTTTATCGGCTGATGATGATGAATATATAAAAAAGAGATGAGTTCGATGAGTCTTGAAGACAGTCATTAATTCTTGCTAATAAACATTCCACAGTCGCAAGAAGTCTGGGGGCCTCTTCCTTCGGTGATGTTTGGCAGCTTCGCTCTGCTCTCAGGGCTGCTCATCTTCACGACGCCGGAGACGCTGGGCACCAAGCTCCCGGACACCATGGAAGACGCCGAGAACATCGGTAAAGACACGATCTCCTCTTGACGATGACTCCCCGCAATAAATTGTAATATTTTTTTTTATTGTTTTTATAGTACGACACCCTATGACTTATAGCCCGGACAGACTTGTGTCTACGAAAAGTGAAAGTACTTCCGCCGAGCTCGGGGACCGCGGTCCGATGGACCATCTTGGTTTTTCGTTGGTAGGTATATATAGCGAGCCGTGACGAAAACTTCGTTTGCGCGTTGTAGGATTTTACCGATGTATAGATAAATATTTCTACATTGTCGCTACAGCCTAAATGCAAAGGAAAGAGAAGCCTTGTGAAGTGCCATCCCGGCGGATTGGAAGCGTTTTCAAAGCGGATCGTGTGTTTGCTGCGAACACGTATCGCACGCGCAACGGTTTTGCCGCGGAGAAGCGTGGGCAATAATGTATCGTACGCCGATCAATCGAGGTGATCTACCATTTCTGTATGCAAACCCTTTTTACATCTTTGCCCTCTTGGAATAGTCGTCCCAATTACCTACTCATCATCAGACTATCGCAATCAATTGCTGGATAAAGGCCTCTTCAGTTGTTCCCCACTTTGTGCAAACATCTTGAGGCTTTGCCCATAATCGCCATTGCAAATGGGCAAGGCAAGCAGTTTGGCGATCGCAGGGCGGAGCTTCTCACTCCGGTGATGCTGCTGCCCGTCATCGGCTCTAACTAAGATAACATGTCAAGGTTCATCAAAACTTATTTTGAAGGCTCCTAACATAATTCTGTTGAACATGACATCCATGGCATCGAGAAAAACATTTCCAAACACGGCCTTTCCTTTATATTTTGCATATTTTATTAGAAAACCATTTGTCATTGTTAACAGTATCAAAAGGTTTTATTCTTGTCCACATTCTCGGCCTCTTCGAAGGTGTCAGGCAGTTTAGTTCCCAGCGTCTCAGGCGTGGTGAGGAGCAGCAGGCCTGATACCAGCGCGAACACTGCAAACAGCATGGATGGCAGGGGCTCCCATATTTCTTGGGCCTGTAGGAAATTAAATTTCAAGTTTTAAAACGCAGTTGTGATTCTAGGCTTTGTGAATGTGGTAGATTCATAGAATATGGTAATACCTAATGTCAATCTTTTGCAACATCTTATATCTTAAAACGAAATGTCCCCAAATGCATGTTACCTAACAAGATTCACAATTTGTATTGCGATCAGGACAGTCTACCAAAAATACCTACCTTTAAATTGAGCTTTATTTTTTTTATAGTAGCATAGTACAAAGCTTCTCGTCGTCCGATGGAAAGCAAAAGAGAGGCTCAAGTCGCTGCAACGAACGAGTAACTAGACCAAACTAGGAAACTAGGAAAGGAGGAAACCTCCACCATGTTAACTTGTAAGATTATTCTGGTCATACACTGACTGATGCCCAAACGCAACCGTAGTCACGGGAGTTTTTCCCAGTACACTGGTCGTCAGCAAGACGGATAAAGGCTACCACCGGCGGAGAAGTTGAAGTCTCAAGAAATCCCTTAGTCGATTCTTATGACATGGTAAGAAATGGGGCGGTGAATTGTATTCTTTTCCGTCCCTGCACGGAGTAGCAATAAACAAAAAAGTAAAGCTGCTGTGAATACTGTTTCATTGATTAAGTTTTCATAAAACTTACCAGAGAAGGTGTGAGTGGCGCAAGGAAGGAACCAATCCTGCCCACCATTGATGAGAACGCGAAAAGGTTATGCCTGTACCTGGTGGGGTACAGCTCCGCCGTGTATATGTACAGGGACGTCACCACCGTCGATATGCTGTACTTGCCGATTAGGTAAATTGCCATAGAGAGATTATCCATGCCTGAAACATTAAAAAATATTAGCGCACCCTTCATCATTAATAAAATAATTTAACATTCATATAAAACACACAGCTATGTCTCTCCTAGCCTGTACAAATCGATCGAGGTAAAAAAATAGTTTCTAATTTACAATAGGTACAATTTAAAGGTATTAAGGTAATACGAGTATTCGTTATTTTGTCCACTAAAAAATGCTATAAACAGCAAATGGATCTTCCTATAATGACGCAATCTTTAAGATATACTTAACATAGTTTTTAACTTATTGATCAAATAAAATTATCACTCACCGCTCGGCATAAACGCAAATACGATCTGGCAGGCCACACAGAGCCAAAACATTGAGATGATGACCGCTTTCCTCCCTATACGATCCAAGAGGAGGATAGCGGTCCAGTAGCCAGGGATCTCCACGGCCGACACGATCGCGTAGTTCAGGTAAGGGTTCCCCGACAAGTTGACGGCGTTGATGCTCAGCCCGTAGTACACCAGCGTCATGGTGATCCAGCAGAACGAGGTGATGAAGCATCTCTTGAGTATGACGCGGGATCTGAGCACGAGAACCACCAGCATCGGTTCCTGTGGGTTCTTCATTTGTTTCTCCTCTTCCACTGATGCTCGGAGAGCTGATAGGGATTTCTCTGATAGCTGTTTTCCGTTTCGTTTGGCTACCTAAGGGAGGGTTACTCAAGATTTAGTTTCAGATTTAAGATCTGAAAGGTTGCCTTGAGGAAGTATAAGACATGGAAGGGACCTAAGCTGGTAAGACGCTGAGATATTTTTCTGTCTCTCTTGACTAGAATCAATGGCCAATCTCCTAAGAAAAAAGATTAGGATTCAGAAGATAATGTGTTTGTGCATACGTAAGTGCTTGTTTCTTTCATTTCAGTAGGACGATAGTTGGACACGACTAAAGGCGAAAAATCGAATGAAGGCCATGCGCGTCTAGTCTGATGGAGGGCGTCTATAAATCGACTAAGTTTTCTAGCAAACATCTGCCTGCCCTAAGAGATACTCAATATGTGTTATAGATTGAAAATACCTTTTTAAGAACTTTGTCGGCTTCATCATAGCGTCCCTTGCTCATGAGCCATCTGACGGACTCGGAAAGTATCCAGAAATAGGAGACGATGATCAGCTGCGGTATGTAGAGGATTATCGTGAGGGGCCTCCAGCGGGGAACGGCCCACGCGATCAGCCCCAGCAGCATTTGGCCGACCGCAAACATGGAGGAGCACGTAGCTCCAGCAGCTACCCTGTATTTAGGGCCCACCATCTCTGTCGCTGAAATGGATCAACGAAGAGATAAATATTTTGCCAAAAATTTGTTGGGGTTAAGCACTACTGCTTGTTCCGACTCGCCTGATGTTAAGGCACAAGTAGGTAGCGGGCGACACGCGGTATTCCACTGAAATACACAAAAACCAGTAGTGTCGCTGGTGACACGTCGTCCGCTGCTGCCTCATGTCGCCCGCTACCAACCCTTAGAGTCTTCGATGGGACGTGCTCGCGCTCAACGAAAATCGATTCACTCTCGGTTTGAAAATCTGAAGATTATATCTGTCGGGATTCTGGTAAAGAGTTCTATAGCTTAGCCGTAAGTTTTTAAATTTAGCCGGCGTGTTTTTTTCCTCCTACTGTGGATACTTTAGGCAAAGCATGAAGTAGCATCACTGGCTGACCTAGCGGTGGTAATCGACACTACACAGACGCCTGGCCAAAGCCACAGTACCTTTTAAAAGGATCCTTTTCTCGCTTTCCATCAAACGATAATATACCACTGTGATATTTGTGATCATGCTGTCAATTAAATGGTCTTGTGGTGTTAAAATCTTGTGCCGGAATGGATGTTGCAAATTTACTAACAGGTGTAACATTAAAGTAAGATTATTAAAATAAAATACACTAATAATACTTACCCAGGATATAAATAGCGGAGAAGCCACCAGACCCCAGCGCTGACTCCAGAATCTGCAGCCCCATGAACCACCAGTAACTATTGACGAAGGCTCTGGCCAGCCCCACCCAGGCGCAGTTGAAGGCGTTGACGACCAGCGCCGTGCGCCGCCCCCAGCGGTCCGAGATGTACCCCGTGGCTGGGAGCACCACCATCATGCCGAGCGTGCGGAAGGAGCCCACCATGGAGCGGCGCCACTCGTCGCATGCCATGTCGTACTGAAACCATTAAACAGTCATGATCATCATCAGCCTGCCTGCACACATCCACTGGACATGGGCCTCCCCTAATGGTTATTGTCTTTTGGGGGGATGTGCCTTAGTCATCACGCCTGGCCTGGTAGGCGGGTTGGTGATCGCAATACTCAACCCGTTCCCTAATATTCCCTTGATCATCTTTTAGGGCATCTATTGGGTGATATGGAGCGGTTCTATTCTAAATCCGGAAACCATACGAACAATAAAACAGTACCTAATACCTACTCTAGTAATACTCTTCAAATGTTGCTAAATGCTCTGTAGCGTCCAAGAAAGCAGATATTCAAAAGATGGAAATAATCGTTAGTGCATAAGTTAATGTGCATTATACTAAGACCAGAGCCTTTTGTCATCTGCGATTGGCCAGGGCAGGCAGGCTATATGCTTTAGCGCCACCAATCTACCTATCAGTTACTACCCACTGGCGGCACAGGGAGTTTAGTAGGAATGCCCTCACATTCTGGATGGTGTTAGACTCATAGACACTAGTCGAGTCCCCTCAAAGACGGTGTAGTACTAGGGTCTAATGCATTCCCCCAAAAAGGTATGTATACTAACGTCATAGACGATGCTGTAGTCATTCTGGTACACATAATTCTGGCAGGGCTCTGTAGTAGAAGAGTCGAATAGCTCAGCAGGGCAGGTGTCAGGAGTCGGTTGTTCAGTGGCATTATTGCCGGCGAACCTCGAGCACTGGTCCAATTCTCCGTTGGCAAGAGTAGGGATGGCGTTGTCAAGCCATGACGGGGAGAATTCTGGGTTCGGACTGTCGCATTCTGGTATTACGCATCTGGAACATAACTATTTAACATAAATATCTCTTGAAGCAGACTGACCTTAAAACCTTGAGCTGAAACTAGAGCACAGACTGTTAGAATATGAATTCAGATAAAAATAAATATATCTATGACTATACGCGTACATTTTCTTACTAAAAGGTTGATCCTTGTGTTCTTAATAATAAAGAATCATAATTTGTTGCAATATCTGTCGCAGTTTTTGCACGTACTCTAAAGTGTCGCGCTTATCACCATTTTAAAGTTTTCATGATAATGGAATTCTCCAGTCATAATAAAGTGTTAAAGCATGCACAAATGTTGAGATATTACGTTTGGTGCCGCTGATAGTAAACAACACTTAAGGTAAGTGTCCCTATCACGGAGGTAGTCAAAATCGGTTCCTATTACGGTGGTATTCATATTTTCGTGTTTTATTCCTATTTTATTCAGTATAAGTGCACCAAAATGTATACTATTTATTCCAAATTTATTCCTTCATCAGTTGACCGAATTGTGCAAGTATAGCACATATACAACACAACAAAATCAATCAATTAGTGTAACGACATCGATGTGAGAGAGGTTTTCATACAAACGCGCAACATCAAATGAAAGTACACCAATATTTAAAAACTAAGTTTTTCGTATTAATAACCCGTTTAAGTTCGTTTGTGTGTTATTTATTGCATTTTCCTACTATTACAGCAGCTATTTAAATAACTTAATTCATATTTTAAACTTATTTTTACCCAAAAAAATAAGAAACAAAATACCACCGTAAAAGGATACAAATTTTATAGGTTGATCCTAATACGGTGGTATACCTCCGAATTAGGAAATATACTGGACATGTTTAATTGTTTATAACTTTTAATTTATTAACTTATTGAATTAGTTCCAAGTTTTATTGAAATAATCATTAATCTCTTAAATTAAGGACCATATTCTGCGGTATGCTATCTTTCTTAGAAATCTAGTTAAATATGAAAATTGTTGAGCATAAAATGTTGGTTTCTTAGAAGCGGTAAAATAAAAAGCTGTATTTTAATTGATCACAAATCGTTTATTTTGTATAACTGTTGACTAAAATTTAACACACTGAGCCAAAAAACTGTTATCGTGTGATTATGCATTTACACTCTTTTGTTTATCGAAATTTTGATGGGTCAGAATTAGGAACATTATAACACGAGTAGTGTTCCTATTACGGTGGTAGTTATTTTCAGGTAACTCCGTATTAGGTTATATGGGTTCCTATTATGGCGCTATTCATAAAATATAAAATTACAAGTTTTATGGTTCAGTAAATAAGTAAAAAGTTTTCTATAATGTTTTATGGATTCTTATTTAATAAAACCAAAAGCGATAAAAACTTAACAATGTATGTAAATAATGTTATTTAAAGAGAAGAATGCCCATCATAGTATGGAGAATAGTACAGTTGTGGTAAGTGTTGCATCAAAAC
Organism: Conogethes punctiferalis; assembly: GCA_031163375.1. Classification (NCBI taxonomy): domain Eukaryota; kingdom Metazoa; phylum Arthropoda; class Insecta; order Lepidoptera; family Crambidae; genus Conogethes; species Conogethes punctiferalis. The sequence goes on along the minus strand of CM062086.1, from coordinate 18,164,043 downwards.
CAAAGTTGTATTAGGTATCTAGAAAAATATTATTCCTTTTGACCTTTGAACCGGGGTATAAAACCTATTTTCCAAAAATGTTACATTTATACTTGCTACGAATAGTTTATTGTATATAGTAATAATAATTCGTTTCAACGAAATCTTTTTTAATACGTCACTGTTAGAATTTAGAGGGTGCTAGGTTCTGGAGAATAAGGAAAATTCAAGGGATTCATACATCCCTGCTATATTTGCAAATTTTATTAAAAGAGAATCAATGTTATCAAATCAATGACTGAAAACCTTACAACTTACTTTAATCACCATCATCAGCCTATTGCAGTCCACTGCTGGACATAGGCCTCTCCAGTTGTTCGCCATCTAAAGCAAACTTCTGGAGGACATACCCATAATCGCCACGCTGGGCAGGCGGGTTGGCGATCGCAGGGCGTAGCTTCTTGCTCCGGTGACGCTGCTGCCCGTCATCGGCCTGTGGTTTCTAGCTACGCCTTCTATCGTGATGGTTTAACCGCCACCAGTCGGTTTGCCAGAGCCTCGTTTGTTGTTCGGCAGGATGCACCACGGGCAGGTGAGGATGGCTTGAAACGATGAGGTGATAGGTCGCTCCCTTAAATCCCTTACATACAATTTACTTTACTAACACATATTTTATATTATTTAATGTACGTAACATTATTTCGCACCCCCCGGCGAATAAAGCGGTTATCGACGATTACCACTTTTTTAATGTTTTTTGATTTTTGGCCTCTATGTGACCTAACCCATCGCCTGAATTTTTTTCATATTTTTAAATGCAATATTATTAGAATTATACTACACAACCACTTTTTTCTACGAAACATAATGTGAAGATATTAGACGAGAATAAAGTAGAAATCAAATATTACCGTACAAAACTTCACTAGTCTAGTCCGCATTGATTCAATGCGACATTATTCGGGATAGTCCTCCCAAGCGCAAAATCAGTATTCGATTTTACCACTTTATTCGGGTGAAAAATTTACGACGCGTACGCTGTAATAGGTTGTTACTACTCAGGTTTGTAAACGGGTGAATCGTAAATTGAAGTTATGCTATTCTTCTTGTTATAAAATAATGATTATAGAGTCGTAATAATATATTACTGCATTAAATTCAATTTCATAATGCTGTATTAAAATATTGCGTTCGAAAATTAATACATTATTTGTACGTACCTATACGTTTTTTATTGCAAAAAAAAAAACATTACGTTTTTACTTTCATACACATAGCCATACACTCATCATCATCATCAGCCTATCGCAGTCCACTGCTGGACATAGGCATCTCCAGTGGTTCGCCACTCAGGGCCAACATCTGGAGGATATACCCATAATCGCCACGCTGGGCAGGCGGGTTGATGATCGCAGGGCGTAGCTTCTCGCTCCGGTGACGCTGCCACCCATCATCGGGCCGTAGCATTTAGCTACCCCTTCAATTGTGATGGTTATACCGCCACCAGTCGGTTGCCAGCGCCTCGTTCGTCATTCGGCAGGATGCACCACGGGCAGGTGAGCTTGGCTTGGAGCGAAAAGATGATGGGTCGCTCCCATACATTCCCATACACTTCTTTAACACTATCTAGCAAAAATTTTATTTCAATGTCCGAAGGAGTTTGGGTCATTTTGTATGGACATTGGCGTCATTTTTTTAGCCGCCATCATTCATTTTTATATTGTGTAGCACTATCTTTAACTAACATATTAATGAAATAAGATTTTCTGTAAGTAATATTGGAGCGAAGATAATGGCATTTCAATTTTAGGACAACGCCTGAAGGAAAAGTACTCTTAATATTTGACCTAGAGCATTTGTGACAAAAAAAAATTTATTTCTTTTTTAAAAAGAAAAATAACTGCATTATGTAAATTATTTTCGAAAATTCGTTTGCCACACTCAGGAATCGAATGTGCTCAATTCTGGAAAAACATAGGGTTTATATTCATTTGAAAGGATCATTATAAGGATCAAAAGTCACCTTAACATACGTTCCGAAATGTGGACACTTACGCGAAGACTATTCCACAAGTTTTTTAGTCCCTCAACACGCTGTGGAAAGACCAATGCTTATCCTGTTGAAAGATTGGCACTATGAGGTCGATTTATTTGCTGACACCTTACAACATCTCTTTTATAAATTTTGGATTATCTTGAATGAGAATGCAACGGATTGACATTTATTTGATTTGATATGACATTATTTGACATTTTATTTTATTTTAATAGAGTAACATGTTCTGTATTAATTATTGTTAATTATGATGGATTATTATTATTTATTTTATGTACTAACTTTTGACTTGACCATGATTTAAACAAAATAGATTTTTTCGTATGATGTACCTACCTACCTATTTGAAATTTTATTGTTCCAATAATTTATTACATTACCTAATTGTATACTAACTAATTGATATGTAATTGCTTTTGAAACTTATTGCGCTTTGGAGAATTTCTGTTAGCTTAAAAAATGTTTGCAAATAAATAAATAAATAGGAAACGAAACGAACATAATACGTGGCAGTGGGCTGGCCATATCTGCCGTAAAACCAACAATAGGTGGAGCAGACGATTTAGGACGCCCCGCAATCCATGGGCTGATAACCTTAAAAGAACTGCTGGCATTGGCTGAACAGAAACACGCCCGGGATAAAGAATTGTGGCGCGAATTATAATTCGGATATAACTCCTATAGGAGGCCTACGTTCAATAATGGACGAAGCAAGGCTGTTGATTGACTACATTACTTATTACTTTTTTTCCAAGCCGGTAGTTCTTTTGGAGGTGGAAGACTTCTACGGCTGGTTATACGCTTCGCATAAATCTGACCCGAAAATGAGGATACTATGGCCACATTAACACGCCATTTTACCAAAGACTTGCCAGAATTCAGCATCGACAAAATCGAGATCGCTCTTGGGCAGCTTAAAGATGGAAAAGCCCCTGGAGAGGATGGCGTCACAACAAAGCTTGTAAAAGCTGAGGATAAACCCATACTGAGGGAGCTTCAAAACTTTTTAACGCTTGAATGGAGAACTCCGGACGCGTGGCTAAGGAGTGTGCTTGTCCTGTTCTTCAAAAAGGGAGACGAAACAGACCTATTTCCCTTCTAAGCCTTGTCTATAAGCTGTTTTCAAATGTGATCACAAACCGTTTTGTGCGAATACTTGACGAATTCCAACCGCCGAAACATGCTGGGTTTTGGAGTGGATACGACACCATAGACCACATCCACACAGTGCTGTACAGAAGACAGAAGAGTATAATCAGCCCTGTAGGTAATGTAGATGGCCCTGTGGATTATGAGAAAGCCTTTGACTTCGGTTGAAATCTGGTCTATTCTGGAGTCCCTGCAGTGATGCCACTTAGATTGGCATCCATACATGCAGTGATGAGACAGTAACAGTGATCTATGAAGCCGCCACTATGTGCATCCAATTACAGAATTAGTATACAAGACCTATACCGTTGCATCTAGGAATGGGATAAGGGGATGTGATTTCTCCAAAGTTGTTCACTAATGTAATGGAGGATGTGTTCAAAACGCTGAACTGGAAAGGACTTGTCATCAACATAAACAGCATAGTCATAATGGCAGAATCGCTGCAGGACCTACAAGAAATACTGAGTGAACTGACTGACTCCTTTGCGCGCATCGGCGTAGGGATAAACTTGGACAAAACCAAGGTCATGTTCAATGAACATGCTCTACCGGAACTCAAAGTTGTTCAAAAATATGTAGGTATACCTCGGGCAGACCAATGTCTGCCCAATCAGTTAGGTGGAACCAGCTTTGAGGACGAGGTAATTAGGAATAGTCAGGCTTCAGGTGGTCAGTGCGTTCTACCGGTTATGACATACGGAGCTAAAATGTGGAAACTTACGGTACGGCTAGTCTACAAGCTAAAGATCGTTCAGCAATCATATGGAAAGGGCTTTGCTCGGGTCTCTCTGTCTTATTCGAAATGTGGTGAACTGGCAGAGAACCGAAGTTATCCTCCACACCTCACCGATTTAAAAAATTGAAGGGGCATCGGGCTAGCAACATCAGCCGCAGAATCAATAACCGTTGAGGTAAACAAGTTCTGGAGTGAGACCGCGTCTCAGCAAACGTAGTGTAGGACGCCCTCAGGCCAGGTGGAGTGACGATTTGCGCAGGCCGGCTGGCAAGTGCGCTGGCTGGGCGCAAGACGCCGAGGATCGATCAAAGTGGCCAACATTTGGAGAGCCCTATGTCCAGCTGTGGACTCATGATGATGATTACTTTTTCAGGGTTTTGAAGCATTGGTAAGACAAGACTGGGTGGTTATATTTATCTTATTTAACCAGAAACAACTTAATTGTAGTTTTTATTAATGACTAGCTGTGCCAGCGGCGTCGCACGCGTGGATATCGCGTTTTAAAAATAATAGACTTCATAAAATGGTACTTAAATTTTAAGTTAGACCTCTAGCAATACATTGGTAAAAACCGCATTTATTTCTATGCAGTAGTTTTAGCGTGTAGTGCATTCAAACATACAGGTAAAAATTTCCCCCTTTTTCCCAACACTTCCCTTTACTGCTCTGCTCCTATTGATTGTAGCGTGATGAAAAGTATACTATAACCTGCCCAGGAGTATGAAGAATATTTGTACCAAGTATCGTTAAAATCCGATAGAATTCCTCTTTCGAACTGTATAACTTCCGTCAGTGGCCACCAAAATTTAAAACGACTCCAAAATGACCCAAACCCCGTAAAGTATTTCGATGTGCTGTGGTCTAAGCATAGCTTAAAAACCTGATTTTGATAGGAATTAGACTTAAGGAGAGTTAATTTAGTCGTAATTCATATTTTTTTATGTTAATTTAATAATAAAATTTAAAAAAAAACACAAATATAGCAATAACAACTATATTTTTAATGTTGTTGCATTCACTTGTTACAGAAATGGTTTACGTAGAATGATCCGCGAATTCAACGCTTACAATATAAACCTATTTTTAATTTCACACGAATAAAGTGGTAAGAAGTTATTACTCACAATAGAATAGACACGAAAAACTAACGAATACTGTCGCTATGCCTCGCTGCGCGGGCAGTTTTGATAGAAGGCTGCCGCGAATAAAGTGGTAATGTGACCCTACGACAAATACAATAATATTGTTATGCGGTATTACATATTTTTGAGGTTTTATCTATGAATTTCCCATTAAATTAATTTAGTTTTTAAATATTATGTACAATCAAAAATCTACTTTCAATTAAAGTTAAAAGCATTTATTTAAAAGTTATAGTTTCAGAGATATTCACCGATTTCGGTTTTTTGCTTCTCCTGAAAAATAGCAATTCTGCAATAACCGCTTTATTCGCCGGAGGGTGCGATTTGTTTCTGACCCTCCGAATTAGGAACCGTTTACCGCCGTAATAGGCACTGACCGAAATTATACCTCCGAATTAGGAACAATCGACTCGGCTATTTAAATATTTTTTTTTAAAAAAACTAACATCAAAAGAAACACAAAATCAATAGAAATACAAAATATAATAACCATTTTTGACGATGAAGTGGTTTTGCACATTTAGAAGTACTTACAAATGCTTATTTTTGTCTCCTAGTTTCGAATGTTGCGAAATACCTCCGTAATAGGAGCGTTTACCTTAATAATAATCTGGTTGTTACGAAATGCGAGATTTTAAGAGAGGCATAGCGAATCTTTGCTCGAATTGAGCTGCCCGTCCGGGGAAGGACCTCCTCCCTATAGAATACCGCAGCCAAATGACCTCCGGGTCGTGTTTATGCCGGTGAGTAGGGTATCCTGAGCTCGTGGGGGTTAGGATTGAGCCGGCATGGCAATGGCAACTGACAGGTTACTGACCAGTTACTTGCCAGTTGTCACAGGGACTTGGGCTTCTCTTTCGCTTTCCATCAGGCGTAGGGAAGCCATTATGTCGAGCTACTATAAAAAAAATGCTTCTGAAAGTAACACAAAGTACAACCATACAACCAATATATCAGATTGGCTTACCTGGATGGAATTCTAGCCGTGGTAAAGATGTACTCTCCAGTGAATGCCCCAAAAACAGCCGCTAATCCGACAAGTGCCAAGGAGTACAGCTGGTGCCGTCCAAACTGGCCAAGTTCCTCCTTCAATATGGTGTCCAGATCAATCTTCTGCTCGTTGTCACCCTCCATTTTCTCGACTCGACGAGGCTCGACTTTTAACTGAAGAGGAGAATATAGTATTATGTTTTGTAGTATTGTGTCGGTAGTCGGTAGTGTAGTGACGGTCCTATCATAATACAAGTACCTTATGAGATGCACTTTTACTTACCTTGATTGGATAGGCAGACCACGTTGTACCTACAAGTTTATAACAGATCAAACTTCTAGTTAGTGGATTTTCTTCAACTTTGATGTACTTAACTACTTACCTGAGTCAGCGTTTGGATGGATACGAAACTGTGATTGATTGATGTCAAACTGGATAATTTTGCGTTTAGCTTTGTATAACGTAATCTGTATATTTTTATTTATAAATATTCAAAATATAAACGAGACTGATCTGGTTCCACGAAGATAAACTTTAGGAACTGTCGAAACGCGGCTGCTCTTCACATCATTGCAATCTTTATCGACAATAAAATCTTTATCAGTTTTAATGTTTATTATCTAATGCACCCAAAACGAAGGTCAGATCATTTTAAAACAACCCAGAGCGAATTGAATAAATTATTCAGATAGAATAGAAAATATCTAATGTTATAGACTTCAAAGTAGCACTTACCTACAAGTGGTCTAATAAATAGAAATGATTAACGCCGAGTTTGGAATATGGATCCATTCCAATCTCAAAAATCCAGAAAGAATTTGATTCTAGATTCAGTCAATACCTATTTAAGCGCCTGTTCATACTAGCGTTTATTTTCGTTCACACTAGCGGTTGATCCGCCCGGCGGCTACCGCAAATCGACCGCCGATCAACCGCAAAACGGCCGAGGTGTTCACACTAGCGGTCGCGGTTTTGCGGTTCGGCAGCTGGTAGTGTTGTAGATCGATGGTCGGCTATAGATAATAGTTGATTCTTTAGTGAGAATAAATCGATTCAAGTACCAAATGATTTTACAATCTAAACATCGATAATCGCTTTAAAGATAATTTATGTGTGACCTTAATAACTCTGTTTTTGGGAATAGGATACACGACTGCTTACTGTTCTATATTACTTTCTGGTCACCTTAAGAAGAAGTACAATTTAACTTATTTGAGAGCCATGAGTACTAAATTGATTGCAAATGAGAAGTTTATTGACGTCTACAAACTTCAAATATTTCTACAAAAGTTAAGTTTTGATTAAATCATAATATTATCGTATTTTTATCTATAATAACATCTTCACTTAAGAAATAAATTTCATAAACTCACATTTAATACAGTTGTCACAATTGTCTATAGCGAACAGCAAATTATAAACGATTCCTAGTGATCGTTTAACTTTCTGGTGTCCAATGCTGATTACAATTTGTACTATTCACATATCGATTAATCATTATGATCCATTAGCGTAACGATTAAATTGTAACAACACTAAAAATAAAACAATTACGTATCTACTAATAGAACGTAACCATTTTTGAAGCGCGTTGCGAAAAAAAAGAATTATTGTATTTACTTACTTCATACTAAAATTATGATGTATTATGTTGTATTCTACTACCTGTTTTTACGGTAGATCTAATGGGAGTTTTCGTTCCCACAATACTTAAAGACATTCTTATCAAATATTACAATGCTTCTTGAATAGGAATTGAATAATTTAAACTTCCTATGTGATTATGCACTCCTGGTACTTTCAATTGGAGAAGTACACATCAGTCATGTCGGTGCCATCGTCGACGCGCACACAAACAAATCTCACAGGGTCGATAACGGTTCAATTGGGGGTTTTCGCTAACAAACAAGTTTATGAGGACACAATAAAAGATGTGTAATAAGAAACACAGCTTGAACATGGATACCACACTTGATGAAGCTGCTCAAGTGAGGGCACTGCTTCAATCGGGTATGCGGTGGGGTGATGGTGGTTGGCAACTGAACTCAAACCGTTTTTCGATTTGTAAAGTTTTGCCAGCGGTTCCTGGAGACCGGTGGCTACATTTATAGACAAGGATCAGGTAGATTTCGCTGCAACTCGGACAGACAGGACTGCTTTCTTGTTTCAATGTGTTTATGAAATCGGTTCTCAAATGTCATTGAGGTACAACAGGCAGCTTCAGACAGCACGCAGAAGAACCGTGAGTGTCTGTAGACACAGGCGAAGACTGAGGGAGGAGAACATCACGGTGCACAGAGCTGCTAGGGGTCCAAAATTAACAGCAGCCCATCGACAAGTCGCTTGTAATTTGCTCGCGACCATGTTGATTGGACTCTTGACCAAGGGAGGGTTGTAGTATTCTCAGACGAGACGAAAATGTGCCTCTTTTGCTACGATAGACGCAAGAGAGTATATCGGAGACAAGGAGGACGTTTCACTCAAGTTTACATCCAGGACTGTTAAAAGAACTGACTGTCCTGATTTTAATAGGAATTAGACTTAATAAGAGTTAATTTAGTAGTAATACATATTTTTTTATGTTTATTTAATAATAAAATTAAAAAAACACAAATTTAGCAATTACAACAATATTTTTAATGTTGTTGCATTCACTTGTTACAGTAATGGTTTACGTAGAATGATCCGCGAATATAATAATATTCAACGCTTACAATATAAACCTATCTTTAATTTCACAAGAATAAAGTGGTAAGAAGCTTAATCCTAATATAATCCTTTCCCTAAAGCCACATAAATAAGGTAGATATATAAGTATTCATGAATTAATCATGTTCAGATTTCCATTATTTCGTATTTCATAGAAAATAATATTTGATTTTTGGTATAGAAAAATGCTAACTAAAAATGTATCCATAGTTTAATAACCATTTCTAAATAATTAGTGTGGCCTCATCGTGTACTTATATTTTCCACCATAATTTATAAATTCAAATAAATTTGTTTCATATTTTATTTTAACCGTGTAAAGTTACGTTCTATAAAACAGAAGAAGAAATGTCACTAGCTAGTGATGGAGGTATAGTGCTATTAAAGTTTCGATAATATCTAAATATAATAAGCTGAAAAGTAAAATAATTTTAAATGGAAATGGATAGTTTCTTGAGAAAATATTTCGACAAAGAGTAAAGAATGGTAATTTTTTTTATAGTGCAAACGGGCCATTATTATCACTTAGAAAATAGTTAAATAACTTTCTCCTTAGCTGTTGTGTAATGGTCGTCGTGGCCTCTCTCATCCTTTCTTTCCTATTCTATATTACCTTCGAGTACTGTTTTACGTAATGGGAGTTGAAGGCACTGGCGGAGTTCAGGGAGTGGTGGATATTGCTCACCCGACAAGAGTAAACCTCTTTAGAATTAATGAATATGAAATTTTGCGACATTGACTTGTGGTAGAGTATATCTTCTAGCTAAAAATATTTAGTAGCTGAAAATTTTACCCAAAATATGGATAGTATTGCTGCCCACCAATTGTGAACCATTAATTACGAGAGTACCTACACTAAAGAACTTACGTCGGCACTAAGTTATTTTCCTAGTGACACTACGTAGTGCAGATACGCTTACTTTGCATATGTAAGATTCGCGATGGGCATTTGTCTTCTACTTTCATCGATATTCACAATTTGATTATAGAGCAGCCCTAGCCCGCCGATGTCAAAACGCGGCCGCCGCCGCCGATAGCGTGAATAGGGGTAGCGGATCAACCGCCAAACCGCAGTTTGAACGCCGCGCCCCGCCGCGTTCGTAGTGTGAACAGGGGTAGCGGTTTGACCGCGGTTTGATGGCGGTTAAACGTCAATCTGAAGGAAGCCAATGGAAACGAAATATGTTTATAGTATCTATGTATTTTCGGCAAGCAATGGTCAATGAACGATATCATCTTATTTATCATGTATCAGAATATCATGTTACTTAACCATAAGTACCCTGATATTCTGATACAGTAAAGATAATCTTAAGACGACTCGATTTCATCTCGCAATTTTGAAAAAACTTTTTCATTTAATTTTGTCGTCTGTCTGCTCAGGAGCCAAAGTTTATTCGGGTTTAGAGACTCTTATAAATACATACATACCTACTATCAGCAGGTCCATATCTACGATATGTATCAGGTAATTCTTATCAATAGGCACTTTTCTCACTTATTTACCTATATTCAACTCCATGTCACACACGAATATGCCGAGACCTTAAGATGCCAATCAGATGTTACCTACTTGATACTGTGGGTTCCTCAGTCCTCACTGCATTTCTACATTACTTATTTTGATTGGCACTCAGGTAAAAATAAGTTTTTTTTTATCTAGCCCCGGGTGGTCTATACAGACAAGTATATCGATACCTGTCAAATATATCGACAACCGTTCCGTACTCTATTTGGACCGGTCTGTAAAAGATAAATTTTATCTCAATATGGTAGGAGATACTCCAAAAATAACACGAAAGAAAAATCGCCACGTTTAAAAAACTATGGCTGTTGGCACCTTATGTTAGACATGAGACTATAATTTTATTGTATCTTCGCAGTCGTAGTCGTTGTACCCCTTATGATTAAAGGAAAACACAGTGCATTTTCAAATGTTTTGTGTTTCCTTCCTCTTATAATCCTGGGTTCTTTAGGCGGGGTGTGAAACGGCATCTCAGTGGCCTTCGTGGTGAGGGCGACAGGCGCAATGGGTTTGTTCTATTGTGCCTGTCGACCTAACTTTTGGACCTCACGACCGCTTACAGTCAGGTGGAGTGAGGTCATCCTGAAAGCTCTTCTTATAAAAAAAATAAATAAAATATTATTATTAGAGGGCGATGGTGTCCGTCATACTCATGGAAGTATTAAGTACTATACTTATTACTTCCATGGTCATACTATAGTCAGTAACGCCTTAAATTTTATCAAAGGCAAATGTTCATTAATGCATTCTCTACCTGACACTTTTTGATGGGGGGATAGATCAAAGCTTAAGATAACACAAGTGTCTGCTTGTCTAATAAGTAACTACCCACCTCCCTCCTCCTCCCCCTTCCTCCACGGATCGCTTGTGGTGTGTACGGTGTGGTTTCTGGATATAGAAAACTCAAACTCAAACATTTATTTGCACAGAATTAGGTAGTACATACGGTCCACTTCATCTCATACCCTGATGCCGTAGATAGAAGACGACTAAGGGAATATGGATAAGCGTGGTGATAAGGGCTAATCCCTCAAAAAGGACAATTCTCATTGGAAAGGCTTTTAAGTCCAGCGGTGGACCTTTGCAGGCTGTAGATGTGGAATATACGTGGATGCGTAATGTTGATCATAGCATGCGTCAGAAAGTAGAAAACTTCTATACTACGAGTATACTAAGTACAGTAGCAGAATCCTAATTAAATCTTATTACCAACAACATATCACAACATGTGATCACGAGAGCTCTATTTGGGCTGATACTGTCCCTGTGCTGGTTACTTGTGCATTGTCGCAGTGTCTTGGGTTTTTAATTTTTTTTATCCTCTAAGGGTTTGCGCTTGGCCACAATTTACCTTAAGTCAATAGATATGGAAGCCTATAACTATGGCCTATAACTTTATGCCTATAAAAATTACTATTCACTCTCACCTTGAACACCTGAAGATTGTAGATACCTTCATACGCTTACCATCAGGTTTGGAAAGACCTACAGTCACGGCATAGTAATGCTACTGTAAAAAAAGTAACACGCACGCGATGAATGTCATTTAGTTATTGTACCTACCCCATAAAGACGTGGGCCGCGTCACGGTAATATAGATATTGAACAGACGATTGTGTTATGACGAGGCTTATTTTAATAACTACCTATACAATGTAAGGTGATGGAGGTAGCTAATGCGATTAAGTCGATCAAAAGTCTAAAATACCTAACCTTGATTAAGTTTGGATTCGAATAAATATACAAAATAGAAATACTATTGTGATATGATTCACTTTTATATTATGACGAAGGGGGCAAATCTTCTTGAAAGTCATCTGCAGGTAAGTGATCACTTGTGCCCATAGACACTGCAACATCAGGGGAGTTTTTGGAGATCCATAAGTCATATCCGTTCCGAAAAGTCACGGCTGAAAACTAATTTTAGCCATAGAACCCAGATTGATAATTGTACGCAAAACATACCTATCTACTGTCGAAGATTCCAACTATAAATATAAATTACTTACAACTGGACAAAATATACAAATGTTGTACAACATAGGCGCTCTTTTCGCTATGAGCGATCTTGTTTAGGCAACCTTTGGGAAGAGAATAGCAAAATTATTTAAAGGGTGAAGTGTAAGGGTTTTAAGGGATAAAACCCAGTAACACCCAAAGAAAAGAGCAGTAAAATTTTTCATTTCAGCCTTATTCGGGATTCGAACTCTGGGACCTCGGTTCCCAGGTACCGGTGACAATTATACCAACGAAGTAGTCACCAACCCTTTAATGTAGGTATATTCGTGGTATCTTCATTGTTTGAGATAATGCCAATAGACAATAATCAACTCAGATTTATGAGCAGGGATATCAGTTATAATCCGTCAACATGATATATACTAATTTATAGGTACTATTGATTAGATATATTAATTACTTTTACTTTTCTATTTTTAAATATTGCATAAACGAGTCGTTACCTAAACTCACACCAATCAATATCTTAATATGGTATTTCCTTGTCTTAAACTAGACATGAGCCAATTAAATAAACTGAGTTCCTTCATAGACCTGTCCGGAAATCGAACCCGGACCCTCCTAATCTCTATCGTTTCACACAATGTCTCGCCGAGGTCGCTTATTAGCTAGGTAGGTACTAATTATTTTATTATGGGCATAAAAAGGTTAATTTCGATACAGAACAAAGCAGTATTTCTATATCTGATAAGAAATACGCAGATAACGGTAAATTTTATTTAATAGAACAATATTGCACACAAGTCATTACAAACAGTGGTCTGAAAAGAAATTGGTCGTTTAGTTTAAACTTAAAATGTCCATTAAGAGAAAATGTTTATAATTATATAGATCTGCTAATCAGAGATCTAATAAGAGTAAATACATTTTCTAATTAAAATCTCTATTTTAAAGTAGAAATGAAGTTCAGCTTAAAAAACAGTAGGGCATAATCAAATTTCTAATAATAAGTAACAAATTTATTAGATAGTGTTCATAAAATTCAAACCTAATTTGGTTCTTACAGTAAAACCAAAAAAGAACATAAATTCAAATGAAACACAAAACTAAAATTTAAAAGTAGGACTAAAACTAACTAAAATTTAAAAGTAGGAGTCCAATCATTACTTAGTAATTAAATAAGTTGAGGTATCATTCCGACTGATATTTTTAAAATAACTACCACTGTTATTCGGAACTCAACACTTACGACCAGCATAATGAGTGCAGATACCGACAACACTCCTAAAATGGAAGAAGGGAGTAAGAAGAAGGTGGATCTGGACACTATCCTGGTGGAGGAGGTGGGGCAGTTCGGCTGGTTCCAGATGTGGACGCTGTTCCTGGGGATGATTGTGGCCATGTTCGCCGCGTGGGGCGCCAACGAGTACGTCTTCACTACAACGAGGATACCCTCTAGGTAAGGAAGAAGTCTTTTTGTATTCTAGTACCTTGGGTGAAGTCATTCAAAAGCTTCACAGAAATCCCGTACCGATGATTGAAATGAAATGAGTTCTGGAGTGCACGCTATCAGGATGGTACATGGCAGTTGCTAGTCTATAAGACAGGATACTCAATTTTCAGTCCTTATTTGCCGAGAAATCAGCAATGACTTATAAGTATCCTCGCGTGACCTTTCTTCATAATATTCTTCCTTCGTAATTTTTTTTTTATAGTAGCTCGACATAATGGCTTCCCTACGCCTGATGGAAAGCGAAAGAGAAGCCCAAGTCGCTGTGACAACGGGCAAGTGACCGGTCAGTTACCTGTCAGTTGCCACCGCCATGCCGGCCCAACCCCAACCCCCCACGAACTCCGGAAACCCTACTCACCGACAGGAACATGACCCCGAGGTCATTTGGCTGCGGTATTCTATAGGGTGGAGGTCCTTCCCCGGACGGGCAGCTCAATTCGAGCGAAGATTCTCTATGCCCTACCTCTCTTAGAATACGTAGTAAACGATGCATTTATTTCTATGTACATTTGTCTAATAATCTACAGATGCCATATCCCTGAGTGTGACGTCGACGATCCGTCCTTTACCACGGACTGGATCCTGAACGCCATCCCCGGGACCGAGAGCAGCGTCCAGCAGTGCAACCGTTACGCCAGCGCCAACGCCTCGGCTCTCCCGGGCGAGGTCTGCCCGGCGCACTGGTTCGACCGCAACCGGGAGCAGCCCTGCGAGAGGAATATCTATGAGCACGCTGATACTGTTGTGTTTGATGTGAGTATGAAGAAGAATTAAAGATTGTTATCATACCAGGATATAAAAGTGGCGAACATTGGGAGAGGCCTATGTCCAGCCGTGGACTGAAATATGTAGGATGATGATGATGATGTCCAGCAGGCTGATGATGCTGATGATACCGGGACATCACAACATAACATTCACACAATAGTGACAATAAAATGTGAAACGGTTCTTTGGAAAAAGCTTCCAGCTGCGACATTTCCAAATGGATATGACCATCAAAAAGCGCGCCTACAAATTTATTAAAATAACGCTCCCGTGACTGCCCTAGTGTTGTAGTGTCTGGGCTGAAGTGATCATTTACCATCAATTGACCTTCAGACCAGTTTGCCCCATACCTTAAAAAAAACAAGAAGTTTCTCTGAGCAGTACGACCTCGGCTGCGACGAGTGGCGGCGCTCGCTGATCGGCTCCATCCGCACGGCGGGCGTGCTGACCGCCATGCCGGTGACGGGCTTCATCTCGGACCGCTGGGGCCGCCGCACCGCGCTCACCTTCAACGCCTTCAACACCGGCTGGCTCGGCCTCCTCAGGATCTTCGCCGGCACCTACACCGGCTTCGTCATCTCGCAGTTCGTGGAGTCGCTGTTCGGCTCTGGATCGTTCTCCGCTATCTATATCATTAGTAAGTTTACCATTTTCTTCTAAATTAATAATATCATCGCCAATAACGAGGAATTCGAAGTTTCAGGTTCGATTTCTGGTTGGGTTTATTTAGAAAATAAACTTTCTTTTCATAACATTTTGAGTTTATTAAGAAAATAAACTTTTCTTTCGTCCCAGTCCCGAGACAATAATAAATTATTTTACGGGACTCTCTTAATTATCATCTGGAACTCATAGTACAAAGTTAAACCTTCGTAGGAGACCAGTGATTGGTGCACTTACTTAATTATCACCTCTGCTGATGGTTGGTGGTGCTGAAAAGAAATAGAGATTACCTTTTGTTTAAGTTCCCCATTCAAACGCCCTGAAAATCCATTTTGACCTAAATGTAGGTAAAAATCTAAAGGAAGCCCTCCTATTGCCAAATTTTTTTGCAATCATCACTAGCCTATCGCAGTCCACTGCTGAACATAGGATGAATTTCTTGAATATGTGAGTATGTTCATATTCTTGAGTAACAAACTCATACTTGATTGACAATAGGAAATGGAGACAACTTTGCATTCCCTAAGCAGGTATGTACATATTAATAGGGATGCAATTATTATTAATAGACGTGATAATAATATGCGTTCACTCAGTCACTAATTCAAAATAATGTTATCATTTGAATGATGATTATGCACATTTCGACATTGATATGACTGGAGTAATTCGATCTGATACCTACCTGGCCCCCTATGAGATGGACTGACGACCTGATTGCGGGATCCTTTGGACCCAGATCGCTCAGGGCCGGTTCATATGGAGGTCATTTGGGAAGGCCATGTTCAGCAGTGGACGGCTACAGGCTTATGATGATGTCCTACCTGGCTGTTGTTCCAAGTGCCTTATATACTTTCAATGAATAATTGAAAGATCCTTTTCCACGTTAGAAACATAAGTCGCTATCACTTGTTAACTTGTGACTGGCTCGATGGCTCATTTGCTAGTGACCTCTGCTTTCTGAGCCAACAGTCGTGGGTTGGATTCCCGCACAGTACAAACATTTATATGCATGAACATGTCTGTTTGGATTGGTCTGGGTGTTTGCTATATATAATGTATTTATTTACACAAAAAAAGTATTTATGTACGTATAAGTTTATCAGTTGTCTAATACCCATAGTACACGCTTCGACTTAGTTTGGGGCTAGATGGCGATGTGGTCCAGCGTGGCATGTCTTGGGTTATTTATTTATCTAGGTGATTTTTATACTCATTCTAGGCTAAAATAAGATAATCATCTTAGTTTAGCCAGTATAAAACGATTATAAAAAACTTTAAGGAGATAACTTACATTGAGAACTTTTCCAGTAATGGAAGTCGTCGGCCCCAAGTACCGCGTGGGCGCCGGAGCTTGCCTGAACACGTTCTTCTCCGTGGGCCAGATGGTGATGGGGCTGGTCGCCTGGGCGCTGCCCAACTGGAAGCACCTCACCATTGCTCTCTACGCGCCGATGCTGCTCTCAATCTCATTCCTCTGGATCATGGCTGAGTCTATAAGATGGTATGTCTTTGTTTTGCATCTTAGTACTTTTGTGAAGTCTAGTTTCGGAAATATGCCTGAAGAATGATACATTTTTTGCTTTAAAAAATGCCATTACCAATAAATTCAAATAAACTGTAGCCAGCGTCTAAGAAGTGTGAAGTAAGGGGAGATAAATTATCTATTCATTCATCATGATATTCATGTAGGTCTACATACCAAAACGAACCTGAAAGGAATTCAATTAAGGAATTCTCATTATGTCTTTTACATTTTCCAGGTACATGAGTAAAGGTCGCTACGAAGAATCAGAGAAGGTGCTGAAGACGGTAGCGAAAATCAACGGGAAACAGTTATCTGATAAGTCTTTGCAAGCCCTGAGGGAGACCGCTGAAGAAGAGAAGAGAAACCATGCAAAATTAGAGGTAATGGCATAAATAGGCTCAGCAATGTATCTAAAAGAATCCTGTACTCTCTACCGGCTCTTATTGCATTTCATTAAACGGTTTATAAAACTACTAAGGCCGAAAGCTGTTACACGAGCACGTGGTTTGAGTTAAGAGAGATAGGGCATAGCGAATCTTCGCTCGTATTGAGCTGCCCGTCCGGGGAAGGACCTCCATCCTATAGAATACCGCAGCCAAATTAATGACCTCCGGTTCGTGTTTCTGCTGCTGAGTAGGGTCTCTGGAGCTCGTGGGGGGTTAGGGTTGGGCTGGCATGGCTGTGGCAACTGACAGGTAACTGACCAGTTACTTGCCAGTTGTCACAGCGACTTTGGCTTCTCCTTGGCTTTCCATCAGGCGTAGGGAAGCCATTATGTCGATCTACTATAAAAAAAAAGTTAAGTTTGTAGACTAACTTTCATCTTTAGAAGCTAATTGATTCAAATTCCATAACTTAAATTTTTAAAGTGTAATTTTTGATAATGTATTTTATTCTACAGGAGGCAAAGAGGAACGAACCATGGCTCATAGTGCAGGTGTTCCAACACAAGCAGATCCTGTTGCGCTGCTGCGTCTCCCCCGTGTGGTGGATCACCACCACGCTCATCTACTACGGCCTGTCCATCAACGCCGTCAACATGTCCGGCAACAGATACCTCAACTACATCGCCGTGTCTTCCGCCCAAGTCCCTGGCTACTGGCTGGCCGTGTTGCTGCTCGGGAGGATCGGCAGGAAACCGGTCCTAATCATCGCCTTCTGGCTCTGTGCTGCCTGTCAGATTGCATACATCTTCATACCTGATGGTTAGTTAGGTATTATTTTGTCTAGAAGGTAGTTAAATCAATGAATCGACTTTGTCATTCCACACATTCTATGTAATTAACTTAAAAATTTGACTTAAGAAATGTAACATTTTCTAACTTAGCGATGTTTAATTAAGCATACGTTTTCCAAAACGCTGTAAAGACCAAATACCAAATTCATGATTCAGTCATCTGTCTTGGATGTATTTAAAAGAAACTACTAACAGCTATAATGTGAACACTGTCTGTAGGTATATTAGTTTTATTAGTTTATTATATCCCTATCAAATTTTATTGCACGTCTCGACCAAGGTATACCTACTTTAGCATTGGGGAAGTGTAATATATTATGCGTTTATGTAGTTATCACAACACTTTATCAGCTTTATGACCATTTACAACCCTTTAAGATTATCGTACCAAAATTTCCTACAGTTGGCAGTTTAGTCTAGTTTTATGAGTCCGAATATTACAAACCGAAAGAGATGCTTAAAGCAATGCTTTTTAGAATTTAGGAATTAATTTAGAATAAGATAAATAAAAGGCCGGTGGAGCTTGTACGTCATATAATTGCAAACTAAGATAGCAATAGAAAAACCATAGAAAATAAAAAAGAAATACAAATGAGTTCGTAACATTCCAATAGCGTAGTGAATTCTACGATCGCCAACCATTATTTACCATCATTTAGGTGGTCTGATCGCTAGTAAAAATCTGTTACAGACAATCTCCAAGTAAAGGAAATGATTATACCAGAAGACATGTTTTTTTTATACCATTATGGTGGCAAACGAGCTTACGGCCCGCCTGATGTTAAGCGGTTACCGCAGCCTATGGACACCTGCGACACCAGGGGTATCACACGTGCATTGCCGACCTTTTAAAAACCTCATCACATGTTACTAAAGATAGACAAAATCGAAGGATATACCTGTAACTGTCTCTACAGACCAACAAACCGGTATTATCCCACTTCGCTGTTCCAGATCAATACGCGCTCTCCCTGACCGTCTACCTAATCGGGACCTGCTGCATCGCGTCCGTCATGACGTCCATCTACGTGTACACGTCGGAGCTGTACCCCACCAAGTACCGGCACAACCTGTTCGGCTTCTCCTCCATGATGGGCCGGATCGGCTCCATCCTGGCCCCTCTCACGCCTGCCTTGGTAAGTATAAAGCATACGTCATCATGTAGGCGATGTAAGGGAGCGACCTATCATCATTTCGCTCCAAGCCAACCTCACTTGCTCGTAGCCTCACTTGCTTGCATCCTGTCGAATAACATCGAGGCGCTGGCAAACGACTCGTGGCGGTATAAACATCACAATTGAACGCGTAGCTAAACACCACATACCGATAACGGGCAGCAGCGTCACCGGAGCGAGAAGCTACGCCCTGCGATCGCCAAACCGCCTAGCCAGCGTGGCGATTATGGGCATATCCTCCAGATGTTTGTCGTAAGTTAAGAACTGGAGAGGCCTGAACTGATGATGATGACGTCATCCGCAAGCGACCACTGCTGGACATAGGCCTTTCTAATGACAATTGTCATTTGGGGATTTGCCTTCTTATTTGGCGAGAAGCGATTACAAGTTGGTCGTCTCGGGCCGTGAATCGGGCCGCTTGCTCGTCTACCTTCCTCGGCAATTTTGGTAACAAGGTTCCTTGTCTGTTGTCCTTATAGACCCTTCCTTAGCTTTCCATTAAACGACGGGAAGGACGTTTATGATACCTTACGGATAATTTAAGACTGGAACCTCTTACAATCATGACTATTTCTATTCCAGGGCGCTTCCGTTTGGGAGGATCTGCCGTTCGTGCTGTTCGCGGGCTTCGCGTTTCTCTCCGGCGCTCTGATCTTCATCACTCCGGAGACGAATGGCTGCAAGCTTCCTGACACCATGGAGGAGGCATCAGCTCTCAGTAACAAGAAACCGTCGAGCTAGAGGAGGCTTGTATCGAGGAGAATAGTAATCGAATAGAATTGAGATTTGTATAGGTCCGTGTCTGGGTGTTTATTTATATTTGTATTTAAGTATTTATTTGTGATACCTTCGTTGTTCTGATACCCATAACACAAGTGCTTAAGCTACTTACTTTGGGATCGGACCAATGTATGTGATGTTGTGTGATACATCACATACATTGGTCCGATCGCTTGAATCCAGCATATTCCCAAGTGTCTGGAAGGACACTCTTGTAGTACCCATTTATAAGTCTGGTGATGAAAAACTAGTTAAAAACTACAGACCAATTTCAATTCTTCCCGCAGTAGGAAAGGTGTTTGAGTCTCTTATCTGTCCAGTTGTATCATCTCACATTAAACACTCAGTAACACATCGTCAGTTTGGTTTTGTGCGGAAGCGGTCTTCTGCTGCGAATCTAGCAGACTTTTTGACAGAGATTACAGAATCGGTTGATCGGCTCATACCAGTGGACGTAATTTATACAGATTTCTGTAAAGCTTTTGATCGGGTTGACCACAAAATACTGCTATACAAACTATCTAGTTATGGCTTTACTGATAAATTTATTAAATGGTTATCTTCTTATCTATCCGATAGGAAGTCTAGGGTGGTGGTTGAGGGTTACACGTCTGACCCTTTCCTGGTACTCTCCGGTGTCCCACAGGGCTCACATCTCGGGCCGGTCATTTTTAATATCTTTATAAATGACATTGTTTCGGTCTTAAAACACTCAAAGGCGTATTTGTTTGCTGATGACCTAAAAATAACCAAACAAATTAAATCCGCTGATGATGTAGCCCTCTTACAGGAAGATATCGATAAGATTGTACAATGGGTCGAGATTAATCAC
This sequence comes from Conogethes punctiferalis, assembly GCA_031163375.1. Classification (NCBI taxonomy): domain Eukaryota; kingdom Metazoa; phylum Arthropoda; class Insecta; order Lepidoptera; family Crambidae; genus Conogethes; species Conogethes punctiferalis. Next base: position 18,143,298 of record CM062086.1, on the reverse strand, counting down.
ATGTCTCTAAACATACAGAAATGTCAGTACATGAGATTTTCGAGAAGTAAGACTTCCTTGTCTCCTACGTATTTTATGCTAGGCAAGTCCCTTGAAGAGGCGCTGGAGATACGCGATCTTGGGGTCATTCTGGATAAAAAAGTTAGGTTCAATAGACATATTGAACATATTGCCTCAAAGGGTTTCAAAATTTTGGGTTTTGTAATTCGCAGTTGCAGGGAGTTCAAACCTGCTACGAAAATTAAATTATTCAATGCACTTGTTAGGTCGGGGCTGGAATATTGCTCCCCCGTCTGGTCGCCACACTATGACATACACATAAAGCGCCTAGAGAGAATCCAAAAAAGATTCCTGTGGCATCTTTCATTCCAGTGTGGTCTTGCTCGGAAGTTGCCATCGTACGCCGAGAGATTGTCACATTTTGGTATGCTAAGCTTGCGGGATAGAAGGGAGTTTTTGGATCTGATGTTCCTATACAAGTTGGTTAGGGGTGACCTGGATTGTCCTAACTTACTGAGCCAAATTAATTTTAATGTACCGATTAAATCGGTTAGACGCAATAAATTTGTTCCCTTCTCAACACAGTGTTCAAAAAGTAATCTAGGTCACCACTCAATTCTAAATAGGTTGCAGCGACAATACAATGTGATTTCCAAATCCACTGAAATTGATATATTTTCGGACAGTATTGGTAAATTTAGATTTTCTGCTCTGAAGTTTCTTAAGCGCACATATTAAATAATTTCTACTAATATAAAATAAATATATTTTTTAGTATAAAAGCTTCACATTGAATGCCGTAACAGCCTGTAATTAAGTTGACACTTAGTTAGAATTTAATTTAAGCAAAAAATGTCATGTTTCAGTGTAAACTTGTTGGTTGTTCTAAATAAATAAATAAATAAATAAAATAAATATTTATTATTTATTTATTCATAGGTAGGGGCGTAATATTATGTGGTGATAGTGACCCCTGCCTTCTGAGCCAAAGGTCGTGGTTACGATTCCCACACAGTACATACATTTATGTTCATGTACATATCTGTTTGTATTGGTATGGGTGTTATAAATGTATAATATGTATTTTTTTTACAAAAAAAAAGTATATAAGTAAGTTTATCAATTGTCTGGTAGCCCATAGTACAAGCTTCGGCTTATCATCATCATCAGCCTATTGCAGTCCACTGCTGGACATAGGCCTCTCTAGTTGTTCGCCACTCAGGGCAAACATCTGGAGGATATACCCATAATCGCCACGCTGGGCAAGCGGGTTAGCGATCGCAGGGCGTAGCGGCTCGCTCCGATGACGCTTCGGCTTAGTTTGGGGCTAAATGGCCCAGCGTGGCATGTCTTCGGTTATTATTTTTTTAAATAGGGTTGAGAACCTACTGCTCTTACAATTAATTGTGATGACGGGTTTTCTTAGCTATCATTATAGTAATTAAAAATGGTCTTTTAGTCTTGTGTATACTTACGTACCTATAGTATAGAGGTATATAATTAAACTTATCAATGTAAAGAACATCGTTCGAATCTGCTTAATATAATATATTTGCTTTAAATAATAATGTAAATAGGATTACAGAGTTTGATTATTTATTTGTAAAACTAGGCTAGTTTGAAATAAATACCTATTATTTTGTTTCTGTACTATTTTATTCTCCATCTGATTCCTAAATAGAGTATGAAAGACCTTAATCCATGTTTTAAATTCCAATTTGGGGTGTTTTTTATATATATAGAGGAAACCAACGATTATAAATAAAATCAGTCTATCGACCGATTGCTCCGATCCCAAAGTAAGAAGCTTACCTATACACTTATGTTATGGATATCAGAACGGTTATTTATATACCTAAGAATTATTTTGGACTATGGATTTGGTACCTATTATGTACATAATATGTAGTATATTAATAACTCCTAAGTTCTTAAAAAGGCAATATATGTAGTGATAGAATTTGAACGAGTAAAATCATTAAGGCGCTCCAAAGTATTCGATAGTGATGTTATCTCATTTAATTTTGTGGTTTGACAATAAAGGTAATTATTATCCTGCTAATATTAATAATTTCCTCTAATCCTAATATCATAGGTTGTGAAGTCAAAAATCTTTGATCCTACCTATCATATTTATCACGTAACCGTTTGGGGTCGGTAACCATTAAACAATACTTTTTCCATAGTGTTCACGGTTTCACGGCAATTAAAGTCTCAAAGTAAAAGATACTTTAAGATATATAGAAGGTTCTTAAAATAACCTTCCATGTTGTTCTCAATTTAACCACCGTTGTCTTGAAAACAATGAACTTCATTAAGAGGCGACGCTTCGAATCAGCGAATCGGACGTTTTTACCGAAGTTTCGGGGAATTTCAACGCTTTATGTGTTTAATTAGCCGTAAAAAATTTATTAGGGTTTTTATTTTTGGATGATCTGGTACAAGTCTGGTGGTCTGGTGCATTGAATCTCGAGTATTAGTTGGTTTTCTGAGTTCATTCGTGCTGGATCTAAACTTCGGTAGCGCACTTTGCAGGAGGCCTACAGTTTAGGCGTAATTAAATAATGACCGCTACTCCGTAGCATCGCTTCAAAACAATGTCTTTTAAAAATGAAATGAAATGAAACATTAGGTAATTCTATTTACATCATAAATTAAGTCGTTCCATGTACAGACAGATTACAAAATTTTCATTAAATAGCTTAACTGAAGTAATTCTTAGTTCATACAACATAGGTAACTTATTGTAGTAGGTACTAGTAGGAACCTTTGAACAATAACAGCGGCCGCTGCTCTAGACTCGAGGCCTGTGTCGCAGGACCCATTACAATTTTTAGATTATTAAATAATAAATAAATAATAATAAATATCAGACAACATCACATACATTGCTCCGATCCCTCGTATCAGAACAACGAAGGTACCACAAATAAATACTTAAATACAAATATTAACACCCAGACACGGAACAAACACAAGTGTTCATCACACGAATTTTTGTCCCGGGTGGGAATCGAACCCACGACTCTTGGTTCAGAAGGCAGGGGTCACTACCAATTGAGCCCCCGAGCCTGCCGAAAGAAGATTAAGTTTATGATGGTCGCACCAATGTTACCCTCCTTCCGTAGATGAACAGCTTCCGTGTACCCAGCGAGGGCAGAGAACAAAGAGCTGGTCACCGCCAGCTGAATGGGCTGGCCTTGGGCACTTCCATGGTTTTTGCGAGGCCCGTCCCATTTCTTTCGCACCTTCATTAATCAGATTTAGATGTTTATCAACAAATGGTTTTTTTTATATGATGGACTCTGTCTATACTGAGATAACGCGAAGATTTTGATAATGTCATGTGTTTAGAGACACACGTCAAAGTGGAGCACTCGTGAATCTCTTAGTAATTTATTAATGGTAATAATCACTATGGTGCATCTTGCTGAATAACAAACGAGGCGCTGACAACCGGCTGGTGGCGGTATAACGCGTAGCTAAATATAACAGGTCGAGCAGCGTCGTCGGAGCGAGAAGCTACGCCCTGCGATCGCCAACCCGCCTGCCCAGCGTGGCGATTATGGGTATATCCTCCAGACTGATGTTTGACTTAAGTGGCGAACAGCTGGAGAGGCCTATGTCCAGCAGTGGACTGCGATAGGCTGATGATGATGAATGAATAAACATAAGGGGATTGGCAAAGAAAAAGCTAGCCATGTTGCATACCCACATCCTATAATTATTAGTCTGGCCGCAGAAAGAATGCGCTTGTGACAGATGTCAATTCGTATATTTGGTAATTCTAAAATAAATAGTCAATAAATTTATCCCAAAATTAATTGTGTTTTCACTCGTTAGTGAGGTAAATAAAAGTTATTTGAAATTATAACGTAAATAATACGCCAGTTCTATGTATTTAGTTGTAAGTTTTTAATAATAGGACCCCGCCTCTTCTAGGGGGTCTTTTCTTATTTATCAATGTTAAGTGACAATTTAGGCGAAAAGTATTTTTTTGCAAGACTGCTCTAGCTGACCTCTAAACAGTGGGCTGTACTGCCTAATTCTGTATCGCGACTGAAGTCACTTACGGTTGTTTTGCTGAGTGTGCGTTATTTCTAAGACAACTGATAAACATGTACTGATGACTCTATAACAATTAATAGATATGTTACAGTGTTGTTTTAATTAAAAGTCGTCACGAAATGCTAATAAACATTAAATCGTTTAACAAAACTATCGCCGTTTGTTCTGTTCTGACGTCAAACGGATCAGACTGCATGTCTTTTGCTATTTACTTTATTAATTTCTTTTATTTAATAAAAACTATCTTCTAAAATATCGGCCAATCGCCAAGGAGACTACCTAAGTATAAAATAAAATATATTTCCATCTCTGACCCATATGGGCACACAGTATACTAAATATAGGTATTATATCTTGTGAACGAATGACGGTGTATCTAGGTAACAAAGTAAGAATATTTTCTCTGACCTGAAATTCGAATTCGGGACCCCTCGGTTAGCGTTTCATTATCGTTATCATCAGCTGGACATAGGCCTTTCCAGTTGTTCGTCACTTTGGGCACACTTGGGGGCTTACCCATAACCGCCACGCTGGGCAGGCGAGTTGGCGATCGCAAGGCGTAGCTTCTCACTCCGGTGGCGCTGTTACCCGTCATCCGCCTGTGGTATTTAGCTACGCCTTCAACCGTGATGGTTATACCGCCACCAATCGGTTGCCAGAGCCTTGCCTGGGGTATGTGGGGGTGGCTTGGAGCCTAAAGATACAACTTAACCCACGAGCCATTCCTCCCAGTCACATGCCAACACACGCGGCGTCACGCGATTTCCTGTCACCGCGCAAACACTTGCACAAACAAATTACATGCATTACGTGCAACCATTGTCACGAGTCATGAAATTGGACCGCAATATATCTCGGGAATGAACACACAAACAATTTTATACCTTTTTCTTATTTTTTCCTAGTAATGCTCTCCACTCCAGTCCACTGCTGGACATAACCCTCTCCGTTGTTCGCCAATTAAGGCAAACGTCTGTAGGATATACCCATAATCGCCACGCTGCCGCGCTGGGCAGGTGGCTTGGCGATCGCAGGGCGTAACTTCTCGCTTCGGTGACGCTTCTGTCCGTCATCGGTCCGTGGTATTTAGCTACGCCTTTGATTGTGATGGTTATACCGCCACCGGTCGGTTGCCAGCGCCTCGTTTGTTATTCGGAAGAATGCACCATGGGCAGGTGAGGTTGACTTGGAGTGAAAAGATGATAGGCCGTTTCCTTACATCCCAAAACATTTGTAGCTGCAAGGAAGCTTTATTTCTTGTGCATTGACAGTACTACCCATGATAATACAACACAAATAATGGTAGCTACATGTGTACGTGTTTTTGGAATAGAAGGCGGAAGGTCAAGGAACGTTCTCCGGAGCACTCATCTCGTTCCTGCGCTATTGTAAGGGTTACTTAGCCACTGCTACCTTTTCATCACTTATGAAAAGCTTGTCGTGACATCGTAACATGAGTAGTACAACCTTAACCGTAAGTGTTAGTAAGCGGTACTCTATGCAAATCTGAACTTGAGGTTTTAGGTGTTAACTTCAGTTTAGTACCTACTTATACTTATGTACCATTTACCTGACTTACAAGAAAGTAAATAAGGGATGTAAGGGAGCGGCCTATCATCATTTCGCTGTAAGCTAACCTCACCTGCCCGTGGTGCATCCTGCCGAATAACAAACGAGGCGCTGGCAACCGACTTGTGGCGGTATAACCATCACAATTGACGGCGTACCTAAATACCACAGACCGATGCCGGGAAGCAGCCTCACCGGAGCGAGAAGCTACGCCCTGCAATCGCCAACCCGCCTGCCCAGCGCGGTTGATGATGATGAAGAAAGTAAAGCGTAAAAGAGGTTTAAGTGTTTGTTTGTCCTAAGACTCGTTGATTAATACACTTGTTTATTCGTGGCGTTCGTGTGGTTCCCGGACTTAGAATAAGACCGCCCCATCTCATTCCGTGTATGTCATAGAAAAAGACTAGGGGAACATCAGGAACACCAAATAAGAAACGAATAACCTATTTTAGTATTTTATCGTTCTTGCGAATTTAGTATGTTGTGCTCAAACATTCCCATTATGTTACACGTACAATGCAGACTGCATTACATAAACTGCAGCAACAAGCTTCAGAGAGTCGTTACAGCTACATTGGGGTACACAATCGCGAATGTAACCCATTGTGTACACGAGATCCGGGGATTTTCGTACGCGCCATGTTGTGTTCAGTTGGATCGTAAGAACACAGTCAGGGTCTTGTACGCTAAATTTATTTTATAACTAGCTGTGCCAGCGGCGTCGCACGCTTGGATATCGGGTTTCAAAAATAACGGACTTCCATAAAATACTTATACCTATACCTAAGTTTTAAGTTAGACCTCTAGTAATATATTAGTGAAAATCGTATTCAATTTCATGCAGTAGTTTTTGAGAGATGCGCGTTCAAAAAATTTCTCCCGTTTTCCTAACATTTCCCTTCACTGCTCTGCTCCTATTAATAGTAGCGTGATGAAAAGTACCCTATAACCTGCCCAGGAGTATGAAAAATAATTGTACCAAGTTTCGTTAAAATCCGTTGAGTAGTTTTTGTTTCTATAACGAACATACAGACAGACAGACAGACAGACAGACAGACAAAAATTTTACTGATTGCATTTTTGGCATCAGTATCGATCACTAATCATCCCCTGATAGTTATTTTGAAAATATATTTAATGTACAGAATTGACCTCTCTACAGATTTATTATAAGTAAGTATGGATTATTACTCCTGTCCGAATTTCCCGACTTTTTCTACAAAGTTGGTGGGGTATAAGAGTTCTATACACCCTATGTCTAACCAAATTTCTCTATTTCTTCTACAAGGGTACTAACAGAACCGGAGTACCCCAGGGTTCGGTGCTCTCTCCAATCCTGTTAATGCTGTACACCAGCGACATTCCCACTTTCGAATCATCTAAGCAGCTTCAAACTCAACAGGTCCTCTATATGGACGATACAACTATATACTGTACGTCTCGTACTCCTGAGGTTCCGAACCCCTGAACCCTCCAGGAGGTGTACTAAATGGAGGATAGAAGTTAATTCCGACAAAAGCTCTACCATAATATTCCCGCTACACTCCAGTGTCTTCCGATTAATAATCGACAAATCGATTCCTTGGGAAGGAATTGTCCGCTACCTAGGTGTGTTCTTGGATAATGGACTGATCTTCAGAACATCATATTAAGATAGTTCGTGACGTAAACGAAATTAAGCTAGGGGAGCATAATAAATTAATCAATTTCCGTGCCCTGTGGCCAAAGCAGCAAGACTAAGTTAAAAGTTCTAATTCAAACTGAGGATAGCGTTTGCGTTGCGCCCGCGCACAGTGGCAACACTCGTCGCACGCATGCGGACGCCTCCGCTAAACTCACAGTAACATTCTCAAATAGTACAGTTTACTTACAAACAGATATATACTTAACACAGTGATATAAAAACAAAGTGAGATAAAAATTTGACTTAACTTAAGTGATTTAAGTGATGTTTAGTGAGGTGACGAATTGTTTCCGCAAATCATGTGAGTATCGCTTTTGTTTTTGTTTTGATAACGTGTCCGCTAAGGTGAATGGCGCCGTTTAGCAGATTAAGAGCGTAAGTGGCGATAGTTCTTGGATTATTTATAGTTGAAATTGAAAATAGGTACAATTGAAGTGATTTTTTATGTTAATGTGTAGCGTGAGGAGTGAAATCGTGCACGCGCCTGTAATGGGACGTTGTGTTACTCATGACAGCTGTAGTTTTGAACTTGAAGTGTGCAGTACATAGCATCCTGAGTTAAGGCCCTCATAAACTATGCTAAAGGGCCTTAGGCTTCTACATCTAGGCCTTAGGACTCTTGCCTGTGGCATAACTATACCATTTCGAGAAATTGAAGAAACCCGTGGCAAATTCAGCAGATTTTTACTAAATGTTTAATAAATCTACACTAATATTATAAAGAGGAAAACTTTGTTTGTTTGGTTGTAATGAATAGGCTCAAAAACTACTGGACCGTTTTTAAAAATTCTTTCACCATTATAATAATAACTCCAGACATGCCACGCTGGGCCACACAGCGCCACCTAGCCCCAAACTAAGCCGAAGCTTGTACTATGGGTACTAGATAACTGATAAACTTACTTAGATACATTTTTTTTTTTGTAAATAAATACATATTATACATAGAAAACACCCAGACCAATACAAACAGACATGTTCATGAACACAAATGTTTGTACTGTGCGGGAATCGAACCCACGACCCTTGGCTCAGAGGGCAGAGGTCACTACCAAATGAGCCACCGAGCCTGTCCAAAGCCATTCGAAAGCTACATTATCCACGAGTAACATAGGCACAATTTTATTTTGGAAAAAAAAACTTTACGCGGACGAAGTCGCGGGCGGAAAGCTAGTGTTTAATAAATTAATTGGGAGATTCTCTTCCCCATAGGAGAAGAAAAGAGATCCCCTAAAGCTGAAGGACGTTGAAATTTTGCCGACTTATTAGAGGATGCTCTAATGACGCCTCTAGCCCTTGGGCACACACGCATTTAGGGACCCTTTTGAAGTGAAGAACCTAATTTTGTTATATTCATACTGACATAAAAAGAAAGAGGTTACAATTTCTATGGTAAAATGTTTATTTTTACAGGAAGATATTCTTTCTACTTTCTTCTTACGATATCTTAATAGTCCGTCGTCGAGAAACTGATTGCACAAATCTATTGTAAGATTTGTAAGTTTAAACCTTGCTGTATGAAGTACGCTCAAAATGTGAAAGAATCACTCAAACTATTGATTGTACCAACACCAGCACATTTATTATGATTTGGCTGCACCAATAAGCTACAAAAAGTGCAATAAACAAACCGAGGTGTTGGCAGAAACATGCGTACAACGGTTAACACGTGCGCCTGCGCAGTGAAAACCGGAAAATGGCCGACGGCGACGCGGCCAGTACACGCAATGACAGTGAAGTTAGACAACTGTCAAAACAGACACTTTTTTTTTCTAAATGACTACGATGATGGCCAGGGCGGCCTTGTCGTGGTCGGGTTTTAAAAAGACATGTGAGCGTTAAACCCCGAACATACCGACAGTTTATAAGTTATTTTTTGGGAGTTGAGGTTCTCTTCTGACCGGGGCCCCTTGCGGCTAGGGACCCTTTTCATTTTGTGCGACGGGCCAACCTGTAATCACGCTTCCAGCTCGTCCTGCCTTAGCGAATGTGTAAGCTAAGTGGAGCTGGCTCATCGTAATTATTTGCACTGTGCCTGCACAATGAACCGTCCTCTGTACACAAACAGTCCTTCCTTGTCCAAATTAGTGAATTTGCTGAGCAGAGTGTGAAACAAAAAACGGTAATTGGAAGTCATGCAATAATGAAGTCCAATGAGTGATCGCTCTAGCGAATAACGCACCGAAATGTATAAAAGATGCGTGACTCAATCTTGCACTGTCGTCGATGATTGCTAAGCGCAAGCCGATTCAGTGCGCACATCAGTTTACAAACTACGCGTACACTATGTCGCTTCTCTGTAGTCCTTTTATTTAACCCGGCGTCATTGAGGCAGGGTCAATATGACCCTGCACGTTTTATTTCTGCAATATTTTTCGAAATTGTTGCCGCGCTTAGCCGTGTGTCTCAGTAGCTGCCATTAAGGATCACCCCCTTCCGTCGTTCACGTCTCTTCGGTCAGCCGGCGCCTGCGCAAGGAACTACACGTGTGTGAAGTCGCGACCGGGTAATTATGACCCAGCTCAACGGCGACGTTACGTCTTTGTGCCGTAAATTGTTTTCAATTTATTACGTTTTTTCACCTAATTACGCTTTCTTATTTTAGATAAATATATAAAATGGACTTTGAGGAGAGGGAGGGCCGTCGAATCCTATCAATACTTTAAGAGAGGTAGCGCAGAGCGAATCTTCGCTCGAATTGAGCCGCCCGTCCTCTACCCTATAGAATACCGGGGAAGGACCTCTACCCTATAGAATACCGCAGTCAAATGACCTCTGGGTCGTGTTTCTGCCGGTGAGTAGGGTTTCCGGAGCTCGTGGGTGTTAGGGTTGGGCGGGCATGGCGGTGGCAACTGATAGGTAACTGACCAGTTACTTGCCCGTTGTCACAGCGACTTGGGCTTCTCTTTCGCTTTCCATCAGGCGTAGGGAAACCATTATGTCGAGCCACTATAAAACAAAATTGGGCAAAGCACTAGTAAATGAGCACATTTTTTGTCGAAAAGATTTATCGAATCTGCCTCGTGGAATGCGGAAAAGAATGAAGGAATTCACTGGAGAAACTTCTGAAGAACCTCCTAGAAAGCTCATCGATGATCGAAGAAGATGCCAAGATTGTCCCTACAAAAAGGATAGGAAGACAAGTCACACATGCAACACATGTCTCAAGTATATATGCCCTGACCACTTGATTTCTTATTGCAAGAAGTCGGTTAAAAACTCCAGTGAAACCTTCAATAAAAAAGACTAAAAAAAAAACAAGTTCCTATATTTTTATGATGTTTAATTAAAAGATCTCTTATTGTAGAATAAACGTTTGTAGATTTTTAATAAAAAAAAGGTTTTATTATGATAAAAAAGAAGATTTATAAGAGAGTTATGTTTTTTTCACTTAATTAGAAGTGTTTAAGAACATGTGAAATACACATAGTTTAAGTTGATTTTATTGATTTTTTCTTTGCCAAAGTCTATCTAGTGATGACATTTTTTTAAAATAAATAAGAATATTTTCAAATTAATAAGCGTTTCTTTTTAATACGAGGTAAAATTGTACAGGGTCATAATGACCCTCCTCAACGTTAGTGTAACATTTTTCCGCCACAATGACGCCGGGTTAAAGTTACCGCGACCCGCCCTCGCTTCACTTCGGTACATGTAAACCTTCCTTTTGAGTTATTAAAAAAACTTTTTAAAAAATCCGCATCAGAATCCGTTGCGTAGTTTTAAAGATCTATGCATACTTACATCGGGACAGAGAGAAACGAAAAGCGACTTTGTTTTATGTAGTGATGGATCTAACTCGCCAGATGTTAAGCGACTTTAGAGCCAGCGATGGAGCGCGCTCATCCAACAAAAACTCTTTCGCCTTGAAGATTTAACCTATCGGAGGGCAAAGAGTTGAGCCCTTCGCACTATGAATGTAGAGGCAAAACGTTTTGTGCGAGTTTTTGGGAGTTTTTGGCACCGTAAACCGTGTGTGTACTGAGTTGTAGAAAAGGATAAAATTTAACACGCTCGGTGGCTCACTTGGTAGTGCTGCCTTCTGAACTAAAGGTCGTGGGTTCGATGTCCACTCGGGACAAACATTCGTGTGAATGTTTTGTGTTTGTCCCCAGTCTGGGTGTTTAAGTATTATATTTGTGGTACCTTCGTTGTTCTGATACCCATAACACAAGTGCTGAAGCTACTTACTTTAAAATCGAAGCAATGTAGTCTGGTATTTCAAGTATAGGACGAATTTAGTTCAACCCTAAGACCATTACCTACTTTAACATTCGGGGAACCACCTGCCCCAATAACCAGATTCCAATTAGCACAAACAAAGCTTAAACGACTACAATAAGTAACCCTACCCGTTGTCAGTTGACAAATAAGCCGATATACAGGTCACCGGAGCCTCGTGATGCGATAAACCATAATGTTAGTAATGTTTACATACAATTGGATTAATTAAAAAATACAAAGTAATAATTAATGGCCAGACAATACTCTAGATAAAGGACCTATCTGTGTAGTACATTCAGTCACACATCAACTTAACCCCATTTTGACAGATGCTGCCCAAACAGAACAAAAATATTACTAGTGAATCTGCAGAACTATATTTTTTCCTCTGACAATTTTCAACCGTTCCATGCTTTGGTATACAATTTTTCGGAGGTCCGTAAGTTTTGTCATTGGAAGAGGTTCATGTCCACTCCTATACATAGGCATTTCCCAAACCACAAACATGGACAACAACCACACAACATACCTTTTTTATAGTAGCTCTACATAATAGCTTCCCTACGCCTGATGGAAAGCGAAAGAGAAGCCCAAGTCGCCGTGACAACGGGCAAGTAGCTGGTCAGTTACTTGTCAGTTGCCACAGCCATGCCGGCCTAACCTTAACCTTAACTTTTATCGATCCTGGGCTTCTCCTATCCACCTTTGGTTCATCATCATCATCAGCCTTATTGTAGTAGACCACTGCTGGACATAGGCCTCTCCAGTTGTTCGCAACCTAAAGCAAACTTCTGGAGGATATACCCATAATCCTTTGGTTATTTGTTTACTATTAATCAAAAATGTTGTACTAAACATTTTATCTAATAGTGAAAGTTTCACATTTTTAATCAGATTCAATTTTATTACGTTGCGTAAGTACTCTGCTTTACGATTGGTTCGCGTTAGCAAATCCGGAAAGAAAAACGTTAAGTCTTTGGAAAATTTATTTAATATTGTAATGTACCTGAACGACAGAAACTACTTAGTACGTTATCGACGTCCATAAACTTATGATCACGTTGACGAAATTCTCAATTTTCATTGCAACATATAACGCGGCATTCAAATTGAGGTTCTAATAAAATATGTGCGCAGTAGTAGGTATAGTATGCTTATAGATATATCAGACTGGTTGTCGGAGACTGTAGATGACTGTAGATGCTGGTTTTGTGGATTAAAAGCTGGTTTGAAGAAGAAGAATGAATTTATTTGTCCAAATTAGCCATATTGCGTATTGCTAGACCGGAGGTCAGACCGGAAGAGGAAGTCGACATAATATTTTTTTTTATAATTAAAAATAAGTTTAATGTATTGGACACACGGTTTCCAAAATACACGATAACTAGCTGTGCGCGCGACTTCGTCCGCATGGAATTTCTTCTTCTTCTTTTCTTTCTTCTTTTCTTCCCCTACTTTATCTCAAAATCTTAGTGGATGCCTACGTTATAACATCTACCTGCATGCCAAATTTCAAACCGATCCGTCCATTCGTTTGGGCTGTGCGTTGATAGATCACGATGTCAGTGACAGAAATATTTCGATATTTTTGATGCATATTCCCTATTAATAAAACAAAGGATCATACATCTATAGTAATTACTCATACGAGATAATTCTGTTATGTTCACTCTTGTTATGTCATTCGATTTATCATCAGATGAGATCTACACTATCAGAACACACGTTTGGATCGTAACTATCACGACAAAAGGCGGATGTGTATTGATAAATCGTATTTTACAGGGTATAAGATCATACGGTTATTTTTATGTTAGCTCGTATCCATACGGTGACGGATCGTCGTCGTGAATATCCTGCTGACGACCACTGCTGGGGTGTAAGGGAGCGGCCTATCATCTTTTCGCTCCTTTTTTTTTTTTTTTTTTTTTCTAGAGGGGAATGCATTAGGCACCTTCATGCCGCCTCCGGGGGGAGGCGGCATGGTGTGATCATCTTTTCGCTCCAAGCCAACCTCACCTGCCCGTGGTGCATCCTGCCGAATAACAAACGAGGCGCTGGCAACCGACTGGTGCCGGTATAACCATCACAATTGAAGGCGTAGCTAAATACTAAAGACCGGTGACGGGCAGCAGCGTCACCGAAGCAAGAAGCTACGCCCTGCGATCGCCAACCCGCCTGCCCAGCGTGGCGATTATGGGTATATCCTCCAGATGTTTGCTCTAAGTGGCAAACAACAGGAGAGGCCTATGTCCAGCAGTGGACTGTAATAGGCTGATGATGATGATGATGATGATGACCACTGCTGGATATAGGCCTCTTCCAAAGACAATTGGCATTTGGATGATTTCCCACCACGCTTGGTAGACGGATTGGTGACCGCAGTAGGTTATATTGCGGTGACGGTAAAACAAAAAAATTACCCAAGACATGCCACGCTGGGCCACACAGCGCCACCTAGCCCCAAACTAAGCCGAAGCTTGTACTATGGGTACTAGACAACTGATAAACTTACTTAGATACATTTTTTTTTGTAAGTAAATACATATTATACTTAGTAAACACCCAGACCTATACAAACAGACATGTTCATGAACACAAATGTTTGTACTGTGCGGGAATCGAACCCACGACTCTTGGCTCAGAGGGCAGAGGTCACTACCAAATGATGGCTCATACCGAGCCTGTCGATAACAATACAAATCATCGCTCCATCTCTTCGCATGTTCTGCCAGTGATAGGGTTTTTTTTTATTTATTATATTTTTATAGTGGCTCGACATAATGGCTTCACTACGCCTGATGGAAAGCAAAACTGAAGCCCAAGTCGCTGTGACAACGGGCAAGTGATTAGTCAGTTACCTGTCAGTTGCCACCGCCATACCCAACCCTAACCCCCCACGAGCTCCGGAAACCCCACTCACCGGCAGAAACACGACCCAGTGGTCATTTGGCTGCGGTATTCGGAGGTCTTACCCCGGACGGGCGGCTCAATTCGAGCGAATATTCGCTATGCCCTACCTCTCGGCAGGCGTATACTCGGTGGAACATCCGTGAAGTGACTTCAGTCGCGTTTCGGAATCAGTCTGCGTATAGTAATATACAAGGTACATATATTTTCTTAAAAATGTACATTATTTCCTCTTTTTTGTTTATCTACGTTGGATAACTTACAAATTTTCTACTTCCACAGTTATTTTGTCGAGAGAATCTCCGAGTTTCGCTGTCCATAGCTCGCAGGGAATCAATATAGCTCTCCATTTGAAACCATGCAAGTCGTTGCATTGTTAATAGTACGCTAATTAAGATGCGGTTGCATAATTGACAAATGGGTACACGTGTTGGTACGAGCCGGTAACCCGAGGAGCCGGACCGGGACTCGTGCGCTAATCCACTTGAACGTCACTAACCATTACTCATCAGATAGCATTACTATAGGTAACGTAATACCTACTATTGTAACGATACAATTCCCGATAATGTTTGGTTCTCCGAACATTAAAGAGAGTAAGTGAAAACATGTCGGACAAAAATCAAAATATCTACGATCTATACTTATAATAAATCTGTAGAGAGCAATTTTATTCTGTACATGGAATATTTTTTCAAAATAACTATCAGGGGGTGATTAGTGCTCGATTCTGATGCCAAAAATGCAATCAGTAAAATTTTTGTCTGTCTGTCTGTATGTTCGCTATAGAAAAAAAAACTACTGGACGAATTTTAACGAAACTTGGTACGATTATTCTTCATAGTCCTGGGCAGGTTATATTATACTTTACATCACGCTACAACCAATAGGAGCAGAGCAGTGAAGGGAAATGTTGGGAAAATGGGGGAAAAATTTTATCTGTTTGTTTGAACGCGCATCACGCAAAAACTACTGCATAAAATTGAATGCGGTTTTCGCCTATGTATTGCTAGAGGTATAACTTAACATTTAGGCACCATTTTATGGAACCTCGTTATTTTTGAAACCCAATATCCACGCGTGCGACGCCGCCGGCACAGCTAGTATTCACTAAAATCGTACTCGTAATCACTAGTATGGGGCTTTGCCCTCGTGAACATCGATGCTATGTGAAGTGATAAGTAATACTCTTCTAAGCCTATGTTGAGCTGATATACTGAGCTATATAATTACCTACTGCAAAGTTTAAAACTATGTATACAATCCCAACCCTAACCCACCACGAGCTTCGGAAACCCTACTCACCGGCAGAAACGCGACCCAGAGGTCATTTGGCTGCGGTATTCTACAGGGTGGAGGTCCTTCCCGGACGGGCGGCTCAATACGAGCGAAGATTCGCTATGCCCTACCTCTCTCAGCGGTATTCCTATCTTCAGTAGTGGAAGTTTGACGTTCGACGGCTGATGATGATGATGATACATCCATCCAAAAAACTTTCGCATTGAATGGGCCGGCGGCTCATTGAGTAGTAACCTCTGCCTTATGAACTAAGAGTCGTGGATTGGATACCCACCCGGGACGGGACAAACATTCGTCTAATGAGCGTTTGTGTTTGTGCCGTGTCTGGGTCATATTTATATAATATGATCATATACTCGTATTTATGGTTTTGGAGTAACAAAAATGGATAAGATAAGGAATGAGTACATTAGAGGAAGTATGAAAGTGGCGCCAGTGACAGAGAAGTTGAAAGGGAACCGTCTGTCTTGGTACGGGCATGTAATGAGAAGAGATGAGAGACATGTGACCAAGACCGTGATGAATATGAGTGTGACTGGATGGACGGGCGAGGCCGCCCGAAGAAAAGATTGATGGACTGCGTGAATGATGATATGGCTGAGAAAGGAGGGAACCATGACTGATAGGAATGAATGGAAGAAGAAAACATATTGCGCCGACTCCAGATAATGGGAACAGGGTAGGCGTATAATGATGGCATTCGTTGTATACCTATAATGCGACTGCTACTTACTACTTAGGGATCGGAACAATGTATGTAATGTTGTCTGATATTTTAAAAAAAAGTGTATATTAGTAGGAAGTAGGTTTGTACCAATTATGCAACAAGATGTTTATACAGAGATTAGTGCAGTAGTGCAGCCGTTGAGAATCGCGAGCGCAAATGTTATCGGCGACTCACGCGCAGCTTGAACTTCGGCGAGGCTGCTACCGGCGCGTGTCAAAACATGAATCGGATCGCGATAGATTATGGTGCATTACGACTTATCTGCGCAACAATGGTAAAGGTGTATAATATAAATGTACTATTAGATATTATAGGTAATATAAGAGAGGTAGGGCATAGCGAATCTTCGCTCGAATTGAGCTGCCCGTCCGGGGAAGGACCTCCACCCAATAGAATACCGCAGCCAAATGACCTCCGGGTCGTGTTTCTGCCGGTGAGTAAGGTTTTCGGAGCTCGTGGGGGGTTATGGTTGGGCCGGCATGGCAGTGGCAACTGACAGGTAACTGACCAGTTACTTGCCAGTTGTCACAGCGACTTGGGCTTCTCTTTCGCTTTCCATCAGGCGTAGGGAACTACTATAAAAAAAATTATATAAGTACCTAATGTAGCTAAGATCCTGCTCATGCGGAATGATGATGAGTCGCTCTCTTACATAGGTAAGTGAGCGACCCATCATCTTTTCTCTACCAGCCACCTTCACATGACGAATAACAAACGAGGCTCTGACTACCGACTAGTCTACATAGTAGCGGTATACAATTGATGACGTAGCTAAATAGCACATGACGATGACGGGCGGTAGCGTCAGAGAGAAGCTACGCCCTGCGATCGACAACCCGCCTGCCCAGCGCCGTCGCGATTATGGGTAAAGCCTCTAGATGTTTGACACGTGGTGTGTGCGACTCACACTTCCCAGATTGGGAGGACATACCCACTGTGTCACAGACAGACAAGGGTACCCACTGTGTCGCCAGTGGGCAGCAGCTTGCAGGGACTCGAGTAACGCCGAAGCATACGGCCGCCCTGACTGCCCTGGCCAGCCGCAGATGATAAGCGGCTGGCACTCCTGGTCCGAGGAGGGCAAATACCGCTATCCCCGGCTGCTCCCCAGGCGGACCTCGTGTAACGGTGTGGCTGCACTCCTGTGCGACAGTGACGAGGACGGAGCGCTCATTAGCCCAGGCAGGGCAATGCCGAAGTCTATGTTCTGCCGCGTTCTCTGAGCCACTGTCCCAGTGACGGCATAGGTACATTAATGTCCCGTGAGGGCCTGGGTCAGCCGGTACGTCACCACCCCGTGGGGGCGCCGCATCCACTCTTTCAAGATGGGGCCAATGGCCTGAGTGGTGCGGCGCCCCCACGTGGCGTCTCTTACCTAAGCTTTTAGAAACTCTAAACGTGTAGCATAATTATAATCAATGCAATCAATACTATTACGTGGAATATGTTGTATAAATTATAATTTACTTTAATTAAAGCCTAATGATGTCAAAAAGTAGGAAGATGTTACCTATTATAGTTATGAATATATCAATTATAATGATTCATAATGCAAATAATACATTTATATAATAAGGCTTTTATAACGTTCAATATGCATAATTACACAAACACAAATTGTAGTTTAAGAGAGGTAGGGCATAGCGAATCTTCGCTCGAATTGAGCCGCCCGTCCGGGGAAGGACCTCCACCCTATAGAATACCGCAGTCAAATGACCGCTGGGTCGTGTTTCTGCCGGTGAGTAGGGTTTTCCGGAGCTCGTGGGGGGTTGGGGTTGGGCCGGCATGGCGGTGGCAACTGACAGGTAACTGACCAGTTACTTGCCCGTTGTCACAGCGACTTGGGCTTCTCTTTCGCTTTCCATCAGGCGTAGGGAAGCCATTATGTCGAGCCACTATGAAAAAAAAAAGAATTGTTTAAAAATCAAATTTTTGTTAATAATAAGTAGAGTAATTAGACTATTGTAAATATTCCACTAATTATTACAATTACTAATTTGTACAAAAGCTCATTCACGCCTCCGTCTCCTTATCCAGGGCAGGAGCTGAAAACCTGCTTTATCCAGGTTTTCTCCAGGGTCGACGTCTGATGATCTAATTCCCTTTGTCCTGTTTGTACCTATCTGCTTAAATCATTGTCAATCTTATTCTTTTGATGACTATGTTAGAGATCTATATAGTTTTAAAGTGAAAAATTTGTAGATACTTAATTACCTTTGTAACACAACAATAACTTGTTTAAACCTGTAACTTTGGACAAAGAGCCCGCTCTTTGTCCAAAGTTACAGGTTTTCCCCGAAACTTTTCATCTGAAATCCTTACAAAATTACTTACAAAACTGTAATGTATGATGTATGTGAATGAACAAACAATGGCCATACAAGTTATGTAATTAATTACGGCGAGTAACGGTGGCTCGCTTACTCGGCTATATAAAACTGCCGGAGGACCCACTCGCGTTTAGTTGGCAAACGCTTGTGGCGGTTTGTATGTATTGAAATTCAGCAAGTGGTCTGACGCGGTGTGCTCTTTGTTTGTTTACAAGTGAGTGAGTGAAAAGTTAATTAATTAAAATCATTTATTGAGCGCACATTAAATGATAATAGTAATCTTGACCGATGATGACAGTCGCTCTGTGTAAAAGCTTAGCCCTCGCCAAATCTCTCAGTTTGGGAAGCCGATCCTGAGACAAT
This sequence comes from Conogethes punctiferalis, assembly GCA_031163375.1. NCBI lineage: Eukaryota > Metazoa > Arthropoda > Insecta > Lepidoptera > Crambidae > Conogethes > Conogethes punctiferalis. The sequence continues at coordinate 18,124,124 of CM062086.1, read as the reverse complement.
CGGGAAAAAGGCTAGGATGATGATGAGTAATCTTGACCGAATTTCGGCCACAGCGGCTTTCTCCAAGGAGATTAGCCAAATACCTACACAGGAGATATAATGTCCGGTAAGGGAGCGGCCTATCATCTTTTCGCTCCAAGCCAACCTCACCTGCCCGTAGTGCATCCTGCCGAATAACAAACGAGGCGCTGGCAACCGACTGGTGGCGGTATAACCATCAAAATGGAAAAATAGCAGGGTTTACCTGGGTACTAACAAAACTTACTGCGGTCACCAAACCGCCTGCCAGGCGTGGTGACTAAGGCAAAGATAACAATCGTCATTAGAGGAGTTGCTGGTTAATGATAATGATGATGATGATAGTGATACTCTCTTGACCGAATTTTAGCCACAATGGCCAATCTCCAAGGAGACTAGCCATGTAGTCCAGGAGATATTAAAATGCACAAGTGTAAGCCCAGAGACAGGTGAATGTGTAGCCAGATCTATTTTAAAGTTAGGCATGGATGTTGGCAACAACTGACAACTGACTCATCAGCCCATTGCAGTCCACTGCTGGGCAGCCTCTCCAGTTGTTCGCCACTTAGGCAAACATCTGGAGGATATACCCATAATCGCCACCCTGGGCAGGCTTAGCTTCTTGCTCCGGTGACGCTGCCGCCCGTCATTGGTCTGTGGTATTTAGCTACGCCTTCAATTTTTTTTCTTTTATATTAGGTCGACATAATGGCTTTCCTACGACTGATGGTAAGCGAAAGAGAAGCCCAAGTTGCTGTGACAACTGGCAAGTAACTAGTCAGTTATCTGTCAGTTGCCACTGCCATGCCGGCCCAACCCTAACCCCCCATGAGCTTCGGAAACCCTACTCACCAGTTGAAACACGACTCGGAGGTCATTTGGCTGCGGTATTCTATAGGGTGGAGGTCCTTACCCGGACGGGCAGCTCAATTCGAGCGAAGATTCGCTCTTCTTTGTGGCTATACCGCCACCAGCGTCTCGTTCGTTATTCGCCTGCCCAGCGTGGCGATTATGTGTATATCCTCCAAATATTAGCCCCAAGTGGCGAACAACTGGAGAAGCCTACGTCCAGCAGTGGACTGCAATAGGCTGATGATGATGATGAGATCAGTGGTTAGAAGTCAATGTTTGACGCATTTTATTGTTATTAGGTATTATTTGGAATGTCAGTGCGCTCTCTTGTTGCACACGCAAGACGTTCAGCGGTTATTTAATTATGTTTTATAGTTATTACCTGCGTTACGTCTCAGATTGATTGCATTTCTCTGCGAGCTGGTCACGTGAGCATAATCTGTATGTCAATGCTTGTACTATGATCTGTGGGTGTGTAGATTGTGTAATAACGATACCTCATACATCAAAATCCATCAAGCCGTTTAGGCTACAGGAGGTCACAAAGGAACAGACATACATACATACTTACATACACTCCAACAACATTACCCTCCCTCTTTGGCAGTCGGGTAAAAATGGTACATTTTGGTTTCATATGAAAGACACTTCATTGATAAGGGATGTAAGAAGAAATTCGTGGTTCTCTTTTTTCTTTGAAAATATTTAAGTCGTTAAGAATCTGATTGGCATTTGTTCATTGAACTAAATAAAAAAGCAATGAAATACGAAAATCTTGTTAAACTTGTTAAACGGCACAGCACTAAATCGAATATTATACACGTTTCAAATTTACTCAAATGAATCGTTATGTTGTCAACGCATGAAAAAATATATAATAGAGTTCCACTCAATTTATTTTCATGTTACATCAGCATGTAAATCGTAAATGTGATAAATGAGTGTAGTTAACAAATTTCTAACGATAATTCCTTTCAATATAGGTACGCAATGTTAATTAAGTGGGTTTAATACCTAAATAAGGTTGTATTTATTGCTTTTCAGTTGACTACGGCTACGAAACAATTGATACTATAAATAAGTATATTGTGTTCTAAATTCGGATACATAGAGTAAATTGGTTACCTAATATATTTCATTGTTTTACCAATAGTAACGTATTTCTAGTAGAATAGTGCCTAGTAAACGTTTTTAAATAACAATTACATAATTTCACATTTTAATGAATGGTGAGCGATCTTGACTTTACTTTGAAAGGAATATGTAAGTATTCAAACGTCACAGCCAACAAATGGGTTAATGCCATTGAATGTTTTTATCATCGCTGAAACCTGCCTTTGGTAGAGACATTGGCAATGGAAACTTAATCTTATTATAGAAGGAGAACCACATCATTAAAGTTATTTTAGAAAGAGTACCTTGTTCTTCGGAATGATTACAATACTTCCCTTTAGGAAGTAGGTATGGCTAAGTTTAAGGGTTGGTATTTCGCGTTGATAATAACGACAGCATTGTCGAATATATAATAAAATTCTACCTTTAATTCGTCAGTGCGTCGAGCAGAGGTACATTAAATGTACGCTCTACACGTTTTCCGTTAGATATTAACTCTTAAATTAACTCGTTAAAAATATAGTTTATACGTTGATCAGTAACGTAATAAATGGAAGGATAAAAATGTGTGGACTGCCACTAAGGCGCAGATGTCAGCACGGCGTGCCAGTACCAAAATTCGTTACAGTTTTATGGGTAACGAATCGAAATAGATAGAACTTGACCTTTCTTCGGCCGTGACGAATTGTTGTCTCATCGAAGGAACAAATAATGCACCATCATCATCATCATCAGCCCGTATCAGTCCAATGCTGGACATAATGCCTCTCTCAATAATGCATGTCTGCATTATATAACACACTTGTTCTCTAATGTCTCCAACGTTTATTTTACACACCCATAAATTAAAATGCCTTTATTTTTCATTTGTTTCAGAATAATGATCAAAAAGAATCCCTTAAAAATAATCTGTGAGTGATTTATTGGCGCGATGGTGTCAAAGGAAGCTTCATCTACTGTCAAAGTAAGTATTTAGATATATCTTCTCATTGTATTGGGATGTAAGGAAGCGACCGATTTTCTTTTCGCTCCAAGCTATCCTCACCTGCCCGTGGTTCATTCTGCCGAATAACAGATGAGGCTTTAGGTACCTTTAATATCTGGAGACTAGGGTTCAAATGCTATTTACTTATAAAAAAAATATTTGTCGCTTTCCATCAGGCGAGGGAAGCGCCTTTACTATGCCATTATAAAACCAATAAAACGTCATGTCATAATGATCATGATATTATTATCTTAGCTCGAGAGCAGGTAGGTACACGGTGCGTACTCGGCCCCATACTAAAAGTTTCAGTTACAAGTTTCCTGTTTTCAAAGGCGACGTATATACCCACATATGTTCCAAATTATTAGGAAATATTAATTAACATAATACCAGTCATCGCTTGAGCTGTTTCCGCTTCATTGCCGGTATTATGTATAACTTTGGACATACCTGTATTGAGCCATACAAATTCAAAGGTTCTGCTGGCAGTGAACGCAAATAATAAAATGTTTGAGTCACTTGCCGCCATTCATAATTCATAAGCAAGCTACTTATACTCGTAGTATCAATGGACAGATGTATCCGAACTTATTTGGGTTATTCTGCTTTGAAAACAGACAAAAGTTAGTATCTATCCTGTATGTAATGTAGACTGGCTCGATAGCTCATTTTGCAGTGACGTCTGCCTTCTGACCTAAGGGTCGTTTCCCGCACAGTGCAAGCATGACAAATGAGCCACCGAGCAAGTCAGTTGTTCACCACTTTGGTCAAACATCTGGAGGCTTTATCTGTAATCGCCACGCACGGCAGGCGGGTTGGCAAACATACATGTAGAGTCGAATATTAATATTATAAATAAGTAAGTATTTTATGGCACTGACATTGCTGTGCTTATCCATGAGCAGCGGTTACTGTTTACACTTACTGTGTACCTACATCAGATAGGCTGCCTGTTCATCTGCTCCCATTAACAGTAAAAAAACTGGCTCCATGGCACAATAAGTCTAATATTCTACGACTACGATTAGTCATAAAAAAGCCTTATAACAATCGGACAAAATCTCTTCTAAATATCACAAGCCGATGACGATTTAACATTTTTAGCCACTAAAAATATGTTACGCGGGTTAAAATAAACCATAACATTATCACATTTGACATTGGTAATGTTACATTTTATTTTTAACCGCGTCATTACTGCTTGCGTTAAAAAATTGTAATGTTAAGTAGAACAAAGTATTTTTAATATGATGTTCTTTGACGTCAATCTATAATCAATGTAAATTTTTTTAATGCTAAAGTCGTGGTACTAAAGTGTAACTTTATCAATCGTTTTAACAATTTAGAAAAACAACATTTTTAAATTGAACTACATAGGAGCCCAGATTGTCAGCGCTTTTGACAAAATGATAGTCAATACTTCTTTGACATTTGTTACTTTTTTTAGTACATTTAAAAATTAAAAAAAAAACAATCCACATATTTGCATTCGGTGTTTATCTTTTAAGATTGTTTTACTTATTTGATAAAATAAAAGGTTATAAAATAGTATAACAGACCTAAAAAAAGACAGTAAAACCTTAATAAATAAATATAAATATAAATCTTGACAAATTAATTATTTTAACGAATATTTTAGCTTTAAAAAATAAAATTAAAATTAGTTCTCATAATTTTTCAATTTCAATGTTCATTTTTAGAAGTAGAATTGCCCTTTTTTCAACGTATTTGTTCATATGGCCTGTTGCTAACAATAGCCGCTCCGTCAGTTAAAATATCAAACATAACAAATATAAATACTTTACTTTAATACAGACAACAACGGAACGTTGACGTTTAACATTGTTAATTTATTTTTAATTTTTCAAAGAGATTGCTTCGATGACGATTATGAAAAATGTAAGTGGCTGTTACGATTTACGAGCACAAAGTCCACTTGGGGAGCATATCCTCGCTTCCCGGAAGACGGGGTTAGGGTATTTGCCTTCCCCGAAGAAGTGGCGGCCGGTTGTTATCCGCGGCTGGCAAGGGCATGTAGGGATACGGTAAGCAGTAAATACCACAAGCCGATGACGGGCAGCAGCGTCCCCGGAGCAAGAAGCTACGCCCTGCGATCGCCAACCCGCCTGCTCAGCGTGGCGATTATGGGTATATCCTCCAGATGTATGCCCTACGTGGCGAACAGCTGGAGAGGCCTATGTCCAGCGGTGGACTGCGATAGGCTGATGATGATGCCTTCGTTCAGCAGTGGACGGACCAGGGACTGTTGATTGATAGAAATGCCTTCATGTTAATGTCCTGCGTGTGAAAACATCTTTACTAGTCTGTACAGTTCAGGATCTCTTTCCAGATGCCAGCAGACCCCGAGTCGGGCGCGGCCGAGGGCCCCTTCAACCTGGACGGCATCCTGAGCGAGCTGGGCAGCTTCGGCAAGTACCAGCTCCTGCTGCTGTTCCTGCTCGCCTTCCGGGACTCCTTCCTGCAGATGTGCAACTACAACTACGTGTTTACTGCCGCTGAAGTCAATTTCAGGTAGGAAAGATAGATACTTAGATAGATTCTTTTTCTTTTTTTTCTGCAAAAACTAAACATTTACAGGAAAAGTATACAGATATAGTAGGTACAATGTAGGCGGTCTTATCGGTGGGTACTCATTTAAACCATTTATTCTTCATCATCCATCAGCCTATTGTAGTTCACTGCTGGACATAGGCCTTCCCAGTAGTTTGTCACTTTGTGCAAACATCTAAAGGCTTTGCCCTGGAATCACCAAGCTGGGCAGGCGGGCTGGCAAACGCAGGGCATAGCTTCTCGCTTTGGCGATGCTGCTGCTCGTCATCGGCTTGTGGCATTCAGCTTCGCTATTAATTGTGATCGTTATTCTGCAACCAGTCCGTTGTCTCGTTTGTTAATCGGCAGGATGCACCACGGGTGAGGTGAGGGTGCCTTGAAATGAAAAGACAATAACTCGCTCTATTTATTACTTTAATACATTAACATTTTGTATGCCATTACACTTATAAGCCTTGATATCAATATCTTGGTATTTTCTACCTAAAGATTGTCTGGAAAACATCGCTCATAGCGTAGCTATAGGACAACCTAAATTGTACAACAATTACATTACTTTGTCTAGTTTCAAGTACATTTTTGGTGTGCAGTAAAGGACCCTTTATCTATCTATAGATTTTTGTTGTCTCTCTCGGCATTCAAACGACTAACTATCTGTATCAATAGATCGATTTCTGGAAGCAAAGGCGAGAAGACAACCTTCCGGTAGGAGCAGGATTGTCAAGATTTCAAATAGCCAGATTAATTAGTAACTTATTAGTCAGGCTATCAGATTCGGGATATTATACAATACAGACTACCTACTTACATGAAATTATAAAATACACCGAATTCTTTGTTTTCAAAACACTTTATTAACATTTGTCAGAAAAATATTAATGGAATAATAAATTAATCCTTTTGTAAAAGAAATGTATTCAACTAACATTTGCACATATAAGTACGTCAGTTCTTCCAAGAATACATTCAGGCAGGTGGCACGTCAATATACTGTTTCTATAATATGAGTCTGTATCAGTTCCAGATGTCATAGTGGGGTTTTCCCTTTTACTTAAAGCATTAATCTTCTACTTCATGTAGTATTCTTTTAATATTCAATATCAATCTTCTTTTATCTTTACCAGTCATCCTGATCCGTGATTATGTATTTTGTGTTTGATAACTATTTATATTTTGTAAGGTTTATTTTTAAAAGCGGAAGACTGTATGACGTGGTTAAAAATACGTATTTAAATTGTGATCTAATGTTAACACTTTATTGAAGCGATCAACTACACGAGTTTCTCCTCGCTAGAATATTGCTTTGTGAACCTTTTGTCGATCTTTAAATTTTACGACTAACGAAATTAACAAATACGAGTGAAGATTTTATTGATTTGATTTGGATAAATTTATCTGGTGCTTATGTATGATGACTTAAGAGCAAGGCCTAGATCCGAAAAAATTTAGAAAACTTCATTTACAAAAATTAGCAGGTGGAAAATCGAACCCGGTTTCATGATATTGTGTTTTACGCTTAAAACTCTCACTTGCGCCATTGAAACGTTTGCCTCGTGCCAATCCGTACATATCTCACCTTATCTCATTAGTTATTATTAAATGATTTTAAAGGACAAATCATGAATCAGTTAAGCGCATTATAATGCGGTGTCAAGTAATATTGATAACGTATTGAACTTCATCTTCGAGAAGAAATGTACATCACGGGGAAAAACGTGATTTACGGGCTATTGTTACTTTGGAAAATAGTAAGTAATTATTACAGATTACTACACAAAAGGAAACAATAAATCTGTTATATAATACAATAAAAATATCTTTATTCTTATAGACTGACGACAATCAATTATGAATCGTCAGGACCTATTATTAAAAATTACTATCGCTGGGTTCGGAAAGTTGTTCCTAGAATTTCGTAAACGTGATCTGTGAGGTGGAGAAAATTTATGCTACTAATAGTAGTAACATAAATTTTCTGCTACTACTATTAGTAGCATAAGGCCAACTGCAATTTTATAAGTAAGCACCTATCTTAAGTATAGACTTAATTACTTACTTAAGTATAGACTTATCCTCCAGATGTTTACCCAAATGTCGAACCACTGGAAAGGCCTATGTCCAGCAGTGGACTGCGATAGGCTGATGATGATGAGGGTTATAATAATTTTTTCCAGATGCTACGTGCCCGAATGTGAGCACCTCGACCCTCATTTCAACGCGTCCTGGAGCCAGTTCGCGCTGAACGCCTCCAACTCCTGCCAGCGCCGGGTGCCCCTCGAGCCCCGGAGGTGGAACTCCAGCGCCGGGGAGCAGTGCTCGTCCGAGCGGTTCCACTCGGACCAGGCTATGCGATGCGAGAAGGTGGTCTATGAGGACCAAAACAGTATTGTTTCTGAGGTGAGTTCTTAAGGCTACAAACTCTTTGGTAAAATGCCATAAGTATCTATTATGAATGCTAGTAAACATTCTGTACGACTGTACCTTTGTGATTTCATCAACCATCAAAGAATTCAAATCTTATCCCTTCCTATCGTTTTCTTTATAAATAGAACAACTAGCTTTTGCCCGCGCTTCCCTCGCGTTAAATTCGGGTGAATGCCCCATACCATTGCTTCTTGCTCGTATGGAGCACGAAGCAATGGTATGGAGCATGGCAATGGTATGGAGCACAAATCAAAATAAGATGTGTAGTTACCTATAATAATAGCTACCATCAAAGGTCAATTGTCATTACCATAATGCCATATAGAAAATCTGCTTATGATTTGCAACTTATAACCAGTTGACATCAACCAGGTCATTATTACGCTTATTCTCCCACGGTGTCTCACGATGACTGTCCGAAGTGTCGGATTACAGAGACGAAGGAAAGATGTGTTTGTTATGGGTAAACTATAAACCTACTAAACGGAACTTATATTCGTTACCTACTTATCCGTTGTCGTAGCGACATTGGCTTCTCTATCGCTTTCCATGAAACGCGCCTCTCATAGTGCACTTATTATGCTAGAAGTACAGCATAGTAAGTACTAGCCTATATTGATATAGGTTAAAACCTATGAAGCCACTATATTGATTACATCGGAGAACCCACGTCCTATCCAGGACCCTGTTCCAATAGGCAGGGCCAAACAAGTCAACAGTCTCTGGCTTTACTAACGAGAATTTGTAATATTGTTACGGAGCTCGTAGCTGGTCAGGGTTGGGCCGGCATGGCGGTGGCAACTGATAGGTAACTGACCAGCTTGCCTGTTGTCACAGCGACTTGGATTTCTCTTTCACTTTCCATCAGGCGTAGGGAAGCCATTATTTCGAGCTTCTATTAAAAGAACGTTTCTTTTTCCTTACTTACGTGCTATATAGCATAACCTATCCTTGTGGTTTCTGGATTTGAGAAAAGAACCACCACATCTCATCCCGTGGGTGTCGTAGAAGATGATTAAGGGACTATCAGGGAACGGGCAGCAGTGTGTACTTGGGTGCAAATTAAACGTACTGCGGTCACCCTCCCGCCTGCCAAGCGTGGTGACTAAGGCAAACGAATAGATTTAGGGCAGCAGCTATGTCCATCACAGTGGACCTTTGTAAACCAATCAGGATAACATGAATTACTTTTTTTTATACCAACAAACTTTACAACTACATATAGACATAGTCCCACAAAACTATTTAAATAGTTTTTCTGTGGAATCAGGCACACAAGAGACTCCTCTTAATTAAAATGATAAAAGTTAAATAACTAGGGTAATGTAGCCAAAAAATACATTTTAAGCTTCCGCTTGAACACCCCCCTGTCCTGCTCCCGGCGTATGTCTTCGAGCAAACTGTTCAATAGGTATGGTAACCTTTTTTTTAATGTCCTATCGCCAAAGTAGTTATTTACTTAAGGTACCTCAAATTTGCCCGCCGACACAGACCGGGTACATTGAAGTAAGTTTATGAAGAAAACCTTACTTTGAACCCCATTATGACATAGACAGATGATTAGTATATATTCTCAAAGGCTATAATCGAAATGTCACCGTGTTTACTCGCCTGCGCACGCGCCGGATGCGCAGGCGAGCACGACAGCTGTAGTTAGCCGCTAACGACAACTCACGCTAACGATGGGCGGCGCGGTATTTGCAATCAGTGTCTTGTTTTGCACAGTAAATACTAGACATGATCGGAATGTAAGGCAGAGAACTACACTTAAAGAAAATCAGCGCCGTGGCTCCAGCGCGGGCCACGGCTATATGCTGAGTGAGGCCCTTTTACTCTGGACATTGCAACAAGCAACGCCATGTCCGGTCTTTGATTTTGTGTACTTTTTGATTGTTTATTATTATTCTTTTTTTTTCTTTTGTGTATTTCATTTTCTATTATGTATGTTTTGTCGATGTGTTGTTGTGATGTCCTTGTGGTAATAAAAGTTTCATATTTCTTATAACTATCATCTTTTCGCTTCAAGCCAACCTCACCTGCCCGTGGTGCATCCTGCCGATAACAAATGAGTTGATAACAAACGAGGCGCTGGCAACTGACGGTATAAATAACCATCACAATTGAAGGCGTAGCTAAATACCACAGGCCGGTGACGGGCAGCAGCGTCATCGGAGCGAGAAGCTACGCCCTGCGATCGCCTACCCGCCTACCCAGCGCGGCGATGGTGGGTATATCCTCCAGATGTTTGCCCTAAGTGGCGAGCAACTGGAGATGCCTATGTCTAGTAGTGGCCTGCAATAGGCTGATGATGATGACCCCGATATATTGTTAAGGGTAGCCTTTCGTGTGTAATATAAGTGTTATCAGACTAGGTAGGCCAATCAGTCTATAATCTGAACACTTGGTCTTTGACTGGCCTGATGGCTCATTGGTAGTGAGTCTACCTTCTGAGCCAAGGGTCGTGGGTTCACCGATTATTACAATTATTTGAGTGCATGAACATCTGTTTGGGTTGTGTGCCACATTCCTATCTTCAAGCAGTAGCTAAGTAATTTCTTTACAGACGAGCCAAGTTAAAATTTTTAACCCTTGACTTTGATCTTTGACCATTTATTTGTGTTTTTTTTACTTTGAACCATTCTAAAAGCGAGGCAGGTGACAACGGCAGGGAACACAAACAATGACAAGCACCTCGTGCCTATAGCAAAGTGCACGGCAGCCAAAGTCAAGGGTACGCATCGGAGGTGCGCCGGCGCAAGCGGCGCGTGACCCGGCATAATAGCTGCCATCGTCGACCGCGTTTAAACGATATTTAGCCAACGCCAAAACACGCTAATGTTGGACAAAGTTTAACGCTAATGTCCACCTTCTTAGCTTAACGACCTTTTTGAGAGTGAGCCTCAGTGAGCCTATTGTCGTTTAAGTCAGCAATCAAACATTTTTTAAGTTGTTCAAATAAATGCGCGTTTCGGCAAAAAGTCGGCAATTCTTATGTTTGTCGCACCTTCTTTCCCGCTTATTATGTACGACATTTGTGTTCATGAACATGTCAGTTTGTATTGGTTTATAAAAAAACAATTATAGACAAGGGAGACATACCTTTATGTTTAGAATAAGACTGCTGATGAACTGTCAATGTCACGGTGACGGCCAGTACTCGCGCTGTGTCACGTCCACTGACCGCCATTGACCCCATTGTGCCCACAGAACAGAATAATCGTTGGACGTACTTTATGCAGTCATCATATACTTTTTTTTATAGTAGCTCGACATAATGGCTTCCCTACGCCTGATGGAAAGCGAAAAGAGAAGCCTAAGTCGCTGTGACAACGGGCAAGTAAGTGGTCGCTTACCTGTCAGTTGCCACCGCCATGCCGGCCCAACTCTAATCCCCACGAGCTCCGGAAACCCTACTCACCAGCAGAAACACGACCCGAAGGTCATTTGGCTGCGGTATTCTATAGGGTGGAGGTTCTTCCCCGGACGGGCGGCTCAATTCGAGCGAAGATTCGCTATGCCCTACCTTTCTTAAATTACCTGTTTATCCTAAATACCTGTTTATCCTAAACAAAACGGATAGATCATCATTATACAGCACTCTAATAAGTATTCATTTGGACTGCTTGTTAATGGTATAATCTGAAGTGGTGAAAATTACAGACTGCGATAATATCCCATGATTTACTAATTTAGACAAGTACCTATTTGTTGCACAATTTATTCCTTTTCGATCGAAATAATGAGTTAGTAGCATCTTTCTTCTAGCCTGATGGAAAGCGAAACATAAGGCCAAGCGGCAACGAACGAGTAACTAATCAGTTGTCAGTTACCACCTCAATGCCGGCCAGTAAGGTGTTCTGGCTGTATAACGGCTGATCCCGAAACGTGACCGAAGTCACTTCACGGGTGATGCTCCTGTGCCAGCAGAAAAAGCTTAACCACCGACTAAGAAGAGTGGTAGGACATAGCGAATCTTCGCTCAAATTGAGCTGCGCGTCCGGGAAGGACCTCCACCCTATAGAATACCGCAGCCGTTAAGGAGCCGTACAGGAGCTTGTGGGGGGTTAGTGTTGGGCCAGCACGGCAGTGACTGACAGGTAACTGACCAGTTACTTGCCAGTTGTGACAGCGACGTGGGTTTCTCTTTTCGCTTTCCATCAGGCGCAGGGAAGCCACTTTATCGAGCTACTATAAAAAAAAAACAAAAGAAATAAGAAGCTGAAATCTCAAGAAAGAAATGGGGCGGATTTGCATTCGTTATCCGACACCGCGCGGACAAAATACATGATTATGGATCACCGAAGATGAGGATCAAGACCAGAGGGTGGACACATACAGACACACACCTACTGATAATACAATTTGTTTTCCAGTTCGACCTCGGCTGCGACCCGTGGAAGCGCACGATGATCGGCACCATCCACAACCTCGGGCTCGTTTTCTCCTTCCTAATGTCCGGGTTCATATCTGACAGGTAAATACATCATCATCATCAGGATCATGCAGTCCACTAGTCCACTATACGTACTAGACCAGGTCCCTCCAATTGTTCGCCGTTTCGATCCTATAGAATGCACTTGACACTAAGCGAGACGGTCGCTTCTCCTTAACCAGGCCTAAGTTGGTCATCATCATCATCAGCCTATTGCAGTTCACTGCTGAACATAGGCCTCTTCTGTAGTTCGCCCACTTAGAGCAAACAGCTGGATGATATACCTATAACGCCACGCTGGGCAGGCGGGTTGGCGCTCGCAGGGCGTAGCTTCTCGCTCCGGTGACGCTGCTGCCCATCGTCGGCCTGCGGTAATTAGCTACGTCAATCGTGATGATTTAACCAATTGGTTGCCAGCGCCTCGTTTATTATTCGGTTGGACAGGTGAGGCTGGCATGGAGCTAAAGATGATTTACATTCCCCTTAGATGGTACCTAACATGACTTGTAGTTACATCACTATAATCTACTCGTACAATAAGTATCGTTTATATGTTTCAGGTATGGACGCAAAGTGATAATCGTGTTCACACCCCCTAGTGGTGGGTGTGGCCGGCCTGATCAAGTCCTTCGCAGTCAACTACTGGATGCTGCTCATCTTTGAGTTTCTGGAGACAGCGCTCGGATACGGCAACGCGTCAATGGTCTTATGTGAGTACAAGTTTCTATTATATAAGAAAACTTACTCTCTAGAATGTTTTGGTGTGAATGAGGGTATTTCTGAAAAAAAAAATATCCACCAGATGCCACCGCATAGGCTACGGTCCAACTGTAACATAATTGGTTCGTTTAGATATGACACTGACATTTACATAGCAACTGACCAATCACAATATTATGATAGCTGGACCTCACGGGCATAACGCCACCTATCGGATATTTAAATAATAATATAGATATGAATAGCAGACAACATCACATACGTTGCACCGATCCCAAAGTAAGTAGCTTAAGCACTTTTGTTCTGGGTATCAGAACAACGAAGGTACCACAAATAAATTCAAATACTTAAATACAAATTAAAAACACCCGGACACGGAACAAACACAAGTGTTCATCACACGAATGTTTGTCCCGGGTGGGAATCGAACCCACGACCCTTGGTTCAGAAGGCAGGGGTCATTACCAATTGAGCGCCGAGCCCGTCGTATAATTTTAAAACACCTTCATTACTTTGGACGCAAGTGTAAAACCCGAGTCTAATCTTTTGTCACATAGTTACAAAGGACAATGAACTTTGTAACTCAGTTAATAAATCATGTAACTTGTCAACATAACAAATTAAATATTAAAATCAATTCAAAAGCAAGATTAACACGATATTATATAATTGATTGAGGGTTTCTACATAACAAATGCTTAGAACTTGCGAAGTATTATGTCATTTAAGATATAGAGTTTGATAAGAGTGACCAGTGCTTACTCACTCTAATAATAATTGATTAGGTACTGTACGAATATCTCCATTATTAGATAAAATAGTTATATTAACCTTTGCCATTGATAACAATAAATATGTAAAAGTAATTGTGTCAATTAAGATGATAATAATTTAAATATGGTGTCAAATAAATTAAAAATATTTAAATTCTACATTTTATAAGTAGGTCAAATATAATTAACTGAACTTCGACCTAAGTGGTTATAATTCGAACTGTCATAGTTGCCGAAAACTTATACCAAATTTCCATGACTTATGGGAATATTTTGAATCAGTGCAGCAATGCCGATTATGTCGATGTATAGTGAGTCTAGTTATTAAGTTAATTGTCATCCACCTTTTCAAATATATTGCTCCACTCTGGACGTAAATCCTTGGATTTACGTATTAAGTCCGCCAATTGTACCAGACACGTATTAAGTCCGCCATTTGTAGCAAGCCAGAGGTGCATTAAAGATGGCGTCTTTCCTCGGGAGGTCTTCACTCCCATAACTCGCCCCTAGAGGGGAGAGCCTGTTAGGGGCCTGCCATAACCAGGCCATGCCGGTGATGTCTTGGTGGACATATCTATAGGACCCTCGACACCACCCTTAAGGCGCATGACGAAGGGGCCGGGGTTTTTAATGTTTATTTCCTGCCTCACTTCCATCTTCGAGGCGGGGTGAGTCCCACATATTCCGCTGCTCCCCTGAGCAGCATTTTCCCCGGTAAAATAATATTTAAAAAAAGGTTGCCGGAGCCTTGTTTGTTATTTAGCACCGCGGGCAAGTGAAGGTTGGTTGCTTGGAGCAAAAAGATGATAGATCGACTTACATCCCTACCCGTTTACTTATTTAAAAAAAAACTCTACTTGCAGCTTTAGAGAGCGTGTCGCAGAAGCGTCGCGTGGTGTTCTCGTGCGTGTCGGACATCCTGGCGAGCCTGGGCAGCGCGTCCTTCGGCCTGGTGGCCTGGCGCGTGCCCTACTGGCGGCACATGATGCGCGTCATCTACGCGCCGCTGCTCGTCGCCGTCTTCTACATCTTCCTGGTCGACGAGGGCGTCAGGTACATGACTTCCTAGTGAGCCTGGGCAGTGCGCCCTTCGGCTGGTGGCCTGGCGAATGATGCTGGTTATCTACGCGCCGCTGCTGGTCGCAGTCTGCTACATGTTCCTGGTGGACGAGGGCGTCAGGTACACGCTTTTTTGGCGAGTCTGGGCAGCGGGTCCTTCAACGTGACGAAGGTAACGTAGGAATAAAAGGCGCAATAATAAGCTAATCATACTCCAACTTGAGTCTTCATTACCATTATATGCAGACGTCCACAGACGGACATAAGCATCTCCCAAAGACTATTGTCATTTAAGGGGATTTGCGATAGTGACCACGCTTGGGAGGCGGGTAGGCAGTAGGTTTTATTTGTAGCCAGGTAAACGCTCCTGCCCGTTTCTACTTCTTCTTCTTTATCTTCTACGACACCCACGAGCTGAGATGGGGTCACATCGGATAAATCAAGTCTTGACCTCCAGTAATAAGTTCCACTTCTGTTGAGCGGCTGGTGAGGTTCATTTTTCTCACCGTCTTTTTCAAGTATCTGCAGCTCGTTTTCTACACAGCATAGATTCATCTCCTCGGCTGGTAGGTAGTGAAAGTAAAGCCTACTTATTCAAATACAAACATACTTATGAACCAATTTTATGTCAGTTGCTACCGCCATCCTTTCAAATGACCTTGTACCCATTGAAATATATGTGTATGTGGTGACCAGATGGCTCCTGGCCCACAACAAGAAGGACGAGGCCGTGCGGGTGCTGAACAAGGTGGCCAAAATCAACAACATCACGCTCTCCAAGACCGCCAAGGAGATGCTCACCAAGATCACGGACGAGACGTGCAAAGTCGATCAGGTTTGCTCGTTTATTTGTTTCATCATCAGCCTATCGCAGTCCACTGCATAGGCCTCTTCAGGTGTTCGCCACTTTGGGCAAACACCTGAATGTTATACCATTAATCGCCACGCTCGCGCTCTGGGCAGGCGGGTTGGCGATCGCAGGTGTAGCTCTTCGCCCCGGTGACGCTGCTGCCCGCCATCATTACATAACTGCTCCATCTGCGTGTTCTTGGTCGTAGAGTCACCATTGTGCTTTTCCCATCTCGAGCAACTACCAACATTTAATCAAGGGATATGTATTCGCCAATAGACCTTTATATCTTTTGAAAAAAACATACAAGTGTTTCTTTAAAAATGTAACAAAACGAAACACACTTAAACATTTGAAAAAACAAACTTTTTTGTTTTATTCCTGCGGTAGGCAGGCGAGCAAGCGGTCCATCTAATAAATAAATGGTTACCGCAGCTCATAGACTCTACGAGTATAATGCCAGGGGCAAAGCTAATACCGAGAGGAAAGAACTCTTTTACTCAACGTTTGAAGAAGGGCAAGTTGTAGCTATTTGCGCCAGTAATGTCATAAATTTATCAAGTTAAGTAAATATTTCACATTTTATTATTCCTAGCTGCCTTCGTCGTAGTACACTGACTCTAATTATAGACTGCAACTACAGTTATAGGTATGATAAAAAAAAAAACTAACACGTACCACTATTTATTTTTTATCTGTGTGATGAGCTATGACAATCGGGGATTAGTCAAAGATATACCTGTATCGTAAGCCCGGCTAATATTTCAATCTATCTTTATTACATACTTCATTTGATTTTACGCTCCACAGCTCGTACATACTCAATAATATTACATACGGATGATCCATTTCGTAAGCCGCCCAGATACAAGACTTTCTGTTCTGGCTTATCACTGATCATAATCGGTATTTTAGCCAACCGCACTAAGCTGGTAGCGAATTATTTTTGTGCCTACAGCTAAATGTAAAATTCACGGCCAACTGAAGTGTTTCCTGCCACGGCCATCTGAAGGCTAGAGTGAAAAGACTATCTATATATATAGGCATTTTCCCTAACTTTATAGTTACTGAGCTAGCAATAAAAAAAAATAAAAATAAATAAATAACCCAAGACATACCACACGGGGCCATACAGCGCCACCTAGCCCCAAACTAAGCCGAAGCTTGTACTATGATGGGTACTAGAAAACTGATAAACTTACTTAGATATTTTTTTTTGTAAATAAATACATGTTGTACATAGAAAAACCCCAGACCACAATACAAACAGACATGTTCATGAACACAAATGTTTGTACTGTGCGGGAATCGAACCCACGACTCTTGGCTCAGAGGGCAGAGGTCACTACCAAATGAGCCACCGAGCCTGTCAGCAATGTATTATCGTTGAATGAATGTTTTCAACTGATTTCTAAAAAAGTATCTAGCTAAGTGTATCAGTTCTAGGATGAACTGATATACATGTTTTGGCTTAATTTGGGACAAGATGACGCTGTGTGCCCCGGGGGCATGGGTCATTACATCTCCCTTGCCTTGCACGGATCCCGTCCTTGGAGGAGGGCGACGGCTTCTGCCTGAGCCCTAGGCTGCCCCAAGTGGGGGGGCCAGTCGAGTCTGCGCAAGCGGACTGCGCTGGTGGTGGCGTGGTGTTATGGTTCATACCAAGATCCCACGTCATCATCACCCAAGGCGCGTTGACGGTGTAGACCGGGGTTTTTAGTGGGTATTCTCCGTCTCGCTAACATCTAGAGGCGGAGTGAGTCCCACATAACCTGCTGCGTCCCCGAGTAGCAGGTATGCGTAAATGCATTTTCCCCCGGTGCAACAAAAAAAAAAAAAAAAAAAGGGGGCATGGGTCATGGCCTATTATTATTATATGACAATAAATCAATCCAATAAATGCAGAAGTCATAAATTCCGCGAGGTCTTACTACCTAGTAGTACCTACACAGTTTATTAGGTATTTCAACTGAAAGAAGACAACAGCCACTGATAATACAAATATGTTATTAAAAGAATATCCTTTAGTATCTGCATTAAATTAATCAATCAATGAATGATATTAATCTGGACATAAGACAGACATCTATCTAGTTTTATGTCCTAATTATCCATCCGAGCATCAGTCATGCAATAAGAACCTTTTTTATTATCTAACATTAAGTATAAACATTTCTTTGGAATTCCCTACTTATGACTTTTGATAAGTCGAAAATAAAACAACTATCGTCGTATTAAAATAGAACTGCAATAAATGAAATCGGTAGTGACACATGCTTCATCATCCTTGTTATCATTATTCAGCTGTAGGATGTGCACTGCAGGAGGACATAGGCCTCCCCCAAAGACTTCCACAACGGCAAGCTAATTCGATTCTGTACAGTAATGCCGGGCATATAAAATGAAATGAATAAGACATTTTTATGAAAAAAACATTGAGTTGTCTCAAGTAATCACATAAAAGGTGATATCACTTGTGCTAGGAGAAACCAGTAACCCGTAGCTACACAGGTAATATACCTGCTATACCCCTAATAAACTAGCTATCGCTTCAAAGGTAAAAAACAGTCCTGCTTAAAATTAAACTATAAAATGATTTCAACATCCAAAACATAGATCCCAGTACGGCCGCACCGCGTAACAGAATCAGACCTGCGCAGTGTCATAGACTCTGTACTTTTGTTGATTTAATCCAGAATATTATGAGTAGTAAGTGTGTAGTGTAAATGTATTAGTTTAATATATCTTTTAACATAAACAAAAATTTTTTTTATGTGTATGTTTACAGACAAACCAACCTCCCGTACAAGTGGCACACCCTCTAGTCGTCCTCAAGTCTAAGAAGATCCTCCTCCGCGTCGGCCTCATCGCCGCCTGCTTCTTCTGCTGCATGTTCGTCACCTACGGCACCATCATCCACTCCATCAGCATCTCCGGGAACAAGTACCTCAACTTCTCCGTTATGATGCTGGTCGCCATCCCCACCAGGATCATCACCGCCATCACGCTCACCAAGTTCGGCAGAAAAACCCCCATCTGCGTCGCATATGTGCTTTGCGCGGTCTTCTTTATCTCCTCTGCCTTTGTGCCTCATAGTAAGTATTACATTTTAGGCAAATGGTTTGACATTGTGTGAAAGGACAATCCTTATCTTGAATGTGCGATCTTTGTTTAGGTTTTATGTTCATTTGTCATTTTAAAGCTGATTATTTTTACATGCCCTGGAAGATTGACACTAAAACAGATAACTACTTAAGTCTATCTATATAAGTAATTTATTAAACATAGTTATCTTCAGATAATTCTTGTTAATTTATGTATTTACTTAGAATTCCAAAAAAATCATCTTCAAATTGTGAGTAATTCATAACCCTTGGCACTCAAGATACATGCATGCCTCCTAACTTTGGGAACTTGTTCATATCTCTGCTACGAAATCTTTACCTCGTGTTTTTCTATTAAGAAATACTTAGAATCAGCTCCGGGGTCTAAAACTTGGCGGTTATACACTTGCTAAGAGAGAGATATTCTTTATTTGTGGTACATACTTTATTGAGAATGCACCTGTGTTACACTACCTATAATATCTCCTAAATACTGTCTAGTCTCTTAAAGAATGGCCGCTGTAGATAATATTCGATCAATCGTTGTTACTAATCTCCCCGCTCCAGAGATATGGTGGGCGTCAGCTCTGTTCTACGTGATCGGCAATATGTGCAGCAACTACGGCATCTTCTCCATGACCGTGGTGGCTATGGAGGTGTTCCCGACCACCTCCCGCAACTCGCTCACCAACACCGCGAACACCATCGGCAGGCTGGGCGCTGTGCTGGCTCCTCAGACGCCTTTGCTGGTAAGAATTCTCAAAAACTACTTAAGTTATTTTTCAAAATGTTCCCTGACCTGTATAGGCTGAATCAAGTATGCATCCTTCATTATAAGGTGCATGTTTTCTTAACATCTGATGAGATAGAGGCGAAGCCATTACAGAGCAAGCAGCAAAAGTATAAATAGTTACAGTCAGCGCAAATCATTATAGGTTTGGTGAAGATAGTGCTCCTTTAGATGATGGTTGATGATTGGTTGGAGGTACCTAGTAGTGGCAGTAATCGAAGCAAACAGCTTCGATTTGATTGGCCGCGATGAAGTCGGCGGCAGATGATTGGCTGTAGGCGCCCAATAGTGTTGCGAACAGTTGCTAATTGTCCGATAACAAAAAGGGGAAGGTTAGATCTTGTAACTCCTGTGCACATTTCTGTCTTCATCTGGAAATAGTTTTACAAACTGTGCAATGTATTGTACTGACTCATAGATACACTCGGAGGCACCATGCATAATACATGCAACATTCGACAACAAACTGTCGGATTACTAATTAATTGATAGGATACACTAATATTATCTTTTGGACCTTATCCTTAATCTATTAGGTATCTTGTCTTTATTATGTCTGCATATATGACCTTGAAATGACCTTCGTTTTTTGTTATTGGTGAAGGTCAATTGAGTTTAGGTTATTTGTCTTGTCTTCGTCCTTTAAAAGATTTAAAAGGATAACGAACTCTATACGACCAGTTTGGTATTGGTCTGTTTTACATCAGAAATACCGCTTTCTCGGTACCAATAGTATTAAAAAATCATGTTCACAATGTTAATGTGTTTTCAGGAGCAATACATGCACGGTCTGCCAAACATAGTATTCGGTGTGGCAGCTCTCGGACCGGCCTTTTTAGCGGCGCTCCTGCCCGACACCAGTCGAGCGTCGTTACCTGACAACGTCACCGACGCTGAGCGCCTCGGAGACGGAGGACTAGCTGAAGACGAGGCGACAGACCAAGCTGTCACGACTGACCAAGTCGTCACCAACGACATCTCGCACCAAGACCTCACGAGTCGCAATCGATGAAGAACAGCGCTAATCGATATGTTGGTTGCGTTTATCCGGCGCGAAGGACCAAATGGTCTAAACGTGCCAATTATGAGACTTGCATTTAGTGTGTAGTTTTAAATGTGAATAACAACTATCTCAAGATGTGTATTGTGAAATGAAAAATAATTTATAATTTTTTATACTTGCTGCAGTGAAATAAGTAGGTATAGTGTTTCTTGATAAAACTATTTCGAAGAGAGGATTTTGTTAAAAATCTGACATTCCGTGTGAATAATCGTTTTAGTCTGCACGCCGTTAGCAGACGCAGCATTTTACTTTCTTTTAGTTCGCTATCTAGCCCTGTATTATGTCGCTCATTCATGCAGGTTAGCAAGTGGACAAAACTACGGCCCTCTTCCGTAAGGGCCCCGGTCAGAAGATAATTACAACTCCTAATACTTATTTATTAAATATTTAGTAAAAATTCGATAAATTTGCCACGGGCCAATGGTTAAGTTACACCGCTGCTACGATATCATGATCACTTTGAACTTTGAATGAACTTCGCAAACTTCACTTATTCATCGAAAGCGATAAGATAAATACTTACTGGTGGCGATCTGTCTTCCAAAGTGACGCTGTG
Source organism: Conogethes punctiferalis (assembly GCA_031163375.1). Lineage (NCBI taxonomy): Eukaryota > Metazoa > Arthropoda > Insecta > Lepidoptera > Crambidae > Conogethes > Conogethes punctiferalis. Next base: position 18,102,814 of record CM062086.1, on the reverse strand, counting down.
TGGTGTGTAGGCACTTTTCCGATTTTTTCAAAGGAAGTCCAAAGTTACGGTGATGAATTCAAACTAGGTATGTTATTAATGATACAAAATTATATTCGTCATATACGACTTGGTAGCTCATTTGATAGAGACCCCTGTCTTATGAAGCAAGGGACAGACTTTGCTCGGGTTCATGGACAAGTTGACTCTTACAACAACTATGGGAAGAAATGTCGTGAATAAATAATGATTCAAGTATATAATTGTGGTACCTTGGTTGTTTCCGATATCCATAACTCTAGCGCTCAATCTTACTTTGAGATCAGGTCAATGTATGTAATGATGTCTTAATTAAAAAAAAAAAGTATAGAAAGAATGCTAAAGAATAAATGACCCATTACATATTTAAAATATTGTCAGCGATACCTATTTAATGTAACATAATGACACTTTAATACAAATGTAAGTTAGAACGCTTGTTACTTTTGTTATGATGACCGCGGTGTAGATTTTTTTAATGTCTGTGATTTTGTAGTGTAGTGTTGCGTTTGAACAAGTGTCATGGATTGACTGGGCAGCTAACAGGCATGAATAACTAGAAGCTAATAAATTAATTACTGTTGCAATGACAATGAGTCCTCAGATAATTTAAATGAATTATTAATATAAATCCCTATCAATAAAGCATATTTTTGAATGGCAGTGTTTATGTGAAATAGTAAGAGCTATAGGAAAAAAATAAATTTGTCACAAGTACATAACGACTAATAAACTGTACCTACCTACAATTTTGATATAACATAATTATTTACATTTTCATTATTAAATAAAATGTTAATCCAGAATCATGTATTTATTACTTTACTTACCTACCTTACCTATGCATTCACCTATGATTTATAGACCAATTTGTAAATAATTTTTTGATTTGTAAAAATAAAACAATTCACTACAATAAATAATTTTATTTTCACTCGTACAGAAAAACACAATACCTACAAACTTATGTACAAATCTCGACAAAAAATGTATAACTACTTAACAATACTAATTACTCGTATAATAAACAAAATTATGAGATATACCTTTTGCCCTACAAATGTGACTTAAACTCATTCAATAAATTTATATAGAAAGAAGCAGTCATTTTTCAAAATGCTATGCTAGTTAAGTGGTAGAGATTTCTTAATGTTAGGCGTAGGCTCCTCAACTCTTCCGCCCCAGCGCCTCTGCCTCCGCCAGGGTGTCCGGCATCTTGGTGCCGAGGGTCTCCGGCTGCGTCAGCACCAGCACCGCGGACAGGAGCGCCATGCCGCCGAAGAGCATGGACGGTAGACCTGCCCAGTACTGCGTCTGGTAATAGAACGTTAGGTACTTAAGTTTAATAGCTAACTTACTAGTATAACGTTTGGAATTCATGGGATGATCCAATCCCATTTTTCCCGTGGGACTTCTCGAGATTTCAGCTTGTCAGCCGAGCTGCCTTGAATGGTTCGCCAAGTGGCGAGCATCGTATACTTGGCGAAACACCAGTTTCCGTCTTGAATTAGTCGGTGTATAGCAAGAACAATCTTACACACAGGCCGGTACAGCAGGGGCACTGGCCAAGTGATGGTTGCCACAGCGACTCGGGTCTCTCTTCCACAATTTCATCAAGCAATGGGAGACCACTGTGCTATGCTACTCATACATAGACATAGGCCTCTCCAATCGCTCAAGCTTCTCACATCCAGCGCTTGCCAGCCATCTTGCGCCAGCCAAATTGTCGCTCTACCTAGCCTGAGGGTGTCCTAAACTACGTTTACCATGACAAGGTAAACCACTCTAGAACTCCACTCTAGAACTCGTTTACCCCAACAGCTATCGGTTCTGCGGCAGATATGTCCAGCCCACTGGCACTTCAGCTTGTGCTACTATAAACAAATATAATGATAATAAGCTCCTCACCAACACCGGTGTCATAGGCGCCGTGATGGAGCCGACCCTGCCCACCATGGAGGAGAAGGCGAGCAGGCTGTGCCGGTACTGCGTGGGGTACAGCTCCGACGTGAACAGGTACAGCGACGTGAACACCAGCGCGATGCCGAACTTGCCCAGCAGGAACACCACCAGACGGAGAACTGTCATATCTGTAGACAATTCGTTATCAGTAATAACTATCGGGATGTAAAGGAGCGACCTATCATCTTTTCGCTCCAAGCCACCTGCCACCAGTCGGTTGCCTTGCTCTGGCGACCGACTGGTGGCGGTATAACCATCACAATCGAAGGCGTAGCTAATACGACACCCTACGATCGCCAACCCACTGATTCAGATCCAGATGTTTGCCTAAAGTGGTGAATAACTGGAGAGGCCTATGTCCAGCAGTGGACTGCAATAGGCTGATGATGATGAATAATTCATTTATAATGGACCAAGGATTCGAGCGTAAATTAGGGCGACAAGGCCTTACCTAACTACTAGGTAAGTGCCGGTTGATCGACTTTTTACATCCTGGTATTTTCTTCACAGGTGTGCCGGTGTACTTCTTTTATATTATAGAAAATCAGAGATAAAATCTCGTCGTAGCCCACATATAACCTAGCATAAATAAAAACATACCTTATGGTGGACCAAACAGTACATAAGGCCCGTTAAGAACCTTTTTTGTATTTTAAGTAAAAAAATTAAATGCTTGTGTATAACAGACTGAAATGTTACTTACCAGCTGGTATAAAAGCAAATGCAATATTACACGCAGCGCTAAGCGTGAAGCCTCCACACAGAGTGGGCCGTCTGCCGATCCTGTCCAGCACCAGAACAGCGCTATAGAACCCAGGGATCTCGATGCCGACCGTCAGGATGTAGTTGAGGTGCCTCTGGTCCGAGAGGCCGGTGGAGTTGATGGAGAGCCCGTAGTACACCAGCGTAGTGGTGATCCACCAGATGGGGGTGGTGAGGACCCGCCGGAGGAGGATGCGTGACTTGACAATGGTCTTGATCATGGAGACATTTTGCTGGTAGGTAAAGAAAATGTTAATGTAAATTAAATGTATAGAGGAAACCAATGAATTAGGCTTATATCAATGCCTTTCATTGCTTAGGATTTATATACGCTAATATATCCTAATGAACATTGGTTACCTTCTTTATCATCATTTTAGCAGCCGCAGCAGCAGCGTAGGTTCACTGCTGGACCTAGGCCTCCCCTAAAACGCATAAATCTACCCGATCAGCAGCCGCGGCCATCCAGTTTTTTGGCGGTTCTTCGCGATAGAACCATTCATCCGATGGTAGAGTCATTCCTTTAAGTATTTGACGATCATAATTAAAAGTGCTTGTCTCAAGTCTATATTATTATAGATATTCTGAGTTTGAACTCAGTAATAGTTCTGATCCAACCGGAGATTAGAAGCTCATGTCTTTGTGAAGTAAATGGGTACTTGAGACTAGTAGGTAAGCAGTTCACTAAGTTATTTTATTTACTTAAACACGGATGTGCCCAAATGTACAACTACTTCAGACATGATACATACCGTTTCACTAGAATATTGTGGTGGAGGAGCTGGTGTCATCAAAGCAGCCATGGACTTCTCACTGATCTGCCTTTTATTTACTCTGGCGACTTTCTCAAGAATTGCCTTAGCTTCTTCGAACTTCTCCTTAGACAGAAGCCATCTGACACTCTCGGACATGATCCAGTAGTAACAGATGATGAGGAAGCACGGGATGTTGAGGACTAGGAGGAGATGCCGCCAACTGCTGATGCCCCAGGCTAAGCCACCGAGAATCACTTGTCCGACGGCAAACATGGAGGTTGAGGTGGCGCTGGCGACTACACGCCATTTTGGCCCTACCAACTCCGCAGCTAAAAAAATAATAAAATGAAAATTAATGAATACTTACATCTTACATACGACAAGCATATATAATCGTCAAACTATGCAGGTACAAATAAAACAAAAATTATCACCCTGTTCGGAAAGATGTTTTCTATCGAGAAGAACCAGCAAGAAACTCGATAGCTTTTCTTTATCGTATATTCTTGATACCGAAAGAAAAACATTCCAGTTCATAGTAACGGAGGTAACGGAGTTCTAATGAATTGTGAGCAAAATTGTTCATTATAAAACAAATTCACATCAAAACACATTTAATTTAATCCAAAAATAAATACTGACATAAAGGATCTAAGCAGCGTTCAAGCAAGATTTTTACGGCACCTATTGAAAAGAGTTGAGTTCTGAATTATATGATGTTAAGTAATTACCAAAAATATACGCTGAGCTAAAAGTTCCTGCTCCAAAGGTAGTCTGCAACAGTTGTAATGCGAGGTACATGGGGTAGTTGACGGAGAAGGCTCTTATAAGTCCGAAGAGTCCCAGGTTGAAGACACTGATGATGAGAGCCACTCGCCTACCCCAGCGGTCGGAAATGTACCCTGTGAAGGGTAGCACCAGCAAGGTGCCAACGCTGTTGAGGGTACCGGCGAGGGCTCGCATCCATTCTTGACATCCCAAATCGAACTGAAAAACGAAGAGCAGATTTGAAAGGTTCCATACCATTGACTAGATTTCCTGCGTTTTCTTGGTGCTGATTTTAATATAGAGCAAAAAGCGGCAAAAGTATCGCTTTTGTTGTATGTGTTTTGTTTTTGGGATTTTTTGATAAAGGGACAACAGACCATTCAATATCATTTATGAAAATTTCAACTGTCTAACTATTGGTGACGAACAGACGGACGGACAAACAGGCAGTGAAATCTTAGCAATAGGTCTCTTTAAATCCAGACGGGACTCCAAAAAGGGCGGTTAACAAATTAACAAACCCACTAGGCACAAAAGGATCATCCACTACACCTTAAGTATAGCAAAAATAGCAATACTTACATCATACACAACAGAATCAGCGCGAGCGTAAACAAAGGCATCACAATCGACTTCTACATTCTGGTCGAACAGGTTCGCGGGGCAGGAGTCCAGGGAGCCATTCCCGAGGGACGGGAACCGGCGGCAGCTGGCGAGGCCGGTGGTGCCCGCGGTACTGACCGGGATGGCGCCCACGATCCACTCGGGGGTGAAGCGTTCCATGAGCTTGCGGTCTTCGCCGCATTCTGAGATACGGCATCTGGTGAAAATATTTTATTCATTGGTTATGCTGAACGCCTTAACTGCCACTGGTCATTGATGACGGCCAAAACATATACTATTTGTCTCGTTTCGGTTTAGTTTCACTACTGGTCCAAGTTTAGTTTAGTACAGTCAATAAATGAATACTTACTTAATTTGCTAGAAGTCGTTAATGCTACAAGTTTAGGTATAGTTCAATTCTTCATATTTAGTGCTCAATTCATAAATTAGGCTAGCAACTTTTCCAAAAAAATGCTTACGACTGCTCTCGCGTACATTTCTGTTCGTCACGGAGTTTTCTCACTTCAAATCTCTCGGAAGCATAAAATATTGATAACAAAAGAAAAAAAACTCAGAGGAATTGGAACCCATCATAATATTATGTGTTTACTTTAAGTCCACATTCTGTCTTCCTTGGTTATAAGCGGCTAAGATAATGCGAACCTCCAGCGAGAATCATAATATATCGCATTGAAGAGTCAATTTTTTAAGGAATTAAGGATAACTAATTGATATTTTAATGGCAAGCACTAAATAGTTTAGACAAAAATCAGTATTTTAAAATCACAGCAATAAATTCATATTACCTATGAGGAATTGCGGCCGCACCAAAGATAAACTCACTAACAAAAGCAGACAAGATCAACGGGAATGCTACTAGCAGCGTACTGAGCAGCTGGTACCGACCAAACTGACCGAGTTCGTGCACCAGCACATAATCTAGGTCTATGTGCTTCTCCAAGGGGTCCTCAGCAGTAGTCCTGGAGGTTGCCTCCTTCGCAGAACCAAAAGTAGCATCCCTATCCATTTCGCTCGATACGAAAACACTGATTACCAATTTCGGATAGACCAGCTTTATAAATAAGCTCATATTCAAAAATAATCGCGCACAGATAGATGATAAGAGTATTCAGTGATTGATCACTTGTATATACTCGTCACTTTAACGAATGTATAAATAGTTGAACACATTTGTCAATACACACAGATTGGTTATCAGATAATTAGAAAGTTATGCTTTTGGTATAGGTAACGACTTATCTGTGTAATGATTTCTATATATCTTTTATTCTATATGATCGTTTTTATGTTTAAGGCACGGCATAATGACACGGTGTACAGAAGTCAGGAGGCCAGGACCTACAGGAACATCATAAGCTTCAATATCACTTAACACCAGGTGAATTGTGGCCAAGCGTAAACACATAGCGAAAAAAGAACCGTTATGTGGCCATGGTTTGCAATTAGATGCTACGACCCGATATGCTTCTTCATGTCAACTGACAGAACACCGATGCCCATTCATTAGTTCTCAATTTTCTCTTAAAAACTTTTTATCCATAATTTTTTGACATAATCATCATGATTCTCGGATAAATCATAATTTTCGGAGATGAAAGGAACTGCCACGTCAACTGTTACAGTTACTTATGCTCCGCTTTCTATTGGGCGAAAAAAGGAACTACTTTGTTGTGCTATAATAAAGAAAAATAATACTGATTCCAATAATATAAGAGCCTTGGCTAAAATCCATAGTATTCACTTTTTCAGATACTTCCAATCCTAAGGTAAGTTAATTAGTAGCATACATAATAATTTATAAGTAATACCTACTCATTCTTTTAAAATACATTTTTAAGACATCGTTGTTTAAATATTTTGTGCCCAGATAGATCAGAATTTTTAGTTAGTAATTTTTAGTAGACGGTATGTTACTTGATTACAGAAATAAAACATGTCAAAGGCTAAAATGTTGTCTCTGAAGAGCTATCCCCTTACAATGTAATTTCGCCAAGTAGTTCCTTACCTGTGTGGAACAGCAGCAGCACCGAACATGTACTCGAAGCCAACAGCGCACAATATCAGCGGAAACGATACGAGAATCGTGTTAATGAGCTGGTACCGACCGAACTGACCCAACTCGTTCACGAGCACATAGTCCAAGTCTACAATACTATCACACTCTTCAGTTCCCCTGGGTCTTTCCGTGCCTTTGTCTCTCTCCTTGCCTCTTCTCCCCGTGTCTCCTTTCTCCTCTTCTTCTGTCTCCTTGTCTTCTCTCTTCTTGTCTGCTCTTTCCTTGTCTCCTCTCCCAATGTCTCCCTTTTTCATGTCTCCTCTGTCCTTGTATTCTATTTTCTTGTCTTCTCTGTCCTTGTCTCGTCTTACTTTGTCAACTCTGTCCGTGACTCCCTTTTCCTTTCCTCCTCTCTCCATGTCTCCTTTCTTCTTGTCCCTATTACCCTCCCTTTCTCCGTCTACTCCACTGTCTTTGATACAACTGAAGTTATCGTGGAAGGTCCCGCGTGGGATATACCGTTCATGGTAACTCGACATTCGTAACACCGTCACTGGTGAATAGCTGTGTCCAAATAGTCTTTTAACCTTAAAATAATTAGAGTATCTACGAGTGTGGAATACTAATTAGTTTAGTAATTGTTATAATACCGGAAAGCAATCAAGCGTGATAATTAAAATTTTAAAACATTTGATGGTCTATAAGTAGGTGTGTGACGTCAGGCATAGAACCTTAGACCTTGATCCATTTCTATAGAAATTACTCCAAATAATATATCCAGATAGAGATGGATTCCGGTTGTGGATTGGACTAAAATAACTCAAGCCAAAGCATTATGGCAGCAGTCGTAAAGATCAAATACAAATACGAGTACCTTACAGAATAATCACAAACGGGTTTGTACTAAAATGTCTAAGCCATAGAGTGCATTATGTATCGAGATTATATTTGGGAACCTGGACTTTTTTTTTGTAGTTGCCTCGATATAATGGCTTCCCTACGCCTGATGGAAAGCGAAAGAGAAGCCCAAGTCGCTGTGACAACGGGCAAGTCACTGGTCAGTTACTTGTCAGTTGCCACCGTCATGCCGGCCCAACCCTAACCCCCCACGAGCTCCGGAAACCCTACTCACCGGCAGAAACACGACCTAAAGGTATTCTATAGGGTGGAGGTCCTTCCCCGGACGGGCGGCTCAATTCGAGCGAAGATTCGCTATGCCCTACCTCTCTTGAACGTGTGGCCGTGTGTATCGCATTTTTCTGATACGAGTAAGATGCGCTTCATGAAATTAGTAAATTGTTTTTTTACGACTTGCGACATGGATTTCTGACTAATTCGAGAATTAGGACCGATCAATTAAGATCATAGATACTCTATTATATTATCGCGGTAGCTAGTTAAACACTTAGTTAAAAAAAACCCCACAGCTTAATCTGGGTAAAAACGAAAGGAATATAATTTTTCTACAAAACATCTCATTTCTTATGAATTTGCCAATACTCATCTAAGTTGATAAATTTCTCAATGTTTATAGGACAAGGTACCTAATCAAGATTTACCTAATAAAATGTAACGTGTCAATACATTATGGTGCTGCCATCTGTGATAAAGGTTATAAAATACGTTTTATCATTAATACCTCGGCGTACTAATCTGTTTTGTGATAACAAAAAAATGTCTAAAATTAATAGATGGCTCTCACAATTCTTACTTATTTATGTAGGTACTAGCTGTGCCGGCGGCGTCGCACGCATGGATATCGGGTTTCAAAAACAACGGACTTCCATAAAATTGTGCCTTAATTTTAAGTTAGACCTCTTATTTATGTATCTTTAACGCAACCCCGCCGTTCGAGGGAACGACGTATTCGGGTCTCTGGCGCCCTGCCTCTAGATGGTAGAAGCAGGACTCACTATAGAATCCTCCATCAAATGCTTTATGGGTGATGTCACGAGACCTGGCGTAGTCTTAAGTAGTGCGGTCCACCTAAGCATGCCCCTCCATAGTATAAAGTTTAGTTTAATTCCATAAAATCTGAAAGTAAGTATTTAGTTTAATTAAACGGGTTATTAAAATTACAAATGTCCTGAACCAAAACCTTCCCTAATAAAGCCTAACGCGCCAAATTAAAGCTAAACTGGTTTAAGTACGTTTAGCTAAGTGCTAATGTAATTGGATATCAATGTTTCTTTATCAACAGATTACGTACGCCTAAAAGCCTTTCACTCACATTCAGTTTATGCAGGCTCACCGAAGAAGGCAACGATATTTAGTGAAACAATCTTGTTCAATAAAATATGTAAGTTAAGTTTATGCAGACTCAGCAAAGAAGATTCTTTAGTAAAAACATTTGAGTTAAGTTCATGCAGACTCAGTAAAGAAGATAGTTTAGTAAAATTATAAGAGTTAAGTTTAATGCGGACTCAACAAAGAAGAGTGACTAATAATAAAATGAGTTAATTTAATGCTGGGTCGGCAAAATAGATTGCTCAATAAAAATACATAATTATATAAGTTATGCTGATGCGGACTCGACAAAGAAGATTGTTCAGTAAATATATTTAAGTTCAGTTTATGCGGACTCAACCGGGAAGTAAAGCACCTGAGGGCATGAGTACCGCGTCCACCATGCCGGACATACCTGAGGAGCCGGAGCCGCGCGTCGACCTGGACTACGTGCTGGTGCACGAGGTCGGGCAGCTGGGCAAGTTCCAGGTGCTGACGATGCTCCTGGTCTCCGTCCCGATGGCCATGTCCGCTTTCATGAGCGAGTACATATTTGGCGCCGCTGCCATTCCTCATAGGTTTGTGCAATTTTTTTTTCTTTTGTTATTGGAGTTTTCTAGCTCCAAGATACCAAGAATGTTATAATACAAAACATCATCCTTCAATTTCAGACATCAATTCCATCACTTATATAAATTATTAACAAAACAAAACATAAAAACAGAGTGAAAAAAGAAATCATACTGTGCCAACCCCACTTAGAGGGGAATAAGGGCAGGAGAATGACGACAAAAAACATAAAAGACTTACAAATCGTGTACAAAAGACATTAAAATTCCAAGTATATCCGTAACATTTTACAACGAAAGGGAGTTCATGTTTTTGTAAGGTCTCTTTATCGTACGATCGATCATTTTATGATACCAATCTTCCGAATGACATGCCAAGATGGTACATGTAGAAACTGTATAGCTAGATTAACTTTCACAATCTTTTATTATGTCATTACCAATTATTTCACAACGTTTTCGATATCATTTTGCAATTATGCTTGATCAATCTGTTTGATAGATGCCGAATCACCGAGTGTGGTGAGGACAGCCAACTCTTCGAAAACTTCTCCCCCGATTGGCTTCTGAACGCGATCCCGGCCAGCTTCGTAGGAACCACTGGCGTGGCGAGTTGCTTTCGGTTCCGGGCGATTGGCAACGGGACCCTGGACAACTGTCCCGCAAACCTGTTCGATAAGAATGAGATAGACGACTGCGATGACTTTGTCTACGCTAGATATGACTCTATTGTATATGAGGTAAGTTTGAAAACCATCTATATAGGTACAGTAGGGAGGTTTACGAGACGTATAGCCCATTTTCAGAAGTCACACGCTTGGCTGAAATAGCTCAATCAATTCATTGTCCAATAAAAAATACTAGGTTTGATCAGACGATTAAGCTTAATCAAGATACCGAGGAGAGCTTTCTATTTCTATTAACTTTCAGTAACTGAGTGTGTTTCAATAATAAATCTAACAATATCATGTTTAAACAAAGCTTTATTTTGTTTAGATCTATAACCTAAATATTTTTTAGTATTTTTAAGATACATATATAAGATTGTTCGTTTTAAATAATAAACTTGTGTTGCTCTGAAAACAAAGTTTTTTATTGTAAGTAGGTAAATAATTTTGATAACAAAATACACAGTTACACACTTAACATAAACACTTTCACTTTATTTAATTCTCATCTGAAAACAAAGAAACGACATTAAAGTTTATTATTTGCAATGTCCTTTCCTTCACTGCTAGAATATTATTTTCAGATAATTCTTTTCGTAATGTTATGATTTACACGACACATCTATTGTCAAAAATGTCCGCTCATTGTTAGCTACCTTACCGGCAGTTACCGGCAACGTCGTACTACTATGCCGACGCACCAAGCGCGCCAATATTCAAAATGATAAGACTTATTTCTTACATCTCCCCCCTAAGGGAAGAAAATTTGTTGGAGAATTTTCTTTTAAAGCATCGAATACATCCTTTAGTCATTCCTTTAAGTTTTTTTGTGTTTCATCTTCTTCCATTTGGACTGGTATAAGTTTTGTAATGTGGAATAGGTTTGATTCCGTTTTTTTGTGTCCAGTGTTGATTCTGTAAATAGATTTTGAAACCTTTTCTATAATTTGAAAAGGTCCAATTTTTAACTCGTCTAGCTTTTTTCTGTTAAGCCTATTCCCATTTTCCACATACACCATGTCTCCAATATTAGGCTCATAAAGTTTTCTATTCTTATCAAATAAAACTTTGTTGTAGTTGTGTGATATAATTGTATTTCTTAAAGCTGCAGTCCTGTCTTTTATCCAATCATTCTGTGTTTTCTCGTTCTTTAGTTCTTCTGGTAAAATCTCAATATCCGTACCATATAAAAGATATCTTGGGGCGAAACCGGTCACTGAATGAATAGTGTTATTATATTTGTCTACGCATTCATGAGCTATAGTTGTCCAGGCTTTTTTATTTCCATCTTCATTAATCTTGCAACGTATTTTGTTCACCAGTGTCTGATTGAGTCTCTCATTTAGACCATTCGAGAAGGGTGCGTTGACTGCAGTAAAAACCAGATCAATGCCTTGTACTTCTAAGAATCTTTTGAATTCTTTCGAATTTATACCTGGATACTGATCAGAGAGAAGCATTCCGACATTTTCTGTTTCTGTTATATTACTGACCAGTTTAATAAAATCATCTGCATTCTGTGTTTTTGACGTTAGAATTACTGCATATCTTGTAAAGTGGTCTACTAATAAGTGCAAATACTTTTTTGTAGATCTGGAACCGCCAAAACCTCCTATAGTATCTATTGATATTATTTCAAATGGCTTTGTTGCCGGACCCAAGTGGGACATTAATCCGACTTTTTGTTGCCCTCTAGATTTATTTTTTATGCAAACTTCGCATTTTTTACAAATTTCTTTAATGTTACTTGTCAAGTTTTTAGCCATGTAGTGCGGATTAAGTGTTTTCTGCATCTGTTTAATTCCAATATGACAAAGGTTCTCATGTACTTTCCTTATAAGTCCTAAACTAAATTCCTCTGTCAGAATGATTTTCTCTTTATTTCTAACTTTTTTATAATATATATTTTGTCTTCGCTTCAGTTTGTCTTTATTCTTCTGTATTTCTTCATTTTCCTTCTGATCTGTAATAATATCTTCTAGATTAATTAAATTTACTATCTTTAGCTGTTCATATTTATTCTCATTAGGTTCTAAAACGGGGTTTCTACTAAGGCAATCTGCTTCCAAATTATTTTTTCCAGGGGCGTACTTTATATTAAAATCATATTGTGACAGATAGTACATCAAGTCACCTAGTTCTTCGTCGGTCCTCGATTTCAAATTCATACTTTCTAGTGGCTTATGATCAGAGAAGACTGTAAATGATCTGCCTAGTAGCCAGTATTGCCAGTATTGCACTGCTTCTTTAATAGCTAAGCATTCTAAATAAATAGCTTTTTTCTTTTTTTTGGGCTCCATTTAACTTCTTTGAGAAGTAAGCCACTGGTTTTTCTTTGCCATTAAGTTGAGTTTGTTTCAGAATAGCTCCAATCCCGTCTAAAGATGCATCTGTATAGATTTTTATTGGAAGATCTTTATCATAAATTTCTAAAACTGGTTGGGAGCAAAGAATTTCTTTTATTCTATCAAATGCTTTTTGACATTCGTCAGACCAAATGAATTTTTGATCTTTTCTGAGCAAATTTTGCAACGGTTCTAATATTAGTGCACGCTTTGGAATGTATTCATGATAATAGTTTATTTTCCCTAGAAACTGCCTGACATTTTTTTGCGTTTTTGGAGTGGGAAAATTTCTTATTGAGATTAAATTATCATTCAATGGTTGTATAGAATTATTTTGTATTATATGACCCAGATATTTAACAGAATCAGATGCAAAGGTGCATTTTTTAAATTTCAGTTTGAAGCCTTCTGTTTGAATGGCATCTAATAACTTCTTTAGATGTTGGATATGTAGATCATAAGTTTTTGAGAAAATCAATAAATCATCAATATAATTTACGGCAAAATCAGTGAGTTTATACTTTCTTAGTATATTGCTTAGTATCCTCTGAAATATTGCAGGTGCTGTCTTCAAGCCAAATGGAAGGCAAGTCCACTGGAAATGTCCTTCTTGAGTGACAAATCCAGTCTTTTTTCTGTCTTCTATTCTTAGCGGAATGGACCAGAATGCTGAATTTATGTCAAGTGTCGAGAAAAATTTACAGTTCCTTGTTTTTGTCATTATATCCTCTATTAACGGAAATAGCTGGGCTTCAGGCACTATTATCTTATTTAATTCTCTAAAGTCTATGCATAATCTGCACTTCCTGTTTTCGTCTCTTTTATATGCCAAGGTAACCGGGGAAGCAAATGGGCTATAGGATTCTTCTATAAGTTTATTATCTAGTAGCCTTGATATTTGTTCTTCTATTTCTTTTTTATCCTCTATACTGCATCTGTAGGGTCTTTTGCTGCAATAGGTTTCCACTAATAAGTCTATTCTAGCTTCGTATTCGTTAACAGTTCCAACATCATATTTATTTTTTGCAAATACTGTACTATATTCATCTATCAACTTATTGATCTCTGTTTTCTGATACTCATTTAGATGATCTGTTTTTATATTAAATTCTTCTTCTCTGATGTGTTCATTAAAGTTTATTTTGGGATCTTCAGCATCTACAAATTGTCCTTCAACTTGTTTTTTTCCTGTATATTCTCCATATAAGTATTTTTGAGTAATTTCTAAATCTTCGTTTTGAACTAATTTGAAATTCTTTATAATATCCAATCCGATCAAAAAATCATATCTAAAATTTTCTTCATCAATTATGTATACTTCGACATTTTTCTCTATATCGAATATTCTAATTTTTATATTTGTTAAGCCACTGGTCTTTTTGACACCATTAATTGTTACTAAATTAGCTTTATTCATTTTGTTACCATTACCTCTCAGTTTCAATAGTTTAGCATTGATCAGCGACACATTCGAACCTGAATCATATATTCCATATATTTGTAATGTATCATTTAGTACCAGCTTGACCTTTATTAATGGTGTCACTCTTAGTTTTTTGGATAACTGTCATTTAATTCAGCCTCTATTACAGAATTGTTTACATGTTTAATATTTCTACCTCTTATCTTTTCATCATTTTTAGTTTTAAACCAACAAACAGATTCAGAGTGACAGCGAATTCCTTTATTAAGTTTTTCACAGATATTGCATGGGTCACGATCCTCATTCCTATTAATGATTTTTGCATTTCCATATTTCCTGAAGACTGAACTATTCTTCTTATTCACCATGTGCTCATACTTCCTTACTTCATTAAATAAGTCGACCGTATCTTTCAGTGTTTCTCTGTCAATCTTCGTAAGAACATATTCCGGCAAACCAGCAGCAATGAGATCAATTAATGTCCCCGAATCAATAGAGTTTCTCATATCAAGTAACATTTTTTCCTTCTTTATTGCATAATCCACTAATAGTCCTTCTCTATATTTAAATGATAATGCATAGGTAATATGGTTCCAACCTTTATTTGTAAAAGATGCACAGAACTTAGTTCTCCATAATGACCATTCTGATTCCATGGTAAGTTTAATCAACATAGAACTATACCAATCTACACAACTTTTATCCATAAATAACCTAAGTATTTCTATTTTCCTATCATCATCTATCACATTGAAACGCAAACATTCTTTTTCAAAAATATCAATCCATTGCTTAGCATTTGAGTTTTTGGATGTAAATTTTTCAATTACAAATTTTTCGGCTATACTTTTTAAGTTCCGTTCCTTACTATCTTGTTTGCTTTCGACTAATTTATTAACCAATTTCTCTATTGCATCCATTTCACTACATTGTGCACTTGTCTTTGGTTTTTGTTCCATTTCTTCAAGATATTGGTCTCCAAATTGTATGTTACCATCTTCATCCACGTAAATTCCCCTAAGTTCTTCCGACATTGAAATCCAGACTTTCCGGGTTTGATACCTTTTCTTGAGACTATTCTTTACCTTGATGTAGGCAGCGGTTTTTGTTAGTAGTTTATGACAACCAACAGATTGGAGTTCTTCTGGGATAACATATACCTTATCTTCATTTGTAGTTATGGAGGTCACACAAATAGTGTTCGATTTTCCGTCACTCGTTGGTAGAATTGAAAACTCAAAACGAAGTTTCTCCATTATTTTCAATCTTGATCTTTTGAAATCTCATAAACAAAATGTCGTTTTATAAGATTGTTCGTTTTAAATAATAAACTTGTGTTGCTCTGAAAACAAAGTTTTTTATTGTAAGTAGGTAAATAATTTTGATAACAAAATACACAGTTACACACTTAACATAAACACTTTCACTTTATTTAATTCTCATCTGAAAACAAAGAAACGACATTAAAGTTTATTATTTGCAATGTCCTTTCCTTCACTGCTAGAATATTATTTTCAGATAATTCTTTTCGTAATGTTATGATTTACACGACACATCTATTGTCAAAAATGTCCGCTCATTGTTAGCTACCTTACCGGCAGTTACCGGCAACGTCGTACTACTATGCCGACGCACCAAGCGCGCCAATATTCAAAATGATAAGACTTATTTCTTACACATATATAATTCTCCTCTTATAGTTTGACATGGCCTGTCAAGAGCTTCGGCGTGGGCTGATCGGCATCGCGAACAGCATTGGCTATGTCGTGGTGCTGCCCGTCGTCGGCTACATCTCGGACCGCTTCGGCCGGCGCGTGGCGCTCATCATAAGCGTCCTCAACATGGCGCTGTTCGGCCTCATCAGAGCTTTCTCCGTCAGCTACACCATGTACCTGACGCTGCAGTTCTGTCAGACCGCTTTTGGCGCCGGAATCTATAGTTCAGCCTTTATTATTGGTAATACTGAGAGACTGAGACCATTTTAGATTGTTAAGTAATTTACATCTCTTCAGGATCTATTCCTGAAACTCTTCTTCAAGACAAACTTCATGAAATTTTGGACGATGAAAAGAAAAATGTACAAGATATACGATGCATTCCGTGCTTTGGGAGTATTAAATTTTGAATGAAGATTCCAAATTTTTAGTTACATATTCTATCAATCAGGAGGTATTTGTAATTATACTTCTGTCATTCCATCAGATGGCATTCCATCCACTACTACTACTTGGCCTCCCCCAAGCCTCGGCCAGCCATCGGCTTAGTTGTGACTCATAAAATTCTACTGATCTATCTACTGACTCAACAAATGAATCATTTACAGACAAACTTTTTAATAACTACATACTATCAATGGAAGGGCATTCCTACAATCTTTTTTTAAATTTGGCCTTAACTTAATGCTTACCATCTCAGCGTATAAGAGTGGCTCTATCAATAGCTATAGCTGCGTTTTCTGGATTACGTACACATTATCAGGTAGGATACAGTAATTATTTTTATATTTTTCAGCAACTGAACTCGTCGGTCCAGACTGGCGTGTATTAAGCGCTGCCACGTCCAGTGCTTTGTTCTCCTTGGGGCATGTGGTTCTCGGGATCGTGGCCTGGGTAGTCGACTACTGGCGTACCCTTTTATTAGTTATCAATATACCCTGCTTTATCATCATCGCTTATTTCTGGGTCCTGCCTGAGAGCGTCAGGTGGCTATTGTCTAAAAATAAATTTGAAGAAGCTAAAGTGGCGCTGGAACAAATTTCAAGAGTGAATAAGAGACAGATCAGTCAGAAGTCTATGGCGGCGTTGTTGACTCCGGCTTCTGTACCAGAAAGCGACACCATTCGGGTATGTTCCCATAAGCATAAATTGTCATAACAATATGTGTTTAGTATTACGATTAAACATAATTAGGTAAGCATCTGAATAATTTCTCTCATAAATTAATGGTACATTAGGTACCTCAAATGGAAGCTCAAAATCTAAGGACTTGGATGTCGCTAGATAGTTGAATAACTTACAATACATTTATGCCCACATCTCTATCAAACTACTTCTCGAAAGCAGATTGCTTATAGGCAATGGGCTGTCTAAATAGAAATGTAGAATATTTTTTCTTACATAAAAACAACAAATATATTATGTTATTATTATATACATACAGAATAGGTGATCTATCGATTGCAAGATAAAATAAAAGTAGTCTTAGCCTATTATTTCTGATTTGCAAAAATAATGCCTAAGAATTATGTCTTTATATACTATTCTCCATACAAAAATATACTCGTTGAAGGGGTTTACTTATAATTTCATTAATGATTTCAGAGCAAGTGCTCCCCAATAAAAATAATATTGAACTCCCGAATCCTTCTCCGACGTTGTCTGACCATTCCCATCTGGTGGATGACGACGATGTTCATCTTCTACGGCCACACTCTCATGGCTGTGAACCTCTCCGAGCAGAGGTATTTGAACTACATCCTGACCGTCGCCATCGAGGTCCCTGGCTTCTTCAGCTCTGTTCTGCTGCTGGACAAGATAGGGAGAAAGCCAACTTTGAGCATCGGCTTCGGTATGTGTGCGGTGTGCAACATGAGCTTTGCCTTCATACCTCCAGGTGAGCTTACAACGCAGGGCCTAAGCTTCGTTTGTAATTGAAAAGTAACAGAGGTTACTCCTTCTGTAATATTTCAATAACGTGCTTAGTATTTCGCATGGTTATTTTAGATTAATTAGGTTTTTTCTTTAAATGACTGTCTTCTCTTTGTACTTAATCTACTCTCTGCTATAACATCTTTAAAGTTCAATGCCCTTCTTTTGATCATCCTTAAAATACAATTCTTTATGATACTATTACAATTTATGACATGAATCAACTTTGTTCTATGTCTAATAATGAGTTAATTTTTCGTAGATTTAGGTTTAATAAGTTTGAAAAAATATAACTATGTATGTACCTATGTACAACCCGCTGAATTACGGGTAATTACATCGGGTTACATCGGGATGTATTCTCACCATTTTTATTCTGTTTCTATAACTAGGTACTTTCTTCTAGGAAACGTCGTCCTCCGCACGGCGACTTTCCTAGTGGCCAAGTTTGGCATCGCCTTGGTGTACACATCGCTGTACCTCTACACCTCGGAGCTGTACCCCACCCAGTACCGGAACAGCTTCATCGCCTACTCCGCCATGGCTGGGTGGATCGGCGGCATCCTGGCTCCTATGACGCCTGTCATGGTGAGTATGAAAACACTTCTTGGTTAAACCGTCCTTCGATGTGATCTTACTCTATATAAGGAGCGTATGAGAAAGTTCGAAAAAGTTTTAAGAGAGGTAGGGCATAGCGAAAATTCGCTCGAATTGAGCCGCCCGTCCGGGGAAGGACCTCCAACCCTATAGAATACCGCAGTCAAATGACCTCTGAGTCGTGTTTCTGCCGGTGAGTAGGGTTTCCGGAGCTCGTGGGGGGTTAGGGTTGGTCCGGCATGGCGGTGGTAACTGACAGGTAACTGACCAGTTACCTGCCCGTTGTCACAGCGACTTGGGCTTCTCTTTCGCTTTCCATCAGGCGTAGGGAAGCCATTATTTCGAGCCACTATAAAAAAAAACGTGCAGCAAGTGATTGGGGACTCTCATTCATTTGCCTGCCCTGTTCTCATCATCTGGGGTCGGCGCAACATGTTTTCTTCTTCCATTCATCCCCATCAGCCGTCCTGGTCCCATTCACTCCTCTCTCAGTAATGAAGACTCTATTGAATCAAAAATTATTAGTCTAGAAGAGACCACCAACCATTGGAATAAACGAGTTCTGGGGTGGGCAAACTACCAAACCAGGTGGAACTAGCTAGCTAGCTGATAAGTACGCCAAAGGCTGATGATGAGAAGGGCTAACTTCATGGTAGTTATACACTTCAGAGGCTTAGCAAGCTGGAAGGTATCTTTAAGTCAAATTGGTGCCCTCAATTATGCTATAACCAAAGTTAGCTTCCATCCCAACTTGCCAGTGACAACTGATTAATTTCTTTGTCCGTTGTAACAGTTAAAAGGGCTTATCTTTTGCTTTTCGTCAATCGACGTGAGGCTAGTACTTCGTTACTATACCTCTAGAAACCCTTCAAATTGATATTTATAAAATTTTCAGGCCTACTATTGGGGCGGATTCCCGTCGATGCTGTTCGGGTGCCTGGCTCTCCTGTCGGCGTTCCTCGTGCTCACGCAGCCAGAGACGCTGGGCGCCAAGATACCTGATACCCTGGCCGAAGCCGAAGCTTTGGGTCGAAGTTAATGTGATTTAAATGAAGGAAAAGAAGATTACCACCAGTAATTGAAATTCTCATGCTTTTAATTAATGTCAATTGTAAATCGATATAGCGCCAGACAATTCGCACCTAGCATCCGATTCCTAGATCTCAAACAAAGGTTTTCCCTTGAACTATAAGTACCAGATGACTGCGGGTGTCTCCCAAAACACCCAGACCCAAGTTATCAAGCCCATTTATTCGCAAGCAATTAAAACTCTAACTGAAACGAGGTTTGTGATAACCATAATTTTTAAATCAGTTTCAATATCATATTATGAATTCCGAAAACGTCGAATGAATGTGGTTCATATAGAATTAAAAACTTTGTAATTCAAGCAATCAGCATCTAATCGGTATACATATTATTATAAATATTAATGTACAGAAAAAACGTTGAGTTTTTTCCGTTTTAAGTTAGTACGGAGTACGGAAATGCAAATCATTCAGTAAATAGGACTGTATTTAACTTTGATTAGTTTATCTAAACATATGATTTGAACAATCATCAAAACTAGATAACTAATGTAGGTATGAGTGATACCTACACAGCTATTCCATTACTCGGCTATCGTAGATACACGACTTATTCGTCAAGGCTTAGCCGAAACTATGTAATAAATAGATTACTTCCGACAAAATCAAAATCAAATTTTTCCTTAGTAGTGGAATAGCTCTAAAACAGTAGGACTAGGATAATGAGAATGATGACGGTAGTGTTAGTAAAAAACGATTGTTAATTATAAATCTTTATTATTTACATTTGTTAACCAATAATTCTTATAACTTATTAAAATAATATGCCAATAAAATTATTCTTTTCATACTAAAACGAGGAATAACAATACACCTACTCGTAAGTTTATAATATTTTTCCAGCGCTATGTGCACTCTTGTGTTCTATTCTAATATACAAAAAGTCTGAAGTATGTGCATGTGTCTTAGTCAACACCTTTGCAAGGCTCTGTCTATTGACACGAATCAAAAGTTACATTTTATGAACTCATCAGTCTAACTAGTTAAAACCTACATTCATGCAAAAAGAGATATATTTTCAGCTTTGTTAGATAACATTTTTGTCTTCTCACCCCTTCTGTGTTACGTGTAATACGAGTAGGTACTACCTATACAAAAATTGGTCCTATACAAAGGTTGCCTATGGTACAGTCGCCGTCAATAAGTTCTATACACACAACTTACCAATAATTAATGTGAACACTAATTAATAAATAAATAAATAACCCAAGACATGCCACGCTGGGCCACACAGCGCCACCTAGCCCCAAACTAAGCCGAAGCTTGTACTATGTACCCATATCACACTAGACAACTGATAAACTTACTTAGATACATTTTTTTGTAAATAAATACATATCATACATAGAAAACACCCAGACCAATACAAACAGACATGTTCATGAACACAAATGTTTGTACTGTGCGGGAATCGAACCCACGACCCTTGGCTCAGAGGGCAGAGGTCACTACCAAATGAGCCACCGAGCCTGTCAAAAATTTATAGTAGGTACTTAATATATTTTCCTTTATTAGGTTTGCATTAAAATAATCTGTATATATATAGAATGTAACAGGTAGGTGCGTGTATCACATACGTCATGTGTCTCATTTAACATGCATTTACCCAGCTCAGCTGCGCAGACACATTCGATGTTGCGAGTGTTCAGTTATTAATGATAGATAACGGGCTCGAAGGCTCAATTGGTTGTGAGCCCTGCCTTCTAAACCAAGAGTCGTGGGTTCGTTTCTCATTCGGGACAAACATTCGTGTTCGAACATTTTGTTCCGTGTCTGGGTACTTATTCTTCTTCGTCGTTGTCACTCTTGACAGAGTGGTCGTGGTCGTCATTTCAGGCGTTGGTGGCAAGCTTCACAACGCGCCGCCACTCCTCTCTCACAGCTGCCCTCCTCGTGCATTCGAGTAGCGACGGTGAGCCCTTTACTGTTGCCTTGATCTGGTCCGTCCATCTCATAGGCGATCTCCCTCGCGGCCTGGTACCCTCAACCTTTCCCTGGACCACAAGTCGCTCAATAGCCACCTCTCCTCGGCGGCATACGTGACCAAAGAAGGTAAGGATACGGGACTGTACCAAAGACGATAGACGCTGCTTGATGCCGAGTTCTCGAAGTATAGACTCGTTGGTGCGGAATTCAGTCCACGATACTCCGAGCATTCTCCTCCAGCACCACATCTCTAGAGCGTCTATTTTCGTCTTTTCCTGGGTACTTATATTCTTATTTAAATACATATTTGTGGACCCTTCGTTGTTCTTATACCCATAACACAAGTGCGTACTTGGGATCGGAGCAATGTATGTGATGTTGTGTGGGTATTTATTTATTAACTTGTAGTGTATGGTTATTGACATTTTAAACTGTTCAGAAGTAAGCACCTATTTGGTCACTGTGTCTGACAGCGACTGTACAGACAAAACCTTATCTACCAATATTTATAAGCGACAGCATCAGTATCAGATCAGTTGACGAGGTTGGACTTGGACTCGGGAGTGCCCAGCGCCTCCGCCTCCGCGAGGGTGTCCGGCATCTTGGTGCCGAGGGTCTCCGGCTGCGTCAGCACCAGCAGCCCGGAGATCAGCCCCATGGTGCCGAACAGCATCGCTGGGAGACCTGTCCAGTAGTCCATCTGGAATTACAGAAGAAAAAGCTTAAAGGACATCTAGGTATTATCAAACCCTCAATGCCCCCTTTAAGAGAGGTAGGGCATAGCCAATCTTCGCTCGAATTGAGCCGCCCGTCCGGGGAAGGACCTCCACCCTATAGCATACCGCAGTCAAATGACCTCTGGGTCGTGTTTCTGCCGGTGAGTAGGGTTTCCGGAGCTCGTGGGGGGTTAGGGTTAGGCCGGCATGGCGGTGGCAACTGACAAATAACTGACCAGTTACTTGCCCGTTGTCACAGCGACTTGGGCTTCTCTTTCGTTTTCCATCAGGCGTAGGGAGGCCATTATGTCGAGCCACTATAAAAAAAAAATGCGTACTAAACATTCGTGTGATGAAAATTTGTGTTTGTTCCGTGTCTGAATATTTATATTTGTATTTAAGTACCTATATCGGGCTGGCTCGATGGCTCATTTGGTAGTGACCTCTGCCTTCTGAGCCAAGGGTTCGATTCCCGCACAGTACAAACAGACAAGAAGTTAATAAGTTGACAAGAAGGGACGAAAGAAAAAAAATAAGGTGCAGGACCAACGTCTTGACGCGAACTCTCAATCTTCTCTCCCTAGTACGAAGGAGAGATAAAACATATAAAATCTTCCGTATAATATTTCTCCTCGTTGAGTTAAGGTATCATTGGCCAAACATTCAATCTAAATTACAAAATAGACAATACCACAATACAATTAAAGGCCTTATAGAAAACTAATCATCTAGGTATAAAAAAACATCATTATTTTCAAAAAAACATCAAAAATATTGTTGCTATCAAATAAAGGACGCCACGCATTTATTATTCTCATTTATCTAATCGGCAGATAGGTGAGATGATTGCACGCAATAAATAAAGTACAAGAATAAATTAATTTCAACTAAATTTTACAAGAATAGGAAATAATAAACGTACTGAAATATACTTTATAACTTTTAACGATAACACCTAATAAGTTTTGCAAGAGCGTTTGCAGACACATGGAAAAAATATAATTATGAACTTTTGTTATGTGAATGCTACTATTATATTAAAGAACAGGCCGTTATGTTCTTTATATAGTAACTACTTCTCCTAGACATCAGTAATGCTGAGGGCATAGCCATTGAAGAGCAGATATACTAGGAATAGGCACCGTTACATCGTGAAACACACAAAGACTCGCATAGTGCATTTTGCCTCCACTTTCATAATGTGCCAAAGCCAAACTGTGCCTTTGTTGCCTACATTTGTTGCCAAGGCGAGAGTGAATCGGTTTTGTTGGGTAAGCGCGCTTTATCTTAGGCTTCAACATCGCTTATCATCAGGCTGGTCAAGCGCTACCCATTCACTAATAAAAAAAGAAGTTTAAAAATCAAAACACCAGTGAAGTGACTTCGGATCCGGAATCAGCCAGTGTAACGCTAGAATAATTCTACAAGCCAGCATGGCTTTGGCAACTGACTGGTCCTTTGCTGCAGAGATTTGGGTTTCTTTCCCTTT
Source organism: Conogethes punctiferalis (assembly GCA_031163375.1). Taxonomy (NCBI): domain Eukaryota; kingdom Metazoa; phylum Arthropoda; class Insecta; order Lepidoptera; family Crambidae; genus Conogethes; species Conogethes punctiferalis. Next base: position 18,079,235 of record CM062086.1, on the reverse strand, counting down.
CCATCAGGAGACAGGAGGCGAAGGACTAGGTTGTTCTACTATAAAATACACTACCGTCTGGAAATCTGGATCTCAATCATCATTAACAGTTTTTCGCAGTCCACTTCTGGATATAAACCTTCCTAAGACATCTTAAAAGATGTAGGGCATAGCGAATCTTCATTCGAACTGAGCCGCTTGTCCGGGGAAGGTTCTCCACCCTATAGAATACTGCAGCCAAATGACACATGGGTCGTGTTTCTGCCGGTGAGTAGGGTTTTCAGAGCTCGTGGGGGGTTAGGGTTGGGCCAGCATTGCGGTGTCAACTAACAGGTAACTGACTAGTTACTTGCCCGTTGTCACAGCGACGACAAAAAAATCTTAGGCAGTTAATATTGAGACATCAAATAGCTTACCAAAACAGGCGTAAGAGGTGCGGTGATGGATCCGATCCTGCCGATCATGGAGGAGAAGGCGAGCAGGCTGTGCCGGTACTGCGTGGGGTACAGCTCCGACGTGTACAGGTACAGTGACGTCAGCGTCAGGGAGATGCCGAACTTGCCCAGCAGGAACAGTATGAGCCGGAGTACACTCAGGTCTGGAAAGTGGAGAAGAGACATTAGGAAATAGGAATTTGAGGAAAATTAGAGCCACTTCCTGTCGCGCTTGCTCCAACTTGCTTGATGTCAAGCGAAGTTAGAACCTATGATACAGCTCACTCATCATCCTAGCCTTTTCCCGATTGTCTCAGGGTCGGCTTCCCAAACTGAGAGATTTGGCGAGGGCTAAGCTTTTACAGAGAGCGACTGCCATCAGACCTCCGCAACACTTTAAGTGTTGCGGAGGTAAGCTATACCCATTCCCAGTTAGGCGTCAGAGTTTATCATCATCTCTGAAATGATGTGACGACTGCTATCTGAGTTGGTAAAGATAGCACCTGGGACCAACAGCTTAACGTGCCTTCCAAAGCATGGAGGAAATCGGTGTCAAATTTTGGTCACCCATCACTGATGATGTCACCAATCTAAATTGACCGCGCCAATGGTTGACCGCGGTGGAAATCGGTGTTCCTGATCGATGAATCTGATCTTTTTGGACCTGCCTTGTATCTAAAACGATACTGTTGGTATTTTTAATCATGTGTTTGGCTTCGTTTATAAGGTTTAGGAGCCGCGATTTGGTCCGGGTTCAGTTGTGACAGAAGGGCATCTACGAGTACATATTTTGCCTTTGACTACTAGTAGTTCGTGGCTTACTCCAGCTTATTTGCCAACAACTTCTTTGTTACGAGAAAGAAAGAATTTGTGTTTATTCTATGAGACATAATGTGTCGGTCTGGGTGATACGGAGATGGGTTAAGAACATTGAAATCCGTTTTTTCTTCTTAAGCCCTACACCTAAACGTACTTGGGATTAATTGAATAGGTCTCACCAAAAACCATCATCAGCTTGCTACGCAAACCACTTTCTAAATGATTAGTGAAGCTTATTTGATTGGACATCATTGCCGTCTCTACTATTATTGTTAGATGTTTTAACCGCTTTTTAGTTTTGCTCCGTTCTTTGAAGAACGATTTCGAAAATTGTTTTTTTTTTCATCTTGCTTTTAACAAATTGTTTTTATTATTCATTAGGTATCATCGAAGAGATCGCACACGCTGATATTGTTTTATATCTTAGTCTCGATTATCGCAAGGACATCGATGATTGCTATCAAGACTTGGGTGACATTATACAAATGACAATGGAACTAGAGAAACTTGCAGCAGATATTTTTGAATGTGAGAAAAATTATTTATGGATAAAATCAAATGAAGAATGAGTATGCCGAACTACCTACTTACAGATAATAATCATTTCGCTTTTTAATCTGGCTGGTAATTTAAAAGTTTTTATTATATTTTCCATGAGTAACAACGACTCAAATGCTTATTATGGTATTTAAATATAATATACTTGGTTGTGAACTGGTAATGGCTGAATATCTCATCGGTTTGCTCGTCAAGCGAAGATCTCGCTGAGCCATTTCCTGTAGCACTTATTTTGTTATTCAGTTTAATACTTCATTATTTCTTGTACGTGTGCCAGTATTTGTAAATGAATTATTTACCTATCTTTGTTTTTTTTATTGATAACTATTTAAGGACGTATAAATCTTTCATAGTCCTTGTCGCTCTAAATGCTCAGTTCAACGTCTTGCACGCAGATGCCCTTGCGACGAACATCGCAAACATTTAGGTATATTCCTGGAACTAACGGCGCAATTAAATCACCAATTAATTGGTTCCAATCGGCTCCTGTGATCAGCGATAACTACTTATTGTTATTGCGCGGTTTGCCTCTCTCTTTATACGTATTAACATCTTTATGTCCATCAATAAAGATAATTAACCTACCTAATGCTCTACTAGATATAGCTCAACAAATTCCACGTTGTGGCGATATATAATTGATTTATTAGTGTAAAATGAGATTAGAATACATTAGTGAAGTTTATATTTTAATTTAGCTGGCTTATTAGCGCGTTTTTTAATTACCTAAAACGTGTAACTAGTAAAGAACAAAAATATTTATACGAGCTTTCAATGGTACTGTTAAGATTTTATGTAATAACTTTATGTTTGCCCGCAATTCGCCTGATTTTAAGTGATATTGCACTCTCTTCTAACGACTTCCAACGGAAAGCATTAAGATTTTCTTGAATCATGATTAGGTAATCACAAATCCAGAAGTCATAATGATATGAACATTTATTTTTATTTAGTTTAAACGTACCTATAAAAAGAACGTAGAAGTTACAATGGTAAATTGAAATACCCCTAATGTATGCTATGTTTCTAAACTTATGATGTAGTTAAAAATATCGTCGGAATGGAAATGAAAAAAAAAAATACTTAAAACTTCGTTCGCTGAGAAGGATGTTTGTTCACTTACCTGTAGAAATAAAGGCAAAAGCAATGTTGCAAATAGAACTGACGAAGAAACCGCCAGAAAGAGTTGCCTTCCTCCCGATTCTGTCAAGCAGCAAGACAGCGGTGAAGAAGCCGGGGATCTCAATGGCGCAGGTCAGGATGTAGTTGAGGTACATGGTGTCGGAGAGGCTGGTGGAGTTGATGGAGAGCCCGTAGTAGACGAGGATGGTGGTGATCCACCAAATGGGGGTGGTGCAGACGCGTCGCCGGAGGACTCGGGATTTCAAGACAGTGGCCACCATGCTAGGCTCGTCCTGAAACGTACTCGTGTGTTTTTATTGTTTCTACAAAACTTTTATCATTAGCTAAACTTGTTTGCTGAAAAAGAAACTACGACTGCAGCATTATGTTATCAAATGGAATTTGCCAGGATTCGCCAGGAAGCATCCTCAGAGAGATGAGAGGGAGGCGTTTGATATTTAACAGAGTATATTTTATACCCACTTTTTTGATATTTCTTTAAACATAACTTAAGAGATCATTACAAATACACTTACGGGATTTTCTGTTGTTGCTGTTGGCGGAGTCATCAACCCGAGCAGAGATTTTTCACTGATTGTAGTCTTATTCACTTTAGCAACCTTCTCCAATATGATCTTGGCTTCGACGTATTTCTGCTTGGAAAGCAGCCACCTCACACTCTCAGTGAGGATCCAGTAGTACGCAATGATAAGAAAGCAGGGAACATGCAAGGCGATGATCATGTATCTCCAGGAATCTTGGAGGAGCCAGGCCACGGCGCCCAGGATGACTTGACCGAGGGCAAACGTTGAGGAGCAGATAGCGGTAGTAAGGACACGATATTTGGGACCCACTAGTTCCATTGCTGAAATAAAGTTAAAAATCATTAGATGGTGTTAGGTCTAGAGCATCCTACTTGTTATCTTCATTGCTTAGTTACCAAGTAAGGAATATGAGTGATGCTATAAAACTGTTTTATTGCGTACCTATTTTCGTATTTATTCTTGTGCTCTACAAATGTTTATAAATCCTTCCAGTATTTCTTTCTCACAATTTTTATTTCGAGCTTTATCTTTCACTGGTAGGTACATACTTTCGATAAATTATGATCTCTAGCATTTATTTTAAAATATTTCGCGAGATTATTGATAAAGTTTATTACCAAAAATATACGCAGAACTGTAGGTGCCTGCTCCAAGAGTGGTTTGCACGATTTGCATGACCAAGTACATGGGGTAGCTGACGGAGAAGGCCCTGATGATGCCGAAGAGGCCGAGGTTGAAGACGCTGATGATGAGCGCGATGCGGCGGCCCCAGCGGTCGGACACGTAGCCGGTGATGGGCAGCACCAGTAGAGTGCCGATGCTGTTGAGGGTGCCGGCGAGGGCGCGCATCCAGTCGTCGCATCCTAAGTCAAACTGGAAGACAGTTATGTTGTATCAGTATGACATGAATTAAAAACAATATCACAAAAAGTTGTTATATTTGACCACTATCATCAGTATCAAGGAGGTTATTGATGTTTTTCAACTAACCCTGTATATTTCAATTCTATAATATTTTCATTAAACAAATATTACAGTGCAGGAGTCCCTCTGTTGTGAAATGCTACTTATATAAATGCGACAAATAGCTGTATTGGGGGAACCCTTGGAGTGAGATAAAGCAACATCAACAAACGTTTCTATTGACATGTTTACATAGAGCTTTATTATCCATGCCCGCTTCTAAATTAAGACTTAAAAATTTCTCAGTTAGTAATTCACCTTTATTGAAGTAGAAGAAAAATTATTTTTAAAAAAAAATTAAACCGACTTCAAAAAAAACACAAAAGACCAAAACTAAAAAACGATAAATAACGTAAGTAATTCTATCCTTAATACATAATTATTTAAATATTACAATTATCACTTATTTTTGAAGTCGGTGCCAGCCTCTCGGTACCTAACGTAGACTGTTGTTGTATGACGCGCGCGGCCGGCAAATCCACACGACAATATATATTTTTTTGTTTGGCTGGCACCGACTTCAAAAATAAGTGATAATTGTAATATTTAAATAATTATGTATTAAGGATAGAATTACTTACGTTATTTATCGTTTTTTAGTTTTGGTCTTTTGTGTTTTTTTTGAAGTCGGTTTAATTTTTTTTTAAAAATAATTTTATTTCTCTATTTTTAGTTGCGTTAATGTGCTGTGACCTTGAATAAAGGCTAATTAATGTCCTTAAGAGTTTTACTTAGGAATGAAAAATTTTGCTTTAAGTCAAGTGAAGACTTTGCGATCTAGAATCAAGCATATCACTTACCAAATCACCTGCCCTATTAGCCCTGCAAAAGTACATACTTACTACCTAGTTTAATATCGATCAAAGTCAGTACTGTCCCCTAACTCCTAACCGTTAAGGAGTTCTGTGGCTTCATCATCAGCACCAGATGTTGACGCCCGGAAGCATATACCTGAGTAAAATATGATTACGTAACAAAAACACCATATGAGCATACAATTTTCGGTTGTTGCCCTCAATTTCTCCAGGATCCCATCATCAGATCCTGACTTGGTGATAATGGGACCACCTCGGAAGTGTCCCCTGTCGAACTGTCGAAAAATTTTTGAAATCCATCCATAATTGACGGAAATATCGGTGAACATACATAAAAAAAAAAAAAAAAAAAAAAAAAATATTATACATACAGACGAATTGAGAACCTCCTCCTTTTTTCGAAGTCGGTTAAAAAGAACGATTATTGTGATTTTTCGTCGAGATTTTGGGTAAAGCTTCATTTTTTATTTGTAAGTGCAATAAAAACGTCTTTACATAAGCTGCATTGAAGCCTTGCCATTACATTCAGCTTAAGCGATGATAAAAATGATATCATGAAATTCACACGATATTTGAACATTTTGCTACGCATAATGTTGGCATCATAAATTTGATAGATAGACACGTGGCTGAATTTCATCCAATGATTAAGTTAATCCCTTATTTACAACATCACAACAGCACTATCATTGAGTACGAGGAAAATGAAGAATAACAAGTGAAAATCGATAGTCAAAAGGCACAATAACCCCGCTGCTTTTGGTTACTTATATGACTACCTATAATAGAGAAAATGTACTGTGTCACAATAAATAAAAATATTGCTTGGCAGATATCTCTATATCTAAGCGTCTTTGCATATGTTGCAGTCAGAACCCTTACTTAACCAGTCAAAAGTACTATTGACTAGCAAAATCAGTCAAAAATACTTTTGACCATATGCTTTGGTCAATAATACTTTTAACTAAAATAACAGTTAAAAGTACTTTTGCCCAACGGAGCTGGTTAAAAGTATTTTTGACTAAGTTATTCCGTCAAAAGTGGTTTCGACTGGTTGTATCAGTCAAAACTCTTGAAATTGGTGGTCGATAAAAATATAATAAAAAATAATAACGACAAACGCACATATAAACTTTAATATTACTCATACTTATTCTCTTCTTCTCGAGATTAAAACTCTGAGATCACTTTATGTCTGGTGGTCAGCAAGTTTTCGTGCAGACAGGTGTTCGGACACGCGGGACTCTGAAGCAGGTGTGCCATAGCTTCTAGAGCAACACCACATACGCACCGATTGGCAAATACGTCTAAAAAACCTCACCTTGACAGATTGTCCTTACGGCGGCGGCGGCGTAGAGCGGCGTACAGCTGCCCTACGCTCTCCTTCTGCTAGATCACCATCTCACAGAGTTCGAGCAATCGCTCGCCATCTACGCCGTTATCTGCCGCAAGAGTTGCGCAAGATCGAGGTCCTGGGCGACAGTGACAAAGACGGAGCACCCACTGACTCAGGCGTCACCCAAGGCGCATTAGGAGGGGGCAACAGGGGTTTTTAGTGGGTATTCTCTGCCATGTCATGTGAGGACCTGGGTCAGCCATTTCGTCACCAAACCGTGAGGGCGCTACATCTACTCTTCTAAGGACGCTACCCCGGGGTAGGCCATTTGTAACCACTTTCTGATCTTCTCATCTCCGCAAAACGACGATAGTGGAGCATCTCACTAAGAACTTTGAGAAATTTTTGATGTGAAATCGTTTATTACTCATAGTATAAAATGATTTCTTATTTATTAATAAATCAGTTTTGTATTTCCATCTAACGAGTTAATATTACTTTAGACTAATGCTTTCTTGCAGTTAAAAATACTATTGACCAAGAGCGTCAGTTAAAAGTACTTTTGACCGCAAATTTGCAGTCAAAAGTATTAATAACCAATATTTTTCAGTCAAAACCACTTTTGACCAATCTGTTCAGTCAAAAGTACTTTTGACTGATTTTGCTAGTCAATAGTACTTTTGACTGGTTAAGAGTTTTGACTGCAACACATATAACACGCGCTTTCGCGTTGTATCGAGGCATCGTTTTAGCAGCAAAAATACTACTATTAATAATCTGTGAAAAGCTTAAGTGTGACTCTAGGATGCCTATAAGCAAGACTAGAAAAATGTTGCTAAGGGAATGTTTGACACACACACACACACATGCCGCTGATAAGATATTGTATATGTTAATCTATTCATCTTTTATAATATGGCAACTGCGTGCCACGACGAAGATGTCATGAACCAGCAATTTCAATAGATACAGTGACTTTTCCCAATGTGATAGCCAAGAGAGATAATTCTGCGATTTTTACGATTTGCAGCACAAAACACAGTATAGAGTAGCCTAGAGAGTATATGTAGAGAGACTAGAAGTAGTTTTGCCTCCAATTTTCTTTCCATACTTAGATTTTTTTTTGTATATGGACTCTATATACTTAGATCACCGACTGACTGCGTCATTGGTCTAGTCATAGCAAGTGCCAATTAAGCGAAAGGATGCATCGGAAAGCGTCTTTAAACAAAGACGTTTATCCTACACCTGATCTCTCTCCGGTCTTCTAGAAGTCGCAGCAGGAAAAAAAGATGGGCTTCGAGAGTATCTATTAACTACGTGTTAATCTGATGTACAAACTATATTCCTGTAAAGTTTCATTAAAATCCGTTCAGTAGTTTTTGCGTGAAAGTGGAACAAACATCCATCCATCTATCCAAACAAACTTTCGCGTTTATATATATAGTAGGAGTAAGATATCGCTTACGGCGATAAGACCGCCTACATTGTACTATTATAATATATCTGTATAAAACCTTTTTCCTGAACATGTTTCATTCTAGTGCAATAAAGAGTATCTATCTATCAATATCACTTACATCATAAACAACTGAATTGTCTCTGGCGTAGACGTATCCGTCACACGGCTGCGTCTGGCTCTGGTCGAAGAGGTCCGGGGAGCAGTAGGAGAGCGAGCCGTTCCCTCCCAGGGGAACATATCGCTCGCAGCTGGCGAAGCCGCCGGACGTCGGTGGGATGGCGTTGGACAGCCAGCTTGGCTCGAAGTACGCGTCTTTGCTGTCTTCACCGCATTCTGGTATATTACATCTAGAACATTAAGACGTTACAATTGAATTCAACCACTTTTGATCACACATCATCATCTTCACCAGACTTTAACGATCCCGCTGCAGGGCATAGGCTCCTCTCTTGATTGCCATTCACCAGTCCTGCGCTACTCTTTGATCACACGAGTATGGTAAATTAATTATGCATGAAATGCCTACATAAGGCCGTTAAAAAAAATTCTTTACAAGTTCCGCAGTGTATAAAAAAATTAACAAACTACAAACTTCTAATTGTACGGTCAACAGCAAAATTTAGAATCATAATAAAATAAAATAAATAAAATAATCTACAAAGATAAATTGAGCTATCTAAAAGGCAAGTGCAAATGATAAATCTGAGGGCATCTTCAAGAACAAGAATATCGGGAATCTGATTAAAAGAACAAAGAGTCTTCAGAATTTCCTTCAATTTAGACGAACGACATCCATCTCCACAGAGTAATATTATCTTATACTCGTACGTACTTAACGTTAGTAGTTATGTGCGGAGATCGGATCACTACGGTTCAAATCATATCAGATTTATATCAAAATACCTACTATTAGATATCAGATCAAAATGTGATCCTAATTAGCTAATTACTTATTTAATCGTAATGGATTTGTACTTGACCGCAATTTGCCTGAAGTTAAAATTTAATGATATTGAAGCCAACGATAAAGGGCGATCACCCAACAAAATACCTTGAATATCACGCTAGAGTCAATGGGCAATAGCTATCATTCATTACATTGACCTGGAGTGCAGGCTGCTTTTCATCTGTGGCTGGCCAGAGTAGTGGTCATTTGCTTTGGCTCCCTTATCCCTGCCACTTAGTGCCCACTGGCGATACACCGGGGCTTAGTCGATATTCCTCTTCCTCTGAGAGGGCGAATCACTACGCCGACTCTTCTTTTACGAGTACCTCTTACCTTAAGAATAGGTAGTTATATCTAACTTATGAGATTTTCTTGTATCCCTAATGTTAGGATAAAAATAGATACAGACATTAAAATAGGTCTGAAAAAACTGATACTCTTAGCAGGAGTTACAGAATATATGCGCGGCAATCGCAGTATTATACTTCATAACTCAACAACTACTCGACTTGAACATACAAAATTTGGTTCATAATTATTAAGATCAACTGATTTTACCAATTGGTAAAAATTTTATAAACACACAACTTTTTAAAGCATTTTAACATTAAGTTTTTGTTGCGATTATTTTTACCGCAAGTACAAAATGCGTTTGGTACGGACGGCGCGGATTGTAGGCGCTGATACAGAAGGAAACTAAAATGCGGAGTAATAAGATTTTTACCTGTGAGGAATAGCAGCTGCAGAAAACACGTATTCGCTGAAAAATGCGGACATGCCCAGAGGTATGGCCACCAGCAGGACGTTCCGCAGCTGGAAGCGGCCGAACTGCCCCAACTCGTTGACCAACACATCGTCCAACTCGATCGGCTTCCCCGGACTGTTGGCCACACTGGCCTTGCGGCTTTCCGTCATTTTCTCACTTTATACCCAAACTGGCAGCTTTTAGCCGTCGTGACTTTTTAATACACTTTCGAAGCGTGTTCTGAATTCGAACACGTAAAAAGTTCGAGCAATTTTGATGAGTTGATTATCCAACTCTTAAAGTTCCATACAGAATCTTGAAACCAAATTAGACCGGTATAATTTCCAACGTTGCAGATTTTTTGAACTTAAAATGCAGAGGAACAAGTTGTTCCCAGAAACGCAGGTCCTATTGTAGTGCCGCTGTTACGAGACACTATAAATTATTCGCAGGTTTTATCTAGCACACCATTAATGCAGATTAAAGCTATAAATCACCCTAAAACTGTTTATAGGTTTGCTGATAAAGTCCGAATGAGACGACGCTACTTTCGGATGCTAAATATGTTGTGATCGATTTTCTTGCGGCGCACTTATCGACACAGATTGTAATCGAATTAAATGTAACATTGATGTTCTTGCACAGAATCTGATAAAAAATCAAAATAACAACAAAATAGATATCTACTCTATACTAAAAAAAACACTCTATAGGTACTCATAGGTACTAAAAAGATTGTCTGAAAGAGATTGGTCATAGCGAAAAAGAACACCTTAATTGTACAACAAATGTATGTTATTACTTAAGTCGACTGTGTAGGTATGATGTGCAATAAGTATCTATCTATCAAATCTATCTAGCCCTTGCTAAAAAGAGTCTGTCTTAACTTATTGTTAAGATCGGTAGGGCATAGCGAATCTTCGCTTGAATTAAGCCGCCCGTGCGGGGAAGAACCTCCACCCTATAGAATACCGCAGCCAAATGACCTCCGGATCGTGTTTCTAACTGCCGGGTGCTGCCGGCGAGTAGGATCTCCGGCGCTCGTGGGGGGTTAGGGTTGTGCCAGCATGGCGGTGGCAACTGACAGGTATCTGACCACTTACTTGCTCGTTGTCACAGCGGCTTAGGCTTCTCTTTCGCTTTCCATCAGGCGTAGGAATGCTATTATGTCGAGCTGCTGACTCTTTGGTCTAGTAGTAGGCGGCACGTCTAAAGACCAAAAGGTCCCGGATTCAAATCCAGGGTCTAGAAATAATAATTATCAAAAGTAGTATCGACTGTTTTAGCTTTAAAGCGTCACTTAGTTCATGCGGTAGTGATTTTTCAAGCTTTTTCACTTTTCCAAGTTGTTTTAATCCCAAGAAGTCTGCAGCCAACTCTGACGTGGATTAAGATGGGTCTATTTCCACATTAAGAATATCTGTTACATTTATTTATATTTCGGTTAAAATTAAAATGGGTAGGTAGGTAAAAATAATGTTTTAAAATAATAATATAGTCAACGTCATCATCACGGAATTTTCGTAAACGTAAAATTTTTGTTTATTATTCCTGGTTCCTGAGTCATAAGGTATTTTTTTCCATTGGTAATCCCTGGATTTTACCCGGCAATTATGATTAAAAGGTGGAATAGGTTATACCTACTTAATCAAAGCAGCTGTAGGTATAGAGTGCAATATAGAATATCTATCGAAGTAAGTTTATTGAAAGATCCATAGCGTGCTTTTCGGTTTTCTTTCAATGCACAAACTCTAGCAACCGAAACTGCTATGTAGAAATCGTTGGCGCTTGTTTTGTAACGCTCCCGTGTATCGGAAATCAGAATCAAAATTTACTTATTACATAACTGCAATACTGCGACGGGCTGATGATGATGATGTAATAAACCAGGGAGCCAGGGATTGTAAACAAAGTGACGAGACGTTCCGATCAAATATGCACGATGTTATTTTCAGGAACATTATTATAGGCATTGAAAGAGAGTTCTCTGTTGAGTTATTCTCGATAGAAACTACGAATACATTCCGAATCTAAAGTGTTAAGTCATTGCTTGTATATTTGTTTATTAATTTTGTATTTATTTAAGAATTTATTAACAAACGGGATTTCCATGCATTCCTTTCTTTCTTTGTGCACTAAAATCTTGTGGACAAGGTTGATACGTCGCTTCTACCTCTCATTTGTGACATTCCCTGTGCCCTCCAGTATTGATGTCAAATCATTCAGCTTGCTAAAGTAATCATCATCATCAGCCTGCAATGGTTCCCTGATGGATTCCACCAGTGACAATTATCATTTGATGTGCTTTGCTTTAAAATCTTGTCGAGCCAAGAATTTTTATGGGTTGTGAAGAGGTAGTCAAAGAGGAGTATTTTTATTAATTAAATTCCACCAAAAACATTCTGTAAAAAAACTAGCCAAGTCTCGATGGAGCTGCTTGATTATCACTAAAAAGTATTTTTTTACTTTAAAAGGTTCCTTACTGCGATTTCTTTATTATTATGGTCTGTGACTTGGCGAAATGGTTCCGGTAAAGAATGGTACGGCAGCGTCGATATAGGGGGAGGAGCAATCACTCTATTCGATTTGGCACACGATGCACATAACCATATGCCTTGAGCCTTTTTTTTTTTTTTTTTTTTTTTTGTGTTACCGGGGAAAATGCATTTAGGCATTCCCGCTGCCTGGAAGAGCAGCGGGATATGTGGGACTCATCCCGCCTCGAATATGCCTTGAGCCTGAAGCGCAGACGATTTGAAGCTTGAAGTCCCACGTCTCTACAAATAAGGCCATGACTTCAGACCTTCACATACTTTCTGCTAGGGATGCATCAAGAACATAAACATCAAAAATAATATCAAATTACGTATAATTAAATTAAATAATACCATTTACATACAATATTTACAATTATTACGTATAGATGCAGCAAACAAACAATAAGTTAACCTGACATAAATACATGCTGCAAATCTCCTGAGCGTTTTACAAAGATTTCTATAAAATATGTTAGATAGCAGTCATAGAACAGGGTTCTTGCTGTTTTGAACTAGTGACTACTAAAATACAATATATCAGTTCCAATAACGAACGTTCAGAATGACAAGTGGCTACACTACTTGCAATATAATGTCCAATTTCTATTCAAAATGACATCATTGCACCTAAGTACGAGAGATGTACCTTCGTAGCTGTATATCTGGATGGCCATGACAAAACACCATACTTGGCGAGTATACGAATAGGTAACATCAGTCGGTGTATAGCTAGAATAATCCTACAGGCCAGCATCCAGCATCGCTGCAGCAACTGACAAGTATCGATAATTAGTGGGCCCTTAGGCTTCCCTATTGATTAACTGATTTTTAAGACGAATTTGTCAATGTGGTGATGCTTCTGTAGCTGTATCAATAGTGGCACTCAGTGAGCGAAACAAGTGTCGTACTCAAGACTCTTCCTGTTGTACTCTTCCTGAGTATAAGACATCGTTAATGAGGGTTTTCTGAAATAAGAAATCCACCAGATGGCACCACATAATAGGCAGCTCCAATTGTTACGTGATTGGTTCATTTAGACATGGCACTGACATTTACATAGCAACTGACCAATCACATGATAGCTGAACGCAGGTCTACTTAACGCCATCTATCGGATATTTCATTTTGAAACACCCTCATTGATTAAGTCATCCTCAAATACTTCTACTTTTACATAACAGTTCTAAGTTACGTAACAGCACTGGTCTTATTAACTACTATGATCAGATCAGCGAGCCACTGTGGACTTGGACTGAGGAGTGCCCAGCGCCTCCGCCTCCGCGAGGGTGTCCGGCATCTTGGTGCCGAGGGTCTCCGGCTGCGTCAGCACTAGCAGACCCGAGATCAGCCCCATGGTGCCGAACAGGATGGACGGCAGACCAGCCCAGTAGTCAGCCTGAAATGGAAGAGAATTGCGGAGTTTTACATTTTACATTCGTACTGTTTTGCAGGAATATTTTACTTAACTGCCTACTATCGTGACGTCCGTGGGGCTTCCGGATAGAATAAGACTAACCTATCTCATCCCGTAGGTGTCGTATAAGTAGACTAAGGAAATATCAGGAAACGTGCAGCAGCGTTTACCAAGGTACAAATAAAACCCTAAATGACATTTTCATTGGGATTGTCCAATAGTCGGTGTTTGAAGGCTGGCATTTTTTTTATAGTAGCTCGACATAATGGCTTCCCTACGCCTGATGGAAAGCAAAAGAGAAGCCCAAGTCGCTGTGACAACGGGCAAGTAACTGGTCAGTTACCACCGCCATGCCGGCCCAACCCCAACCCCCCACGAGCTTCGGAAATCCTACTCACCGACAGGAACATGACCCGGAGGTCATTTGGCTGCGGTATTCTATAGGGTGGAGGTCTTTCCCCGGACGGGCAGCACAATTCGAGCGAAGATTCGCTATGCCCTACCTCTCTTTGGCATCGGACATGGAACGATATCCAAGTACATAAAACAAGTAAACACCGCCTCTAGTCCCAAATTGTGTCCCAAGCCGAAGCTCATAATAGGGGTGCTGGACAAGTGATAAACTTACTAAGCTTTTTTAAATACATAGAATTGGTGTTCCAATACCAATACAAACAGACATGTTCATGCGAAATGTATGAAGTACGTCTATTCTCGTCTTTCATATTCTTCAACTCGAATGCGGATATCACACATGGGTACATTACATTTACCCGAACATAGAGTCGAATGCGAAGACGCTCTCGTAATCATAAATTATGGTTTCGCACTGCAAATACCGCGGACATCGTTACAAAAATATCAGGATTAATTCCAATGTTTTATCATTTATCTATCAAGTTTCATCGCTGTTTACCTTGATAAATTAGTTCATTAATTACTTATCTGGGATATCTATAAAATTAGAATTATTATCACTATACTTTTTTATCATATTATTAATTTTATTCTTTTTGTCATCCGGCCGATCCAAAATCTAATCTAATAATAATACATAGTTCTACGAGCAGTTGTCGGGAGCGAACTAATATGGTGGATCTGATGATGGAGAGAAATAACAATACACTTTTCTCCTTATTTTTCAACCTATACTGTCCTACAGTGACTGTTGGGTTAAGGTCGCCCTCAAACTTTTCGTCTGTCTATAGCCAGGATCTGCCAAAAACTTTTACTAAATAATAAATTTGGACTACCTACTTCTGAATCCGAATTAGTGACAATGTCGCTATTAGTGTTGCTAGTACCGACTTTGTCCGACAGATGGCGTTAAACCTGCAACCTCAGAGATTTCCATACATGTGACTGTTAAGTCAGTTGAAACTATTTCTGTACGTATATTTTCCGCCCTAAAGCTTCTACTCACGACGATGTTATCTACCCATTATTCACTCAGATATTTATTGTTTACCTATCTTAAAAGGAAACAATGGGATTACAGCTTTAAAATCTATGACGTTATACTCAATCGAATATTTTAATATCGTGTCATTATCTATAGAGGAGATTAGTTTAAGAAATATTAAAAACATTAATTTTATCTAATCGAATACTATGCTTATCTATTCTTATTATTTTTCCATTTATCGGCCTATCTATCTTTGAATGCAAAACAGAAGGTTACACTTCTTGTAAATAATTACCGTAATCTGTATAATATTTAGATCAAAACCTACTAACTAACAATGTACCACTGTGTGAGTAAGACCACTAAAAATCAGACTAAAATTTGATAAAAAGTTATTAATGTTCATCTTTCAATTTGTCGTTAAATTGTCAACGGATTTTAAAATCATCAGCTCCAGTGGTTGTACTGTACAATAACGATCGAACGAACAAAAAACGATCGTTTGATGGACGGTTCAACTATTTTTGCGTCATAAACAACGAGTAACGATATCTTGTGAATCCGTCAACGTCGATCTTTACGAATTTAATTCATACATACGAACATGCCATCATCATCATCAGCCTGCAAACGTCTAGCCTGCTGGACATAGGCCTGACCTGTGTCTAGCAGTAGACTATTGTCCTTTGGAGGATTTGCCCTAATCACAGGCAGGCGGGTTGGTGACCGCAGCAGGTTTTATTGATACCCAGGTAAACGATGCTTAATATTCCCTTAGACGTCTTCTATGCTACCCACGGGATGAGATAGGGCGGTCCTATTCTAAATCCGGAAACCACACTGACCTATGAACATGGGGGGCAAAAATTAGGTAACCCATTTCCATCCATCGAATTATGCTTTTCGATTGTTATTGTTGACCTCCAATTTCGGAGCTTCGACGTGACAAACAAATCAATGTTTTTCACAATTTTATACTAGCTACAGATTGAGGAAACTTTACTGACCAGCACAGGAGTGAGAGGAGCAGTGATGGAGCCGACCCTCCCGATCATGGAGGAGAAGGCCAGCAGGCTGTGCCGGTACTGCGTGGGGTACAGCTCCGACGTGAACAGGTACAGTGACGTGAACACCGCAGCGATGCCGAACTTGCCCAACAAGAAGATCACGAGACGTAACACAGTTAGGTCTGGAATTAAACAAAATAATAAAGACTTGAACCGAACACCCGGTAAATCTTCAATGGGTTCGGCAATGAAAGCGATGGAGGTAGCTTAAAATCCATCGTAACTTACAAGATCTTGTTCGGTCCTATAGTGAACTTAATTTTCATTTAACACTAGACAGGTCCTTTTATCATGGTCTGGGTGTAATTTGAGCTCACCATCCTAGTCAACACTAATCTAAATCAAGACTTTAACGAACCAAATAGTGCCTTTTCAATATAGAAAAAAATTAAAAACTTCAAGAAATGCAAAAGTACACATAGATTTTTGTATTACCGCTACCTTGCTAATATAGAAACTTACCACTTGGAATAAAAGCGAAAGCAATGTTACAGCCAGCGCTGAGCAAGAATCCAGAGGAGAGAGTGGCCTTCCTTCCGATTCTGTCGAGGACCAACACTGCAGTGAAGAAGCCGGGGATCTCGATGGCGCACGTCAAGATGAAGTTCAGGTACATGGTGTCGGACAGGCTGGTGGAGTTGATGGAGAGCCCGTAGTAGACGAAGGTGGTGGTGATCCACCAGATGGGGGTGGTGCAGACGCGGCGTAAGAGGACTCGTGACTTGAGAATGGTTCTGACCATGCTTGGTTCATTCTGAAAATGTTGTAGTGTCTTAGACGGTGTCTCAATCGAAGATAAGTGTAAGTTGACAATTAATAAAAAAATTGGGAAGAAAAAAGAACATACTTAGATTAGGAGTCAAAAAGTTGAATATTTAGGAGCCATATACAAATTACAATGCATTCATTTGATTGTCTTTTTAAATACATACGTAAACCATGACTTCAGTTTACTTACCGTATCCACCGTCTCAACTTGCGGCGTTGGTGGAGTCATCAGACCTTGCATTGATTTCTCGCTTATATGAGTTTTGTTCACTCTGGCCACTTTCTCCAATATGACTTTCGCCTCCTCGAACTTTTGCTTAGACAGGAGCCATCTGACACTCTCCGAGAGCAGCCAGTAGTAGCTGATGATGAGGAAGCAGGGGATGTGCAGCGTCATGATCATGTAGCGCCAGGGCTGCACGAGCCAGGCCACGCCGCCGAGGATCACCTGCCCGACCGCGAACATGGAGGAGCAGGTCGCGCTGGTCACTACTCGGAATTTAGGACCGACTAACTCAGTTGCTGGAACCAATAATATTAGGTTAAAACTATCTACTTGCTAGCAGTAGGTATATCTAGTCAGGTCCTCAACTCTATTAACTTCTAATTTGACAGAGATGATTGGCGCGTATTGGCTCTACCAAGATTATGAGAAAATGGGTACGTGTTCAGATGATATGATATAGACGTGGATAGTTCATTGTTTTCGCAGTCCACTTCTGGACATAGGCCTCTCCAAGTCCAGAACTCTTACGCCAGCGGTTGTCGATTCAGCGGCTGATAATATGGCCAGACCGCTACCACTTCAACATACTAATGCTAAAATGCTCTACGACAAATAACCACCTTCAAAAGAGTCTACTAGGGCAGATAATAGGACAATCATTTACCGAAGATGTAGGCAGAACTGTAGGTGCCAGCTCCGAGAGTGGTCTGGAGGATCTGCAGCACCACGTACATGGGGTAGTTGACGGAGAAGGCCCTGATGAGACCGACGAGCGCCAGGTTGAACACGCTGATGACGAGCGCCACGCGCCGCCCGAAGCGGTCCGAGATGTAGCCGGTGATGGGCAGCACCAGCAGGGTACCAACGCTGTTGAGGGTCCCAGAGAGGGCTCGCAGCCATTCGTTGCAGCCTAAATCGAACTGGAATAGGAATTAGAAACTGAATGGCAATCTGAAGCTGAATTGTTATATCAGCTAAGACACGTTTCAAATGGGGATTTGTAATTATATTTTTGAAGTATCGACATTAGCGATGCTATTTTTTAGATATTAGCTCATAGCATTAGTGGACTGCACCACTGCTGAGCTTAGTCTTTGCTGATTATTGACCATTAAGCTCGAATCTTAGATTCTCGGATCGATATTCTCATAACCATTAATAATAAGAAAACTTTCTTAAGTATAATTTTTTATGTGTATGTTGCTAAATATGTAATCTGTGTGCTTAGCGCCAAATAAACTGGTTTCTTACCACTACGTTGTGAACACAAGCAATAACTGACGAAAACCTTCGATAACGACGAAAACAGTAAGCCAATTGTTCGGTTAAAGTGACGAAAATTCGCTCACATCGTAAACGACAGAGTTGTCGCGAGCGTAGACGAATCCATCGCACTCCTGCCTCTGGTTCTGGTTGAACAACGTCGCCGGGCAGGTGTCCAGGGTCCCGTTCCCGCCGAGGGGCACGAAGCGGTGGCAGTTCACGAACGCGTTGTTCTCCTGCGGGATGGCACCAGGCAGCCAGTCTGGCTGGAAGGCGACGCTCTTGCTGTTCTCGCCGCACTCTGGGATTCGGCATCTGGTGAAGATCATCATCATTATCATCATCAGCCTATTGCAGTCCACTGCTGGACATAGGCCTCTCCTCTATGTTTCTAGTGAAGATAATCTATTGTTTTTCCACGTTTCCAGTCGACACTTGTCAGGAACTGTTTAAAACCAATCTTTCTACTTGAAAACAGACACTAGACAAATCGAACCAACTCGACTTAACACGTTGACCGCCATGCCGGTCACCGGTGACCGGCAAACAATAGTTTTTCTATTGTGTCTAGTTTCTCGGCAGTCAAAGACTTAACTTCGTCTTCTAGTGATATTGTAGCTCTAGTTCCCATAGCACCATCCCATAAGGCCTTTGACGGAGAGCCCGTGGCTTTAGGGAGTCCTATACACATCCTTAAATGCATTTCCGTATTAACCGAGAGAAGCCTAAAGACTAATGGCTTCTCTTTAATATTTATGCTTTGTCAACTACGTCGAATACGCCGATGTTTACTGTTAATTCTGATTAGAAAGACAGGAATAGATTCCTAACACCTTCCAATTCTTCCAATACCAAATGCGGATGTAAGGGAGCGACCCATCATCTTTTCGCTCCAAGCCAACCTCACCTGCCTGTGGTGCATCCTGCCGAATAACAAACGAGGCGCTGGCAACCGACTGGTGGCAGTATAACGATCACAATTGAAGGCGTAGCTAAATACCACAGACTGATGACGGGCAGCAGCGTTACCGGAGCGAGAAGCTACGCCCTGCGATCGCCAACCCACCTGCACAGCGTGGCGATTATGGGTGTATCCTCCAGATGTTTGCCCTAAGTGGTGAACACCTGGAAAGGCCTATGTCCAGCAGCGGACTGCAATAGGCTGATGACGATAATGATGACCTTCCAATAAGCTCTACCGTACAATAAAAACGAATAATAGTTACCTATGAGGAATAGCAGCCGCAGAGAAGATATATTCGCTCATGAACGCGGACATGATGATCGGTATCGCCACCAGCATGATGTTGGTGGCCTGGAAGCGGCCGAACTGCCCCAGCTCGTTGACCAGCACGTCGTCCAGCTCCACCGGCTTCGCTGGAGCCAGGCTCGACTTGCGGCTGTCCGCCATCTTCACCACCACCTCTTGTACACAGTCACGACTTTAAGCACCAAAGACGGTGTTCAGGGGACCAGCTTGCTTGGCAATTCTTCACCCTTCAACTCCTAGATCCATCCGACCTCAAACACGGATCCAGCTGAAATGGCACAGCGTAGATTCGCTAATAGTACAACAACTATTGTTTTAATCTATACCTAAAAGGGATTATACGCACCGATAAATTTAAAATGGCAGATTTGGATGTGTTGTTGATAAGGTGTTAATTATTATCGTAATTAAACAGGAGTATTTGATTCGGCTTAGTAAACTCTATTTATTTGGTGAAAGTAGGTAGAGTCAATCAATAAAGATGCGAAGGCCATTGTTGAACTCAAATGCCACTGATGTTGATGAAAAAAGTCACAAATGCATCATCATCATCTTGATCTTGCAACACTAACCTATTTATTACTCTAAACACTGGAGTTTATTTACACATACAGGTCATTAGAATAGCGTAGCTTCTAATAATAATTCACAAGGACTAGACAGCGTCATGCCCCGAAAAAATAAACTCACCATTATATCATACATTTTTATACAAAAACCAATCACTTTCACTATTAACACACTGCCTTAGGGGTCACTGGTGACCGCCAAACAATACTTTTTCTACTGTGTCTGATTTCATAGGATTAGCAAGAATATTGCATCGACTATTGGTTTAAATTCCGGCCACCGATCTCGGCTTCGTAAGTGAGATTAAACCGCCCATCTTAAGGTGTCGACTACTGAACTGATTTTAGCTGACTAACTGGTAAATACACTTCATATCTGCTTAACGTAATAGCACGGTTGATTTATTATTTACTGAGCTGGTTTTTAATGTCATTAGTACCTTCTTACCTAAATATCATTTCGCTAATACCTAAATACTGGGTTATTAATGAAGCTAACGGTAACGCGTCATACTTGCCCTTACGGGATTACCTACATTAAGAACTCATATACCAATTAAATATCAATATCACACAATATTACCTACATATATATATATATACCTACTACATTGCTCCTATGCCAAAGTAAGTAGTTTGCTAGTAGTAAGCACTTGAGTATCCGATCAAGGAACGCACCAAAAGTATGTACTTAAAATACAAATACAAACACGGAACAAACACAAATGCTAGAATGTTTGATACTTTTTCTGCTGGAGCTGATTCTAGTTGACACTGTAGGTACCTACAAACACACTTACAATGGCTACTCGCAATCGGCTCCCAGCATACAGTTGTTCCCGTATGGATTCGAAAGGGAAGCAAGCGCTCAGAACATAGAGCGGGAGTGAAGCGGCACTTTACACACTCCGTCATATTGTGATTGATCTACGTTGCATTAATTAAGCGTGATTTGGATCGACTACATTATTCACACTAAATCTCCACTGTTAAAAACCATGAAATGCGAAATGTTAGTTATTCTGCCTAACATCAGACAAGGTGCAGTCATTTTGACTTGACGTACTAATGTCAAAAATGCGTCCATTTTCAAGAGCTCTGTGATCGAGGGCTAAAGTACCCCCTTACCAAAAAAACAATCATTATAAGGCCTTGTTCCGGCAAATGAAGTAGGTATAGGACGTCCTCCGGCACAGTGGGACGATAATATGAGAAAGGTGGCTCTTTGAGAGTTCATTTGAGTGTGATTGGATCGGGATGGTTGGCGTTCTCTGAGGGAGGCCTACGTTCAGCAGTGGACGGCAATGGGCCGATTGATTGATTTAAGAGAGGTAGGGCATAGCGAATTTTCGCTCGAATTGAGCCGCCCGCCCGGGGAAGGACCTCCACCCTTTAGATTACCGCAGCCAAATGACCTTTGGGTCGTGTTTCTGCTGGTGAGTACGGTTTCCGGAGCTCGTGGGGGGTTAGGGTTGGGCCGGCATGGCGGTGGCAACTGACTGGTTACTTGCCCGTTGTCACAGTGATTTTGGCTTCTCTTCCGCTTTCCATCAGGCGTAGAGAAGCCATTATGTCGAGCCACTATAAAATCCAAAAAAAAATTATATAAGGCCTTAGACCCCGGGAACAGTTTGGAGGAAATGTTCTTTTTTTATACCACTATTGTGGCAAACAAGCTTACGGCCCGCCTGATGTTAAGCGGAAACCGCAGCCTAAGGACACCTGCGACACCAGGGGTATCACATGTGCGTTGCCGACCTTTATAAAAACCTCTTCGCAACCTTTTTGAAGGACGCCATACTGTAGTCTCTGGGGAGAGCCTCGGCCGGGAGCTCATGTCTTCGGTTTCCTACTTTTAGTGGAATCATGAGTAATCCTTCGAGCACTAGCTAGCCTTGTGTGTATCCTACTTCCTACTAATATTATAAACGCGAAAGTTTGTTTGGATAGATGGATGGATGTTTGTTCCACTTTCACGCAAAAACTACTGAATTGATTTTAATGAAACTTTACAGGAATATAGTTTGTACATCAGCTTAACACAAAGGCTATGTTTTATACGAATATTCGCGCGGGCAGAGCCGCGAGCAGCAGCTAGTAAGGTACCTACTAATCAGCAAGCAGCGAGACCGGAGCGAGACTGTTGCAAATACCTATGCATAATCCATTCCCATAAACGATTTATGTAATAAAGACTATTATCAGTAGGGATTCGTTCATGCGATGTAAATTGCTCGTAGGTATATGAATAATATAATTTTTATGTGAATTCGTCTATACCTATCTATAAGTCGCGGTGCCTTTGAGTTAAGTATACTTAGTATAATAAATGATAAAAAATCTACAAATTCATGAATTTATCTTACCTTCAAATGATAAATTATTGATAATTTGCATAACGAAGCAAGCTTAATAGATATTCGACTGTGGTTATTACCTAACTCCAAGTGTCGCAGTCAAGGGTTCGAATCCCATTGTTTGTTTAATGTCCGATTGTAGACCTGATTCAGATCTGTGGTAGCTAAAGGGGAAAAATGCTGTTGGTCAAAACTTCGTGGATAGAGAATTTATTGGTAGGTATTTCTTTTTATTTATTGAAAAGAAAATAATTTTTGTTAGTTTTTTTTTAACTTTCTTAAACTGTAACTGTTTGACACAAATAATTTGACCGCAAGGAAGTGGGGCGATTTCATTCTCTTGTTTATATCGAACATTAGCTTCGGAGAATTATGGGAGTGAATAGGTACTGGGATAAAGCGCATCTGTGTAGCAAGTCTACATAATTCGGTCAGGAAAATTTAATTACGATTATATGATACCTGGGGCATTTCACGTGAAGCGGACAGGGAAACCCAAAGTGAGGTTCTGAAAATTGGTCATATTATTATATTATGGGTACTAACCCATAGTACAAGCTTCGGCTTAGTTTGGGGCTAGATGGCGCTGTGTGGCCCAGCGTGGTATGTCTTGGGTTATTTATTATTAATTTTACACATTCGAAACCACTACTACAAGCTTGTATGTAATAATGCAAATACTGAAATGATAAGATTGACGTGGATCCTGTATCTAAAGCTAATTATTTATTGTGGCCTTTACAGAGGATCAGAAACTTAGTCCAATGCGCTACTCAACGCGTATTTATTTTATTCTCCCATGACTTCTTATCAAATATTTGCGCACTGCGTTCCACCGAGTTTAACTAACGTCTGGTTTGATAGCTGTCTATCATCTAAGCACACAAAACGGCACGTTACAACCGACTGATTACATTACTACAGACTCATTATACCGCTTAATTTTCTACTTCTTATGAATGAAGACTTTTCGGCCTTGCGGTGACGGGATATAGAATACAAATTACCGCCACAGCCCTTTTTTCTGGGTGTCTTAAGAGTCGTTTAAGACCATTATTCCCAGTTGTCCCCTCTAGCCTTGTCATCCGGGGTGACAGCTGGGAATTGACTTCCCGGTTGTCACGAGAGATTATGACTTCTCAGCTGCTGGTTTACCCTCCGGGCTGCTGACCACCATAGTGTCACTAAGTGTATAAATATACTGGTCAGGCCCAGTCGGTGTATACTTATCGAGAATAACCTTATCTGCAAGGCATGCTGGCTGACAAAGTGTTTATTTTTTTGATTTCGATGCTTCAGCTTCTTGGGCTTTTTTCCGCTTTTCAACTCTATGGTGTGCTCTATAAAAAGAAACTATCGTCCCATCGGACATAGTGCAACTGTGATTGCATTCATACCTGTGCACATTATATGTTCATGTCTCTTGCGTACCGTACTTATTTGGTTGCGTTAGTCTTTTGCGATTAGCCCTTATAGTTGAAATATGGTTATAAGAATATTTTTATTAATTATCCATACAAGGATTGTGTGATATAGCCAGAATTAAGCGATTAAATCGTATAAATCATAAATATGTTCATACGCTTGAAATAAAGTCATTAGTCGTATGCAATAAAGATTACCTACTCTACTTATTACTTGCATACCTAACACTATGTATTTACACAAATTATTTTGTAAGTCTTTACATAAATGTTTAAAAATGGAATTTTATTTACCTACCTACGATTGATAAACACTCAATCACAAAGATAATTGCGATCTAATGGCTGCGTAAACCTGATACCGATAATAAACAACAACGTTTGATGATCGAGAATGGCTTGGTGATTGACCGCCTCTGAGCAGATAAACTTGAGCTACATGCGATATCTATTGTTATTAGATTTTAAGTCTATGTAAGTAGTACTTACTCTGACGGCTCAACGACCCGTAGAGTGTTTTGGCCTCCGAAACGACAGTATGCCTCTCTGGAGCTCTCACTATTTCGCGATCATTTCTGAAGTTCATGGAGATATAGGTAGGTACGCTTCAACTCCGTCGCTCCACCGGATAACGATGTAGGTACATATAGGATTTCGATTTCGTTTGATATGTATGACTGTATGTACTTGTATAGCAAACTGTGGATAGTAATTAATACCTTTCTTCTTCTTCTATTTTGCCCCAGACATGTCATTTAAATGTTGCCTTTTAACGTGCAGAAATATGACAGCAAAAACGTAACTAAACTCAGGCCTTGCCCCAAACCCAAAAGAGAGGTAAATATCGGTCGGTGTCAGAATGGCTGGTTGGTGCTGGACATTTCACGTCATCATCACATCGTATAACTTCCTTCTGCCCGAGTCGTCATAATTCAATATTCAATTGGCAAAGGTTTGGCTGCTGCTGAAATCGCCCCAAGATTGTCGTAATCTTGTTGGAAGTCATAGTCTATAGTGGACCTTAAAAAAAATTGTGTGACCATATTATGACGTATTAAGAGGCAGTTGTCCTTAAAATATGAACAAATCCGTACAAAAACTGCGGATTTCTAAAAATCTAGTTACTTTTAATTTAATTTGTGCTGATATCATTTTAAAACTTTCAGTGTGTAGATATTTTTGGCTAAATATCTCATACCTCGTCCTCTACCAATCCCGATGACTTGATTTAGTTATAACTCATTTAAGGGAATTAAAACATAGTTACGTAGATTAATAATAAAAATATAAGATTAAGGTGCTTTGTAATGTTTTGTTTAAAACAAAACATTTTTGTATTTATTTATTTTCACAATACTTCTTGCATATCTAATTAAATAACACAGAATAACGACAGATAATAATAAATAAATACTATTAAAGTTAATTAGAACTTAGAAATTATATTACAAAAGCTAAAATACTAAAGAAACGGACACTATTGGTAACTGCGTAGGTAGATTAATTATCAGTGGACAAATTTAAGGACAAATGATATGGGAAGGCTGTCTGTGGAAGTCTAATACCATAATTATATGAACTTGTAGATTCTCAATGGGACAGAATGGGTAGCTTTTTAAAAAAAAGACTACAAATTGTAGGTACCCTTACATAAAACTAAACAATTTTCGGCAGTATGTTTCCAGAAAATTTTTAATTGAAAGCGAATAAAATATCTATCTACGCAAATATCTTAAGCTATATGAACACCACATAATTATAATATTAATAACATTCAATTTACATTGACATTTATTAACAATAAATAACTTACAAATATTAAACACAATAACATCTCTCGACCATCTCTGGACACACAATCCAATGAAGTGTAGGATCAGAAAAATAAAATATAAATTATAATAATGTACTTCTACTTAAAGCTCCATTATGATAAGTATATACAAATGTAGTAATTAAAAACTAGTATAACGTGACATGGCCAGACCAGGAATTCAATTGTTTTTGCAATAAAACACAGACATTTATTCTACTTATAAAAATTTCACTCTGTGAGTGAATTTTTTAACTGACATGTCATTCCACTCATTTGAGGCAGCTTAAATTGTAAGCTCAGCAAAAGGTTGTGCTTCCTTCAACGATGTTAAAGGCCACTCAGCGAGGCTTATCACAATGACTATTACCAATCGAATTAAGAATTTTTCTCCCACGTTTTTTAATGTGATATTAGTTGTATTAAACTAATGATGACGTTCATTAAAATTTCCAAATCCGAGCGGAAATGGGCATTGTAAATAGCCCAGCTGTTTCTTCATTTTCATTCGACAACTTGGTGGATGTTTCACAATTTCTCTTTCCAAAGAAGAAGA
Organism: Conogethes punctiferalis; assembly: GCA_031163375.1. NCBI lineage: Eukaryota > Metazoa > Arthropoda > Insecta > Lepidoptera > Crambidae > Conogethes > Conogethes punctiferalis. Next base: position 18,052,842 of record CM062086.1, on the reverse strand, counting down.
AAAGAAGAAGAAGAATTGATAGAGAAGGAAAGAAGTAATAGGCGACGGAATCGGCAACATGGGCAAAATATTGAAATCTGGTTGTACATATTTTTCTTTCCTTATTGTATTAGTGTCAATAGTATTAATGTCTTCTCGATAATTATCTACCTCAATTTTTCTTTCGCACTTACGGCCCTTATGAAGAGGTGCCGTGTTGCCACGCATATATACCATTTTTAACCGACTTCGAAAAAAGGAGGAGGTTCTCAATTCGTCTGTATGTATATATATATTTTTTTTTATGTATGTTCACCGATATTTCCGTCAATTATGGATGGATTTCAAAAATTTTTTCTTTGTTCGACAGAGGACACTTCCGAGGTGGTCCCATTATCACCAAGTCAGGATCTGATGATGGGATCCTGGAGAAATTGAGGGCATCAACCGAAAATTGTATGCTCATATGGTGTTTTTGTTACGTAATCATATTTTACTCAGGTATATGCATCCGGGCGTCAACATCTGGTGCTGATGATGAAGCCACAGAACTCCTTAACGGTTAGGAGTTAGGGGACAGTACTGACATTGGTCTATATTAAACTAGGTAGTAGTATGTACTTATGCAGGGCTAATAGGGCAGGTGATTTGGTAAGTGATATGCTTGATTCTAGATCGCAAAGTCTTCATTTGACTTAAAGCAAAATTTTTCATTCATAAGTAAAACTCTTAAGGACATTAATTAACCTTTAGTCAAGGTCACAACACATTAACGCAACTAAAAATAGAGATATAAAATTATTTTTTTAAAAAAAATTAAACCGACTTCAAAAAAAAACACAAACGACCAAAACTGAAAAGCGATAAATAACATAAGTAATTCTATCCTTAATACATAATTATTTAAATATTACAATTATCACTTATTTTTGAAGTCGGTGCCAGCCACACAAATAAATATATATTGTCGTGTGGATTTGCCGCCCGCGGGCGTCATACGACAACTTACAGTCTACGATAGGTACCGAGAGGCTGGCACCGACTTCAAAAATAAGTGATAATTGTAATATTTAAATAATTATGTATTAAGGATAGAATTACTTACGTTATTTATCGCTTTTCAGTTTTGGTCGTTTGTGTTTTTTTTTTGAAGTCGGTTTAATTTTTTTTTAATAATTCATCTCATTCTTGTCTGCATCGCGCATCTCCCTTCTAGCAAATCATCTAGTATTCCCCGTACATTTTTGTTCTTAATTTCTTTAGAATTTGCTTTTCTCAAAGATAACGTTCCATGGCAATAAAATAAAGATGGTTCCTCGTTCTTTTATCGTCATTACCCGTAATTCGTGGTGAATCAGAAGTAACTTCCTTTTTATTGCAAATTTTTTTTAAGCATAACAACACTTGAACATATATCCGAACTTGCAGATTATTTATTTTAGAGGTGGCTATAAAAGAGACCCTGATAGTAGACCGTACACTCTCATAGAGCGAGCATTTAGTCGACAATGATGTCCGTCCGCGTCTTCGTCCTGGAGGCGGCGGCGATGTTCTCCGCCTGGTCCACGGTGTCCGGGAGCCTCATGCTGAGCGTCTCCGGCGTCATGAGCATCAGCAGCCCAGACGTGCCTGCCATCACGCCGAAGATCAGGTACGGCAGGGATTCCATGTAGGCCATCTGGAATGAATATTAACATTGCTATCAGAATAACTATTTAGATTACAAAGATCTAATTTGAACCCAAGTTAAGGAATTTAGTATTTCATCATCATCATCAGAATGCAGACGTCCACTGCTGGACATGGGCCTCCCCCAATCATAATTGTCATTTGGGTAAATTTGCCACCACCCTTGACAGGCGGGTTGTTGACCGCAGTAGGCTTTATTTGTATCCTAGTAAACGCTGCTGCCAGTTTCTGGTATTCTTCTTTAGTCTTCTACGACACCCACGGGATGAGATGGGGTGTTCCTATTCTAAATTGGGAAACTACACGAACAAGTTTAGTGATCAGAACCACTGATACACAAAAAAAATTTTCAAGGTCACAAAGTAGTGGGTACAATAATACTCAATACTAGTGAAAATACAGATGATAAGATACTGATAGCAGTGTAGTGGTACAATTAGACGTCTAACAGCATACATATTGTAAGATTAGAAGATCGGTTTACACATTGCTGTAAAAATCAATAGTGCAGAAACTAGCTGCCATAATACTACAGAATGCTTCTACAACAGTCCAAGTTCTACAATTGAAGACAGTCAAAATGGACTTACCGACCAACAGCAGAGAAAATTAGTGAGAATGAAGATAAAATAGGTACAAAACTACACGGAAATATCTATGGACAAATATGATAATGAATCAAGAAAATTGCCACTTTAAACGCCACTTAATTAAACATCCCTTTGAAATGCAATACAATTTTACAGTGCCGAACACAGAAATGTATCAAGAATGGCCATCGCGTGCTTTTTTTAAACAATCCTGTTAACTGCGCTACACCTAGTAAATTAACGATGAATTTCTATCTATCGAATATGACAGAAATATATTGCACTTTGTCTTTAAAACAAGCGCCAGAATATACTTTCAGATTGCGTATTGGATGTGAAATGCTCCAATATGCTCCGTAGTGACGATTTACAAATCATACACAAAAATGAACAATTTAATAACTTTTTAGCGTCTCCTGACCGAATCTCCGCAACAGCGGTCTATCTTCAAGGAGACGTGGATGCAGACTAGAAACACGAGTGTTTACTAACACGCATACTTATTCGGCTATCGTTGAAACATTTTTGTATTGCGGCAGCTGGCTTCCAAAACACATCTACGTAAAGCTCCAAAACTACAGTATCCACAAGTGTAACCGGCCAAGTCGGACTGACCAACCAACAGCGGAGTGAGTGGCGCCAGCGCGTTGCCGACGCGGCCCACCATGGAGCACGCGCCCATGAGAGAGTGGCGCGCGCGCGTCGGGAACAGCTCGATCGTGTAGATGTACACCGAGCCGAACACCATGCTGATCATCATCTTGCCGACCAGCGGGAGCCCTAGGACCAGCCACGTTGATGCGGAGTCGAAAGATCCGTCCGCAGGTGCTGGGTGATAGGGAATTGTCAACTGTTTTCTTGCTAGGATGAGACTATACCGAACACGTGCTGGACAGTGTTGCCATTCGCATACCATTCAGACAGTGGCGTGCACCAAGAGCCAGAAATCATGGAATGCCCTACCAGCTCATGTGTTTCCTTCCTTTTACAATCCTGGGTTCTTTAGGCGGGGCGTGAAACGGCATCTCAGTGGGCCTTCGGGGTGAGGGCGACAGGCGTGGTGGGCTTGTCCTATTGTGCCTGTCGACCTAACATTTGGACCTCACGACCGCTTACCATCAGGTGGGGTGAAGTCATCCCGAACGGTCTTTTTATAAAAATCCTTACAGGCCGAACACCATGCTGATGCGGAGTCGAGAGATCCACAAGTGACAGGCTCGGTGGCTCATTTGGTAGTGACCTCTGCCCTCTGAGCCAAGGGTCGTGGGTTCGATTCCCGCACAGTACAAACATTTGTGTTCATGAACATGTCTGTTTGTATTGGTCTGGGTGTTTTCTATGTATAATGTGTATTTATTTACAAAAAAAAATTATCTAAGTAAGTTTGTCAGTTGTCTAGCTTCGGCTTAGTTTGGGGCTAGGTGGCGCTGTGTGGCCCAGCGTGGCATGTCTTGGGTTATTTATTATTATTATTATCCGTCCGCTGATGGGTGCTCGATGATGGGGAATTGTCAACTACGAAGGTTCCGTCTCCCGTTTACCAATTTGGACCCGGTAAGTAAGTAAAATCATACTGACCAGAAGCGGCGTCTGAGGGGCGACTATGGAGCCTATCCTGCCGAACATGGAGCAGACGCCGAGCAGCCTGTGGCGCGCCGACGTGGGGAACAGCTCCGACGTGTAGATGTAGATGCTGCTGAACGACATGCTGATGCAGAGCTTGCCCAGCATGCTTAGTGTCGTCTTCACCCACTGGAGTTCTGGAAAAGCGTACGCTACTGTCTACTCGGTGCTGATACTAGGTACATACAACTTCATTAATGGCATGAGCTACGACTTCTTCTAAATGTGATTTGGTGCTATTATTAAATATGTCTACTGTAACATAGTGATTGTTACCTGTTTACAAAATTATAATCGAATTAAAGCTGCACAAGTTACTCTCAATCCAGACCATGAGCTCATTACGTGAAACTAAATGTTTATTATTTTATTGATGGCTAGTACATAAAGTCTATCAGATAAGCAGTTCTATAAGCAAAGAACTCATTTTACTAAAACAAATCTAGGTACCAAATATTAAACACTTACCATTTGGTACAAACGGTAACGCGACCAGCGAAACCCCGCAAATAAAGAAGGCGGTCATAATAGACCCCTTTCTGCCGAAGCGATCCAGAGTGATGACGCTGAGGCCGTAGCCCGGGATCTCCACCAGGCACGTGAGGATGTAGTTGACGTACATGTTCCCGGCGAGCGACACGGAGTTGATCGACAAGCCGTAGTAGATAAACGTCACTGTTATCCACCAGAAGGAACAAATTAACAATCGAGTCATCAAAATCTTTGACCTCAACACTTGCATGCTCAGAGACCGCTTGGTGCCTTCTCCTTCAGTAGATTCTATTTGATGGATCTCAGGGAAATTCCTAGTCTCTTCCTGTGGAGGGTCTTCCGACAACTGCTTGATTGACTCCGGGGAGAGTTTCTTTTTGTTAGTAGCTGCCGCTTTGAAAATGATTCTGGCAGCTTCCTGCTTCTTGTCTTTGCTGAGCAGCCATCGCACGCTTTCTTCAATCAGGAATATGTAGAAGATAAATAGCAGGGACGGTGCGTATAGGACCCGAGTGAGGGTCCTCCAGTTGGGGATAGCCCACGCGACTAGTGCTAGAGCCACTTGACCTAAAGCAAAAAAGCTTGAGATGATGTTCCCGCCGAGGACTCTTCTGTTTAGGCCGACCATTTCAAGAGCTGAAAATAACAGGATAGCGATTATTCAAACGTCTGTTTTTTATTATAAAAAGAGCTGACAGGATGACCTCATACCAACTAATGGTAAGCGGTCGCAAGGTCCAAATGTAAGGTCGACAGGCACAATAAGACAAACCCACCGCGCCTGTCGCCCTCACCCTGTATAATATCTTCCCGGACGCGGCAGGTACTATACACAACGCCTCTTTTCACCTGCATTCGGAAACTTGAGGGTCAAGATCAAGAGAAGTCAAATTTGAGGGAATGTACAAGGGTGTTTTCGCATCCAAGGGTATTTCATGGCAGCCTTTATGTAGAAATATCACATGGCTGAAAAAAGAATGATAGGGACCAGGACTCCTGATAGGGATGAATGTAATAAGAAAACATAATATTGCGCCGAGGCGCCGACATCTGATAATGGTGGAGGCAAATGGTGATGTAGAGAAATATACTCGTACATACCGAGAATAAACCCGCTGCTATACACTCCCGAGCCGAGCGTGGCGTCCAGGAACTCGAAGACCAGGTACATGATGTAGTTGGGCGAGAAGGAGCGGATGAGCCCCATCAGCCCCGCCGCCACCGCCGTCGCCACGAACGCCGTGCGCCGCCCGAACCTGGAATAGGTTACCTCGGGGTAAGCAAGGTAGCATGGTGCATCGTATGCCCTCTGAGCCTCTCCTTCGTGGCCCGAGTGGTGAGTGTGGGGGCGCGATCTACTCATAGGAGCGTAACGGTGTGGTGGCTGCAGCCACACCGTTGCACGAGGCCCGCCCTTGGAGCGGTAAAAAAAAGTGCTATGTATCAAAACTCACGAGTCGGAGATATAAGCGGTCAGCGGCAACGCGGCGAACAGCCCCACGCTATGGATCGTGCCCACCATCGTGCGCTTCCACTCCTCGCACGCCAGGTCGTACTGAAAGATAAAAAAAAATACGTAGGTACAATGTACATACAAGAGCCAAAGGATGCACTTCATCGCGGTGATACTGTTGCCAACCAGTGATCCGGCAGATAACCAAAGTCACCGACATAGCTCACCGGATCAGTAAGCTGAAGTGGCAGTGGGCTGGCCACATCAGCCGCAGAACCGATAACCGTAGGGGTAAACGAGTTCTGGAGTGGAGACCGCGTCTCGGCAAACGTAGTGTATGACGCCCTCAGGCCAGGTGGAGTGATTTGCGCAGGACGGCTGACAAGTGCTGGATGCGAGAATCCCGGGATCGAACATTGGGAGAGGCCTATGTCCAGCAGTGGACTGATACAGGATGATGATGATGATGTTGCCAAGCAATGATTACGTACGAGTATGCCTTCGCTGGTGCCACCTAACAACGGTGAGTTATTAGGTTTTTTGTAAAGATATTATTAAGAAAGATATGCTTGTATCTTTAAAAGTACGTTATAGATTTAGATGCGGTTTTTTTTAATAGATAGACAGTTTATGTGTATAAATGCACATAGTATTTCATCTGTGCGTAGCCGGGGCGGGTCAGAAGTTTAATAATATAGCAAAGCTACTGGTAAATCAATATCAGCTTCCAAACGTTCAGCAGGACATACATAGGCCTCCCCCATTGATAATTGTCATTTGGCAAGATTTGCCTAAGACACCACCACGCGTTGGCAGCTGCAGTAGGTATTATTTGTACCCAGGTAAACGTGCTGCCCTTTATGATCAATAATCTACATGCACTTAATTTTGATACCGCAAGCGTAATTAATCCCGGTATCAATCGGAAGGCCGCGCATGCGTCGGCCAATAGCGACGAACGATAAGTCCCGATCACGATCGCAATCATGAGTGCCCATTATCAAATTGCTATCAGCGCTTTCGTCGATGTTCTAATCCTTCGGTATTAACCCGTCACAAGAACTGGCGGCTTAAGATAAACTTTGTGGACGCTTTAAATGTTCATTAAGTGCGAAATATCTGATAGCGATCGATGTTATCTGTTAATATAGTCCGAAGAAATTAAAATACGGAGGCAAGTTACTAATTTATTAACATGGTATAATTTAAAGGCATTAAAAGTAGCTGATACGTCTAGCGTTTGGTCTAAAGCAGTTATTACACGACCCTAAATTCAGGGCACTGAATACCGGGTGGGCGGGGACCCTAGTTAGTGCGGCGCTTATTAGACTACACTGAATATCGGTCCCTAAATCAGTTAATATGCGATAATCGCCCTTAATGTTATTACGTTACGCGATAGGCAGAGCGGTCAGGTAGCTAGGCAGCCCGATCGCCTTAAATCGGGACCCTTACCCTAAATCTTATTAGGCCACCCTTATTCAGAGTTAGGGTCCCTGAATTTAGGGTCGTGTAATAAGCCTTTACACACTGCGACTTTACTTATGATATGATGGTAACGCGCGTTAGCATCGATGCAAAATAACAGACGCGGGGGTAGTGGTAAGGTCCCACTTGTCGTTATCACTCACGCTAGCATCGGTAAAGTCGCGATGCAAGCGCGATACAGAATCGATGCTGCATCGAGATTGCATCGATACTGCATCGTTACAGTTCAATGCCTTGCTTCTGCATCGCAATAGCGACTGTAACAATGCTAAAAGTCGCATTGTGTAAAGGTATGTAAGGGAGCGACCCATCATCTTTTCGCTCCAATCCATCCTCACCTGCCCGTGGTCTGTGGTATAAATACCACAGACAGATGACGAGCAGCAGCGTCACCGGTGAGAAAAGCTACGCTCTGCGATCGCCAACCCGCCAGTCCTGCGTGGCGATTATGGAAAAATCCTCCAGGTGTTTGCCCAAAGTGGCGAACTTCTGGAGAGGCCTAATGTCCAGCAGTGGACTGCGATAGTGACTGATGATTTTTTTTTTATTGTGGCTCGACATAATGGCTTCACTACGCCTGATGGAAAGCGAAAGAGAAGCCCAAGTCGCTGTGACAACGGGCAAGTAACTGGTCAGTTACCTGTCAGTTGCCACCGCCATGCCGAACCAACCCTAAACCCCACGAGCTCCGGAAACCCTACTCACCGGCAGAAACACGACCCAGAGGTCATTTGACTGCGGTATTCTATAGGGTGGAGGTCCTTCCCCGGACGGGCGGGCGGCTCAATTCGAGCGAAGATTCGCTATGCCCTACCTCTCTTAAATGATGATGAGTATAGAGTCTAGGTACCTCTTGCACGATGGTATTCTCGCTCTCATAGACCCACTGAGTGCAGGCGAGCGTGACGTTCTGGTTGAAGGAGTCGGGGCTGCAGGCGGCGCCCACGGGCTGGAAGCGGCTGCAGCGCCCCGTCTCCGGCAGCGCCCACGAGCCCCAGTAGCCCGCCGCCAGCTCCGGGGGGGACGACTCGCATTCTGGTACTTTGCACCTGGAATAGTAAAGAGTTAGACAATAAGACTACGGGAAGACATGAGGATTGTGTACTAACGTATTGGCCCACGTTTGAGTAACTTTTATAAGGGTATAAACGTTCTCAAACGATCGCGAACCCTTTAACCCCAAATAAGATATTCTACCTGTAGAATAAAGTGTATGGTTTTTAACTTTAAATAGAGTTTCATAAAAAGTTTCATTAAAAGAGAGTCATATTGTTGAACTGCCCATTCACAAATTCAAATCATACATGAAGTCCTTACTATAAAAGGGGGCTATTATAGAGTAGAAGATTTCCTCAACGACAACATCTCTTGGACTGCTGCTTCGTAGTAAACTTTGCATTGTATAGACTCAACTTTTATTTTGCATTGTTTAACTTTAAAATATTAAAAAATGTTGTAATACCTAAACATGTAACAATTGGCGATTTAAAAAGAGTAACTACCGAGTTTCTTGCCGTTTCTTCTCGGTAGAAATCTACTTTCCGAACACGGCGGTAGCTTCTTTTAAATTGCTTTTATTCACATTCTTACTTTACTTTTTGTATTTCTACATTATTTTTTACTTTACGATTCATAAGTGCTTATTTTAAGTCTATGTGAATAAAGGTATTTTGACTTTGACTTTGAGTTAACAAAATACAGTAAGTGTATCAAAAGGGGTAGTTCCACTCCTCCCGCAAACTGTTTGACCTCACTTTGAGAAACCCTGGCATATATTATGGGTGCGTTGTTGTTGTTTAGCATAGAACCACCCCATCTCACCCCGTGGATGTAGTAGAAGATTGTCATCAACAGCCTATTACAGTTCACTGCTGGATATAGGCCTCTCCAGTTGTTCACCATTTTCGGTAAACATCTAGAGGCTTCGCCCATTTATAAAAGCCACGCGGGGTACGCGGGTTGGCGATAGCAGGGCGTAGCTTCATACAAAACGACTAAGGAACTTCATATAATTATAGGAAACGGGCAGCAGCTTTTACCTGGGTGCAAATAAATAAAACTTACTGCTGAAGACAAATCGCCTCAAATGACAAAGGTCATTGAGAGAGGTCCAATGGATAGAAATGGATGTTTTAATAAACACAAATCGCTAAATGCTAAACAATATTGAAAGAAGTAATACCTATGTACTAAAGAGGTACGGTGAAGACCGTAGTGCCAAAGATAAAATAAACATAAAACGGGTATAATGTTTAAATCTGTCACGTCTAACTACTAAGTATGAAACAAGTCGTGTACGTTTCGCAACAAATAAATGCACCAAATAAATCAACTCACAAAGGACAATAAAGGAAACAACAACGAGGCGACGGAAAAAACATATCAAGACGTGCACCGGGCACAATTGGCGGAGCGGGAGACGGCCAACGCGTGAGGAAACAGTACCGAACGTAGCATTACACGGTAGAATAGGCCTGTTGCCGTAGAAAATGTAATTAGTCTGTCTCTTAGATTTCATTGTTCAAAATTAAAAGACACGTATTTTTTCATTTGTAATTTAGACCAAAAATGACAAAGATATAGCCCGTTTAAAATACGCGTGACGTCACAGAGTGCGAATTTTTTCGCCACTGAGCGACGTCGAAAACCCCCACTACTACATTTTAATGCCTTGTATCTGTGTTATTTTTTAAGTTAAATTTTTTTTATAATATATGTGTAATACGGACTAAACAAAATGTAATTATTTTGACCCTGGAAACATCCCTATTGCAATTAACGGCCGTATTCAAAAACGTTACTATGCGACGCGCGGACGCACAGTGCCCAAAATCCTATACGTTTTTAGGTACCTGTGCCTTCCCGCGACGCATAGTATCGTTTGTAAATACGGCCGTTAATCTCTTAAACAACGCTTAACTACATAAGTGTTTACTTTATATCAGCAAGTTTGTATCAGATCGACATAAAACTTTGTCTTGCTGATAACGTGCGTGTGGTTTCCGAATGTAGAATAGGACCACGTCTCATCCCTTTGGCTGTTGCAAAAGACGATCATTCAACAACAAAGGATAGAAAGTATTATATCCTTTATATCTAAGAAGATAATATAATAATAATATTTTAAATATAATTACCTATAGGTACTCTCTGGAAAAATACCTTTTGGAAAACAAACAAGTTTAAGGTGGTATATCTCATATTTCTCAAAGATAACTATTCTATTCTGTGTCAATTATAATTACTTTAAGATTTAATTTTGTAACAGTAAATACATAGTTAAGTACGTAATCTGCGGATAACGGCAAGCGTTTCACAATTAGATTAACAATGTAAACATGGTGTATCTAAACATTGTGTAAACCAATAAGCTGATTCAGATAAACAAATACATCGACATGTTTTTTTAATTAGTAAATGGGTAGCGCTCGACTTCTAACTATCTGTCAACGTTTAGACCCTACGGTGGAGTCGCTCACACAACAAAAACCGATTCATTCTCCTTGAAAATCTGTACCTTTTTTATATTAGCACGTCAAAATGACGACGAAGTCCAAAAAGTGTAATGCTAGGTTTACACGCGTGCCACGCAGCCCGGCAAGCAGCCTGGCAAGCAGCTCGGCGAGCAGCCCTGCCCTACACACTGCGCACGCACGTGCACATTCAAACAGACGAACAGCCCGTTCACATGCTTGTGCTTGTGTTTGTGCCCGTTGAATGTCGTATTGAACGCGAGCGTGTAAACGCGGCATAAGCGATCCTCATCACGGCGGGTAGGTGACTGCAGTAGGTTTTGTTTGTACCAAGGTAAACGCTGCTGCCCGCTTCCTGATATTCCCCGAGACGTTTTCTACGACACACACGTGATGATTATGGGATTGACAATCCTATTAAGTACTACTTACTTATCCCCATTTATGAGCTTCCCTGAAACCTAAATGATTCAGTTCGCTGTTGTTTAAAGTAAACATAAACAAAAAACTTACTGTGTGTAATCTCTGAATGCCACTTACGAAAATTCACAAAAAATCTAACTTATAATACCTACGTAATTTTAGAACTTGTATCTAAATAGTTTGTGACACTTGTTTTATTTGTGACATAGAGAACAGGCCAAAGTCAAGGTTGTGAGAGCGATTTTCCTCACAACTGAGTCGCGGTTTACGTCCCCAGAGAAGGTTACTGCTTGCGATAAACATGTTATCAGTATTTCCTTCCTTGACAATACTTAGAAAAAAAAAACAGAACTTGTAATGTTTTAAATAAGAGCAGTTTTTCACAATTATCCGCTAATCGGTCTACGTACTTCTATTCTAGTAAATAAAATACCTACAATTAAAATAAAATGTCTGTAAGCTTAAAAGTACCTACCATTTAGGCCTCATTCGCACAAAGGTTTTTAAACGCCCGTTAAAAAAGCGTCCAAATTAAACAAATGCATTTACAAGTATATGATGTTCTGTTCATACGACAGCGCTTTTCAAACGCGAAAATGCTTTGTTATAATTGAACTCTTTTTTAACGGGCGTTAAAAAAATTCTCGTGTGTACGGCCTCTAAGTTCTTCACCCTCCGAGCTTTTCACATGTGTAATAGGAAATAATATTAATTGTGTAGTGTAATAAGAAATGCGAAGGTTTAATGACAAAAAAATATCTAGGTAATCATAAATACGCACGTTTCTGAAATTCATAGTACGTAGTAGCTATAAAAAAATTGTTCTGGGTCGTAATAGTAATTTACTTCCACGAGCTCAAAACGGGATGTCTCATAATAGTGTCTGTCTGCGTATTAGTAGCACTTGCGTGTATTATCTTACGCATCCTGTTAATGAAATCCTTAGTACCTATAGTTCACCATAGTACTTTATTTAAATACTAGCTGTGCCGGCGGCGTCGCCCGCGTGGATATCGGGTTTCAAAAATAACGTACTTACATAAAATGGTACCTAAATTTTAAGTTAGATCTCTAGCAATGCATTGGCGAAAACCGCATTCAAATTCCATGCAGTAGTTTTACCGTGATGCATACAGATAAAAATTTCTTCCGTTTTCCCAACACTTCCCTTCACTGCTCAGCTCCTATTGATTGTAGAATAATGAAAAGTACCTATACTATAACCTGCCCAGGAGTATGAAGAATAATTAGGTATACAAAGTTTCTTTAAAATCGGTTTAGTAGTTTTTGTTTCTATAACGAACATACAGACAAAAATTTTACTGATTGCATTTTGGCATCAGTATCGTTCACTAATCACCGCCTGATAGTTATTTTGAAAATATATTTCATGTACAGAATTTACCTCTCTACAGATCCTACTAATATTATAAACGCGAAAGTTTGTTTGGATAGATGGATGGATGTTTGTTCCACTTTCACGCAAAAACTACTGAACGGATTTTAATGAAACTTTACAGGAATATAGTTTGTACATCAGATTAACACATAGGCTATGTTTTATACGAATTTTCACGCGGGCAGAGCCACGGGCAGCAGCTAGTTTATTTATAAGTATTAGAAGATTGTACTTACTTATTATGAGATCTGCAAATACGTGTGTATTTACTAGTAACTAGCCATTAGATCTAGGTATCTAATTTATTAATCAAAACTGTAATAAAGTCACAAGGTCCCTCCACTTCCTCACCTGTTTGTTACTGAGGAAACAGACCTTTTGATAACTTACTATAATAGGATAATGGTCGAGTGATGGTTAGAGTTGCCTTCCTATGAACTTGTAGCTTGTTTTTATTTTAGTTGTTTTCTTAGAATTATTCTACCCTAATTTATTATTGCGATTAACTAATAGATTCATAATTTTACAAGCAATGGCGGTACGCGACTAAAAAAATTACCAATAAAAGCTTAAAGCTTAAATACTAATTAAAGCCCCCTACAGACTCACGCGAGAAGTGTTGCCGAGAATACAATCAAGAACGTACACAACGGCAAGAAATCGATCAGATTTACGCTTCTCGGGTGTTCTCGGGGGTTCTCGGCGTGAATCTGTATGGGGCTTTACATTTATCAATGTGAACATCAGACTGCAAACGTCCCCTGCTGGACATAGGCAATGCCAATTGCCTATGTGCAATGACAATTGTCATTTGGGGTGATTTTCCTTAGCTACCATGCTTGGCAGGTTGTTGACCGCATAGCTTTATTTTACCTAGTTACCTTGCTACCAATGTAATAAATGCAAAATGTAAAAAGGCACTATTACCTATCGAATTTAGTATCGGTACCTATCTTCTCGTTCGAATATTCGTAACAGTCGTAACTCCAAAGAAATAGTTTCCCAACCTAACTCATTTTCTTAAATGCGAGGTAAAAAAAAACATTTTCTTCTCGTGCTACACAATCGAGGAAGGAAAACGCGAACTCCTCGAGACAGCTTCCTGTCTTGCGTAGGATTTCCTCGAGAGGAATGTCACGGACGATGTCCTATCCGGAAAATGATTGTCATTAATTTGTCGAGCTATTAGATGGAATGAAAACTGTACTTTGATTAATCCTCGCCTCAATCATGTGACGATAATACCTACTTCAACTACCTAATTAATTATTTCTTTCTATGACTTTATAATAGCTTAATATTGCAAATGTATCTTTTATGTCCCACAGGCCACTCGCGTGAATAATTTTACGTCAATGACTGTAAGTATGTTTTCATCTAGCACAACACATTTTACTTGAAAATAAATGTTACACGGAGCCAAAATCCATATTTTAACGGTGATAAAAAGATTAGGTCCACTGCTGGACATAGGCCTTCGGTAGGAAACCTATGACAAATTATATCCCAAGACATGCCACGCTGGGCCACACAGCGCCACCTAGCCCCAAACTAAGCCGAAGCTTGTACTATGGGTACTAGACTTACTGATAAACTTACTTAGATACATTTTTTTTGTAAATAAATACATACTATACATAGAAAACACCCAGACCAATACAAACAGACATGTTCATGAACACAAATGTTTGTACTGTGCGGGAGTCGAACCCACGACCACGACCTACGACCCACGATGAGTTGCCAAACATAATGATATGAGATGAAATATTCTCTACGATGAAAGTATGACATCACTGCATAAAACGAGGAGGGCGGATTGAGAGAATAAAATTATTCAGAACCATAGTGCTCTAGTTTGTCGTAAGTACAAACAAAGGAAAAACAGACCGTTTACCGATGAAGCAATTGATAGCAAAAGCACTCACGCGTAACGGACACCTGATAAAAAGTGCATTCAGAATGCATTTTTTATCGACACAATTTAATGAGTCAATCGTTCAATTAGGTTTTTATTATCACTTCCAATTGAAAAGATAAACACACTTTTTTATGATGCAGACGATCCGTTTGCAGAAGATTTTGAAGTTACGGAACGAACTTTTCTAAATGGGCTTGGATGTTCTGGGAGACGCCCCCTGTAAGTCATCCAGCTGTGGGTACCTATACTAGTAGGTATCTAGGCCTCTGTGTAAACACTTTATATTACCCTATGTATACCTATTATGTAATATATATTTGTGCATAATGTAACCTCTAAATTCATTTAATTAGAATCATTACATTTTCTTTTTTGGTTTGGGCACCTTATGCAATTCCTATTAGGTAAGCACTAAGCACCAACTTTGTAGCACACTACCTTCACACTTATTTCTGCTTCGTCCTGATAGTAAGGGAGCGACCTATCTTATTTTCGCTCCAAGCCACCCTCACCTGCCATTGGTGCATCCTACAGTACTCAGTAGGATGCCTTACAAGGCCCTGGCAACCGACTGGTGGCGGTATAACTATCACGATTTATGGCGTAGGTAAATACCACAGGCCGATGACGGGCAGCAGCGTCACCGGAGCGAGGCGCTGCGCCCTGCGATCGCCAACCCGCCTGCCCAGCGTAGCGATTATGGGTAAAGCCTCCAGATGTTTTCCCAAAGTGGCGAATAACTAACAGGCTGATGATGAGGATGGTGTCGCAAAGTCCTCGGACTGTATGACTTTTGTATACATAGTAGGTACGCGACGTCACAATTTCATCAAACAAAACAAGTAATAAAATTCAAAACAAGTTCTGCACGCTGTTGACCAAGTCACGGTTAGAATTTGAGGAAATGTATCTTTTATGTTAACAGGTTCCCTGTCCCGTGACATACATAACAATTAAAATTCTATTGTCTGGACCGTGGACGGAAAAACGTTTATTTTCCAGCTTGTTGGCGCGCTAAACGCAGTAGAATTTATATTCCTTTCATCACAAACCATAATAAAGCGTTCAATTGAACGGCTAAGCAATTAAAAGTAAGTTAATAGCTAATTAATCAAACAGACAATGTACTATGCGATGTTATCTTATTTATGAACAGAATCTAGAAATATGGCACATCTACCTATTTTTCATAATAATAGTGTTATTGAAAATCTTCCACAATTAAAACATAACAATAGATAATAAGTAAACTCCACATGTAAATACGTAGGCATATGAAAAAACTTGTTGTTTATCGAACGTATGCAAATGAAGAAATGAGACATAATAAATCCAAAACAAAAACCCAAGACATGCCACGCTGGGCCACACAGCGTCATTTAGTCCCAAACCAAACATGTTCATGCACACAGATTTAATGATGTAAAGTGCGGGTTATCCTCCAGGTTTTGCCCAAAGTGGTGAACTGGGGAGGCCTATGTCCAGCAGTGGACTGCGATATGCTGATGATGAGGATGTGCGGGCTCGAACTTTAATCAAAACAGGGGTTGCGATATGTCAGAGGCGTCGTTCGCTACCACTGAACCAAACTTGTTGTCAAATCAATCTAGTTATACTCGTAATAATTTTTATGTGAAGGATAAGGTCGGTGGTTAAGGCCGTTGACTCGATGCGGAAAACGTCGGCGGTTCAAACCCCGCCATAAGTATTTGCGACATTCATTTAATAAAGGAAAACGTGGTGTGGAAACCTGCACACTTGTCAAGAAATGTTCGGGCGTTACTGGCTACTTGAGGCTTTGTCGCCCTAGGTAGGCCCATCGGTGGAAGAATACCTATGTAGGTAAATATAAATAAATATCAGACAACATCACATACATTGCTCCGATCCCAAAGTAAGTAGCTTAAGCATAGTGTTATGGGTATCAGTACAACGAAGGTACCACAAATAAATACTTAAATACAAATATAAACACCCAGACACGGAACAAACACAAGTGTTCATCACACGAATGTTTGTCCCGGGTGGGAATTGAACCCACGACCCTTGGTTCAGAAAGCAGGGGTCACTACCATTTGAGCCACCGAGCCAGTCAAAAGGTAATACTTAGGTAATTTTGCATAGCTGAGTGAGTTACCTGAATACGTATCTACTTTTTAATGAAATAAAGGCTTTGTATTTAGGTAAGAACTTACCTATTAATTACCTTATCTTATTACTAATGTAGACGATGACTGTATGTATAGATAATGTTTTTTTGAAGTTATCGTATTTTTATTTATTTATTTAATCTTCATCATCGCCTTATTATTGAAATATACACAGACTTTTTATTATAATCACCTCACGTTACACACATCACCACGGGGGAAACGACAACGATCATTATCATACAATTCTAAAACGCCTCCGAGATGCGATGGACATGCTTACAAACCCTTAGTAGACTTTCGAGGTCGCACTATCATGCCATTAATCATATCGGTATATTTATATCGATAAACGTCCTATGTTAACCCTTCAAAAATTAAAAACAAAAGGGAGTTTGCTCACAACTTGTTCTGAATGCTGGACCGGCTCTAACCTGCCCGATTGTAGGTCGTCACTCAGGGCAAACATCTGGAGTATATACCCATAATCGCCACCCTGGGCAGGAGGGTTGGCGCTTGGACGCTGCTGCTGCCCGTCATCAGCATGTGGTATTTAGCTATAACTTCAATTGTGATGGTTATACCGCCACCAGTGGGTTGCCAGCGCCTCGTTTGTTATTCGGCAGGATGCACCACGGGCAGGTGAGGTTGGTTTGGGGCAAAAATGTGATAGGTCCCTGCCTTACATCCCCTATGAAGTTCACTTATGCACTTTGGAGTAGGCCTACGGGTCACATTATATAACACTAGCTGTGCTCGCGACTTCGTCCGCGTGGAATAGTTATTTTTTCCCCGTTTTTTTTACATTTTCCATTATTTCTTCGCTCCTAATAGTTGCAGCGTGCTGTTATATAGCCTTAAGCCTTCCTCGATAAATGGTCTATTCAACACAAAAATAATTTTTCAATTCGGACCAGTAGTTCCTGAGATTAGCGCGTTCAAACAAACAAACAAACAAACAAACTCTTCAGCTTTATAATATTAGTTAAGAGTTAAGATAGTCAGAAAAATCAAAACATTACCTGTAATCCAAAGCCGCGGCAGCAAATATATACTGTCCATTGTACACAGCACTGAACATAATAGGTATCAGGATGTAGCAGTAGTTCTTGATCTGGTAGCGACCGAACTGGCCCAGCTCGGCCAGTATCGCGTCCAGGTCCACGCCATCCCTCGGCTTGGTCATGGCGACACGACCGATCACCACGGAGCACCGACTGTCTCTGAGACGCGAAGCCTATCGCTCCACATGGCACGAGATTAACGATTTATTTTAATTTCTTATTTATCTCCGATTCGGTGTGGACCGCCCGCGACTTTTTTCCTTCTGCTGTCAGTTTGAAGTTTTTCGGTAAGCGGTGCTCGAGAAATGAGGTTTTTATTGAATTTATTGGGGGGTAGGTACTTCTTTGATATGAATATGTACCTCGTACGTAGTAACTATTCATTAATCTGTGCTCAAACCTTAGAATATGAAGGTCTCAAACAAAAAACGATGAACAGTGGACTGAGAAATATAGAAATAAATGTTGCTGTCTGATTTGTTTTGTGGTTGGAAAGGCCAGGGAATATTTTCATTGTGACTGCTCAGTGGCTCAATTGGTGGCTCAAACCTCTGCCTTTTGGACCAAGAGTCGTGGGTTCGATTCCCGCTCGGGACAAACATTAGTGTATTAAACATTTGTTTTAGTTCTATGTGACCCAGAGTGTTTATATTCGTATTTAAGTTTTGATTTGTGCTATCTTCCGTTGTTGTGATACCCAAACACAATTTGGTTCAGTGGTAGTGATCGCTGCCTCTTATGCATTGGTCGCGGGTTGATTCCCGCACAGATGTGTATGAATGTTCATTGTGTTTTGTTCATGTCTTTTTATTTTGGTCTGGGTAAAAAAATAAGCAGGTATATAAGCAAGTTTACCTATCAGTTGTCTTGTACCAATAGTAGAAGTTTCGACTCAGTTTGTGACTAGATGGTAGGTACTGTGTGGTCCAGGGTGGCATGTCAAAGGTAATTTATTTTAATGAATACGAAATATACTATGTATTATTGGGGCACTGTCATTTGTTTTAGCGGGCCAACGCGACACGAATAATCCGCTAATGTGGCTGGCTCATTATTGAAAATAATTACATGAAAAGAAAATGTGGGGCAAACTTGTTCAGATTTCATTTTCAAACAGATCAATATTTATTAGACACTTGCATTGCAATCAGATCGATCTATCTAAGTATGTCAATCATTGACATAGATTAATTAGATGAAAAGCGAAAATGTTATGGGTAAGTATCTACTCGTATGTAATTACATGTTATCTAATTTCAATTAACACTATCTTTGCTACTAAATACTTTAACGTAGGTAATTGCACAGTTAGATCATATAAATATTCGGCAAACATATAAGCCTAAATATATTAAATGATAAGAAATTGAAGATACAATAAGAGGTATTAAGTACACCGTCAGACGTATCTGATTAAAAAAATCTACTTCTATGACGACTAACAACACTATGCGAAAGGCCCTTATAACGGCGATCGGCACTCAAGTGTTGTCTATGAATAGTTTTTTTGGGTACCTGTGCGTCCGCGCGCATTGTACCTATCGTTTGTGAATACGGGTATTAATCATGGAATGCCCTTCCAGCTTATGTGTTTCCTTCCTCTTACAATCCTGGGTTATTCAGGCTTTCAGGGTGAGGGCCACAGCCGTGGTAAGTTTTGTCATATTATGCCTGTAGACTTAACATTTGGACCTCACGACCGCTTACCATCAGGTGGAGTGAGGTCATCCTGAACGCTCTTTTTATAAAAAATGGGTTAAGGGTGGCCTACGACCTGCGGATCATGGCTGTTCATTGAAAATCCTAGGAATAATTTTTAGTGCGACCCGGGAGTCTTGGTTCTAAGCGACACTATTAAAAGTAGGTAGGTATGTGAAACTGATAACGAATTGTAATATAATAATATAATAATTCATTATGTTATGTAGGCAACTACGTAATTCTGCTTTCTTGTCAGATAAAAAAAGAAAGATCTAATTCTATATTTTTTAATTAAGGATTGATCCTTTCTCAAGGTTCATTAATGACCTCGACGAATATGTAAAGCGTACGAGAATTCAAAAACACAACAATTGGATTCCGGTAGGAGTCAGTAGGTACCTACCGCCTAACCTGCCGTTTCATTTCCGTTGCAAATACCCAACCAGGAAAGCTCTGCCTACAAAAACCATACGCTGCCTCAGAAATCCCTTAGTCGAGTCCCACAAGAGGACATGAGGCGATCTGTATTCTGTGTCCGTATAAACGGCAGTGACCATAACATTTCTGCACAATAAAATAAACAATCATTGTGGTTTGCCTCGCCAAATCAGTATAGGTAATGACGAGAGAGGACAGAGGTCGATCACCTTCAGATGAAACACTTTTGATCCTTTTCAAGGTGACGGAATAAATTATATAGATGGTCCATTGCGTTCTTACATCTTATGTTGACCTCCGAGTCGCAGAGAAGGTCTCGAGTTTGGTTCGAGATCGGAAACTTTTCTAAATGGGTACATACCTACATAGTAGACGACCTCCGACTCTCCGAGGCCTAGTGGTTAGAACGTTTAGCTTAAAGCGCGGACGATGGGAAGGTTTTACTTTCGATTCCCAGTCAATTTAGGAAGAACTTACCTAAATTGTCTCGGATTTGGTGGTTCGGGAAACACCGCCAGTTATTTTATTGTAGGTGTGGACTGTATAATTAAAAGGGCTGGTTAAGGATAAAAGAGTATAATAATTAAACAAGAAGGAAAGGTATAAAAGCACAAACGTAAAATAAAATATTAAAACACAAAACCAAATCGTTGCAGAATTTAGACAGAACCGCAGACAAGAGCAAGAGCGTTGCTATGGCAACGTGTCCACAACAATACTTTTCTTCTAAAGTAAATGGCTTCTAACCAGCCTGTCGTCGACATACTCCCGCCCGTAAGGCTCAGCCTTACTGCAAGAAATAGACGACAGACTGGCCTTACATTTCATTAGCTTACGGTAGTAAAATAATTAAAAGCTATGCAGTGGCAACATCCGTCACCCGCACAGTGAGTCACGCTCTGGTGCACAGCGCAGCCGGCTAATCTTCGAACTTCCAAAAGGCGTGTAGAAGCTCAGCAATTCTTCTATGATAATCCATTCAATGATGACCCCAAAACAGTCACAGCTGTCGGCACACGCTACTGGCTTGCCCTTCACTGCTACCTCCACAGGCCCATCAGGCGGTGGTAATGAGTAACGGCGCAATGTTGGTGGACGAAGGCTTCTTGATTGTTCTATGCGATGCGGCAATAAAACGGACAGGCCTCAGCCGAGGTGAAAATAATGCTCCCTTATAAAGCTCCTCGACTGCTTGAATACGGTCCTGCCCTCCCCATACGGTGTAGAAATAATCCAAGCGAAATAAATAGTCTTCGTACAAACTTAGGCGATATCAACTAGCCAGGATAAAAGAAACAGGTGCGTCTTGGCTCCTTCATAACCGACAACTTGAGGGGTATTGATGAAGAAGCGAGCTGCAAATATAGCGGCTCGCAGTGCTGAGCTGGAGTTGTGCTGAGCTGGAGTTTCTTCCGGGCACGACGGTGAAGAAGCGACACGAAGATCTTCAGTGACGTCACTGGCGAGTAACGGACGTACCCTGCCGCGTCTGAAAGACGAACACTTTTAAGCTACCGTGTTTTTCGATTAAATAAGATAAAAGTAAGAGATTCCCAACTGCAAATGTGGACTGTATAATTAAAAGGGCTAGTTAAGGATAAATTAGTATAATATGAAAACAAGAAGGAAAGGTAAAAAGCACAAACTAAAATAATAATATTAAATACAAAACCAAATCGTCACAGAATTTAGACAGAACAGCAGACAAGAGCAAGAGCGTTGCTATGGCAACGTGTCCACAACAATACTTTTCTTCTAAAGTAAATGGCTTCTAACCAGCCTGTCGTCGACATACTCCCGCCCGTAAGGCTCAGCCTTACTGCAAGAAATAGACGACAGACTGGCCTTACATTTCATTAGCTTACGGTAGTAAAATAATTAAAAGCTATGCAGTGGCAACATCCGTCACCCGCACAGTGAGTCACGCTCTGGTGCACAGCGCAGCCGGCTAATCTTCGAACTTCCAAAAGGCGTGTAGAAGCTCAGCAATTCTTCTATGATAATCCATTCAATGATGACCCCAAAACAGTCACAGCTGTCGGCACACGCTACTGGCTTGCCCTTCACTGCTACCTCCACAGGCCCATCAGGCGGTGGTAATGAGTAACGGCGCAATGTTGGTGGACGAAGGCTTCTTGATTGTTCTATGCGATGCGGCAATAAAACGGACAGGCCTCAGCCGAGGTGAAAATAATGCTCCCTTATAAAGCTCCTCGACTGCTTGAATACGGTCCTGCCCTCCCCATACGGTGTAGAAATAATCCAAGCGAAATAAATAGTCTTCGTACAAACTTAGGCGATATCAACTAGCCAGGATAAAAGAAACAGGTGCGTCTTGGCTCCTTCATAACCGACAACTTGAGGGGTATTGATGAAGAAGCGAGCTGCAAATATAGCGGCTCGCAGTGCTGAGCTGGAGTTGTGCTGAGCTGGAGTTTCTTCCGGGCACGACGGTGAAGAAGCGACACGAAGATCTTCAGTGACGTCACTGGCGAGTAACGGACGTACCCTGCCGCGTCTGAAAGACGAACACTTTTAAGCTACCGTGTTTTTCGATTAAATAAGATAAAAGTAAGAGATTCCCAACTAAAGCCCTACCGGTTGAACTATAAAATAATGATGCTATAGGCTGTAGCGACTAAGCGCAATATTCAAATCAAAGCCTGTAGCTCCAACCGGATATACAAATTAATGAGCAGTAGGTAATTATGAGATTATGAGAGAGAGACATATTATGAGAAGTTCAAAATCAAAACAGTAGTTGTGAACATCTCTCCAGTAGCGAAATAAAAATGACATGTTTCGTAACTGGTAAATATATAAGTACTTGTTATACGTATATAAAAATAAAAATAATAAAAGGTTTTGTTATAGACACAGAGAATTTTGGGAAAAGGCCAAAAGTAAAATGTGTTCGTAAAAAATCACATCATGTCTGAATGCCAATCGCGGATGCCAATGAGTACTCGAGGAGACCCATTGGTATTCGCGAGCTTATGGGCAAGGTCTCGCAAATGGTTAAAGCTTTTTAGACTTTCAGCTTGAACCGATTGTGGCGAAAGCGATACCTTGGTAATAATTTGCGCGGTTGCAATGTGACACGACTCCGAACAATTTTTGCCCCTAATGCCGAAACTTCAATTTTGAATTTAACCCCTTTACGATTAATATTCGATCGCTTATTGCAAACGCGATCTTTCCGGCCAGACAACCCCAATTCGTTGGCCAAACTACAGTCTATCATTGAAGACGATAGACTGTCACTTAGAACAGGAACAGCAAAGGTATCGCATTTCCCTCCCGGGCCAGTGACAATCACGGCTACAACTTTCAAGGAAATGCGACCCCTTTGTTCGATAGACTTGACCTTAGCATTATTTACTATGACCGACTCTTTACATGGATTGGGGTTTTCTTTGCTAGACTGAGGGCCGTCTGTTAAATCAGAGGCCTTCACACACTTCGACATGTTATGCAAAAGTGCGTGATGATACCCTCTGCACACCTTACACCTCACCTTGCAGGCGCGCCAGTCGTGCCGACTGCGCTTCAGGCACCTGCAGCAATGTTTTGCCTTACGGACCCACGACAAACGCTCTTCGGCTGACAAGACCGTGAATTTGTTGCACGATCGTATGCCGTGCTTAGGCCCTCCGCAGAATGCACACAGACTGACGTCCGAGCATTTTGCAGTGCTGCAAATAAGTTTAGGAGGTACCGTCCTCGTCGACGCAACTGAAGCTTGATGGCGGCGGTCTCCGTCGAGGTGTCCGACGACTGCACGTGGGGCCGAGGCCGAGGGTTTCTCCGCCGCCGGCGCCACAGCAGCAACGTCGCACGGAGCAAATCGAACCCGCTTACTCGCCACACGCTCCAGGAACTCCGCCATACTGCGCAGCTTCGGTTGACTAGAAGAAGAATGTGCATACTCTAGCCATTTATCTTGTAATAAAGGTGTTAATTTAGAGTAAATGTTGTCGAAAAGTTCAGGTGAGTACAGATAGTCGTTTTTGTTTAACAAGTCCATGACTCGCACACATCCCCTTACCTTGTTGGCTAAGGCTACGAGATCTTTGTTACTCTTCCCCAATCGCGGCATGCCGCGAATAAAATGGATGTCCTTGGCAACAATTTGCTCCGGTTGAGCGTAGTACAGCTCAAGAGCTCCAACGACATCCTCGGGGTCATCAGCGACGAGTAACAGAGACTCTACCAACTCGCGTGCCTCTCCCTTGAGGGCATTGCGCAACCTACAAAGGTTTTCGGCTGGGGAAAAAGATGTTTTCGTGTCGCAAAAGGTTTTATTAAATAACAGCCACTCTGAAATATTACCACTGAATGTGGGCAGTGGCATAGAGCTGGCACCTTGTCTCATGGACATTAACGAATGTAGCTGTGCTACATCTACTGTCACCACCTGCGGCTGCGGTAAAGAAGGTATCGGATCCTTAATCGGCCGCGCGCGCTCCGCACACGCTGTGTCTACAAAAGTTGGGTTCGTTACCTTACTTGTACCAGCACGGTTTTGCTGATCCACATGCGCTGCGGTATACCTCCTCCCTGAACGGGAATGTCGCGACAAGCGCTCCTCGGCCTGAGCCAAGTCGAGGTTCGCGCGGGCCTCCTCCTCCTCCGCCGCCTGTCGCCGCTTCCTAATGGCCGCCGCCTCTTCCTCAGCCGCTAACCGCTGCTTGGCGATGGCGGCAAGCTTGGCTCTATATTGAGCCTCCGCAAGCTTACGGCTGGTGCTACCGGAATGCCTGGACGACCTGGAAACTGGCAACGATTGGTTGTCCCCCTCCCCCCGGCGAGTTTTAACGGAGAGTACATTCTCCTCCGAGAGAAGAGGGGTTACGACCTCTTGTTGAGGTCTGCTTGTGCTTTTAGACCTAGTCAACATAATTGAAAAGATGTGAAAATAATTTTGACAAAGAGAAAAAATTTGAAAATTAATTGAAAAGAAATAAACACCGAGAAGGACCAAATGTGGACTGTATAATTAAAAGGGCTGGTTAAGGATAAAAGAGTATAATAATTAAACAAGAAGGAAAGGTATAAAAGCACAAACGTAAAATAAAATATTAAAACACAAAACCAAATCGTTGCAGAATTTAGACAGAACCGCAGACAAGAGCAAGAGCGTTGCTATGGCAACGTGTCCACAACAATACTTTTCTTCTAAAGTAAATGGCTTCTAACCAGCCTGTCGTCGACAGTAGGTACTCAATGTAACTCAAGGGAAAACCAAGAAACTAGGTAGTCAAGGGCTGTTTTCCTTCCTGTTGTAATTCATACAGAGTTGTTATCCTCGAAATGCCTATCACACGGTTATCTGTCCCTGATGGGGATCGAACCCACGACCATAAAATGTTAGGTCGCTATCAAATGACCCACCGGACTATTAAAAATAATTATGAGTTCTAACTTATTCAAGACCAACGTCGCTATCAAATGACCCACCGGACTATTAAAAATAATTATGAGTTCTAACTTATTCAAGACCAACATCGAGCAAAGTGGCAAACAATTGGAGAGGCCTATGTCCAGCAGTGGACTGCGCAAGGCTGATGATGATGATGAACTCTTCAGGTTGCAACCTAGACCGTCGTGCTGTATTGCGCAGTCACGTCATGACTTCCATTTAAATTAATTACGTAGGTCCTTACATATAGAAATTACGACGATTAAGACATTTACGTACTAATTCGTTATCATGCTCATGATAAAATCAATAGAGATATTAACGCTTAGATATGGACGGAAAACTCTTTACAAACAAAATACAAGTATTTAGGAAACGCCTATGCTGAGAGGCTGGGATGTAAGAAAGCGGTCATCATGATTTCACTGCATCCTGCTTGATAGCAAACGAGGCGCTGGCAACCGACTGGTGGCGGTATAACCATCGCAATTGAAGGCGTAGCTAAATGCCACAGACCGATGACGGGCGTCAGCGTCACCGGAGCGAGAAACTACGCCCTGCGATCGCTGGCCCGCCTGCCCAGCGTGGCGATTATATTATGGGTATATCCTCTAGCTAGATGATTGCCCCAAGTGGCGAACAACTGAACAGGCCTTTGTTAAGCAGTGGAATGCAATAGGCTGATATTGATGATGATAATGCTGAGACGCAGATGTCATGTCTCCCTCAATTACTCTGTGCTTCATGAACCTGCGCAGCCTATGCGTTCTTAATAATTTGTTCATACCTTGGGCAGTAACATTAAAACCAACTTGCACTTGACTTGCGGGGTTGACTCAGCAGGCTACACGTCGAAGTGCTGGTAGGAAAAAAGTTTGACGTGCAAAAGTATTACTATTTGCAGAAATCATCATCATCATGATCAGCCCATTGCAGTCCACTGCTGGACATAGGCCTCTCCAGTTGTTTGCCAGTTAGGGCAAACATCTGGAGGATATACCCATAATCGCCACGCTGGGCAGGCGGGTTGGCGATCGCAGGGCGTAGCTTCTTACTCCGGTGACGCTGCCGCCCGTCATCGGTCTGTGGTATTTAGCTACGCCTTCTATCGTGATGGCTATACCGCCACCAGTCGGTTTGCCAGAGCCTCGTTTGTTGTTCGGCAGGATGCACCACGGGCAGGTGAGGATGGCTTGGAGCGAAAAGGTGATAGGTCCGCTCCCTTACATCCCATTATTTTATTTTATTTATTTTTTATTTTATGACTAAAGGCTTATTGCTCTAAGTGATTGATGTTACTTGTCTGCTGCCGCAGCGACTAGGGCTCGCTTCCTTCACCAGGCGACGGAATTACACTACACTGGGCAACTATAAAAACATATCGACCCGAAGAACCTACCATATATAAGAGCTATTGACAAAACTATTTAAGTATTACCTGAACAATGAAAACGAGTTGCAATGAAACAAAGCAATTATGTAACATAATAATTTATTTTATATACTTTTTATATCCTTAAACGTTTTATGTACATCAACATCAAATGCCAAGAACAACATCTACTTGTATTAAAGGTACACAAGAGCACAACAGTTCATAAACGTATTTATACATATATCATAGTATATGGTAA
This sequence comes from Conogethes punctiferalis, assembly GCA_031163375.1. Classification (NCBI taxonomy): domain Eukaryota; kingdom Metazoa; phylum Arthropoda; class Insecta; order Lepidoptera; family Crambidae; genus Conogethes; species Conogethes punctiferalis. The sequence continues at coordinate 18,025,903 of CM062086.1, read as the reverse complement.
GACGATATACAATACATAATATCTTTGCGTACGAGTCCGCCCGACGGGCCAACGAGAGGTTACAATATAAAAAAATCCGATATATAGTAATAAATTTATAATATCGACAGTGAACTATGAGGCGACCCACAATAAAACTACATTGGTCATGATTTTGTGAAGTTACGAGTTATTTTACAATGCTATAGGAAACAGTTCACATGACTCGAAGGGTAAGAAGTATACAAAGAGATACCAAAAAGATTATTTGAAAATTTTAATAGACAAAAGTTTTGTTTGCCTTTGCATACTCCTTACTCATATAATTTGTTGCTAGGGCGCCATTTTTGCACTTGTAGTCATCACGGTGCATGCAATCCGCACCGGTACCGGCATTCCGCACTGGAACCCGCATTGCCTATACGAATGCTGCACTGGAGCCCGCGTTCGCACTAGCGCTATACCCGTACGGATGCGGTATTAACTGGTTTTGATCGTATAACTATCTTAAATTTCGTCATTTTCATAGATGTAGATAAAAAGCGATTTTTATCGTTTTAGTCTGATTAGAATGGATCCAACACTATCCCTCTGTTAAGATATAATTTATATTCCGGATGCGACTTTGATCCTTTCTAGTTTATTAGATCCAGAGTTCTCGATGTTCCTTCGATATAAAGGTTTTGCAACCCCATCACTTAACTAAACGTTCTGCAGCTCGATCCTACCTGATGCCTCTGTTTGTCCCCATAGGAATTAAAAGTTTATAAATTCAATGTGCTTCTATCTACATACATACATACCTATATTCAAATGATGACTGCATCTCATTATACGAGTAATTGGTTAAAAAAAGGAACCCAGTTTTGTTTAAAAATTACTTAATGGCAATTATTGGACAATTTTAAAAGATTTGATCTCTTAAATGGCAGCAGCATTTACAATTCTCAAGTTATTTTATCTTTCCAGTAGGAGCAAAACAGAGGGATCGCGTGGGTTCAAGCCGAACTTGCAGTGTCCGTGACTACTGTAAAAAGTGATACAGCTAACAATTTTCAACCTTATTACAATTGGTTATAAATCAAATTGTTATGAGTTTATGAGACATTGCCCTTTGCAATCTGAATCAGTATGGAACTTAGTAACTTTTAAATCGAGTATTCCGGATTTAAAGCGCACCTACACCTTATTTAATCCGATGTTTTAACCTTGGCCATAGGAAAGACTCCACGATTTAACCTTCCCGTGACCAGGGCTGAAACTTCAAGCAAAAAAAGACGGAGCGCTTTAACCACTTCATGTCTGTATAGAACTGTTCCCACTCTAAATTTTAAGTTTAATAAAATGTTCATGTACCACTTTTCACGATAACTACAATACAGTAATTAATTATAGATACAATTAACGGTACAACACATTACGACCTTCACAGAACACCTGTTAATAACAAATTATTGCCAATATTCGAATCACATTTACATAAAATGATATATTTCTGTACGATCACTATAACAATAAAGCGTTTGGCATTATTCATTCGTAAATATATAAAAATAATCTCACATTCATACATCGTTGATACTGATGGCATTATGCGGCAGACTGTACGACCGCAATATTTTCAAACACTAAATAAACTAAAACACTGTAAAATAAATGTTCCAGTATAGTCGCACCGATTGGTATCTCGTGGTTACAATATAAGGTTTCTCTTTAAACTATGTTAGTACAATAGGAGTACCACACATGATGAGGCGTCTCTCAGAACACCAAGAGCTAGTTTAAATTTAGAAACTTTCATTTCCTAAAGAATCGAACGCGGACCCTTTGCCAAGAGCAAATATGTACTTACAATCCACGATACTTGAATCTACTGTTCGTAGTAACACGATTATTACCTTCAAATGTACCTATGTTTAGACAAAATAATAAATCGATTGTGTGGCAGCCGAATTAGGCTCTGAGTAGTTACATATGTCAAAAAGATTTTGTCGTCCATTTTTATTTTCCTTCATATTGCGGTCATACATTCACGCCAATTTCAATAGATATAACGCCACCTAAAATTAAATACTAAACCATACCACCATCGGAATACCAGACAAACACCGTAAGACCAGTCACCGTACAATCACCAAGAAGATTTGATAATACAACCCTTGATGGGGGTCAACCATAAATGAGCTGCCGGTATTTTTGAGAGGTGTCTCCAATGTTATTTGACCCTAGATAGGAAACAAAGAGACAAACAGAACAGTCAAGGAGTTTCTTTCCAAAGAGTCACGACAAGATTCTTTTTCAGGAGCATCAAATTTAATTCCATATAGATAGACACGTTCCCTTTGAAACAATCGCTAGAAATGGAATAATTCGTATTGAGGTGCGCCCTGATTGAACTGACCTTTTACAATCAAACCATAGTGCAAGATTGGGCCAGGCGTTAAGCGGACACAATGCCGCCCTATCCTTGATACATTTCTATGTGTAACTAATAATAAAGTCAACAAAATAAATACCCGGGCTAATCTCATTTATGGAAGACACCTAGGTATCTCACGACAAAACTTAAAAGTAACTTAAGTCTAAGTACAATCGCATACATAACTTTCACCAAGCTATCTATAAGTCTCCAAGTATCTATATTCGAGTGTGGTACATCCTTAAAATAATTAAAAAGAATTAACACGTTGGCATCTATAGTATGGAATATAAGGTTTAAAATATGCTGGTACGTACTAAAATATATACTTATATGTCAACAGTAGTGTCGCTGTACCTTGTCCATTAGTTTATTTTCTTTGTGACAGCAAACGCCTATGAATTACCGTTATTTTGAATGCTATTCTACAGTAATGTCATACTTTATTGACGGGTAACACTAAACCGGCAATTTAAAAATGAAGCTAACGGAAAATGAATGGCAAACACATAATTTAAATTTTATTAAAAAAAAATAAACGGACGGCTAAGTTGCACTTATTATTTATAAATATATTTTAATTTTAATAGAAACTTCTTAATAAAAATCGATTGTTATTTCAAATCGAATCGGTAATGTGTGAAAACATCATTAATTTCGATCTGTCAAAAAGAAAATGAACAAAACTTTAGGACACACAGGATGTTACATCGGGAAACTTTAAATTACATTTCATTTAACATGCGTAAAACATAAAATTTCCATTTGACAAAAATATCAACTTTCTATCAAAAATAAAATGTTAAGTTGTATGAGTAACATACACAGCCTGTAGCAACTAGCCTACGATGCGCACTTATTACTAGCTAACAACGTAACCCGTTTATAGATACATGGATTAAACGATACGTTCGTTTGACGCAAACGCAAATGGTATGTGACGGAGACTAGCTAAGGTTACTACATAGTTTGATCGCTGTAAAAAAGTGTCCACTACACTTATTTAAAATAAATATATAACCCAAGACATGCCACACTGGGAGAGACAGAGCCATCTATGTCGGCCCAAACTAAGCCGAAGTTTGTACTATGGCACTAGATAACTGATAAACTTACTTACGGCCGTATTCACAAACGTTACTACGCGACGCGCGGACGCACAGTGCCCAAAATCCTATACGTATTTGGGTACCTGTGCGTTCCCGCGACGCATAGTAACGTTTGTGAATACGGCCGTTAGACATGTTAATACATTGAGAAAAATTGTTTTCTACAATATTATGTATTTTTTCTTTAGTCTTCGTAAGCCAGTGTGTCTTATTTAACGTAGTAGTAAAATTGGTTATACTTTGTAGTCAATATTAATAACAAATGTAGTGGACCCTATCCTTTACGCAAATCTCTTGCTGCAAGCGTATTCATATTTAGAGACTATCGACTCGACGATACATAATCTGCCTTTCTATTCAGAACAATATTAAAGTATCATTTTGATATCTATGCTTCGTCACTGTCAAAATGTTTAAGTTAGAAAAAGACAGAGCATAGATACTGAATTCGAGTGTTCTGAATAGAGGAGCTGAGCCAAGTCTAAGAAACTAGCAGATAAATACGCATGCATTACTATGCGCTTTCGTCCCTAAAGTAAATTACAAACTAACTACAGCACGATAAAGTTCACTTTCCAATAAACTTAGTTAATAGCTCCAAATAACAGTTCCATGCAGGAAAACACAGTACGCTTAAATTGTCATAGATATGATAACTCATCACATGTAATTATGGGGGCGAGTAAGGTAGTTAATACCATAACTACTTCTTAAAGAGATAACGACGACAAGGGGAAATGTAATTGTTCAATACGATATGGCTTAGGTAGTTGTAATGTTGAGCCAAGTCTCTTTTCAAACTGTTTAGTTATACATTTTTAACCGACTTCAAAAAAGGAGGAAGGTTTCTCAATTCGACCGTATGTTATTTTTTAGACAAAATCTTTAGGTAATATAAGAAATTCTTATTATTTTAATAGAAACAATGAACATTTTACGTTACTTTTGTAGGAAACACTTGTTTCTATAGAAATGGGTTTGATGACACAGTTTGAAAATGTATTCTGTATCAATACAAATACGGAATATTTAGTTAAGTATCAATTCTACACTAACCACTTTCAGATGCAGACAAAAGTCAGTTTATTACCAACACTTATGCCGTCACATTTGAGTCATACAAAACCTACGGAACGACCGTTCGTCAAGATATTAAAAAGTTCCTCAACAGATTTCACAGACATCGTCACTGCGGTTATAATACAATTCAGTCTAAAGGGATTTAAATACCTACCGTTGTATTTTGGTGTCCATTTCCTTGAAACATCAAAGGGCAGTGGTGACTATAATGTTAGCCTTATAAATAGACATGACATACATAGATACATTTTTCAACCTATTACGCCCTCTAAGATGTTAATATAAGAACATCAGAACTGTTGTCGTTTCCTAATCCGTAACATTAAAATTCGAATCAAATATTGGAATTTTTTTTTTCTTAGTGTACGAAATGTGTATGTCAACAAATATTGACGAACCAAATAAATAAGACGCATAAAAATATACACTTGTCCTTATAATTTATTTACAGCAACGCAGAAGACATTTAGATCACCCTTACAAGGATTCAATAACGTAATTTAAATACTTAAAACCACTAGACGACCATATACACGAACATGGCAAGTGCACTTCCGTGCATCTAATTTGGGTAAGTGTCTAAATCGCTTCCGATTATACAAAGTAAACTAGGTAAGGTAAGGAGCCACCGCACTATGGTTGCAGGGGGCAAGTCGCCACAATTTCCTTGTTATTTTAAGTAGACACTCGGCAATCGAACCAGGAACATCTATTACGTACTCCTACGACCTCGTTTATGCGAAGCGCAACACATTTTGAGGGGATAAACGGGCTTGAACGTCACCTGATGGTAAGTGATCACTTCAGCCCATAGACACCGCAACACCAGGGGAGTCGCGGTGCGTTGCCGGCCTTTGAGGAATTTATAGGCTCGCTTTTTGAAGGTCCCTAAATTGTATCATATCGTCAAATGTGATTACGGCATTGCTGTTCTAGCTTATACATAAATATTGCGATAGTACCGCTGCAGTGTTGTGACCAATCCGTCTACGATACTAATGATATGAAGCTTATTTTTATACAACGCATACTAATGGTACACTATACTAATACGTAGTAAGTTTAACATACCGAGCCATTCATAAATAAGTAATACGAGTTAATTAATAAAATACGTAGAAAACTACTGAGGGAATATGTATCAGGCAACTGGCAGCAGCGTTTACCTGGTTTCATAATTGAAAACTCCAGTAGCCGAGAGAAATAATAGGAATGTTGCCGTAAAAAATGTAATTAGTCCATCTTTTAGATTGTTCAAAAATGAAAGACACGTAGTTTTTCATTTGTAAATTAGACCAAGAAATTAGAACAAAGATATAGCCCGTTAAAATTACGCGTGACGTCAAAGAGTGGGAGTTTTTTCGCCACTGATCGACGTCAAAGACCCCCACTCCTACATTTTGATGCCTTGTATCTTTGTTATTTTTTGTTTAAATTGAAAAAGAAAAAATACGTGTCCAATATATTTTTATAATCAAAAGTACGGAGTAAAAATAATTTTATTTATTTATTTAATCTTTATTGCACATAACAATTTGTACAAAAGGCGGACTTAATGCCGCGTAGGCATTCTCTACCAGTCAACCATTGGGCTAAGCAGAAACAGTAATAATGTCATTATTTTGACCCTGGAAACACCCCTAGTACGAGTTATGTTACATTATTAAATGGAAAATCAATTAAGCTTACAGAAAATATATCTCATATTAATCGAGTGACCGCATAACAACAAATCGATACGATATTAGACACACAGCGTCCTCTAGCTTTACTAACATAAAATGTTATGGCAAAACACCGCAACGGTACCTATTTTATGAATTACTCTGTGAAGACTACTTTCGACGTTACAATATAAACCACTGGACGGGAGTTGCGAAACGATCATTGGATAAAATCGACTTTTAGATACAACGGTACATACAATTGTATACCTGAAGAGTCCAAGCAATAATACTATGCTGTCTGAATTTCGGTCAAAACGGCCAATCTCTAAGGATACTAGACGAAGCAGGAGATAGGAATGTGTACAAGCGTGTGCGCAAACACAGATGCACGTTCTGTTCCTTTACTGTCATGGGGATGTAAGGGAGCGGCCTATCATCTCTTCGCTCCAAGCCAACCTCACCTGCCCGTGGTGCATCCTGCCGAACAACAAACGAGGCGCTGGCAACCGACGGGTGACGGTATAACCATCACAATTGACGGCGTAGCGAAATACCACCGACCGATGACGGGCAGCAGCGTCATCGGAGCAAGAAACTGCGCCCTGCGATCGCCAACCCGCCTGTCCCGCGTGGCGATTATGGGTATATCCTCGAGATGTTTGCCTTAAGTGGCGAACAACTGGAGAGGCCTGTGTCCAGCAGTGGACTGTGATGGGCTGATGATGATGATGACTGTCATATCAGATGGGCCGATAGCACACATCGACGCAACTGAAGAGAAACCATGCGCAGGACCAACTGCTTAATTTGATTCTGACTACCGAGCTGTTATTCAATAATATCTTTACCGAAAAACCAAGTACCTAACAATTTTTATTCAGACACCTATCAACACCTGCGACCACACCACCGACGCAGTTAAGCATTGCACTAATTAACAGGAATGTATGGATACAACATCTTTTAATATCGTCATTAAAATGAATTGTGATGACGCTTGGAAAAACCATTTGTATGATGTATACAAGCACCTGATATAATAAGCTATTAGGCTAAAAATTGTAATTAGTCCGTCTTTTAGCTTATTCAAACATAAAAGACACGTATTTTTTTATTTGTAAATCAGACTAAAAATTACAAAGTTATAGCCCGTTGAAATTACGCGTGACGTCACTCGGTGAGGCATTTTTACGGGAGTGAGTGACGTCAAAGACTCCCACTCCTAGCTTTTGATGCCTTGTATCTTTGCTATTATTTATTTGAATGAAAAAAGGAAAAATACTTGTCTTTTATTTTTGAATAAGCTAAAAGACGGAATAATTACAATTTTTATCCATATCTATTCTTGTTAGGAGTGTAACTCAGCTTTACCAAAGTGAATCACTAATGTAAGGAATACAAGATCCTCATACACATTATGTTGCTTACAAAATTAATCGGTAAGTCAGACATTTGTATAGAAGCTTGGACTCTGCGGTATTAACTACTGCACATATACTACCGCAAATCACGAGCGTAGACATATTTTGATAAAAGTTTCACATTAATGCGACAAACACTACACATTATATACACATAGAGACAAATTTACATACACATTCTTCGCTACTAAGAGATAAATTTAACTGTATAATTTAAACGTTTGTTTAAAACGCAAAGGATTGATTTTAGTATCGTAAATCATAGTATTTCTCGCATATACAAGTCAAAAATATGTCCGCTTTCGTAGCAACGCAAAAACACACCGACCCATAATAATCTGAATACTCAGTCAATTATCGAACTGTTACTCTTAATAGGAAGTCGTTACTGATGATCGATCTGAATTATACTTTAAACGTATTTTAAATTAGTTGATCCTTGTTCACTATATTGCACAAACTAATGGTAATTATCTACTTTAATAATCCATTTACAAGACATCACACTATAATATTTTAATGTCTTTTATTATTTTACAAGGTAACTATTGTCTTGTATAGTTTGAAATATTTTATTACGCTAAACGACTAAAGTACGCATCAATATACGATATTCTAACGTGACGATGAGATATTATGAAACATTAGAAAAAATGTGTTTTCCTTAAATCACAACTGTGAGGGTATAACTCTCTATGTACTAATCTACTAGTATATAACCCAATTTCTTATTATAATATAGTCAGTATCGTTTCAACATTGATTCGTTTTACTCATCTCCCTACGTACCCCGTATATGGCGACCCTGCCTTGGGAATTCGCCTCGGTTATCTGACGCGCGCTGCCCCATATTTGGGATGGAACTTTCTGGTGTCGAACTATTGAAGTGAATTATATTATCGAAATAATGGATCACTACTTTCGTCAGCGTCACGGTGCTAACAATTTCGTCGTGTATTTTGTCACGCCTACGATAAAAAAAAAAATGGGCAAACAACAATCTAAGGAGGAGACAATAATTGTCCAGGATGCTGCGGGCGGCAATAATAACTCCCATTTTGAAGACTTCAAGGGCCACCTATCAAAAACTAATATATTGTTGATGGTCATCGTGCTGGTAATGTGCATTGGAATCATATACTGCGCTTACCGCATATATAAGAGATGCCACTTGGATTGGATAACTACGGAGGTCACTCGGAATATGCTGCGGCGGTCCCTAGTTCGTCATCCCCGGCCCCAGCTCACGTTCGGAGTAGCAGAGGATGTGCCCCAACCAAAGGCCATGTACTCCACGTCTCAAGTGTAATAGTGAGTGCGGAAAATAGTGCGTAAAATAAAAGTGCGTATCGCGGAGTGCTTAATCACCTATATCGCATCGTATTACATAGATATGTTATGTCTCGGGAACTTTATCTACAGAGACTTTAGTTACTGAACTTTAAGTTTTAAATAACAGTTTCATAATAATCTTAAAATAATAATGTAATGTTTATTTTTTTTTCTTAATCAAGTAGTCTACTTAAATGTCATTTATTGTGTGTAACTGCGTACTGTTATTAGCTAATCAACACATCATGGGTAAGTTATTATGGCTATTATGTTGAATGAATTATATGATGAGTTAAAGCAAGTGAGAACATACTTAATTAAAATTGGACCCAGTAAGCGGCAAGGAAATATATTGAAAGTAAAGTTAAATGAAGCTAATGTTATATTTAATAAATACTCTATTTGGTTATTGACATTTAGGAAGGAAGTTAGTGAAGGAAAATATAGTAGTGAGGTTTTATCACTTTATGAGAGGAGTTGTAGCACGTTTGAGTCGTTGCATAGAGAAATATTAGACTTGTGTTCAGGAAGTGTTGAAAGCAAAGGTATTTCCAACATGGATACTTTCGATTTAAAAACGGCCTTGACCTTATTGCCTGTTATGACAGATGATGAAACGAGTGTAAAGCAATTAATAGATAATATTCAATATTATGAATCTTTGTTGTCGTCAACGCAATGTAAAACTAACTTAATTAAGTTCGTGTTGAAAAGCAGATTATCTCAAGCTGCCAAAATACGTCTTCAAGACAATTATTCTTGTGTTGATGCCTTAGTAATGGATATGAAAAAACAATTGTTGCCAAGTAAAGGTGCGACGGCGATTCAAAAAAGATTGCATAATATTAAACAAAATGACATGTCTGTTTCAGATTTCGGGAAAGAAATCTCAGAATTATTTGTGGACCTTACGATTGCGCAAGCAGACGGAAATACGAGTAATTACAATGTTTTAAAACCCATCAATGAAAAGCAAGCGATTAAGCAATTTTCCGACGGCTTACGAAATCGTAGGCTCAGCACCCTAATTGCGGCAAGAAATTTCAGCTCCCTTAAGGACGCGATACAGGCAGCCAAGGACGAGGAGATATCCACGCCTTCCTCATCCGGCGAGGTGATGGGTATGTACAGGAGAAATTATAATTATTCCAGGAATTTCCATAATCACTCTAGGTATTCTCGGGGAGGCCGACCAATGTCTTCCTACAGAGGCCAAAGCCACGGATCCCTGGGAAACTCACAACGTGGTTGGCAACCGCCGGCGTCGCGAGATCAAGGACATCATCGCGGGCGAGGACGTCAAAACAGAGGTACATTCTTTAGATCAAATCGCGGAAATCGGAGAATGAACAATTCCGTAAACGTTCTTCATGACAATGTAACATCGGAATCGGAACCGCGTTTAGACCAGTTTTTTCGTGAATAATCAAGGTCATTCAATTTTAGCATGTAATAGCGATTGTTTTATTCACGTACTTTTACCTACTTGTAATAAAACTTATTCATTTTTAGTTGATTCCGGCGCCTCATTATCGGCTATTACGCATAAACAAATTATCCAGTTGAATCTTCCATTCCATAAACATATCGCAACCATAAATGGACTCGGAGGCAAAGTCCAGACTATCGGATATGTTTACATTCCTATGTCTTTGCATGGACATGTGATAGAACAAAAGTTCTTTGTATTTCAATCCTTACCTATATTATCGAATGGTATTTTAGGACGTGATTTTTTAAAGAGGTTTGGAGCAGTTTTAGACTTTTATAAAAATACTTTATCTTTGAATATGGGTACACACCAAAATATTACTTTACCTATTTCCAATAATTATAATTTAAATGTTTTTCAAATACCACCGCGAAGTGAATCTATACATTTTATTCAGACGGAAGTTGACATCGATTGCGTTATTGGTTCGGAAGAATTGCAAGATGGCATTTATCTCGCTAGTTCTATAGCAACTCCGGTAAATGGTAAAATTCCGATAAAAATTTTAAACACTACGGAAAATACAGTTACTTTGTCGAATATTAGCCCTTCAATATATATGCTTAGTGATTACGATATTTGTTCTTTTGATAAATCTGAAAATAATTCTGATAGAGTGAAAACTTTATTTTCTATGTTGAACCTAAACGTGTGTCATAAATGAAAATAATTTAAAAAAGTTGAGGAAATTAGGTAGCATAAGTAAAGAAAATAAGACGTTTTGTTATGATGAGAAGAAAAATATAATTTATATAAAATATCTAAGTTCTGAATCACGAATGACGCGACGCGAATTTGTGAGAGAATTAGATCAGTTTTGTGAAGCTATTAAAGTGAAAGAAGTATGCATAATAAAGAAAGATGATAATAAAGATTTTATTAAAAAGTTAGTCGAGGAAATAAAAGGCATGAAAAATAGAAACGGTCCGCGAATATGTGTGATAAATAATGTAAAGACGATTTATAATAAAGATGATAGAAAGGTCATATTAAATGATTTCCATCTTCTGCCTAGCAGTGGCCATGCAGGCATGAGAAGGATGATCAATAATATTAAAAGGTATTATTATTGGCCTAGTCTAAATAAAGATGTTAGAGATTATGTTAAACGTTGTGATAATTGCCAACGTCAAAAGCATTCTTTGCCAATAAAAGAACCCATGAATATTACGACAACAGCTAGTACAGCTTTTGAAAAAGTTTTTTTTGGACCTTGTAGGACCTTTTGAAGTTGATAATAATAATTATGCTTATATCTTAACATTGCAATGTGAATTGACTAAGTACGTTGAGGCGTATCCCTTATTTACGAAAACAGCAGAGGAGGTAGCAAAAAGTTTCGTAAGTAATTTTATCCTTAGGTATGGAGTGCCGAAGGAGATAACTACTGACAGAGGGAAAGAGTTCATCGCAACTACTTTTAAGGAGGTATGTAACTTATTAAGAATAAAACAGTTAAATTCCACAGCGTATCATCATCAAACATTAGGTGCTTTAGAAGTGTCTCATAAAAATTTAAATTCGTTTCTTAGAATCCAAACAGATAATCATCCCGAAACATGGAGCAGTTGGCTTCCATTTTGGTCATTTGCTTACAACACAACGGTTCATACTGAAACTAAGTATACTCCTTACGAGTTAGTTTTTGGCAAAAAATGTTCTCTACCTAGTAATTTAATTACTCAATTAGAGCCATTATATAACTTTGATGACTACCCATGTGAGTTGAAATATCGTTTACAGATAACACAAAAAGAGGCAAGAAACAATTTGTTAAAATCTAAAGAGAATAGAAAGATAGCTTACGATAAATATACTAATCCTATTACTTATAATGTAAATGACTTAGTCTTAGTAAAAAATGAATCAGGAAATAAATTAAGTTCGCTATTCTCAGGTCCATTTAAAGTAATTAGTGATAAATCACCAAATGTAGAGATAGATAGAAATGGAAAAATTGATTTAGTGCATAAAAACCGCACAAAATTGTATATTCAATGAAACTGTATTTAAAAGTTATTGTGTAACTATGTTATAAAAAAAAATCTATGTGATGCCTATATTTTATGTTATTAATATACCTATCTAACCAAACTAATATTAATAATGTGTAATAAAAATAAAAAGTGATGTTAACTAGAAAACATTTAATGTATACAAATGTTTTGATTAATAAATAAATGTATGGTAACATTGTATTGCTTATAAAAAAAAATGTTAACTATTGTAACTATGTAAACATTTTTTTTTTCTCCCAGATGGAGGGTGTGAGGGTATAACTCTCTATGTACTAATCTACTAGTATATAACCCAATTTCTTATTATAATATAGTCAGTATCGTTTCAACATTGATTCGTTTTACTCATCTCCCTACGTACCCCGTATACAACATTAAATTGGTTGCTAATATCTGTGGAACTACTTATGTGTGTGAGTTTACCCTGAACGAATATGATAGTATTCCTAAAGGATAGTTTTATGGGCACAGCTAAATATCTATAATGTAAGTGAACCTCTTAAAGTACTTAATTGCCAAGCTAAGCCATTTACAAGTATTTTTCTAAACTTAGAAATACCTAGTCACAACGTGTACGTACGTACATTCAAATGCGTCCCCACTTTTTTTTCGTAAGCTGTCGGCTGTCAGTTGCACGCGTATCAACCTGCCAAACTGCTCTGTCAGAAACTGCAAATATAATCTTTAATTGCAGTACAATAAGGTTTCATTACCTATGTGTTTTTATACACTTTCGCCACTTGTGTTTATAGAATTCCTTATCTATATCTTACCACGGTTAGTTTCGTTTTTAACTGTCAGCTATGTACATACATTATTGCTTGTGACAATGATCCATATCCCGATCGCAACATGATGAGCAACTAGAATAGTAACGAGCCTAAGCGATGGATAACTTGGCAGTTAAGCACTTCCTAATTTATAAAGGCGATTTTATTACGTTCAATATCTAAAGGGTTGCAAGGATACAGAATACGAATGAATACGAATGAAACATTTTCTCACAGATAGTGGATAAGGTTCCTCGTCGAGACGAGACTTAGGCAGCGGTTTTATTGAGGCGGCGCGGAGACGAGCTGTGCTATGATTCTTTATTTATTTATTTATTTGATTATAGCACATGTAACATACATTATATTGTACATCATACATAATAAATAAATAAATAACCCAAGACATGCTACGCTGGGCCACACAGCGCCACCTAGCCCCAAACTAAGCCGAAGCTTGTACTATGGATACTAGACAACTGATAAACTTACTTAGATACATTTTTTTTTTGTAAATAAATACATATTATACATAGAAAACACCCAGACCAATACAAACAGACATGTTCATGAACACAAATGTTTGTACTGTGCGGGAATCGAACCCTCGACCCTTGGCTCAGAGGGCAGAGGTCACTACCAAATGAGCCACCGAGCCTGTCAACAACATGTATTGTACACATGTAACATACAACATGCATTGACCAACCATATGGCTTGAAGTCTACTTCTGCATGGATTCTAAACAGTGTGATTGGTGTATCGCCTCAAAGCTCGTTTGCGCTCCGCTCCGCTCCACCTCAGTGGAACCATAACCTAATAAAAGAGTCTTGTTCGGCTTTTACTAAACAATTATCTGAGATTTCTGTTCTATAATGAAGGACTCGTTGCATATATTTGCGTCTCTTTGAAGACCATCGTCATATGCTGAGCATTTATTTATATCTATTTAAACGTCACATAGCTACTAAGTGGGTGTCATCTATAGTGATATGCTAGAATAAGTTTGTGTCACTAAATAAACCTTTTATCTATTCTAAAGTAAATTACATTTCCTACATTACCTTTGTTTTCTGTATCCTTTGTATATTTCTTGTAACCCTTGAAATATTGCTCGTAATTAAATCGCTCCTCAGGTTTGCAAACTGAACATGGGCTACATCAATTCCAAGGCGAAATATCTAGAATTCTAGATAGTATATTCAGTCGGCAGACAGTCCTAACAACAGCTACGCGAACGAGATACGATTAGTCTTAGTAAGGCCGGCAAGAGACTCAGTATTTTAATGGCTAAATTACATCATAGTTTGTTGTAGTTAACAAAATAATAAATATATCAGACAAGACAACATGACATACATTGCTCCAATCCCAAAGTAAGTTGAGCACTTGTGTTAGGGTATAAGAACAACAAACGTACCACAAATATATAGTGAAATACAAACACCCAGACACGGAAAAAACACAAATATTCATCACGCGAATGTTTGACTCTGGCGGGAATCGAACCACGAACGCAACCAGCCCTAAAATCTTGAGTCGCCTGCCTTAGTACAGGAGGTAGCGATAAATGTCGGTCGTGAAACGAAGCTTGCTCTTAAATGTGATGGCTACGACTAAAGCGATTCCCGGAACAAGATGCTACTCCAAATTATAACCAAACTATTGAAATTTCACTTATATTTGATTACTTTATCACTAATTAATGCTACAATTGGTTAGGCGTAGATCCTTGTCTGTGCATGACCCGGCAGAAAACTGATGGAACTCGTCAAATTCCATAAACCTGAAATCGGGCGCGACACAATAGATTTTAAGAGAGGTAGGGCATAAAGAATCTTCGCTCGAATTGAGCTGCCCGTCCGGGGAAGGACCTCCACCCTATAGAATACCGGAGCCAAATGACCTCCGGGTTGTGTTTCTGCTGGTGAGTAGGGTCTTCGTGGGGGGTTAGGGTTGAGCCGGCATGGCAATGGCAACTGACAGGTAACTAACCAGTTAGTTGCCAGTTGTCACAGCGACTTGGGCTTCTCTTTCGCGTTCCATCAGGCGTAGGGAAGCCATTATGTCGAGCTATTATAAAAAAAAAGATTTTCTATCGTGTCTGAAATGCTACCCGCTTGAAATGTTTAACCCCGAGTAGTATCTGAATCTAATATAGCAATTAGTTATCTGAATATTAGTTATCTTGGCGAGGACCTGAAACATCATTAATACACTTTGGAGTAGACCTACAGTTCAGACTGATCCAATTTAGAAATCTCGTTTCCTAAATTTACCTAAACAGGTATTCTAACGCCGTATTTATCGGTACCCCCTACCTCAATAGTAAATTTATTAATTTACACAAAACCGTACCCTATTTGGATAGCAATATGTCTCATAATGCGTTACGTAATCGTTTAAACAACTCTACTATATACATACATATATTCGTTAAAAATAGCCTTAGCAATTCGGTGTTCGATTATAATTGGTAACCACGAATATTGAACGTTACTAAAGTAAGTTATCGTCGTTCCAGGAAAAATCTAGATTTATAAAGTACTTCCTAAATCTTTTTAATCTTTTGAACGCCGAGAAATGAGACACTGTAGAAAATCTATTCTCATTTTCGCATATAAGCGTCACTGGCGTTCAAAGGGTTAATTCTAGTCCGTGATAATGAATACAGAGGCGAAACTACAGGGTGGCGAATGGGCAAATTGCCGGGACATAAGAGGTCTCCGGTCAAAAGAGTATGTCAACTCCCTACAATAATTTATAACACATTTAGTAAAAACTCTATGAATTTGCCACGGGCTTCAAATGGTATAGTTACGCCACTGAATGAATCCTTTTAGAGAAATTAGCGTCATAATTCACAACATCAATGTCATAACTAGACATAAAATTGTTTTATTGTAAATATGTCTATCAAACCGCAAGAAGTTTTAGTTAAAGTCGTAAAAATGTTTCGTATACGCGAACGAGTTGAACTGTCCATGTGATTATGTAATGGTAGTTGTAGATTTGAGAATTCAGCACCGGCAACTGTAGACACACACCACACAGCCACACATTAACTCACCTTTTGACAGATTCTGTCTACTGTTACCAAACTATTTTAACTAAATGCCTGTTCAGCGCCATCTATTGGGACCGGGAGGCCAACACGTGACAAAGTGAAGTCGCCGCAAGCCGTCTAAGACACGCGATTGCTTCAACTGATTTGCTCGCTCGCTTACAACAGCTTTTTAAGGAGCATACCGTAGGTAATCGGTTTCAATAAGAAAAAGATTGAAATATAATTCTCCCTGGTCGTCTCATATCTAAGATCTCTATAACATTGTCCAATAGAAAATGGCCATTAGCAATGAAATATTTAGGAAAATTAGACAGTTATGAGCATGTTGATGTGTGGCTGTCTGTACATTATGACTTGGTTAATTTGTGACAGAGTCTGTTAAAATATACACCTTTTACACCGACAAAGAAATTCTAAATAAAATTAAACATTGAATTTTAGAATATTATTACAGAACCAACATTCATATAAGTACATAGATTTTTTTCCGTGGATTAGGTTTTTAATCTACAGTTTAGAAAATATTTATAATTTACCAAAATGAATCCATAAAAACGATTAAAATTCTTTTATGTATCAACTAGTAGGTAATTTAATTTTTCAGATTTATTTTGAGATAAAATTGTGAAATTTGGCAGTGAGTATTAAAAATAAATTAATATTTTAACTATTTACAATATTGATATTATTTAACAAGTTTTTGGGTAAGGTTAAGTTAACAAGAACAAGACATGGTTTAGGTTTAGAGATATTAAAGTGGATCGTAAAATGAGAACATTTTGCTGTTAAAGAGAGACAGAGGTTAATATAAAAGGATTCATATTTGTATTACAGTCATAAGTACTGTGTTAGACAACAAAGAATAATAAGTTGTACAAAGTAAGATGGAGTTCAATAGTAAAGTGGGTGCTGTTAGATAAGACAGTTGTCAAATAGCGGATCCGATGGATAGGTTTGTCCTCGCAGATTCCGAAGGACAAGTCTTCCTGACGGTCGTAAGAGGCGGGGCCAATAGACCACTGTTACAACGTAAGATGGAACTCGACAGTCGAGTGGATACTGTAAGATGAGACACTCGTAAAGTAGAAAGATTGCGCTTTTCTCTTTGTCTCCGCCTGTAAAGTCGTAATGGGCGTGGCCTAACTCCTTAGCCGGTGGGCGGGGCTTGTATGACAGGTGTAGATGATTGGCGACGAGCTCCGCCTTACTTAAGACGCGCTGTGTATAAATGGAAGATGTTACACGATTGGCGGTAGTTTTGGGCAATAGTTAGATAGTAGTTTTGGGCGACTGTCCGCCGTCTTACAACGTAATATGGAGTTCGATAGTCACGTGGGTACTGTAAGATGAGACATTCGTAAAAGAGCAGGAGGCAAGTCCAGCGATAAGCTTGTCCCTGTAGTCTGAATGTACAGCCTCACAGGGCGAGCCTTTCTCTACGCCTGTAAAACCGTAAGGGGCGGGGCCTACTTACGTAGCGGGCGGAGCTTGTATCACAGCGGGAGGTGATGGTGTGGAGCATGCAGGTGCAGCCTTAGTTCCGCCTTACTTAGCAGGCATCGCTCGCTGGAGGCATCACGGTTGGCAGTCTTCTCACAGCGTATGAAATCTCGATAGTCAAGTGGATGCTGTAGGTTGAAACAGTTGTAAAGTAGCAGGGTCCGAGAGCTTCATTCATGTAGATTCTGAAGGACAAGCCTTCCGTAGAACCGCAAGGGGCGTGGCCGGGCTCCTTACCGGGTGGGCGGGGCTTGTATCACAGCGGCAGGTGGTGGTGCGGCGCATGAGGGTGCAGCGTGAGGGCGGCGGCGGCGGCGTCGGCGGCGGGACCAGCCTCCCCGAGGGCGGCCAGCACTAGCGCTAGGCGGCGCCACGTGTCGGCGCGCATGGGCGCGAGGGCGCACGCTTCCCGAAGCGCCTTCTCCGCTAGCCGCAGCCAGCCGAGGTTGTAGTACGCCGCGCCTGGAATAATAAGAATAATAAGAATAAGAATAAGAATAATTTATTTGATTAAATCACAAAAAACACATGTTACATAATATTTATCATGCCCAGTACAACAGCTGTGGAAAGTGCCTATAGTAACATTGCAGAATGACAACTACCCTCCGCACTAGTTATAAAACTGTATTGCGGCAGTGTAGTATCACCGCGAACACTCATTATAAAATTTACAAACAACTATAACTATAATGAGGATGGAAGATGTAGCAAACGGTCCATCATCATCATCAGCCTTTTGCAGTCCCCTGTTGGATATAGGCCTCTCCAGCAGCTCGCCACCTAGGGCAAACATTTGGGGGATATACCCATAATCGCCGGCGATCGAAGGGCGTAGCTTCTCGCTCCGATGACGCTGCTGCCCGTCATCGATCTGTGGAATTTTGCTCCGCCTTCAATTGTGATGGTTATACCGCCAGCCGTCGGTTGCCAGCGCCTCGTTTGTTATGCGGCAGGATGCACACTGGCAGGTGAGGTTGGCTTGGAGCGGAAAGATGATAGGCCATTCCCTTACACCTTATCATTATCATCAACCTCTCCCAATTTACTGCTGATCAGATAAACAGTAACCACCGCTCTTGGGAGTCGGCGGTGCCAGGGGCGTGCCGCTTCCTCCCACTATGAAGGAGCTGTCTTTAATTCATGTTTAAATATAGACGTGTCGTACCAACCCCCGGGTTGGTTAACGGCTAGGATGGATTCGACATCTTGCTTTTAAAATGTCGAATTCAGTAAATGACTTTCCTTCTTCCTCCGATATGGGGATCCTTTAAACTGGACGTAAGGAAACATCTTAAATCTTAATATCTCAGCATGGCGGTGGCGACTAACACGTGACTAGCTGATTACCAGCCCGTTGTCGCCAGCGAATTGGGCCTGTATCTCGCTTTTCATCAGGTGTAGAGAGGCCATTATGCAAAGCTACTATATAAAAAAGTTTAAACGCACCCAACTGGACGAGGCTGTCGAGATGCGTGGGGTGTATGGCGAGCGCGTTCTGGAAGCACTGGCGCGCCTCCTCCCACTCCGAGCTAGCTGCGTGCACGCAGCCTCGCTAAACCAGTACAGTAATACACTTAGAGACTGGTCACTTAATACACATACAATACAAGGTGTAAAAAGAACTTTAACGAAGCCTAAAACTACGCATTCTGTTCTTATAACCGAGTATTATTTCCAAATGAATGGGATCGGCGGAGAGCTCGATTCGTCTTCATCCGCCATATCGGGTTATGTGAGTGTTGCTTTTCCGAAACAAACTCGCAGATTGATCACAATTATTATAGATTTGGGTAGTAACATTGGGTAATTAACATTCAATATTCACTAGCGCAATGCATATGGATGCAATACGAAACGCGGAGAGTTCTGCACTTGCGTCCGTTCATTATGGCAGCCAACGTTAGAATGCCATTTTTGACTGAACCAAGCTTAAGCAACTCCCAAGCGATGACAGATGTCAATGTCATAGCTTGACCATAGACGTAAACAGATGACAGATGACGGCTACAGTTCACAGGTGACGGTTCGCACTATCGAAGCGCCAACTCGCCGCCACATATTGTTTGTTTGTTTGTATGTTTGTTTGTTTGTTTGAACGCGCTAATCTCAGGAACTACTGGTCCGAATTGAAAAAATCTTTTTGTGTTAAATAGACCATTTATCGAGAAAGGCTTTAGGCTATATAACATCACGCTGCAACTATTAGGAGCGAAGAAATAATGGAAAATGTAAAAAACGGGGGAAAAAATAACTATTCCACGCGGACGAAGTCGCGAGCACAGCTACTTGATAAATAGGATTGTGGTCATACTCACGGTATATAAAACTAAATGACTAAACGGCGTGAGCGCCGCCGCCTCACTGACGCAGCCCGCCGCAGCACTTACTCGACCTAACCTGGAAATATACGTTCAATAATTTAAACTTTTGACCACCGGGAAATAAGACAAAATAGAAAAGCTATTGTTATAGACACAAATAAACCTCAATGGCGTTCTACGGGTTAATTAAATCAAATCCAAGGATATTCAACAAGGATATCATATCAATGAGGGTTTTTAGAAAAAAAGAAAAAAATGGTAGCACTACAAAAAAAGTTGGTCCAACTGTTAGGTGATTGGTTAATTTTGACTTGTCACTGACACATAGCAATTGACCAATCACACGATAGCTGGACCGCAGGTCTGCATAACGCCATCTATCGGATAATTCATTTTGAAACAACCTCATTTTTGAAATTTTGTCGCCAGCGTTGGCAACCCGGCGTGCACAGGTGATGCACAGGTGTAGCACAAGTGATGAACAGTTGTTTCGAAGGTGCTACACATGTGTCACAGTGTCACAAGTGCTGCACAGGTCCTGCACAGGTCTCACCTGAGGCACAGGTCGGCGAGCAGCAGCCAGGCCTGCGCGCGCGGCGCGGCGAGGTAGTGGCGCGTCCGCTGCCGCGCCGTGTCACAAGTGCTGCACAGGTACTGCACAGGTACTGCACAGGTCTCACCTGAGGCACAGGTCGGCGAGCAGCAGCCAGGCCTGCGCGCGCGGCGCGGCGAGGTGGTGGCGCGTCCGCTGCCGCGCCGTGTCACAAGTGCTGCACAGGTACTGCACAGGTCTCACCTGAGGCACAGGTCGGCGAGCAGCAGCCAGGCCTGCGCGCGCGGCGCGGCGAGGTGGTGGCGCGTCCGCTGCCGCGCCGTGTCACAAGTGCTGCACAGGTACTGCACAGGTCTCACCTGAGGCACAGGTCGGCGAGCAGCAGCCAGGCCTGCGCGCGCGGCGCGGCGAGGTGGTGGCGCGTCCGCTGCCGCGCCGTGTCACAAGTGCTGCACAGGTACTGCACAGGTCTCACCTGAGGCACAGGTCGGCGAGCAGCAGCCAGGCCTGCGCGCGCGGCGCGGCGAGGTGGTGGCGCGTCCGCTGCCGCGCCGTGTCACAAGTGCTGCACAGGTACTGCACAGGTCTCACCTGAGGCACAGGTCGGCGAGCAGCAGCCAGGCCTGCGCGCGCGGCGCGGCGAGGTGGTGGCGCGTCCGCTGCCGCGCCGTGTCACAAGTGCTGCACAGGTACTGCACAGGTCTCACCTGAGGCACAGGTCGGCGAGCAGCAGCCAGGCCTGCGCGCGCGGCGCGGCGAGGTGGTGGCGCGTCCGCTGCCGCGCCGTGTCACAAGTGCTGCACAGGTACTGCACAGGTCTCACCTGAGGCACAGGTCGGCGAGCAGCAGCCAGGCCTGCGCGCGCGGCGCGGCGAGGTGGTGGCGCGTCCGCTGCCGCGCCGTGTCACAAGTGCTGCACAGGTACTGCACAGGTCTCACCTGAGGCACAGGTCGGCGAGCAGCAGCCAGGCCTGCGCGCGCGGCGCGGCGAGGTGGTGGCGCGTCCGCTGCCGCGCCGTGTCACAAGTGCTGCACAGGTACTGCACAGGTCTCACCTGAGGCACAGGTCGGCGAGCAGCAGCCAGGCCTGCGCGCGCGGCGCGGCGAGGTGGTGGCGCGTCCGCTGCCGCGCCGTGTCACAAGTGCTGCACAGGTACTGCACAGGTCTCACCTGAGGCACAGGTCGGCGAGCAGCAGCCAGGCCTGCGCGCGCGGCGCGGCGAGGTGGTGGCGCGTCCGCTGCCGCGCCGTGTCACAAGTGCTGCACAGGTACTGCACAGGTCTCACCTGAGGCACAGGTCGGCGAGCAGCAGCCAGGCCTGCGCGCGCGGCGCGGCGAGGTGGTGGCGCGTCCGCTGCCGCGCCGTGTCACAAGTGCTGCACAGGTACTGCACAGGTCTCACCTGAGGCACAGGTCGGCGAGCAGCAGCCAGGCCTGCGCGCGCGGCGCGGCGAGGTGGTGGCGCGTCCGCTGCCGCGCCGTGTCCGCGGACGACGCGCCCTCGGACAGGGCTCGCTCCACGCGGTACACGCCCGCGCTCTCTGCGCGTATGCTGGCTGGAAACGATCGAACGGTTCGTTTAGAAACAATGTTACACCGACGACAATAGCGACGATGTCATCAAGAAGAGCTTCACACAAATCTATAAACTTGATCAAGACACGCGCGCCGCCGCGGGCGGCGCCCCGGGCGCCTTAGATTTCTTCCTACGCTGACGTCGGTCGCTGACGTCAGTCGCGCGTACGAATATCCACAATGGGGGCGTTCCGCTAAGCGATCACACCGCTCAAAACACTCATAATTCCGTTTGTAGTAGACACTAATCCACATATGAAATAACCATAACCATGAACAATAAAGTAATGAACGATGTGTTTATATATCGGCTCGCTATCCTTACACGAACACGTCTTTACTCGGCGGCGGTGGGACGCAGACTAACTGTCCTAGTGTCGTCCCACCCCGCACCTTGCGTGAAGTGTAGGAACGAGACGACAGATGTCAATGTCAGATGTCAGTGTCAGTGCGTGTCGTGCGGCCGCACAACAGGCACACTCACCCGCGTCCCTGTTGCTGTGCGTGTCGTCCGCGAGTAGCGGCCGCACAACAGGCACACTCACCCGCGTCCCTGTCGCTGTGCGTGTCGTCCGCGTGTAGCGGCCGCACAACAGGCACACTCACCCGCGTCCCTGTTGCTGTGCGTGTCGTCCGCGTGTAGCGGCCGCACAACAGGCACACTCACCCGCGTCCCTGTTGCTGTGCGTGTCGTCCGCGTGTAGCGGCCGCACCACAGGCACACTCACCCGCGTCCCTGTTGCTGTGCGTGTCGTCCGCGTGTAGCGGCCGCACCACAGGCACACTCACCCGCGTCCCTGTTGCTGTGCGTGTCGTCCGCGTGTAGCGGCCGCACCACAGGCACACTCACCCGCGTCCTTGTTGCTGTGCGTGTCGTCCGCGTGTAGCGGCCGCACCACAGGCACACTCACCCGCGTCCCTGTCGCTGTGCGTGTCGTCCGCGTGTAGCGGCCGCACCACAGGCACACTCACCCGCGTCCCTGTTGCTGTGCGTGTCGTCCGCGTGTAGCGGCCGCACAACAGGCACACTCACCCGCGTCCCTGTCGCTGTGCGTGTCGTCCGCGTGTAGCGGCCGCACCACAGGCACACTCACCCGCGTCCCTGTTGCTGTGCGTGTCGTCCGCGTGCGCAGAGTCCGAGAGCGCGTCCAGCTCCGTGTACCCGTTGTGCTCCGCCTCGGCCTCTGTGTCCGCTTCCGAGCTGTTCAGCAGCGTCAGTAGTTCCTTGCCCGTCGCTAGCGCTGCCTGAAGCAAAACAATAAATGAAGAATCAACTCGTCATACACGCCCCACCAGGATGGCTCGAGGCACGCTAAATTAGAGTTTTTTTTTTTTTTTTTTATAGTAGCACGGCATAATGGCTTCTCCGCGCCTGATGGAAAGCGAAAGAGAAGCCCAAGTCACTGCGACAGCGGGCAAGCAACCGATTGGTCACCTGTCAGCTGCCGCCGCCATGCCGGCCCATAAGGTGCTTCTTCACGCCCCGCTTAAAGGATCCCATATCAAAGGAGGGAGGAAACACATGTCCTGGCAATGAGTTCCACATTTTAACGACGCGGCAAAGATAGGAATTGCCGAACTTTTTCGTACGCGAAGGGATGTTTTCCACGGTGAAACTATGACAACGTAGGCCAGCACGTGTGGTTCTGTTTCGGAAGAGGGAAGGTGGGACAAGGGAAAACAACTCTTCAGAGCACTCACCATGGTACAGGCGATAAAAAACACTCAAGGACGCAACATCTCTTCGTAATTGAAGAGGTTCTAAGGACTCGGTAACCTTTTCATCGCCTATAATACGAATAGCCCTTCGCTGCATTCTGTCGAGAGCGTCAAGAAGGTATTTGGCAGACCCATCCCAGAGATGCGAGCAATATTCCACGCAGGAACGAACTTGCGTCTTATATAAAAGACACAACTCGTCCGGCGAAAAGAACCTACGCACTCTGTTCAGGATCCCCAGCTTCTTAGACGCAGTAGTGATCAAGCTCTCGATGTAGTCCCTCTGGTTCAGATCGCAGCGAAGTCCCATGCCAAGCATATTTAAGCTTTCTCGCAGTTGTAGGTGAGTGCTCTGGAAAGTGGGACAAGAAGGGAATGAGGACGTTTTTGTTGAAAACGCGCAAACCTGAGTTTTCTTGGCGTTGAACTCAACCAAGTTATTGGAACCCCATTCCGCAAGAAGTTCCAAAACTCGATTGAGCTCAAGGACAAGATTCTCTCACCTCTCATCAATTTCCAATCTGCCCGCATTAGGCCGACTAAAATACCGTCCGTGCACCGTACTATCATCTGCATAACAATGAATGTTTCCAAGCGGCAACATGTCATTGATATGCAGAAGAAAGAGGGTGGGGGACAACACGGAACCCTGTGGTACGCCAGCATTCACTGACATGAACCGCGAAGCGTATCCGTCAGCAACGACACGGATTTTTCGCTCATGCAGGAAAGCAGCAATCCACTCACAGAGCTTAGCGGACAGACCGTATGCCGGAAGCTTGGAAAGTAGAGTCTTGTGCCAGACTGAGTTAGGTCGAGAAAGCCTATACGCATATACCAGGGACCTGGATACAGTACACCCGGGTCAGAATGCGCGGAGGAACCGTCAGGTACCTCCAGGTATCCCGACCCCCTTCAGACAAAATGATCGGAGCGGATCGAGCGATGCTCGCATTTTGCGAGGCGGTAATCTCGCAGAAGGAGGCTACAGATCTTTCCTCCGCGTCAGGCCGCGGTAGACGCGCCCCCGGGCGTCGCCAGAGAGCTATTGTATTCCCTACCGCAGTATTTCCCTAAGTGTGGGTCGCGATCCACTGGTGGGTCGCAGGTAGATTTTGGGTGGGTCCTGATTGTCGTATAGGTCTTTTGCAATCTACGAGCACGCGGCGCCCTTAGTAGTACACCAGTATAAAAAAGTTGGATTAAAAAAAAATGAGGAAATGAGTGTGGTGACGAGCTTTAGAAAAGGCCTAAGTCCAGCAGTGAAAGTCAATAGGCTGATGATGATGGTATGGTGAACTAAGATAAGAATAAACGCGTAAATACTGCGGCAGCAAGCTGCTTTTTTGTCTTCATGACACAAAGTGGGCCGCCAACTTCAACTTTCTTGTAGATGGGTTGCGGTCCCGACAAGTTTGGGAAACACTGCCCTACCGTATGATTAGTATTCCAAAAAAAAAACGATGGCTGGCAAGTGTCGGATGCGAGAAGTCGGGGGACGAGCAAAGAGGGGGGATGATGATGATATTGACGAGAGCTTACCTCCCCACTCTCCCAGGTGAGCTGCAACGCGGCCAGCGCCCACAGCGGCCAGTCGGCGGTCGGGTAGTGCTGCCGGGCCAGCCGCGCCGCTGCCAAGGCGCGCGCGCCGCGCGGGCCGGCGCAGGCGCAGGACCACAGCGCCGCGGCCAATCGCAGGCCGCCGCCGCACTCCGCTCGCGCGCTGAGGCACGACCGCGTCGCGTCCTGTAACAAACAATTTTATATAGCTTTTTTTTATAGTGGTTCGACATAATGGCTTCCCTACGCCTGATGGAAAGCGAAAGAGAAGCCCAAGTCGCTGTGACAACGGGCAAGTAACTGGTCAGTTTCCTGTAAGTTGCTTGCCCGTTGAGTTCATTTGACTGCGGTATTCTATAGGGTGGAGGTCCTTCCCCGGACGGGCGACTCAATTCGAGCGAAGATTCGCTATGCCCTACCTCTCTAGCTTATGGGGTCGCATCAACACTTAAGAAGAGTGTCTAAGATCTTAGTCATCATCATCATCATCAGCCTACTGCAATCCACTGCTGGACATAGGCCTCGCCAGTTGTTCGCCACTTAGGGCAAACATCTGGAGGATATACCCATAATCGCATCTAAAACGCTGGGCAGGCGGGTTGGCGATCGCAGGGCGGAGCTTCTCGCTCCGGTGACGCTGCTGCCCATCATCGGTCTGTGGTATTCAGCCACGCCTCAATTGTTACACGGCCACCGGTCGTTTGCCAGCGCCTCGTTTGTTATTCGGCAGGATGCACCACGGGCAGGTGAGGTTGGCTTGGAACGAAAAGATGATGGGTCGCTCCCTTACATCCCCTAAGATCTTAGTGACAAAATGGAATGGACTATAAATTCGATAGACGCTGATTTATTATAATTACGATGATACAAATGACGACGTGGTGATGAAATTAAAGAAGGCGGTTGGATGTTCCCGTTCGAGGACGGTGCGCGGTAGCCGTCTAGATGTAGTGAGCAACTAAGAACGACTGGATGACCGACGTCAGGACCCTCCTCCCGCAAAAACTATAGTTGGCAGCACTACTAATATTAAACTAGGGTAAAAAGTTCAAATTTATGACACCAGATGGCAGCACCATCTGTAAAAGGTCTTGCCTATCTAAATATCCTGGATACTAATTAATCCTGAGGTTTACAATAGAAGCACCCAAAGTATAAACAAGCGAGCATTTATTAAAACCATTCCCGACCATATAGGGATTTTACAAATCGCAATGCCTGCGAGATGTAATTAGGGACAGCGCCATCTCTTGGTGGCGCTGCGAACTAAATCGACTAAATGGACTGTACACCATCCATGTGCCTCCATAGCCTCGTTGAGCATGCCCAGGTGCATGTACTGCAGCGCCAGGTAGTAGAACGCGAGGTGGTCGTTGTCGTCCAGCCGCACGGAGCGCAGCAGCAGCTTGAGGCTCGCCTCGTTAGCGGCCTCCTCGATACGAGAGTGCGTTATATATGTCCCTCGCTCACCATGGCCTCGTTGAGCATGCCCAGGTGCATGTACTGCAGCGCCAGGTAGTAGAACGCGAGGTGGTCGTTGTCGTCCAGCCGCACGGAGCGCAGCAGCAGCTTGAGGCTCGCCTCGTTAGCGGCCTCCTCGATACGAGAGTGCGTTATATATGTCCCTCGCTCACCATGGCCTCGTTGAGCATGCCCAGGTGCATGTACTGCAGCGCCAGGTAGTAGAACGCGAGGTGGTCGTTGTCGTCCAGCCGCACGGAGCGCAGCAGCAGCTTGAGGCTCGCCTCGTTAGCGGCCTCCTCGATACGAGAGTGCGTTATATATGTCCCTCGCTCACCATGGCCTCGTTGAGCATGCCCAGGTGCATGTACTGCAGCGCCAGGTAGTAGAACGCGAGGTGGTCGTTGTCGTCCAGCCGCACGGAGCGCAGCAGCAGCTTGAGGCTCGCCTCGTTAGCGGCCTCCTCGATACGAGAGTGCGTTATATATGTCCCTCGCTCACCATGGCCTCGTTGAGCATGCCCAGGTGCATGTACTGCAGCGCCAGGTAGTAGAACGCGAGGTGGTCGTTGTCGTCCAGCCGCACGGAGCGCAGCAGCAGCTTGAGGCTCGCCTCGTTAGCGGCCTCCTCGATACGAGAGTGCGTTATATATGTCCCTCGCTCACCATGGCCTCGTTGAGCATGCCCAGGTGCATGTACTGCAGCGCCAGGTAGTAGAACGCGAGGTGGTCGTTGTCGTCCAGCCGCACGGAGCGCAGCAGCAGCTTGAGGCTCGCCTCGTTAGCGGCCTCCTCGATACGAGAGTGCGTTATATATGTCCCTCGCTCACCATGGCCTCGTTGAGCATGCCCAGGTGCATGTACTGCAGCGCCAGGTAGTAGAACGCGAGGTGGTCGTTGTCGTCCAGCCGCACGGAGCGCAGCAGCAGCTTGAGGCTCGCCTCGTTAGCGGCCTCCTCGATACGAGAGTGCGTTATATATGTCCCTCGCTCACCATGGCCTCGTTGAGCATGCCCAGGTGCATGTACTGCAGCGCCAGGTAGTAGAACGCGAGGTGGTCGTTGTCGTCCAGCCGCACGGAGCGCAGCAGCAGCTTGAGGCTCGCCTCGTTAGCGGCCTCCTCGATACGAGAGTGCGTTATATATGTCCCTCGCTCACCATGGCCTCGTTGAGCATGCCCAGGTGCATGTACTGCAGCGCCAGGTAGTAGAACGCGAGGTGGTCGTTGTCGTCCAGCCGCACGGAGCGCAGCAGCAGCTTGAGGCTCGCCTCGTTAGCGGCCTCCTTCTCGATACGAGAGTTCGTTTTCTGTGACCAAACAAAACAATTGGATATATTTTTATAATAGCTTGGCTTGATTGTTTTCCCACGCCTGATGGGAAACAAGAGAAGCCTAAGTCGCGATGTTAACCGGCCAGTATCAGATGCCACCGCCATACCAACCCGTGAGATGCTTTCAACGGAATGGGTCACAGGGTCATCATATAGGACCTTTTCTGTAAATTCACATATGAGCTGAAGACCTAGAAGAGTGAAAGAGGGTTTTCTAAATTTAGCTATTATCTGATTGGTTAGTTGCTATGTAAATTTCAGTGCCATATCCAAATTATCCTCCTTTTATGTGGTGCCAACTGGTGGATGGTTAAGGTTGGGCCGACATGGCGGTGGCAACTGACAGGTAACTTACCCGTTGTCACCGATTTGGGCTTCTCTTTCGCTTTCCATCAGGCGTAGGGAAGCCATAAATGACGAGCTACTATAAAAAAAAAATAACTTTTTTCAGAAAGGCCTGATTAGTTCGATTAGGAGGCTACCAGTACGTACCTGCGCTTTCATCTGGTGTCCGATGCCGGCGTACAGACAGCAGCGGGCCAGCATGGGCCCCTCCAGCCGCTCCTCTATCGCGAGCCCCTCCTCCGCCAGCTCGATGCCCTCCTCTATCTGCGCACAAGTTAAGGGGTGATACTCTCGTGACCGAAATTCAGTCACATCGGCCAATTTCCAAGGAGACTAGTACGCAGCAGATATTAAAGTGTACAAAAGTGTGTAAGACAGGTGCAGACTCTATTCCTTCACTCCCATAATCTAGTAGGACGACAATTCTAAAATGAAATGACAGGCTCGGTGGCTCAATTGGTAGTGACCCCTGCCTTCTGAACCAAGGGTCGTGGGTTCGATTCCCACCCGGGACAAACATTCGTGTGATGAATACTTGTGTTTGTTCCGTGTCTGGGTGTTTATATTTGTATTTAAGTATTTATTTGTGGTACCTTCATTGTTCTGATACCCATAACACAAGTGCTTAAGCTACTTACATTGGGATCGGAGCAATGTATGTGATGTTGTATGATATTTAAAAAAAAAAAAAAAAAAAAAAATATTATTAATTCGATATGTCCGGAGATCAGGCGGACGACTTTGACAGAAAAACTAAATAACTTTTTTGGCAAGGGATTCGAATTCCAGATCTTTTGGTCCTTAGACCACCAATTATATTAACGGAACGTCGAGGGAGCAGTAGAAAAAAAGACAGTATATTACTTTAGCTACTATTATCTTGATCAAAAAGTTCCCGGAATTCTCACGGAATGGCGCTGTTAGTGATAGGATTTGAATTTTATGACTTTCATTACGTTACATCTGTCTTTGATATCAGCTCTAAATTTCAGGTTGCTTGTCATTTATAAAGAAGCCATTTTTTATTAACCTCTACAGCCCCACTGCTGGGCAATGGCCTCCCCAGTTTTCTTCTCTCCGTTCGATCTAACTAGATCTAGCTAGTTTTTGCCAGACCGGAGAAAAGTAGCTATATCTTATTTAATTGAGACAAATGTCTAAGTGTGTCTTTAAATTTTTATGAATTTTCCCTCACAAAGCTCACAATTTTAATGAACTCCTAGAGGTGTCGTTAGAGCCATGCCGTGAATCTACAAAACGCAACGCACGTGTGAATTCGAGAACTCGCACGATAATGCATTCGCAGACCTGCGCTGCGTGTAGGTAGACTCACCTAGGTGCATGGCAATGTGTTAATCGCTGAAGCTCCAGGCGATAGACCTGGAGCTTCAGTTTTTTTTTTATAGTGGCTCGACATAATGGCTTCCCTACGCCTGATGGAAAGCGAAAGAGAAGCCCAAGTCGCTGTGACAATGGGCAAGTAACTGGTCAGTTACCTGTCAGTTGCCATCGCCATGCCGGCCCAACCCCCCATGAGCTCCGGAAACCCTACTCACCGGCAGAAACACGACCCAGAGGTCATTTGACTGCGGTATTCTATAGGGCAGAGGTCCTTTCCCGGACGGGCGGCTCAATTCGAGCGAAGATTCGCTATGCCCTACCTCTCTTGAAGTTTAGTTGTCAGTGGTATTGGTATGGTGTGTGTGTGTGTGTGTGCGCGTGTGTGCGCGTGTCTCACCCAGCCCATGTTGTAGCAGGTGTTGGCGGCGACGAGCCGCAGCGGCGCGTCGTCGGCGGCCAGCGGCGCCGCCCGCGCCATCACCGCCGCCGCGCGCACGCCCGCGCCCCACAAGGCGCCGCCTGCGCACCACACCAGACGGTCGCGTCACTACACGGGCGCGGTCCACAACGCGATCACAACGCTCAAAACACTCATAATGCCGTTCCACATAGCGACCGCGGACGTTGCGATCGCGGCGATGACGTCACTAATGACGTCATAGCTTTCGCTCACGTTGAGATCACCGTGTGAGCCGTTGGGTCGTTACCTATCAAAAATGGCGGGTCGAAGTGGACTGTAGTGTGTGCACACGTATGTCGTACACACACTATACCTCCCCTCTAAAAAGAAAATTTAGGCGCCATATTTGAAGTTTAAGTATTACTGTTGACATATGAAGGCTCAAAACGCCCCAATAACCCTTTCCAATTGGGTCTAAAATACCAAAACCGCGGTCGTGGGCATGATCGTTGTGATCGCTTAGTAGAACGCCCCTTATGCATGCGGAGCGACGAATTGATGTGATTTTTTAAATAGAGATAGTTGAAGGGATGGAGAGTAATATAGGCTACTTTTTGCCCCTTTCTAACTCCTCACGTTCCTAAAATGGGGGGAACGCGGGCGAAGCCTTGGCACAGCTAGTGATCAATATTTCCGAGTGCTACGGTACCTGGCGGTATGTGCGGCGCGTGCGCAGGCCGCGGTCGCGGCGGCGCGGCGGCAGCTGTAGCTAGGGCCCGCTGCCGCCACACGTGTGCACACCCAAACGAGAATTTCATCGCGCGCTCCAGCGACTGACGACAAACATGCACACCAATATAATCAATAAATAATGATATCAGACATGTTGGCCACGGTGATGCAAGGGTGAGACTAACCTATCATCATTTCCCTCCAAGCCACACTCATCTGCTCGTGGTATACAGTGGTCAACCCTCCTGCCCAGCGTTGCGATTATGGGCGATGCCTCCGGATGCTTAACGGAAGCCGCGGCCACACACTGGAGATATTTGCACCAACGTGACATTTTCCGCCCAATGCACCAATGTGTGTATCGGTACTTTGACACAATAAAGACATTGAGCGTTAGTATTGGGCATTGAACAGTGATTGAGTGAACAGTTCCACTCTTTAATACTAGCTCACCTCCAACACGAGACACAATTGCCCTCAGCGTGCGGCAGCCAACGCTAGCAAGTCTATGACGGCCACGGCGTTCTGTACCAATTGCGCGCGCGCAGCTTCGAACTCGCCGCTCTGCGACAGACCGCTATCGCCTCGCCTACCAATAGCAAAAGCACCCTCCTACATGTCTAACACAAACTCACCTCTAACACGAGGCAGAGCTGCCCCCAGCGTGCAGCAGCCAACGCTAGCAAGTCTATGACAGCTACAGCGTTCTGTAGCGAGTGCGCGTGCGCAGCCTCGAACTCGCCGCTCTGCGACAGACCGCTATCGCCTCGCCTACCAATAGCAAAAGCACCCTCCTACATGTCTAACACAAACTCACCTCTAACACGAGGCAGAGCTGCCCCCAGCGCGCGGCGGCCAACGCTAGCAAGTCTATGACAGCCACAGCGTTCTGTAGCGAGTGCGCGCGCGCAGCCTCGAACTCGCCGCTCTGCGACAGCACGGCGTCGCGGACCGCCATCGCCTCGCCTACCAATAGCAGAAGTACCACTTCCTCATACTCGTTTCGGGGGACAAACTGTAAAAAAAAGTAAAAAAAAATCACTATTAATTACAAACAAAGTAACTACCTATAACAAATTCGCCCACATCCTGAAATGCGATTCCATGAAATTCATGAGTATTTCATGATTGGACAGTTCATTATTAATCAATGTCTCATTTCATGCCAAATATTGGTTATACTTCCATTTCCATTCTCACTGTGTTCCAAATTTATGTCAATATCATTCCATAACATCTCATTATTATGACACCCCATTCTCATGAAATTCCAATATCATATCATATTAACAACTCATTCTCTGAACATGTGATATATCGGGATGTCATCAAAGACCTCCCAAAATCATAACAACTCATTTCAGACGTTCCAATCTCATAACATCTCATTCTTATACGCCAGTCTTATGAAATTCCATTCTCATAACATTCCCTCCTCGTACCATTCCATTCTCATAACATGCCATCCTCGTACCATTCCATTCTCATAACATGCCATCCTAGTACCATTCCATTCTCATAACAGGCCACCCTCGCGCCGTTCCATTCTCATGTGGTGCTCACCTGGTTGATCCCCGCGTACTTCTTGGGCTTCCAGGGCCCCTCGGACACGTGCTCCTCGCGGCGGCGCGTCAGCGTGCCCTGCTGCGGCGCCACGGCCGGCTTCTCGGGAGCTTTGTACACCTGAATAACACGTGGATATGTTTTGTTTTTATATTGGCTCAGCATAGCATATGAGGAGCTCGGTGGCGCCGCGGTCTTGTATGCTTAACAATGATCGCAACGTTGTGCAACCATTGGCGCGGTCAATTCGATGATGGGTGACCAAAATTTGACACCGATTTCCTCCGTGCTTCGGAAGGCACGTTAAGCTGTTGGTCCCGGGTGCTATCTCTACCAATTCGGATAGCAGTCGTCACATCATATCAGAGATGATGATAACTCTGACGCCTAACTGGGAATGGGTATAGCTTACCCTAAGTGTTGCGGAGGTCTGATGGCAGTCGCTCTGTGTAAAAAGCTTAGCTCTCGCCAAATCTCTCAGTTTGGGAAGCCAACCCCGAGACAATCGGTAAAAAGGCTAGGATGATGATGATTGGCTCAGCATAGCGGCTTCCTTTTGCCTGATGGAAAGCTAAAAGGAAGCCCAAAACGCTTTGACAACGGGCGGGATGGCAGTTTACGATGGGGCGCGTTCACCAAACAAAAACCGGTTCACCCTCGCCTTGAATATCGGAAGATTATAAGTCTCGAAGCCCGGCAAGGAGGAGGAGAATTTACAAGTCTGATAATAGAGAGATGGTCAAACTACCCGTATCCTGCCTCTTTTTTTTTTGTTATGAGGACTCTATCACGCGTGTAGAGTTAACGCGGATAATTCGTTATTTTTTTTAAACCCGGCCAAAAGAACTGTATGTAGATACTTTAAAATTACATAGTTAACGCGGATAATTCGTTTTTTTTTAAACCCCGACGAAAAGAACTGTGGGTAGTTTAAAATTACATATAAGTTACCTGTCCAGTGACTCCCCGCATCAGCACCTCTGCTAGTTGCCGCGTGAGTGTCAACCGGAGGGCCTGCGTCGACGCCGACTCTACTGCCGTCAGCATCTCTCGGTACCTGTTGTATGAATGTTAACTGTGAGAACGAGGTGACATCAAGACGAGGATACAGAAGTTTGGAGCATAAGTCGAACTCCTTATAGCCTATAGAATAGGAGGCACTATTCATAGTGCCTCCTTAAATAAAGCGATCATCTACTCAGGTGGTCCTTGGGCAGCAAATTCTTTTTCCCTTGAAAGAGAAACCTTTAAGAGAGGTAGGGCAATTCAATTCAATTCAATTCAAAATCATTTATTGCTTGTCACATTACAAATAACAGAAGATGGAACATTGTGAAAGGTATACATGTGACACCCTGGAAGGGCGCAGCAAATTAATACATGCATCAAATTACACAATTACATTAATTACCTAATCAATTATACATTCTGAAAAATTAGATTGCCATAGAACTCTCATTATTACAAACATCAATATTAGATTTTAAACATTTTTGTCATTGAAAAATTCATGTAAACTGTAATAACATTTATCAATTAGAAAAGATTTAAGATTTTTTTGAAAAAGTATAA
Organism: Conogethes punctiferalis; assembly: GCA_031163375.1. Lineage (NCBI taxonomy): Eukaryota > Metazoa > Arthropoda > Insecta > Lepidoptera > Crambidae > Conogethes > Conogethes punctiferalis. The sequence goes on along the minus strand of CM062086.1, from coordinate 17,991,572 downwards.
GATTATTTGAGTTTTTTATAGAATTAGGAATGTGATTATATATTTTAATTGTCATATGGTGAGGGCTTGATGTCACAAATTTTAAATTGGAGAATGGTATTTTCAGCTTATTTTCATATCTATTGTTCCTTCTTACTTTTTTTTCTGGCGAGTATAAAGCAGGATGTTTTCTGATAAAATTACACGACTCAAGAATATGGATGGATGTTACAGTCAATATCTTGTGTTTAATGAAGAGTGGTCTACATGATTCCATTGGACCAATGTTGGTTAGTATCCTAATGCACTTCTTTTGTAGAATGAATACTCTATCCACGTCACAGGAGTTTCCCCAAAAAATTATGCCATAGCAAAGTCTCGAATGTGCATAGGCATAATATGCCGTAAGTGCAGTTTTAAAATCCGTTACCCGTTTAAGCCTTTGTAGAGCATAAATAAAGGAGGACATTTTATTAGACATATTTTGTAAATGTCTTTTCCAGTTGAAATGAGCATCTAGTTCTAGTCCTAAGAGAGGAGCAGAATCAACAGTTTCTATCGTCTTATTTTTGTATTTGTAAGATATTTTTAGAGAAGCTTTTTGGTAGGGTTTAAATTGTATAATTTTAGTTTTGTTAAGATTAAGTTCTAAATTATGGCTTTGGAGCCATTTAAGTATTTTGTCTAATGTTATATTTAATTTATTTTCTAATTCGTTACTACATGTGCAGGTCAATAATATGGATATATCATCAGCAAATAGAATACAGTGTTCTTCAAGGACGTTTGGGAGATTATTTATATAAATGAGGAACAATACACATCCCAAGACACTTCCTTGTGGGATAGAGCCTGTGGTTGAAAGTTTATCAGACCTTATACTTGATATTCTACCGGTCTCAAAATCTGTATTCTCTATATCTACATATTGAGTGCGATTGTGGAGATAGGATTGAAACTAGAGATGCGCCGAATATTCGGTTGGTATTCGGTATTCGGCGTATTCGGCATCTTTTCCACTATTCGTATTCGGCCGAATTATTCGGTTTTAGTGCCGAATATATTCGGTTTGAGTATTTCTATATTCTTGGCTACATGACATGGAATAAAACTGAAGACAAGCTTTTTTTTATGTAAGATTGTTTTAAATCTATACCTACTTATAATAAATCTGTAGAGAGGTCAATTCTGTACATGAAATATATTTTCAAAATAACTATCAGGGGGTGATTAGTAATCGATACTGATGCCATAACGCAATCAGTAAAATTTTTGTCTGTCTGTCTGTATGTTCGTTATAGAAAAAAAACTACTGGACGGATTTTAACGAAACTTGGTACGATTATTCTTCATACTCCTGGACAGGTTATAGTATACTATTCATTACGCTACAATCAATACAGTGACGTGAAGTGTTGGGAAAACGGGAGAAATTTGTATCTGCATGTTTGATCGCGCATCACGCGAAAACTACTGCATGGAATTAAATGTGGTTTTCACCAATCATCACTAATCACCCCCTGATAGTTATTTTGAAAATATATTTCATGTACAGAATTGACCTCTCTACAGATTTATTATAAGTAGGTATAGATTAAAAACAATCTTACATAAGAAAAAAGCTTGTCTTCAGTTTTATTCCGTGTCATGTAGCCAAGAATATAGAAATACTCAAACCGAATGTATTTCTAGAGGTCTAACTTAAAATTTGTGGAAGTTTTATGGAAGTCCGTTATTTTTGAAACCCGATATATCCACGCGTGGGACGCCGCCGGCACAGCTAGTAAGTTAATAAAATTTGCGAAGAATGTGTTAAAAAGCTAATAAATTAAAGCTCCCCCACCACCAGTCGGTTGCCTCGCCCCTTCGAACCTTTATTATCTTCTCGCTGCAAGCCGTCCTTACCTGCCCGTGGTGCAACCTGCTGAATAACGAATGAGGCTCTGGCAACCGACTGGTGGCGATATAACCATCGAGATTGACCGCGTAGCTAAATACCACAGACCGACGGTGGGCAGCAGCGTCACCGGAGCGAGAAGCTACGCCCTGCGATCGTCAACCCGCCTGCCCAGCTTGGTGATTATGGGTGCAACCTCCAGGTGTTTGCCCAAAGTGGCGAACACCTGGAGAGGCGTATCATGTCCATAGTGAGCACTGCGATTATGAAATGAAAGCAATTAAACGGCTCGCTCGCAACTTGCCACCAACGACAGACGGCGTGCATGTTTGAACCTGTTTACGTGGCAAAGCAGTAAAATGGTGAACCGAATAATTCGGCCGAATATCCGGTTCGGTAAAGATTGAACCGAATAGTATTCGGTATTCGGTTATTCGGTGAAACCACTATTCGGCGCATCTCTAATTGAAACCATTGATGAGCTGTGCCTCTGATACCCGATTTATATAACTTATCTAGTAAAATGTCGTAACGGACTCTATCATAGGCTTTACTCATGTCGAGTAGTAGGCCTACAGCTAATTTTTTATTGTTGATTTGTTCAAACACTTGTTTAATATACTTATAAACTGCTAAAATAGTGGAATGGTTTTTCCTAAATCCGTTCTGGTTAACATGGAAGATGTTATATTTTTCAAAAAAAGAGTAGAGACGTCTAGTCATAGCCGTTTCAAAAATTTTTGATGAGGTAGGTAATAATGCGATAGGCCTATAGTTATTTATATCCTTGGTCTCTCCTTTTTTATGGATAGGTTTAATTATAGAAATTTTAAGTGCATCCGGAAAAGTACCTTCTGAGAAGGATTGATTTATAAGCATAACATATGGAATAGTTAATTGTTCTGCACAAGATTTCAACAACGATGAAGGAATTTCGTCAATGCCAAACGATGTCTTATTTTTAAGATTTTTTAAGATATTTTTTATTTCTTTGGGCTCCACTGGGTTCAGAAAGAAAGAATTCTGTAATATTTCAGTTACAGAGTCTTCTACATTCGTGGCCGAAAGATTTTGTTGATTACCTATAGATGCAAAAAAACGTATTAAATGTGTTTGATATAAGTTTAGGATCGTTTATTTTATCTTTGCCTAAAATTTTTAGTTCTATATTTTTATTTGTACGCATAGTTTTATTTGTCTCAGTATTTATTATTTGCCACATGGATTTAGTTTTGTTTAAGGAGTTTTCAAATAAGCGCTTATATCTGAGTTTTTTGTATATAACAATAGTTTTTCTAAGTGTCTTACAGTAGGTTTTGTAGTATAATTTTATGTTTTCGTTTTTAGATTTAGATACTAAAACTTTTAAAAATCGCTTATAACGGCATGAAGTTTTTAATCCTTTAGTCAAGTTGTGTATTTTAGTTTTATATTTAATTAACTTTAGTGGTATACATTTATTTAACGTTTTTTGTATTATGGAATTAAAATTGTTATAATTTTCGTTTATACTATTAATAGGGTTTATGACATCTTCCCAGAGTACAGTCGTAAGTTCGTTTTTAAATTTAGCAATGTTTTGTTTGTTGAAGATACGTTTTAATTTTGAGAATTGTTTTATTTGTTTGCAAACAAAGGGTAAAGATAATAACAGACCTCTATGATCCGAAAACCCGTATTCTGTAACAATTATTTTAACATATTTTGAGTTAAAGTTGGTGAAAATTAAGTCAATGCAAGAAATACTATCGGGCGTGACCCTGGTGGGCTCTTTTATTTTTTGATGGAAATTATGTGATAACATTAAGTTAGATAGTCTATTTCTCTCATTATTTTTTGTAAGAAAATCCACATTAAAATCACCTCCTATCACAATATTTTTTGAAGAATCTTTGATTGATAAATGAGTGAGAAGTTTATCAAGGCAGGAATAAAATATCTCTACTTCTCTTTTGCTATTGGGCCAATAAAGGTTCACCAATAATAAGTTTTCTTTGGGCAACTCTATTGCACCTATTTCAAAAATCTTTTCTAAAGACATTGTGTTGATGTCTAAACGTTCTTTATATTCTAACGTATTTTTTATAAGAATACATACACCTCCCCCATGATGAGCCTCACGACAGAAAGATGAAGCTACAGAATAGTTATCCAGCCTCAGTAACTTAATACAGAATAGTTATCCAGCCTCAGTAACTTAATCTATCCAGCCTCAGTAACTTAATATAGCATAGCGAATCTTCGCTTGAACTGAGCCGCCCGTCCGGGGAAGGACTTCCATCCTATAGAATACCGCAGCCAAATGACCTCTGGTTCGTGTTTCTGCCGGTGAGTAGGGTTTCCGGAGCTCATGGGGGGGGGGGGGGGGGGGGTTAGGGTTGGGCCAGCATGGCGGTGGCAACTGACAGGTAACTGACCAGTCACTAAAAACCCTAGTACGTCTGGCAAGCAACTTATGGGGTGGTGCAATGAGTCCTTAGGGAATTAGGACAACTATGACACCATTAAAAACCCCAGTCCGTCCGGAAAGCAACTTATGGGGTGGTGCCATGAGGCCTTATGAACTAGGACTACCATGACAGCACAAGCGCTGTGGGCAGCGTAGCGTAGCGAGCGTAGGTGGGCCTAAGCAGGGCCAATTCGCCATGGATTGTGAAAATCGCGCAACGGTTCGATGCTGAGTGAGGCCCTTCTACATTGGACGTCACAACCCTGCGTCCGGTCTATTTGCTAACATTGTTTTTTTTTGGGTCATTTCTTGTTTTTGCTCTATGTGAAAATGTATGTATCTTTTTTCCTTTTTTATTGTTGTGTTGTGATTTCAAAATGAATGTACCTATGTGTCTAATTATTTTTTGATATGTAATGATGTTCAAAAGTAATAAATATTCTTATTCTAAAATCATATCATAAACCCAGTTATGATCTTTAAGTGTTCATACGGTGCTTGCGATCGCTACACCAACAAAACCCACAATATTTTCAACATTCAGTATTGCACAGCTACAAAACTTATATTAACAGAGTGAATCGCACCGCCGGCTGTTGCAAGCAATCACCGGACGCGATGGAGCGCGGCCGCGATACATTTTTTTGTGCCTGTTTTTACAACAGGCAAATCGGCTATTTCTATGCGATGAATGCAATTAATCATTGCCATATAGGAATTATTATTATCGCAATAATTTCAATAAGAACACTGAGTGGTGTTTGGAAGACTGTCTGATGACTGGGAGCGTCATCATCATCGGCTTATCAAAGCCCACAGCTGGACCTATATCCAGCCTCTCCAGTTGTTCAATAAGAACACTGAGTGGTGTTTGGAAGACTGTCCGATGACTGTGAGCGTCATCATCATCAGCTTATCAAAGTCCACAGCTGGACCTATGTCCAGCCTCTCCAGTTGTTCACCGTTTTGGTCAAACATCAGGCGGCTTCCCCATAATCGCTACCAGCGTGGTGGAGTTGGCGATTCCAAGGCATAGCTCCTCGCTCCGGTGACGCTGCTGCACGTCACCGGCCTGTGGTATTTAACTACGCCTTCAATGGTGACGGTAATACCGCCACCAGTCGGTAGCCAGTTCTGGGAGCGTCGAGTAATTGTGGTATACGTTTGCACAATAAAATTTTACTATGTCTACTTTACTGGTCACCTTAAAAATGGGCCACTAGGACCAATACTCACTCAAAGCACTTCTATGCTTCGGAACCTCGATGAATCTGCGGTTGATCTCTCTCCAGTCGTGTAGAACTATTCTAACCTGAGCGCTTACATTTGTGATCAGTTCTGCGTCGGCAAACCTTGGAGATTGGCCTATGCGGTTGGTTCTGTCAGCTCGGACTAGCAGCGGCAGCTGACCTGTCAATAGCGTTCTGCAGGCGGCCGGCGCGTATGTGCAGGATGGGCACTCGCTGCAGCGCCGTCTCCAGCGTGGGCCCGGCGCGGGCGCCCGCCGTCTGCGCTCGTTGTAGGTACAGCAGCGTCAACTCTGACGCCAGCTCGAAGCTGCGGATCTGCAACACCATTACCCCACTATACTACAACCCTTTACTCCATGCAATGCATCCATGGAATGCCCTTCCAGCTCATGTGCTTCCTTCCTCTTACAATCCTGGGTTCTTTAGGCGGGGCGTGAAACAGCATCTCAGTGGGGTTTCAGGGTGAGGGCGACAGGCGCAATGGGTTTGTTCTATTGTGCCTGTCGACCTAACTTTTGGACCTCACGACCGCTTACCATCAGGTGCAGTGAGGTCATCTTGAAAGCTCTTCTTATAAAAAAAAATCCGTGAAACCTCAAAATGACTGGAACGAAAAAAACATTTGACAGGGAGTAGAGTATATTATATGGCAATAAACTCTTTTCGACTCCATACATCCTTTAAAGATTGAACATAAGAAGATATCATTTTGTAGGGTGCACAGTTTAGGATATTGCCAGTCAAAAATTTGGAGAGGCTGCACACTAAATTTTTGGATGGATGTGTGAAGTGCTAGAGTGGCAATATCCTGAACTCTGCACTCTAGAAAGAGGGAAGATTTGACGAAAATATAAACAGTTGAGGGTATTCGCATTTTCACTTCTCCTATCCACAGGGGGAAGGGCAAGGGGCATCGAATTTGGAGGGAATCGAGTACCTTCAGGATACACCCATCTTTAACAAATGTCTGGATGAGGTTCTACTAGTATTAAAACTTTAGGGTCTTTCAATCAACAACACTGGTTTGTGTACTGCTAAACAAGTAAATAAAGTTGTACAATTTAAAATTACGCGCATAAATTGTCGACAACGCTGGACGATGTATGTGTACGCCATAATGCTTTGCGGACATACCATTTCAGATTCCCTCTCGGCCTGCTTGTACCGGCTGGTGGAGCCTGGTATCGCATTCTGTTCCAAGCACAGTCCTTTGATGGCGTACGACTCGGCCACGATTCGGAGACTCCGCCTGTTTCAACAAGATAACGTATGTATAGATAGGATAGGATAGGACCTGAGGCCCTACTACAGAAAACGAAAACGATCGTTCGTTGAACGGATCGCGTGTTTTTGCCCCATAAATCCTTCTCATTTGTCCCTCCCGTGTTCGAATATACAAACTAAAATTCGTCAATGTCGATTTTCAACAATTTAATTAATATAATAGAACACGGGAGGGACAAATGAGAGGGATTTATGAGGCAAAAATACCCAATCCGTTTTCGTTTTTTGTAGTAGGGCCCCTGTTAAGAAAGGGGCAAAGAACACAAAAAGGATTTTTGTTTACATAAACTAATCAATCTCAACTTGCTTAAACATACTAGCTCAATATGTTGACTTCTGCTCAAGCTGAAGCTTCTGGAAGCGAACCAGAAAGCCACGCCACTTCATCCCGCCTCGTTTAAGGGTCCGCGCACCGTACACACTCGTAGATGAGACTATGTTTCTGACATAAACCACATTATTTGGTGTAAGTATGTACCAAAATAATGTGGTCTGTTATGTTTAAACCAAAAAAAAAAATTACATCATTGTATTCCAATTGCTATCACCATATTTATGAATACCATCGTTATGCATAGTTATAAAATTGCTGATGGCCATTACCATTATCATAATTTTGATTAACTTTGACCGAGAAATTATTTCGTACTAATATATTTGATACAAATTGTATTCATGAATTGTAGCGTATAATTTCAACCTTGGGCATTTTTACTAAACGTCGATATTTTATGATTCAACTTTAAGGTCAATACCGATTTTCACAAATACCATGAGTACTTTGTGTTTAAGATAATGATGTAAAAGAAAAATCCGCGCCACATTTCTCTACATCAGGGAAATGCTAGTCGTTTTTCTAAAGTCATCAGCGCCACTACGTCTGTATTGTACGGCCCCGCATTCCGTTGGCACCTATAAGCGGTGTCCATTCCTAGTTCTACGGCAGACGTAACCAGCCCACCGCCACTTCAGCGTACTAATCCTTCGGGCTATGTCGATAACTTTCGTCCTCTGACGTATATACTCGTTTCGTACTCTATTTGTTTATCAGATCCGACGATTGGCTCAGAACTTGTCTCCTAGAACACAAATCATTATCTGATACTCTTCATACAAGGAAAAATGTTTTTTTCTCAACGACTCACAATGGATGTCCCACTGTGACTAGTTGAGAGAGAAAAAATCTTAGTTGGAACCCAGCATTATCCCCGACTGCGATAGAAGAAGGGGTTATGTTTTTCGAGAGCATTTTATTTATATCAAAAACACCGGTACTTAAAATGTGAGTACATAGAAAGCGTTTACTTTAATATAACACCAACATACATATTATCAACTCCATAATGTTATTGTGAATGCAAAATTATCACTTCGAGTCGCTAACAGGAAACCCAAAGCAGATACTGGCCGCTGATCAAACATGGCGTCACCTCGGCTCGTTTTGTTTGAGCACACGTTGCTGGACGAACGGTGATTCATACTCACTAGACGCTATGTGAATAAGCGATGCAAGCAGATAGTTCAAAGTTGACAGAACAAAGGCATAATTAATTCGAAATTCCTTTAATGGAACCATCCCGGAATGATTCCCGGTTTTGAACTAGAAATGAACTTATCTAAATTAGGTGGGTGGTTAGGTTCTGGGTATCACCCAACAAAAACCCATTCAATCTTACCTTGAAAATTAGAAGATTATAGACGGTACATGTAGATTTTACACCAGTAACTTTGTTTAAAACTTCCGTACCTATTGACTGGCCCAGTGGTTCAATTGGTAATGGCCCCTGCCTTGTGAGGGCCTAGGGTCGTGGGTTCATTCCTTGTGGGGACAAACATTCGTGTGATGAATATTTGTGTTGTTTCGGGTCTGGGTGTTCATATTTTTACTTAAGGAGTTAGTTGTTCTGATACCCATTGGTTGATACTTCGCTGCTCCTAAAGTAAGTAGCATGACAGAAGTGCTTTTTAGGGTTCCGTACCTCAAAAGGAAAAAACGGAACCCTTATAGGATCACTTTGTTGTCCGTCTGTCTGTCCGTCCGTCCGTCTGTCAAGACCCTTTTTCTCAGGAACGCGTGTAGGTATGAAGCTGAAATTTATATTAATTACTCAGGTCTACTGTCCCTTGAAGCTGTGAAAAAATCAAACTTCTAAACCAACGCAATCAAAAGATACAGCCGTTTATGCCGCAAATTTTCGACACTTGCAAGGGAATCAAAACCTACAGGGTGCTTCCCGTGAACTCAGAATCTTGAAATTTGGTACGAAGTAACGTCTTATAGCATAGATAAAGGAAAAATTACGAAAACCATAAATTTTTAGTTACATCACATAATACATATTTTTTTTTAAATAATTTTAAACTTACTACCCATTTCCTCATAAACGCGTAGAGGTATTAAATTGAAATTCATACCAAATACTCAGGTCTATAATACCTTTAAGCTGTAACAAAATCAAACTTCTATGTCAACGCAATCAAAAGAAACAGCAATTTAAGCTGCATATTTTGAAACTCGCAAGTACTCGCAAGGGAATCAAAACCTAAAGGGTACTTCCAGTCGACCTAGAATCTTGAAATTTGGCATGAAGCAACGTTTTAATAGCACAAATAAAGGAAAAATTCCGAAAACCTTAAATTTTTAGTTACATCTATACTTATAATAAATCTGTAGAGAGGTCAATTCTGTACATAAAATATTTTTTCAAAATAACTATCAGGGGGTGATAAGTGATCGATACTGATACCAAAAATGCAATCAGTAAAATTTTTGTCTGTCTGTCTGTCTGTCTGTCTGTCTGTCTGTATGTTCGTTATAGAAAAAAAAACTACTGAACAGATTTTGACGAAACTTGGTACAATTATTCTTCATACTCCTGGGCAGGTTATAGGATACTTTTCATCACGCTACAATCAATAGGAGCGGAGCAGTGACGGCAAGTGTTGGGAAAACGCGAGAAATTTAAACCTGTATGTTTGAACGCGCATTACGCGAAAACTACTGCATAGAATAGGGAATATGCATGACTTTTTTTTATGGATTTATTGAGATCTTTTGTCTTCCAGATACATAAATATCGAAGAATTTTTAAACTATCTTTTCTATTAAGCGAGTTATAAAGCGTTAAAGTTATTGATTAGACAGAGAGATCCGATGCGGTAGTTGACGTCACGTACCGTAAGCGCCGTACTAACTCCATAGAAAAATCTGTTTCGCGAGAGAGAGACGGATATATCCACTTTCAATGACTGTATCTCGCCCATTTTTCAACCAATTTTGATTTTGTTTTTACTGTTCGTAGTAGATTTTGATCTATTTTACGATAAATTAGTAAATACCTGAAACTATTTTTCATGCATATTCCCTATTGAATGCGGTTTTCACCAATGTATTGCTAGAGGTCTAACTTAAAACTTCGGCACAAGGTATAGATGGGTATTATATGGAAGTCCGTTATTTTTGAAACCCGATATCCACGCGAGCGACGCCGCTGGCACAGCTAGTTTTTTAATAAATATAAACTTATTACTTTTTTCCTCATGAACGCGTAGAGCTATCAAGTTGAAATTCATATCAAATACTTAGATCTAATTGCCTTTAACCCGTGAAAAAAAAAATTCTAAGTCAACGCAAAAACTTTGTAAACCTTGCAGATTTGTACGGAACCCTCGGTGCGCGAGTCCGACTCGCACTTGGCCGGTTTTTTTTATAATAGCTCGACATAATGGCTTCCCTACGCCTGATGGAAAGCGGAAGAGAAGCCTAAGTCGCTGTGACAACTGGCAAGTAACTGGTTAGTTACCACTGTCATGCCGGCCCAAACCTAACCCCCCACGAGCTCCGGAGACCCTACTCACCAGCAGAAACACGACCCAGAGGTCATTTGGCTGCGGTATTCTATAGGGTGGAGGTCCTTCCCCGGACGGGCAGCTTAATTCGAACGAAGATTCGCTATGCCCTACCTCTCTCTGCTTAAGCTACTTATATACTTTAGGATCGGAGCCTGTACCTATGTGATGTTGTCTCACGTGTGTCGGCATAAAAAGGTGTATCTCCCTATTCGGTTTTCATTCCACATGTCGGTCATTTACATGTACTAACAAGTACATGTTAAAAATTTAATAATCTCGTTATCAGTTATACTCGCGGCTCAGATACCGCGCAGCAAAGTCACCGAACGACGTTATCAGCCCATTTATCACATAAACAGTAATAGTGCATATCAAAGTTAAGTACCACGGCTACCTACTATTAGGGAAATCACTTCAAACAGGACCTAGACAGAGATGATAAGAAACCGGGACTGCTCCCGCTTCAGGTTAATGTGTTGTAAGATGCATAGCTAAATAACCCAATACATGTCACGGTCATGTACTCGTAGTCTCAAACTAAGCCGAAGCTTGTACTGTGGGTACTATAGTTCATTCGCGTTAAGAAAATAGTGACTCATCACCGACTGCCGGCCAAGCCACACCCCCTAGCCAATTAAAACGCTAGAAATCGGCCAAGCCACACCCTCTAGCCAATTAAAACGCTGCAGTCGGTGATGAGTCACTATTTTCTTAACGCGAATGAACTATAAACAACTGATAAACTTACTTAGATAGGTACTTTCTCTTTTCTAAGTAAATACATATACATAGCAAACACCCAGGCCAATACATACAGACATGATCATGCACACAAATGTTTGTACTGTACGGACATCGAACCCGCGACCATTATATCAAAAGCACTTCACTACCACTGAACCAAACTGGTCAACAAAGCGTTTCGCCTCGTATTGAGTCAGAAATAAAATTAAAATCAGATATCATCTCAATTATCGATAAGAAATTAGATTAATAACTAGAAATCGAAATCAATGAATGCATAGGTGTATAACTATCATAGCTACAATATTAATCGGAACAAATGTTAAAGTTCAACACAAACATTGCAAAAGCCCCAGCCTCTCGGCAGCCTCTTGGCTGGGGCTCGGGTTGGGACCCGGGAAGCTGGCGTTGTGAGAAATCGGCATTCTGAGAGGTTGGCATTTTGCAAAGTTGGCAGTATGAGATGAGACGCCGAAAGAGAGTGATACAGCCTCAATGGAGAGGGCTCGTAGCCGGCGTGCCACCCTTCTTTGCATCATCATCAGCATATTGCAGTCCACTGCTGGACATAAGCCTCTCCAGTTGTTCGCTACTTAAGGCAAACATCTGGAGGATATACCCACGCTGGGCAGGCGGGTTGGGGATCGTATGGCGTAGCTTCTCGCGCCGGTGACGCTGCTGCCCGTCATCGGTCTGAAGTATTTAGCTACGCCTTCAATTGTGATGGTTATACCGCCACCAGTCGGTTGCCAGCCTTCTTTGCATATAGACGGCAAATGTAAATCACACCTGCTGTGCCTGGGCACAGCAGCACTGGTGCTCCGACATCTCTAAAGCACTCCCGGCCGCAGACGTTAGCTTTGCTGAGCAAGTCTCTCGACACGTCGGACAGATCAGATGGGAAATGCTCTGGAGTGGAGGGTTTGCTATACTATAGTTACCGTACACAGCAGTCCTTCACTTTTAACGATATATGACGGTGCCTATTCACCGTATCCCTACTCGTCCGGCGATAAAACCACCGGAAAGTTACTTGTCTTTCGGTATTCTATCGGTTAGGGGCAGCGCAGACGACAGACTATCCGTGACGCACTTTTTTGCAAATATATGCACTATGTAGTTACCGCACACGACGCGCAAAAATCTGTCGCGGATATTTCACAGACTCAACGCATACGACGCATATGATCTTCGATCATTCTGTCGGCAGACCTAGACGCTCTTCTTAATGGGCAGCGCAGACGGTACACTTTTTGTGCGATAGAGTCTGCGTCTGAGACAATATCCGCCTCAGACGCAAACTCTATCGCACAAAAAGTGTGCCGTCTGCGCTGCACCTAACCGATAGAATACCGAAAGACAAGTAATTTTCCGGTGTTTTCCATGTTGCTGTAAGTAATAATTTAAGAGCAAGGTTTGATCCATAGATTAAGAGTTAGGTAGATACTCACACAGGCAGCTCTTTCTCCGTCAGCGTATTCAGCTCGGCCAGCTTATAATTCTTCAGGGAGTCATCGTACGCGCCGCACGCGTAGTTCAGCTTGCCGAGCAGCAGGTGCGCGTCCAGCGCGACCCCGGCGCGCTTGCCGGCCTCGTCCGTGGCGAGGGTGAGGTACCCTCGCGCCTCCGAGAGCTCCCTCTGCGCGCGCTCGATGTTCTCCTTGGTGGGCGGCCACTCGTCCAGGAACGCCTCGAGCTTGCCCTCCCCGATGAGGAAGTGGACGAGGCTCTCTGAAAGTGTTGGCCCGGTGAGAAGATTTTTTTTTTATTAATAGCAGCCAGGCAGGCAGGCTGGGAATTTCTTTATTGAGATTTTTTTGCCCATCAGCGGTTGCGACAATGTTCATATATCTTCAATGCCAGGGACACAGCCACTCCGTTGCCTACCATGAATGAATAGAGAAGGCTGAGAGATTTGCTCAGCAGTGGAACTATAGAGGCTAGTATAGACACAAAAAAATAGCAACCAGCATCTTTATGAGGTCTATTTTTTTAAAATTCAGCATGGATTTGGGCTTGGCTTCAATTTCCTTGATGTTAAGTGTTATTGAGGCCTACGATGGAGCGCGATAACCAGAAAGTAAGTATGGATAAATGACTGACGAGATGTTGATGATAAATTTATCTAGCTAAATAAATAAATCAATTTCACCATAGTAAAATCATTCATTTGCTTAGTTCACAATATGACACCGGTAACAATTTTAACTAACCCCAATAAATAAATATAATTTTACATATTAAAATATCATCATCATTGATAAATATTCAGTTGCCAATTACTAATTGCCTTATAACTGTGACATTGGAATTTAACATTTGCATACAAAAGCACAACTAGTTAATCATAAATGTGGTGACGTCAACAAGCTGTTAATGAAATACTGGCATATCTTCCTGTTCTAAATCGGACTATTCTTTCTAGTAAACCTTTCATTTACCTACCATTATGGGAATTATTATTTGAAAAAAAAATCATTAAATGAACCACTCTCATCAACCTTATTGTCATTGAATAACCCTCCCTAGGGTTCACTTTAAGTAACCATAATCTAAGTAAGGGTAGTAAAAGAAATAAAAAAGCTTGGTTCAACTATTTTTTCAACTACTCATAGTATGTTTAGATAAATAAGTAAAATATTATGTTGCAAAAATTACACAAGACAAGTGACACACCTACGTTATGTTTCATGGTATGTCGGTAACTAATCAAACATAGTGTAAGAATCTAAGCATGTGATAGGTATATGATAACACACACTTCATCCTTGCGACAATTACTGTCTTAAAGAGTTATTTGTCTAAGATAACTAGTGATTAAATGAAATAATATCATTGTTTAGATCTATGTCAGACATTATTATGTAGGTACAACGGATTGAGTACAAGAAGCCTTTCAGCTAAACCTTAGAGAATTAGAGATGTAATAAGAATCTTTTATTTGTAATACTCCAGCTATTTACAGTGTTATTTGATAGTACGAATCAAATATGGTTGAGACAAGATTGTAAAATTATGCTATCAATTAAATAATTATGTTCTAGGCTGGGAGTTATGAATTCCACAAATAATTAAGGTGATGAACATTTTTTTCTTTCATTATTATGGTTTCCAATAATGAATAATATTATTTAGTTAAGTCCATGCTACTTGCAATGTGTATGCATTAACTACAACACCTACCTAATTAAAAATAAGTAAAAACATGTATTTTTAAGAAATTAGTAAGGGTCTCAAATGGGTGGCTACAACTTTGCTGACTTGGCGCGAATGTTGGTGGGACTAAGAGTATGGAGGGCTCACCATGTTGCGGCGACCTCGTCTTCAGCTGCTGAGCCAAGTCCACCACCTTCTTCCAGTTAGACTCCTCGCGACTCTTCTCGATCTCGGCCTCGTAACTCCGGACCGCATTCTTGCTCCGCGATGTCATTATAACACATGGACACGACCACCTCTATGTCACACCATCGATTTTAGCTGGCTTCACTTGAACATTGCAAAATTCTATCCTAATTGCACTACTATTCCCAGCAGCAATTGAAGGCCAAATTTGACAGATGACAACATCCCTTACGCAGGCCTATTCCGTGATGACGGGCCGGGTACTTTTTTTTTTTTTTTTTAATAAATTCGTTCCTAATGGAACCGGCTAAGGTCTGAGACCATGCTGCCAAGTCTTAAGTAAAATTACATTCATTTCCAGTGTATGTTATTAACTTCATTAGTATTTTATAATTTTATCCTGTTCCATGTATTATAATAAGTTATAATATGTTTATGTTTCCTGTTCCATTCATTTTTTTCCGTCCAAGTTATTCATTTTCGTTTCAATGAAATGTCAAATCCATAATGTGTCAAATCCATGTGTCAAAATTTATGACAACTTCATGTCAGTCAGTGTAGAGGTTAGAAAATGCCAACGACTCAAGCAAAAGCAAAGTAAAATCAGCAAAAATTATTATAACAAGAAGATTACAACTAAAAACAAAAACCAAAGTAGTATTTACATATATACACATAATATAAAATTGCATATTTCCTGACAAAAGAATATAATTATTACTACATAGATTTACACCTTTAGATTTGCCCAACGGTATTACAAATAAATTGATATAGGGGAATGTAAGTCAAAGCATTTACAAGGAGAGCCTGGATTGAGCGCGGTACCAAATTGGGATTACCATAAATTTCAATCAGCTCATCCATTAGCACAAGGCGCTGAATGCCGAAGGATGAGCAATCAAAGAAGATGTGTGACACGGACTGCTCTGACTGTGTATTGCAATGATCACAGTGTGAGCTTCGAACAATTTTTAAACGAAAGAGATGAAAATTTAAACGACAGTGCCCAAAACGAAGCCTTAAAATACAAGAATAAAATTTTCTGTTAATATAAAAGCTGCTTTTGCAGAACCAGGGCTTACTCCCAATGGGAACATTGTAAGTAGCATACCATAACCCTTTGTTTTCAATTTGGACGGTATAATTCCAATGTCTTCTCCACAATTCTATCGACCTTCTTTTTAAAATGAAGTCTATATCTGAATGAGGCACTAAAAAGTTGAGACTATCACTGGAATCAGGAATAATAGTTGATAGATTTGTTATAGTTCTGGCTAAAAAGTCAGCTTGCTCATTTCCTAAAACACCAGAGTGAGAAGGAACCCACATAAATACTACCTTTATACTGTACATCATTAAAAGGTTTAGCCATAATTCTTTAATTAAAGGGATTAAATAATTTGTGTTAGCATTATATTTGTTATTTTTGAGACTTTCTAGAACACTCATACTATCACTAAGTATGATCCATTTAGAACACCCATTATTTTTATGTTCAATATGTTTTAAGGCAGCAAGAATAGCCAAGGCCTCAGCTGAGAATATACTTGTGTTTGAATTTATTTTAAAACCAGAACCAGTATTTAATAATCTATCATAAATTGCAAAAGACACAGCAGAGTCAGATTTTGACCCATCAGTGTATAAACGTCTGTAACCATCATATTCAGACAGTTTACTAAGTACATCATTAGAAGATAACTCATGTTCAATAATAATGTCAATTGCAGGAAATCTGCTAGAAAAATCCCCCTGATAACAAGGAAGAAGGGATTGCCTGTGAATTTTCAATGAATCAAGCAAATTTACAAAATTACGAAAGTCCTGAACAATATAAAGGGAATGACAATGGAAGTGAGAAATTGAATTATGGAGATACAAGAAAAGATTATTGCCAATTTTACTATATAATTTCAATAAAAACTTTTCCTTTAAATAAGAAAATCTTATATTTAATGGAGGTAAGTTACACTCAACTTGCATTACATTAATAGGGGTACTTCTAAATGCCCCAGTAATTAGCCTTAAACTTTTATTTTGTATTTTATTCAAGAAATCTACCAGCCGACTATCACTAGCGAAACAAAGGAAACCATACTCAAAATGACTACGAATTAAAGATTTGTATAAAAGCAATAGTATTTTGGGATCAGCACCCCAAGATGTTCTACAGATAGATTTCAGGACATTGAAAGCTTTATTAGCTCTAGAGCATATTAGTTCAATATAATTTTTCCAAGACATATTGCGGGTAAAGAGCACACCTAAAAACTTCACTTCACATGAGATGGGGATAGGGATATTATTATAATTAATAGAAGGTGCAATAGAACTTGATTTGCCAAAAATAACGAGTTTTGATTTCAAAGTATTAATGCTTAGATTCAAATAGGAAAAGTATGTATGTAACCCTTTCAGTGATTTATTTAGTTTATCTGATACAATTTCCAAATTTTTCCCAGATGCATAAACAACTAAGTCATCAGCAAATTGGAGATTCTTCACATCAGAACCCAGGATCAAATTCAACCGGCGTATATAGAGGATGAATATAAGTGGAGAGAGTATTCCTCCTTGACACACACCAACAGAAGCTAGTCTTGGACCATGCAATTTTCCTTCATGTTTGACAAAAACTTCCCTATTAGTCAAGAAATTATGGATCCAGTGAACTACTTTACTTGGAAACACAGAATTCAGTTCACCACAAAGGATGTCTATATTTACACTATTAAAAGCCCCAGCAATATCAAAAAAGACAGACATTAAGAATTCTTTTTTACTTAAACTATTTTGAATATCAAGTTGTAACTGACATATACTTTCACGCGATGAGGTACCTCTTCGAAAGCCAAATTGATTTGCAGGTAAAATATTATTCTTTTCTACATAAAATTCCAATCTTTGTTTGAGTAACTGCTCAAAAACTTTTCCTACACAAGAAGTCAATGCAATGGGACGATAAGAATCAGGAGATGAACTAGGCTTATCAGGTTTTAGGATAGGAACCAAACAATCAGTCTTCCAAGAGGAAGGTATAACATTATTTAACCACAGGTTATTTAAAATTTTAAGAAAAGCATGCATCCCCTGGTCACTGAGCCTTTTGAACATGATATATGGAAAGCCATCCAATCCAAAAGCACTGTCTTTCCTAGAAGAAATAGCTGATATTAATTCTTGAATGGAAAATGGTTCAGTTATAAAACTATTTACAGAATTGGTTTCATTATTTAAAGGAAAAGTAATATTATTATTTACATAGTCAGGTGTGTACTTTTGTAAAAAATCCTGAACCCAACTATCATCATTTTTCTTAAAGGTGTATGTTTTGTTAAATTTACGCATATATTTCCAGATTCTCGACAATGGAGTACAACGATTGAAAGTGCTACAAAGTTCAACCCAACTATTTGTTCGCTCAGTTTTTAAGGTGCGTTTTTTGATAGCTTGTAATCTTTTAAACTCTATATAGGTTAGATCAGAAGGGTTATTTTTAAAATTTAAATATGCAATTTTGGAATTTTGAACTGCCTCTGAACATTTTTTATTCCACCATGGAAGGGGAGGATTCCGAGATAATTTACGAGGAGGACTATGCAATGATGAGGTTGTTTTGGCTGCAGAGAAAGAAAAAGAAGTGTTACGAGAAGGAAGGGATTTATCAACAGCTGATTTCAGAATTTCACAAAATGAACTATAGGCCTCCAGCGGGCTAATATCACTATCCACATGTTCAAGCAATAACAAATCTACATTTTGTGTATACATATTCCAATCCACCATTTTAAAATTAGGGTAAATAGGCAGATTACTATCTCTACACATTGGATTACTATTTACATGACTATTATTTACATATATTTTAATTATTGCAGGGAGATGATAGCTGCCAAGGGGATCATTATGTACAGACCAATCAGAACAAAGAGACAAGGATGGAGACACGAAGGACAAATCTAAAGCATTTGGACGCCACGACAAAGAACCAACAGTAGTCGCCTCACCAGAATTGAGTACAACTAAGTTATTGTCATCAACTACTTCTAAAATTTCTCTACCCCTTGGGTTGATGGAGTTACACCCCCAAGATGTGTGATGGGCGTTGAAATCGCCGGCAAAAATAATTGGTTCCGGAATTGACCTTACTAAAGAATCAAATTTTTGTTTATTAAAAGATGGATTACAAGTTGGAGGACAATAAAAACTTACAATACTAATTTCTCTATTATTTACAACTATTCTTACACAAATATTTTGTAGGGAGTTATCTGAATATGTGTTAACTTTTTTGAAATTTATTGAGTTATGGATTAAAATGGCTACACCATTATGTTTATTACCTATATCATTTCTTTCAATTTGATACCCTTTAATACTAAAGTTTTTAATAGGTGTTAACCATGTTTCTGAAATTATTGCAACATGTATGTTTTTATCATATAAAAACTTAGTGAGTTGGAGCTTATTGCATAAAATGCTCTGAGCATTCCACTGCATGATATTAAGACAATCCATTATTAGGGGGAGACATACTGTTTCTGAAGGTCTCTTCTAATATATCTTTAATTGATTTTGAATTGATGGGGGTATCTTTTTGATTTGTTATCATCTTTGTGACGGCTTGAGTAAAAATATTCATAAAAAATGTAGATTTAGTTAGATTATTGAACTGAGTTTCTATGTTGGACTTGGTTAAATGTGGGAAAGAATTTTCATTAAATAATTCAGAGTATTTGGTGGCCATGGACTTAATTTTGTTTTCTTCTAATTTCTCTTTCTTTTTAGGACACTGGTTTGATATCGCTATATGATTACCACCACAGTTCGAACACTTAGCATTTTTGGGGTCTTCTGTACAAGTTTTGAAATTGTGGCTTTGTGAGCATATAGAGCACACTTCTGCGTTCCGACAAAATTTTGCAATATGTCCGTATTTAAGGCAACGAAGGCATTGTTGCACTGGAGGTACATAAGTGCTAACTTCGTGCCGCCAACTATCGAGGTAAACATATTGTGGAAGTTCAGTGGATGCGAACGTGACCGCAACAGTCTGGGTGGGTAGAAAAGATATTGAGCCATTTTCGTTACGTACTCGACGCATGAAGCGTCTTACTTGAATTACATTGCGGGAGCTACCTATGAGCGAAAATATTTTTGCATTCGACAAATCGGTAGGAACTGATGTGAGGACACCAGTAGCCTCAGAACTCATCGCTGGTATTGTCGCCTTTAAGGCCAGTTCATCTAAGAGTTTCTTATTTTTTAAAAATACATTGGCGTTGTTTGATAAGTCGAATGTAATACCTATTTTATATTTGTTAATGGACCTAAGATGTAAGATGCCAGTTACACAATATTTCCGTATGGCATGGGAAATGGCCAATCTGTCTTTGTCGGAAAAGTATCTTTGATCGTCATTATGCGACAGAAAAACGATATATTCGGATTTTTGACTATTTTCGGGGTACTTCCTCGAGTACCCTGGGACTTTAAAAATATTATACTTCCCGGCATGGTCGTCGTCGGAATCCGAAGACGTCTCCATTGTGGGAGAGGTTCGGTCGTCAGGCGGATCTTTTTTCCGTTTCTTCACTCCTCCCATCTTCTTAATCCGTACTCTTTATAACTATAAAACTACTATAAACAATTTTATGTACAATAACCAGGTGATAAAACTATATTTACAAATAAAATTAAATATTTTCTATCGCACAAACTTTTAGGCGCCTTTCGTGTTCAAAGGTTCCCGCGCAAAAAAACACCCAAAACTCACGGGCCGGGTACGTATTCACGCGCAAATCTGTCATTGAATTTATTTTTATAGTTTTCTATTAATTAGATGGATAAAATTTGGAAGCTGCAAACTTTTCAAGAATACATTTATTAACCCAAGCAATTAAATTAGACGGGCATTTCGTAAGAAAATGAAGCCAGCCTATACAATCTTAGTACAAATTGTATGGCAATCACATAAATACAGCTGACCAAATTTAATTGTACACAAATATTTAGATGCACACATTAGAACTTAGATCATTTCAATTTACCTGGGTTATACCATGTTAGTTCCATATTTGAATTCTAGGTGGAGTTTATATTCATTGATTAAAGTTGGTATCTATTTTCTATACAATAGTAAGGATTAAATTGCCTTTCAAATTCAGTAGCATAATTTAGTTGCGACGTTTCGACAATATTGTACAGTTTGTGTAGTTTTTTTTTATTACGGTCCTTTTATTTAAATTAAAAAACCAGATGAACGCTAGTTATATTTCACTTTAATTTCATGTATTCCTTATATAATATATTACTACACTTAATTTATTGAATATTGGGTTAAATAACGTATTGTTCTCCATTTTCAGAATTTACTGATTTTAAACTGTAAACTATAGATTCAAATTTCTGGCAACACAGCTTAAAATGGCGTGTTTTAAAATTTTCCTTTTAGTCAATATTAATTTATCAAGTTTTCAAAAGTTTGTGCTTTTAATAGAACTTGAAACTCATAGCATTTTTTAAAACGGTCGTACAAGAAGCGGATTATAATGTGATTGCTAAAGTTTGTGACCAAGGGTCTAAAATCCGCAAGAAAACTGTAATTGCAAGAAATCCGCGGAAAGTTTAATCTACATTCGAAAGAAAATGTGATATTAAAAACTTATATGATTATGAAACCAATATTTTAATTTTATAGTGGTGTGTGGTGTGTAAAAATGTGAAAGATAATAAAAGTTTCTAAGTTTTTACACTTATCTTTTATTTTTCAAATGTTGAATGATTTGCCAATCTTAGTTTGTGTTTATTTGCCTAAGTTAACAAATGATTCAGAAAAATATGCCTGCGGTTGGCAATTCATAGCAAAAATTCATCATTCATTCCTTAATGAAATAATACTTATAATTAATTACAAGACCAGAGTATGCTGTAGTTATATCGCTGTATTGTGATTATGTATATTGACGAAAAGTTGCCGTAAGTTACCGTCGAGTGGCGCTGTATTTGTTACCTCTTTTGACAGCCAAGATTGGTCTCTATTTCAGTATATTACAAAGTACTCTGTGAATGAAGCATTGAGATTTTTAAACGTCACGTGCATTTACAGAGATGGTTCACAAATACATATTTTCTAGAAGAAGGTATTTTTGCAAAATTGTTTATTCGTAAAAAATATAATTTTAATCTTTGGCGTAAATTTTTTATATTTTGTTCAAATGAATTGTTTGAAAATAATCCATCGATGTCCTTTAAACGTTAAAATGATGTCAGACATTTACTCAAATGACCGCGAGATGGCGCTAGGAGTAGCAATTCACAAAACTTTACAAGTCTAATGTTGGAAAATAACATTTATTTATCTACATTTTATGAATTATGAAACTCTGGCGCTTTTCTTGCTTATTTAATTATAAGTAATGTTGGGTAAAACATAAGCTCGGAAAGCATTTTACATTATCTTCATCGTACTTAGGTAACTTTAAGCTCCATGGAAGCTGTACGATCGTTGACCTAAATTTTTAGTTTGACCTCTCCTTCATGCACAGTTTTTGTCTCGGGATTATGCAATTATATTAAATGAGGGACCAGCTTCCCTGGCGAGTAATTTTAGAAAAGAAACTTCTAAATTGTGTATAACTGGGTATGGCAGCTGCCCCATAAGGACATTTTAGTTAGTATGAAACCCACCTATGCCGGCCATACCTACCCACCTTTCCTTCAACTAATGATACTAGGCAAACTATAGGAACTATGACACTAGGGAGGCAAATAGGAAGAAAGTTGCTTAATTATATTCGAGTACCTCAAACCTTTATTTTTCGTGCTAGGGGTGAGAGCCTTCCGCTCCCCCAACAGTCCGGTGATGATGACAAGGCCGGCCTGGCCATCATCGTAGTCATTTAGAAAAAAAAATTTTTTTCGTGGCGCACTTTGAGAAATTTTCGTCCATGCAGCCAAGGGCACTCTATTACATCACACGATACTCCCCTTTAATAAGCCTAAACCAAGAATGAGTTGTACTTGCTATTAAAATTTCGAAAGCTCTTAAATCTAATTTAATTTCCTTTGATGAGATATCCCGATTTGAAAATTAGGCTACCTACCTACATTAGGTAGGAGGTCGTCTTCTTCTTTTCGAGACAATGGTACTAAGTATTTCAAATAGAATCAGCCCAGAATCTGATGAACTGGATACCGCTGTCGGTCTCCTTGCAAAGGTCCCCCCACCGAGCACGTAGTGGGACACACCGGGCAGGGGAGCAAATGTGGCAAGGTCTGTAATGATGCACCACAGTCGCAGCCAGCATGCAAACATTCGCTCAGCCCCCACATAACTAAACTGGACCTACACCGGCCAACTCCAGAGCGAAGTTGGTTAAGAGCTTTCCACACCGTCCAAGACTTCCGACCTGATGCCAAACTTTCGGCTTGTGATATGTACCTAATGGGGCGGTGGTGGAGCTCTCGCCATCTTTCGATGAGAGAGAAATGGAGGGCTCCCCCTTGACCTTTGGATCTTTGCATTTGGGTGCCAGGTTGTAATAGCTTTGGTCCACCTCAAAAAGGTAGGTCGTGTAAAAGTTCTTTTATAGGTATCTCACCCGCACGTGCCTTTTAAAATTAGATGGCTTCAGCCAAATTCAATATTTACGTCCTAACACAAAGGTTTGTTTATGAAGGCAACGGCAACCACACTAAAAATGCCGAAATACAAAGCATGCGAGATTTCCGCGCGCTCGTAAACAGCGTTATGAATACGCCCGCAGCGCGCTCGCGTCGGCGAGCCTTTATGTGCGGCGTGCACGACAGAGGAGCGAGCCTTCGCCCCGGATCGCTGGGCTTCACAACTGTTTTGTTTATAACCCTACCGTGGCGTCTAACAAATTCATTGGTAGATTTTTGCTGAAGTTCTATTTTTTCTGTTTTCCTTTTTATAATCTTTCTGTTTTCCTTTTTAAATCAAAAATAAAATTTTTAATCTTAACTTTTAATAAAACTTATCAAAAAGAAAATCAAGCATGTATAATAGTCTAAGCTCGCTTCCTGCCGCACGGATGTGCGGCAAGAAGCGAGCTTAGACTAATAGTTAGTTACCTACTTTCGATTAGTAGGGATTGTAGGTACCTACTATTGTAGTATGCGGGCATACCCATCGAGTCATGCTCATATCGCGTCGAATGATTCTCGAACACCTTGGAATGTACGGCCACATATTGCATGTGTGTGATTTGGTAGGAACTGGTTATAAATATACACTCCATCTCATCCCGTGGGTATCAGGGGGGGAGGCTTAAATTACTTATCCATCAGTGAACTTTTGCACTCTTATATGATAATGAGATAACTCTGTCGTTTGAATGTTTTTATTGATTATTCTATTAGCACACACATTTAATAACATTAGACCACATTGGTAGGTACATAACTTCCGTTCAAGTTTCAATAAAGTACGTAGATGTTCCTGGAAGTTTATTGTTATTAGGAGATATTAGAATACATGAGTGTATCGCGTGCGCACCGGGTGTTACAAGCGCGTTGGTTTTATGGGGCCCTTTGGCGCATCGTTGAAGCTGATACATATATACCTATGTATAGAAATAGTGTTATTAGTCGCTAAAATAAAGAAATCCCTATCAGGTAACGTCCCGTATCTCCGATTATCGTTCCCGATCAACGAAATCCGTCATGTTTCTGTTCGTTATGTGGAATAGGCCTCCAGGGAAGTCATTTTTCTTAATCATATGGGAGTCAGTCTAAACAGAGCTCAAGCCTATATAGGTATAACATGCATTTATTACATATTTATAAAAAAAGAGTAATTACTAAGTATCTATGTTTACCAGTTACAACTTAACGAAACGAAATTTTTCGTTTTCAGCGAATGTACAAGTTTCAGCTCAGTTTGGGACTAGATGGCGCTGTGTGGCTGAGTGTGCCTTAGCGTTAAGCACAGATTACCTAATCTGTGGCGTTAACTGCGTTAAGTTACAAAACAATGGGACAGTTATAGATCACTAGCTGAGCCCGCGGCTTCGCCCGCGTTGCGCCCCATTTTAGCGAAGTGATGGCTAGAAAGGGTCAAAATCTATCTCCACTGAAAAAATCGCTTCAATTTATCGCTCCGTTTTTCCATGAAAGAAAGACAAACATACAGACAGACACACTTTCCCATTTATAATATTAGTACGAAGTTATTAGAGCACGTATAAAGTTTCTATAGACGTACTTTCATAAGTAATAGAGTACAATAAGTTCATAAATGAAAGCAACAATAGAAGTCGCGTTACCGCCCATATTTTCGGCTGAAAATTAACATCGGCTTGTAGCGATCGGCCCAAGAACCATTAATCAATATTACCGATAACATAATGCGATTTACTGGCATTAACATTGCCCTTTATTGCCTAACGGCTCGCCAATTCACGAAATGAAAAGCGAACACGAAACGTAAAAAGCTAAGGTTAAAATTGTCGTTTGATTGACTTTTATAACTTAACTGCTTCCTCCATTCCTATCCTTGGGTGTAGGGCTGCGATTTGGGACTTCATGTTCAAAATTAAGTTGGTAAGCTTAGCTACTTAACTGGTTGGTTACTTATTAGGTAGTGAAAAGTAATAAAATGGAAGCGAGCTGGACTCGAAGTTTCTCCGACTCCCTTTTCTTCCTGTGAGTGTCTTACCTAAGAAGCGACTATGAGACTTCTTAAGATGTCAGCTTGACGGTAGTAGGGTAGGGTGATTTACTCTCCTGGCTGGCGACCACTATGAATCGAAATGAGCCGCCCGTCCGGGGAAGGACCTCCACCCTATAGAATACCGCAGTCAAATGACCTCTGGGTCGTGTTTCTGCCGGTGAGTAGGGTTTCCGGAGCTCGTGGGGGGTTAGGGTTGGGCCGGCATGGCGGTGGCAACTGACAAGTAACTGACCAGTTACTTGCCCGTTGTCACAGCGACTTGGGCTTCTCTTTCGCTTTCCATCAAGCGTAGGTAAGCCATTATGTCGAGCCACTATAAAAAAAAAAATTGAGAACCTCTCTTTCCCTTTCCTTCAAGCGACAGGAAGCCACTATTCTATGCTACTATTTTAAAAAGTTATAGTTCTAACTGTTTCTTTTTTTAAAACGTAGCTCGACATAATGGCTTCCCTACGCCTGATGAAAAGCTGTGACAACGGGCAAGTAACTGGTCAACTTTACCTGTTAGCTGCCACCGTCATGGGCTCACGACTCGGAGGTCATTTGGCTGCGGTATTCTATAGGGTGGAGGTCCTTCCACTGACGGGCGGCTCGATTCGAGCGAAGATTCGCTATGCCCTAACTCTCTTGAAACCTACCTCTACCTCTCTCTGATTGCCCTTCATACATGAAACAACGATAATATAAGTAGCTTACCACTTACTTTTCCATCTACACTTACCTTTCCAATGTTAAGTAGCAGCCCTACCAAGCAAAGCGGCGACATCGCGATCAACCACGAGATGATCTGAAGGTCTCCAAAATTCGCTTTATTTTCGGTGGAAATACTTACATCATCATTTGTTGAAGGCACGGATCAACCTTGTACTGCTCGAGCTAACATAAGCTCGTAGTTTCTAAGGATTTCATATCGATTCGAGTTTGTTAATGTTAGTGCTTGAAAGGAGCTTTAAAATGTACTTATGAGTGAGGAGTAGGTGAGTGACTGAGTATGGAGATCTTAAGAGGATTTGCTCTGAAAAAATCTTACTAGAATTTCCAATAATAATGTGAAGTCTGGAGTAAAGGTTGACACTCGTGCATTTTTTTTTATAGTAGCTCGACATAATGGCTTCCCTACGCCTGATGGAAAGTGAAAGAGAAGCCTAAGCCGCTGTGACAACGGGCAAGTAACTGGTCAGTTACGTGTCAGTTGCCACTGCCATGCTTGCTACGTATAATATGTATTTATTTACAAAAAAAAGTATCTGAGTAAGTTTTTTAGTTGCCTAGTGCCCATAGTACAAGCTTCGGCTTAATTTGGGGCTAGATGGCGCTGTATGGCCAACGTTACTTACCTATTGTTTATTTATTAAAATTTTTTATTTGTTCGAGCTTAAGCGTTTGTTTGAGTTGAGAGAGTTTTCTCTCCTCAATAAAACATAAAAGTTCAATTAACCCAGTAAATTTTAATTTCGCTGAACGTGTTATTCTTTAAGTACACAAACCGTCTGACGAGGCAAGGCTGCACGCAGAGCGGATTACCCGCAGCCAAGGCTGCCCCCGAGGGCCAGCGTGTAATCCAAAGGCTTTGCCTACACGTCACACGAGAGCTCACATGCCGAACTGACGGGGAAGTTCTTAAATGTAGAGTAAATATACCTAATACCTGCTGAAAACTGCCTTGGTAACTTAACATGTTCGGTTCGAAACAGACATGATAACAGTGAAAGTTTGTGTCTGGATTCGTGTAACTTTCATGTTCTCACGAAGAAAGTAAGTAGGTATTTTCTTTACCTACCTACTACCCTTTTTAGATTTTGAAGACCTAGGTACGATATTAATGCAAATACCATCTTGGTTTGATAGACAGAGAGATAGATATTCTTTATTGAAGACTCAACAGTTCACTTAGAACTAAATACAAAGACAAATAGACAAACAAGTGCCTACATACCTATAATTCCGATATTATTTAAAAAAAAATAGCAATGAAATACAAGGCAGCCTTTGTACTTGTAGTTTTCGTCGCTACACATTTCAAACTTTCGCCTGCCATAAATATTCCCAAACAGAAACAAGATAACGAATACAGCGAACGATTTCACGAAATTAATTATGTTCAGTAGCTGAAATACGAGTCGAAACGGTAAGTTAATAACTTGAACATTACACGATAACAATGGTTAAGTAAATGGAAGCGGGACGATAAAATAACGGGCGAAACTAGGGATTTATTTGAAACTTAAGCTTTCACTGGAACTTGAATAAATATAAAGTTCGTCTTTGTTTGCTTTGTTGGCGAACGCTGGAGGGGAAACTTACCTCCCGTGTTTTTATGAAAAGACAACAAATAAGATAGGTATTTATTTACGAAGGTAATTTTGTTTTTTGTTACCAAAGGGCTTAGAAGCGGATATATTTGAGCTTCAGCTTTTGTAAGTAAATGGCTGGGGAGGATAGGTACCTACATAATAAGGATTTGTAGACCAGATACTGCTGGTAATAATTCCGGTAGATATTGTACACTAATCAACAAGTTACCTACTCTTAGCTCATTTAGGTAGCAGTAGTAATAAAAGGCAGCCTTTGAACTCCTTAACCTGAAAGTACCTGCTTAATGTGAATATGTTTTAAGGCTAGGTCACAAGTACGAGTAGTAGACCAGTTATTGGATATACTTATAATACCTTTGGTCTCGTAAGAACAGAGTTTAGTGCCAGACAGTGGTTTTACGACGTAGTTTGTGCACTATTTCTGACTTGGTCCAACATTATGCTTATCATACTGGTAAGTTGCACAATCTTGCAGCAGACTGCAGAGGTGCTGCATTGGCCGTGGCAAATAACTGGTAACTTAGGTGCCTGTCTATTATCATATCTGATCACCTTTTTAGCTTTCCTGACATCCTTTTCTGATATCCAATGTCAGAAGCCACTATATTGTGCCAAAAAAACATAAATGTTACCTTGGCCTTCCGCCTAAGCACATTGTATTTTTAAACGCAAACTCAAATACCTTTAATATTTATTTGCATAAGTTTAAGTGGATACATAGGTCTTAAGATTAATGTTAAATTAGTCTCAATAAACTATTGCTAGCTACCTATGTGATACCTTAAGAAATCCCAGTTTTTAAACGAGGTCAAGGTTTACCTTCCCAACGTTTACCGAAGCAATTCCGGAAACGTAAATCCTCTAAAATCCAGAGTCAACGGAATCGCGATTACCGGCAGCCGTCCCGCCCATCGCAGATCGAACGTGTAAACCCTTTCCAACATCCGAATCCATCACATTTCTCGTCCAGGTGAGTCGATTCGGCGGCCCCCGGGAGCTAGTGTTGGAGCGGGACGGATGGCTAAAGGAAGTGGGACGTTTGATTTATTTTTAATATAAAACAGCTTAAATCGTACCGCAATCCACCTGATGTTAAGTTAATCTTAACATCTGAGAAAGTCATCATCATCAGCCTATTGTAGTCCACTGCTGGACATAGGCCTCTCCAGTTGGTCGCCACTTATGGCAAACATCTAGCTAGAGGATATAAGTACCCATAATCGCCACACTGGGCAGGCGGGTTTTATTTTTTCGCCCATGGACACCCGCAACTCAAATCGAGTTCTGGGGTCGCTGCCGGCCTTTTAAATAGGAGTACGCTCGTTTCTTGAAGGCTCCCATGTCGTAGCTGTTCGGAAATACTGATGCAGAGAGTTGGTTCCACAAAATGCGCGAGGCAAGAAGTTCCTCATAAAGCGTACAGTGGAGGATCGCCAACGATCGAGATGATGAGGATGGAATTGCAATCGGTTTCGCGTGGTGCGGTGAAGAAACTCGGGTTGGCGATCGCAGGGCGTAGCTTCTCGTTCCGGTGACGCTGCTGCCCGTCATCGGTCTGTGGGATGTAGCTAAGCCTTTTTTTTTTTTTTCGTATCAATGATAATCATATAGTACCCATCCAAAACCTAGCGACCTGAACTAAGCCTTAAATTGTAATGGCTATACCGCCACCAGTCGGTCGCCAGCGCGTCGTTTGTTAATCGGCAGGATGCACCACGGGCAGGTGAGGTTGGCTTGGAGCGAAAAGATCATAGGCCGCTCCCGTACCTACATACCTTGAGAAAGGGCTAATCTCAGCATTAGTCCCGTCCCGTGCCGACACCGCAGCAGCCCTGGCAGCGGGCCGCGGCCCGACATTGACCCGCACTGCTGCACAGGTGCGTCATTCATGCACCCTCCCACCTCGCCACGCCCGCCCCCCTCCCCGCAGCTTCCGCACGCTGCCTGCAGCGGGGAGTGAAACCCGAATCAATGAAATTGGGCTTTCAACGCTTCAGGCCTGTGTGAAAGGATTATGTTTCACCGTGCTCAATAAAAGCCAAGTACATACAAATACAGGTACTGTTTCGTGATGACTTGGTTTTTGCTTAACTTACCCGCGTTAATATTGGCGCAATCTTTTGATAAGTTATCCCATGTGTTATTATGGTGTATGAGCTGTATCATTGTAAAGTTTTGTTAAAATCCATTCAGTAGTTTTTAATAATAAATAAATAAATAATTTCGACAAATTCCTGGCTCTGTATAGAAAATTATTAGAGTTGAGTTACGACCGTTTCAAGCTTTCAAAGACCTGGAGCGCCACTTAGAACACCTTCTTTAAACCAACAAATCCCATAATTAAAAGAGATAGTATAATTCTGGTAGATATAGATGTATGCAACTAATTTTTATCATTAATTCTTTAATTTCTCTGTAAGTTTCTTAATACATAGTTAGGTACACTATTACTCGTAGTTCCTTCGCATCATCCAGTAACACCTACGTAGGTATATCCTTCAAGTTAAACTGGATTATTTGCTTGCCTTGCTTGTTTAAAGTATGTGTGCTATACTATTGGCTATATTACACGCGATCGCTTATCGATGCTGCATTCGGGCAGAGCGAGGGCCGGGCCAAGGACGCATCTGCGCTTTGTCGCACACACAGCATTGGTATACACTACGTATATGTATGTCTATATTATGTAAGTATGTCTGTATGCATTAACCAAAGAGGTAGAGGTCTACTTTTAAGTACCACCTAAGCCCGAAGAGGTCAACGGTTGCTTGGGAATATTAGATGGTGTATGTCTGTATGCCTTGACCAATAAGGTCACTACCACTCAAGCAGGTACCACCTAACCTCGAAGAGATCTGTGGTGGCTTCGGAATCCTGCATGATGTGGAAATTTTCTCTTGAATGTTTCTGTTAAAAATTTTCAGTAGCAGTCATGGGGACAGGAATATGGGCGTTGAGAAATATAAAGTACCTTCACTTCCAATCTCTTCAGTTTTGCACTACCCATCTCTGTTGAATCTGGTTTCCTCTACCTGAAGGTTGTCTGGAAGAGATCGCTACAAGCGATAAGACCGCCTAAATTGTACTTTGTTTTTGTTTGTAATGTGTTTTCTGTAATGTCTGTGTTTTTGTGCAATAAAGAGTTTCTATTCTATTCTATTCTATTCTCTTTCCCGTCGAGTTAAGAAAATGAAAGGCAGCCTAAATTCTTACCATCCTTACATTCATGAACTTCTCTGTCTCGACGGACACCAGTGCATAATTTTATTCTTCTTCCTTGCGCTTTGGTGCTTTAGGTGAAGTCGACTCCCCGGAGCTTTTTGCACCAAGACAGCCAGTTCAGGCTTATCGGGTCAGGTAGATATTTTAGGGCAATAAGCCATATTGCCCTAAAATTCAAACATTTACTGATACGACATAGACATACACATTAGAACAGTAAAAGACATTATAGACCTTGCAATTTAGGTGGTCTTGTCTTGTAAGTAAGTACCTAGTATTTTAGGGAATATCGCAATTGTAAAGTGTCGCATCGCCCATATCGAGGAATATTCGGCCTCCGCCGTCCGGGCCAAGGACGGCACATCCTCACTGCACCGGTGTGCGTACAACCTACATTCAGTTTTGGGTCAAATGTTTATAGAGGTAAACCTTCAGGCAACCTCTCATAAACATTACTGCTAAATTAAACGTATGAAACCCCAACAACAGTTCTCCTAAATCTGAAATTAAATACACAAACCACAAGCGAAACTTCGTCAATGTTAGTTATTAAAATTCCCGTTGACTTCTCATGTGTTTATGCGCGCCTGGTACTTTCACTCGATGCGGCACCAATCATACCTACGATAAACAAAGACATTTTACATTCCGAGTGGTTCCGTGATCATGACGCCTGCCATAAATGCCGAAATATTAAACCCTCAAAATCAGGTACACGGTCAAAACACCATTACTAAATATCATCATCATCGTCAGCCTGCTAACATCCACTGCTGGAAATAGGTCTTCCCCAATGACTAATCGTCATTTGGGAGGATTAGCCTTAGTCATCACGCTTGGCAGGCGGTTGCCGAGCGTAGCAGCGGTTATTCGTATCCAGATAAATGCTGCTGTCCATTTTCTAATATTCCCATTTTAGTCGCCTTAAACAAAACCCACGGCATGAGATGGGAAGGCCCTATTTTAAGTCCGGAAACCACACGGAGAATTAAATATACTGTAAGTAAGGTATATAACATAAATATAACATAGCTGTGCCCGCGACTTCGTCCGCGTGGAATTGAGTAGGCTATTACGGCTAAAAATTGTAATTAGTCCGTCTTTTAGCTAATTTAAAAATAAAAGACACGTATTTTCCCTGTTTTCATTCTAATAAACAATAGGAAAGATACAAGGCATCAAAAGTTAGGAGTTGGAGTCTTTGACGTCACTCTATCCCGTAAAAATGCCTCGGCGAGTGACGTCACGCGTAATTTCAAGGGGCTATAAGTTTGTAATTTTTAGTCTAATTTACAAATAAAAAAATACTCGTCATTTATTTTTGAATAAGCTAAAAGACGGACTGATTAAAATTTTTAGCCACAATAGCCTGTTTCATCCCCTTGGAGGTAGAGTTGATCTAAATCCTTTCTTAGCGGATGCCTACGTCATAACATCTAGCCGCATGCCAAATTTCAGCCCGATCCATCCATTAATTTGGGCTGAGCGTTGATAGATCACTATGTCAGTCAGTCAGTCACCTTTGAATTACTCGTCGTATATATATTTGGATTTGTGACCATGAAAGTTTAAAACGATATATATCTAACACCTATGCATCACAATGTGAAGCAAAGCAATCCTTGTTTGCGTTTGTACTGTTTGCGCTCATCAGTAGCGCAGAGCGGGCGTGAAATTAGCACTTGCACCGAACCCCCACCTGCCCCCCCTTATTTGCGTGGGCGCTAAGCTCACGTCTACATACTGCAGTAATGTGGAAATTATTTTAAGCTCGTTCTAAACACAGTCATTAGCCTGCTCGTTAGTAGGAGGCGGCACCAAAATATTTGCACTATCTAGGTCAATATTTGCTTGTATCTACGTGTTTGTTTGGTGTGATCGGTTTAGTTTGAACGTTGTATCGTGAAATGAATAGGTTTACTACAGGCATACTTGCATAAATGGTACAGTACAATCTTATATTATGTCACCGGAAAATAGCAAAAATCGTAAGTTGATCAATTTCCTAGGTAGTTGATTAACTTCCGGAAAATAATAAACGGCAGTTGAAATGTATTATTTAACGTATGTATTTTAGTAAATTGATAATTTTACGGGGTCTTGCCGTAAAATCATCCGACGAAGGTGAGGTGAACATTGATTGGTTCAATGGCTCACGTGGCGTTATCCCGGCAACCAATCAGGGAACAGTGTATTATGTTACGGGTAATAGTGCACCGTTAAATAGTACATTGAGGACGATTTTACTTGTGTCAAAATCGTAAATTATTAAATGACTGTTAGGCTACCGTAAATTGATCAACTAACTGAATTACATTGCGTTAAATAATAAATTTCAACTACCGTTTGTTATGTTCCGAAAGGTAATCAACTACCTAGGAAATTGATCAAGTTACGATACTTGCTATTTTCCGGTGACATATACATTTGTATCGTAGATTGAAGATATAAGCAGTTCGGTGGGGTGTTTAGTTGTTTACTTTACCCTGAGGCCAATTTGGTCAAGCACGGTCCGATTTCAGAGAAATTTCCTTCCGCGAACGTCACGTTTGTGCAATGAGCCACCTGCCAAGGTTTTCTCAGGGAAATACAGTATGAGGCACTTTAAGTATAAAATAAGTAGTCCATAAAATTTTGGTAATATCGTGTACAATAAAAGCCTGCAACACACCGCATGACGCACCGTTTAAAAGAGCCAAAGTTGTAGGAAGGTTGCTGCAAAAGCAAATGTTATTTTTCAATAAAACAGCATAAATTAATAGGCTGTTAACATGACCCTGACCTCACCTCTCATTAGCTGGCTGTTTTGGGGCGTGAGTAATTTATCGATTTCCCTTTCATTAGGTCAAAAGGTAATTAGTTGGATGTTAATTGTAATTAATAATACTGTTAGGTCATCGATTAAGTAAAAACTGCGTACTAAAAATAAGCTCTGCACTAAATTATTTTAAGATAAGTATTTAAGAGATGTTTATTCTTGGATATACAAGCAGTTTGGTTTACTGGTAGTGAACGCTGCCTGTGATCTTGTGGTCGTGGGTTTCAATCCCCGACAGTATTAACATTTTGTCTGTTTGTATCAAATCTGCTGCAAACAAAAGTATCTAAGCAAGTTTATAGTCTAGTTCTAGTCAGTTGTTTAGTACCCATAGTATGCCTATGTGGCATTAAGTCCGCCTTTTGTACACTACTTTACTATGCAATAAAGATTAAATAAATAAGTAATACAAGTGTCGGCTTAGTTTGGCGCTAGATGGCGCTGTGTGGCCCAACGTGTCATGTCCTAGAAATTTTCGATCTCTTCTCGTCATTAATTGCGTTTTGTTGTATTTTATTCAATTCGCCAGATTTTAAGTGATCTTATGATAGTCACATAGCAAGAGCCGGTTCATTCTCGCCTTGAATACCGGCAGATTAAATTTTTCAGGGAACAAAGAGTCCGCCAAAGAAAAGCTTCTGGTCTCGCTATGTGTGCACACCGCAACAAAGTTTCCCAACGTCGCTAAAAAGACAAAAATGGCCGACCCTCCCAAATGAATTGGCGTTTAATTGCCCACAATCATCCGGAGTGGTTTGTAAAATATCCGGCGAAGGTCTTTAGTGGCCGTAAAGTGAGCGCCGATAAATGGAGCTGTTCGGCTTCGCGGGGCCGTAAACCGCGCCGTAATATCTGAATGCATCGTAAAACTATCACTTTTATGTATGCCGCGGTACATTTTTCTTATCGATCGCTTTGCGAAGTAGCAGAAGAAAATGTTCTTGTTTATATTTTTTTACAGAACGCGCCCAATCGCGAACTCGTTCTGTTAGCTATATCTTCGTTATGATTTCTATTATTCGATACTACTTTAGGTACCTAAATGCATATCAACCACCGGTTTCAATTTAAGGTTTCACCAATACTATTTTTACCAAAGAATTTTTCCTTTGATAGAAATAAAATAGATATAGGTAATTATCTTTGCTCCCTTTGTTACGAGAAGCAATGAACAACATGTAGGTAGGTGAGGATAGTAAACACGCATCTACGCACTGGTCAGATAAGACAGACCAAAGAGTGTTGAAAATTGGAAGAAAGTAAGGTTGTGAAGAGATTTATAAAGGGTCTGTAGCGTGCGTGTTAGATAGATATATCTACTTACTCCTGGCATTGCGTCTTTAGGCTGCGGTTACCGCTCAAACTTAGGCGAGCCATAGGCTTGTTTGCCACTTTATTGGTATAAACTAAATCTTAGTCCCCGAAGCGGGCTGTAAAAAAACAAACATTCATGGAGGCGTTCAAGGAGTAGGGTTTATTTGCGTGTCACGCCGCAATACGCCACGTCACGCCTCACGCGATGCAATACCTCGCATCACCTCAAATGAATCCTTAGAAGTCCCGCAAACCACCGACTTTCGGCTGACAGAAAGTCTGTGGTTTGTGGGGTCTTTTAGTGTTTTCCAGCCACCTCGCAGTAAGGCATATGCCGCACATCTCCCGCTACATTTTCCGCCTCGGGCCGCTTACTATATTTCGGACAGATAAATTGGTCTGCACCCTCATCTTTTTCGTATACATAGATTAACACTATATTATAAGGAAATGGGATGCTGTGTTGATGTTTCAATCTAAAAAATAATTGGATGAATACTGTTGGGGATGCTATGGAAATTAAACTATGGATAGAGGACCAGTAGTTGAACTATTTTGGAAGATACAGTCCTTATTTTAAGAGAGGTAGGGCATAGCGAATCTTCGCTCGAATTAAGCCGCCCGTCCGGGGAAGGACCTCCACCCTATAGAATACCGCAGTCAAATGACCTCTGGGTCGTGTTTCTGTCGGTGAGTAGGGTTTCCGGAGCTCGTGGGGGGATAAGGTTGGGCCGGCATGGCGGTGGCAAGTGACAGGTAACTGATCAGTTATGAATGCATTAGGCACCTTGACGCCGAATCAGGGAGGACTCGGCATGGTTTTGTGTTTCTTTTTAACCGACTTAAAAAAAGGAGGAAGGTTTCTCAATTCAACCGTATGTTTTTGTATCACCGGGCTGTTGGGGGAGCGGAAGGCTCTCACCCCTAGAGTCAGCGTGGTGAGTGGGACTCACATTTCCCATAATGGGATGGCATACCCACTAACTACCCTGTGTCGCCAGTGGGCAGCAACTTCCAGGGATTCGGATAGAATAGAAGCATGGGGCCGAGTCTCTGCCTGTCCGGACAAGCTGACAAGAGGCCGGCATTACTGGTGGCAAATATCAACCTTAAGGTAAGTAAGTTATAAATCTATTATTCCCAACACAAATTGTTATTCACAACAATAAATAAACCATTGTTACTCTTTATCGATCATGGAACGTTTCATCGTAATGGTGGTAGTTAATTTTCTGTAATAAATACTTTATTAGACTATTAATAGCTATCCTAAGATGAAATTGTTTAAGGGGTTGGTGGCGAATGTCTCAACTACAGTCCGTTAAAGACGAGATACAGATTTATCTACACTCATATTTGGGCACACACTTTATACTTAGGCAAAATACTAAGTAGCCGTTTGGTTACGTAGTACTGTACTTACGGTAGGAATGCCTTGACGTATACACCAGGCCTCTGGGTAGATACGGGACACCTGGGTTATGTGGAACTCACTCCTAAAAACTTAGAATACCCACTTAACCTAACGGTGGACGGAGAGTCGGGACTCAAGACCACTCCTTTCCTCGCAATAACGTTGCGCCGCGTGAAAATTAGGCGGCACACCTCGAAAGGGCGTAGTGGTGCCCTCCAGGTGGTGACGACTCTGACCACATGTGTCCGAAGACACGTGTAGTCGTCTCTTCAGCGTAGCTGATCGGAACACAAGGGAGTGCGTACACCTCATCATTATCAGCCTATCGCAATCATTTGCTGGACATAGGCCTCTCCAGTTGCTTCCCACTTTGGTCAAACATCTGGAGACTTTACCCATAACTATCACGCTGGGCAGGTGGGTTGACGATCGCAGGACATAGTTTTTCGCTCCGGTAACGCTGCTGCCCGTCATCGGCCTGTGGTATTGAGCAGCGCTTCAATCGTGATGGTTATACCAGTAGCAAGAGCCTCATCTGTTATTCAGATGGAAGGATTTATACCTGTGCGTACACATTATGCAAAAACCATTTCTCATGTATCGGATCTTAGTGAATGCTAGTTTACTGTGCCAGGTTACAACCTACAACCTACTAAAATGTCTGTATGTACGTACTATGTCTCAGCAATTTATCTGACCTTTCCAATGTAGTGACGGCGTAGAATGCGGACTTGGCGAACTTTACCGATAACGAGTGTCCGCATCGCGCTCGTATATCGCTCAGCTGTTCGGAACTCACTGCTTCCAGCTGGCCGGCAACTTGTACAAATGCACTTGGAAATGCAATACATCCTTCTGTAGAATAAATTCACAGCATTTTTAATATGTACTACGTAAATGCAAGCGCTATCTATGTAGAAGCCCATGTATTATACCTTATATTTGTTTTCATCATCATCAGCCTATCGCTGTCCACAGCTGGACATAGGCATCTCCAATTGTTCGTCACTTTGCTCGATCTTGGGCTTCCCGCATCCAGCACAGCACAGCTCCAACACATGCCAGCCATTTTGCGCATCGTCATTCCACCTGGCCTGAAGGCGTCCTAGGTTACGTTTGCCGATATAATATTCGAAATGGGGTTGCGTTTGACTGCTATTCGCCTGATGGAACACTCATCCAGCAAAAACCTTCACCTTGAGCATCGGCAGATAGCACTCGGCAAAAAGTTCCATAGGTACTTTAGCAATTAAACCAACTCCAGGATACGACTTAAACCGACTCCAAATGCAGGATTCCTTAAAAATAACTAACATTTCGCGTTTTATGGTTTTAAAAAGTGGAGATATATGCTTTCTACTCTATTCTTTCCTTGAAAGGAAGTCATACTTCATATAACGTAGGTACCTCGCAGACTAGACTTGTGCCTTTGTTCAGCGCGGCCGCGACGGAACTAATTTCCATATTACCAGTTATAATACGGTAGAAAGAGCAAGTCATTGTCGTGTCAGCGAGTTAGTAATACTAGCCAAAAAGCGCTAGGATGGTTATCGCCGTGGATGTTTGGCATTATATGTATAATGTAATAGGTAGGTATAGCAAGATTTTGCACCTAATGATACAATACACTCACTACTCATACGTAAGAACTTCTGTGATAAAACGAAATAGGCAGACTGTAAGCTCTTTATGTAAATATAGAAGAGAGATTCGATCTTATATAGCATAGTTTCTTTCTCATCTGATGGAAGAGGAGCCCTGGATGTAGTAACTTTTTATTAATCTGTGCTCTGGCCCTAGCCCTGGTGGCAATATCACAGCGATTAAGGCTCTTCCTCTCAATTGCCAAAGCAATAATGGCCCAAAAGAAGCTTCTTAATTCTGAGTTTAAAGGAATCCTTAAATATGTTAGGAGGATTTTATGGGCAAACTAATAATTTTTCAACAAAAATCTCGCGCAGACTTGACAGTACTTGCATACTTCCTGATATTAAGTAACATCAAGATAAGGTTCGAAACAGTTTTAGGTACTGATTTTAAACTGGAATATTATGGCAGCTGAAACCTCTGTTATTTTCTAACTTTTAAATCGCAAAGACGTAAACGACTCGATAGAAAAATTAAGATAAAAACCAAACTATTTAATATCTTCTAATATAATTTTATTGCATTAAAAATGTACCGGTAAGCCTTCAAAACGTCTTATATTTGATCAGGTTCCACAAAGCGGCCGAGTGGCCCGGCTCGACAAAGACACCGGTGTTATTGGCCCTTTGTGTCGTGAACTGCTAGGGCTGGGACTGGGGCCAACGTAACAAATATATAAAGTAAAGAAAATAACCAAAGACATGCGCCACCCTGGACCACACAGCGCCGTCTAGCCCCAAACTAAGCCGAAGCTTGTACTCTGGGTACTAGACAACTGATAAATTTGTAGGTACCCAAATAAATACGAGAGGTAATGCATAAACTTTGAAACTCTTTCGGAATCCGTATCATCAATAGTCGATTCTTTATGCGACATATATTCACTAATGATGGATAAAACAAATCAACAACATTGCTTACCAAATAAAAAATACATCAAAATCCATTAGTTACATAACGTGAAACTTATGGCCACGCCCCCCCTTTTGGGTGGAGGGTTCATTAAATTGAAACTTATGATAATTTAAGACGTAACAACGAGGTGTTAAAAAACGGCCCTCACGGGAGCTTTCCTTTAGCGAACGAGCTTTTATTAATGAAGCTTATGTACTCAAGCTCGAGCGTAATAAGTGTGCATTAAAATCATTTTCGTGTACGAGTTTTTTTTTTTGTAAATACATATTACTTATACAAAGAAAACATCTAGATCGAACCTCAAAAGGCAGAGGTCACTACCGATTGAGCGATCGAGCCAGTCCAGCTAATTTTGATGTAGGGGGTGATTTGTATTCTTTATCGCTCACCAAACGGATATTGTGACATCAAACTGATCGGCGTTACCTGCATTTAAAAGAATGGATTTTTCAATAATCTCGTAGCTGCGGCCCTGTCGCCACCGACTCGTGAATTTATGGGATGCTCCTTTGTTAGGTGGCTCCGAGGAGTTTTAAATTTACACCGCGTCCGCTGGGGGGAGGGGGGAGGCTGCTTATGAATACCTCGAACACTATAATGAAACGAGGAGCGTTCAGCGTTCCGCGCTATTGTGGATTTTTTAAATGCGACGATTAGGGATTCAATATTTAAGACGAATGGTCGTAATCTTTTATTTTATAGACAATATTTTCGGTTAACAAACATTCATCATCACCATAATCAGTATATTGCAGTCCACTATTGACGTAGGCTTCTAAAGCCTGAACGTGCTTTAAGTATATGCTTAAACGTACACCATTTTATAAAATAACAAACAGACCAATACAAGCAGACGTCATGTTCATGCACATAAGTGTTTGTATGTGCTGTTAGGGGATCGAACCCAGGACCCTTGGTTCAGAAGGTAAGAGTAGCCACACTATCAAATGAGCCATTGAGCCAGTCAATTACAAACAAAAGATGCATTGTAACAAATCAAATATTCTTTGTGCAATTTGTATAATCAAATTTCTGTATATGTACAATGTACATCTTATACGTACAGCGCAGTCGAGAATCTATGTGTGTATTGTAAATTTGTAACCTAATATAATGTAAACGAGTCGCCAACGGCCGCGTCGCGCCAAAGAGCGTTAATTAAATTATAAAATTAATTCGGCCACACCTTTGTGCCCGTATTTCGCAATTACGCTTCATAATCAACCTTCAGCAATGAAGAAACAACGTTTTAGGGCTTTGAGTTTGTGATAAAAACAACAAAACCTTTTCAGCGTCCAGTATCACAAAGGACTCCATAAGACCGCCTAATTGTACCTATTACAGTAATGTACTGTTTTAGGAGCACAAATTTGACAAGGATAGAACAACTGTGTGCGGTAAACGTGTGACTCAATCTTGCTCTATTGTGCATGATTTTTAAAACGTCATCCCAATTTTAAGCTGATTGGGCTGTGATCAATATGAGTATTTTTTTAAAGTAGCACTCCACAGTGGCCTCGTCGTCTGATTGAATGCGAAAGGGAGACCCAAGTCGCTTTGGCAATGGACAAGTAACAAAATCAACCAGTTTGTGAGTTGCCAGCGCCATGTAGGACTATTCTGGTTGCACACTGACTGATCCCGAACCGCGGCCGAAGCATAAGATTCATTGCATTATTTAAGTAAGTTCACAAATTAATACATACCTCAAATAAAGCCTATAAGGGCACAGTATAATCTTAAATCTAAAAAGTAATTATATAACTTAACTAGCTGTGCTCGCGACTTCGTCCGCGTGGAACAGTTATTTTTTCCCCGTTTTTTTTTTACATTTCTTCGCTCCTAATAGTTGCAGCGTGATGTTATATAGCCTAAAGCCTTGCTCGATAAATGATCTATTCAACACAAAAAGAATTTTTCAATTCGGACCAGTAGTTCCTGAGATTAGCGCGTTCAAACAAACAAACAAACAAACTCTTCAGCTTTATAATATTACTAGCTGTGCTCGCGACTTCGTCCGCATGGAATAGTTATTTTTCCCCGTTTTTTTTTACATTTTCCATTATTTCTTCGCTCCTAATAGTTGCAGCGTGATGTTATATAGCCTAAAGCCTTCCTCGATAAGTGGTCTATTCAACACAAAAAGAATTTTTCAATTCGGACCAGTAGTTCCTGAGATTAGCGCGTTCAAACAAACAAACTCTTCAGCTTTATAATATTAGTTAAGATAAATAAAAATAATATAGTTAAGATTTAAAACTACACTACCTACTTTTATTATAATTTGTATAATCGTAATAATTTCAAACTTCAGGGCCAG
Organism: Conogethes punctiferalis; assembly: GCA_031163375.1. Taxonomy (NCBI): domain Eukaryota; kingdom Metazoa; phylum Arthropoda; class Insecta; order Lepidoptera; family Crambidae; genus Conogethes; species Conogethes punctiferalis. The sequence continues at coordinate 17,950,111 of CM062086.1, read as the reverse complement.
AACCCAATCTTTCTCGCCTTACAGCTAGAACGAAGAGTTCTAAAATGCTCGTAACTCTTCGTAAAAAGTTTTGATTAAAAGCAACTTACTAAGTATTTATTAGAAAAATATAGGGTCGTATTTTATCCGATGATGCTTCATCACACCTTGGCCATTAAGTCTGTAACAAAGTTTTGTTTTCAATTACTATAAAATAAGGCGTCTATAACGCTACGAAATAAGTAAAGTTCTCTGTTTTTATAACCTTCCCTTTACGACGGCGCGGCGTTAGTTAGTCGACTTCATTTTGAATTTTTCTCCCCGAAAAATATGTTTTCATAGTCGAGCGGGTGTAGGTACTTCACTGCTATCCGCACGTAGACCTGGGTTTAGCAAATCCCAAATCTAATTTACTGAAACTAGTTAACGAAGTTTTAAAAATTGGGCTCCCATGTTGTAAAGTGGCGTGGAACATAAAAGATTTGAAGGGGCTTTCTTGACTACCAATCCTAACAATCTATGGATTCAGATTTTCCGTGCGGTGACAGAAAATTTGTTTATTGCTGTGGATGGCAGACGAGTGGCCCATCTGGTGTTAAACGGTTACCGCCGCTCATGGACTCTGCAATGCCAGGGGCACAGCAGCCGCTGCCTACCGTCAGGAAAGAGTTCTCTTTAGAACACGTTTGAAGAAGGACAAGTCCAGAAAAGGATTAGACTCCTTCTAATGACAAAAAAACAAAGAAACCTTCTACAACGAAAAGATTACGCGACTTTTCTAGGATTCAGCTGTTCAGTGCCTGGCAGATGACACCCGTATACTCAGCAAAACAATGAAGTAGTGACATGTCATTATCATCAGCCTATTGCAGTCCACTGCTGGATATAGGCAGAGGCCTAGCTGGAGCTGGAGAGCCAGCTATTGCCACTTTGGGTAAACACCTGGAGTGCTTTAAGGTGGCCTTTATTATCATGAAAAGAAAGCTATAAAATAGATTTCATTACATTCAGCTATCTCAAAAGCTATCTGTAAGTTGCTATCATCTCTGCAAATAACTTTGAAATATAACCAGTTTCTGTCAAAACCACTTCAAGAATATTAGGACTGCATTTTTTTTATATGAAATGTCTTTGTAGGCGTAGACATAGTACTCCACTAGCGCTCTTAGTGAAGGGCTAAGCATTACGTATGCGTCTCCGTTGATAGCGCAACAATACGAGACATTTGCGTCGAGCTCATCATTAGCTGGGTCGTTAGTCGCCGGCGGCTGGGCCCCACTGGGAGCGAGCTTACACAGACTTATATGTAACTTAACCCAGGATATGCTACGCTGGGCACACATTGCCATCTAACCCCAATCTATGTAAACCGAAGCTTGTAACCGTGGGTACTAAACAACTGATAAAATTACTAACATACCTACTTTTTTCTAACTAAATAACCCAAGACCCAAGACATGCCACGCTGGGCCACACATCGCCCTCTAGCCACAAACTAAGCCGAAGCTTGTGCTATGGGTACTAGACTTTTTTTTTTTTTTTTTTTTTTTTTTTCCCCGGGGAAAATGCGATTATGCATCCCCGCCACTTGGGGGAGTGGCAGGGTATGTGGGACTCCCCTGCCTCAAGGTGTTGGTGAGGCAGGATATACCCACTAAAAACCCCGGTCCCTCCATCAGATGGGTACTAGACTGCTGATAAACTTACTTAGATACTATCTTTTTGTAAATAAATACATATTATACATAGTAAACACCCAGACTAAATACAAACAGACATGTTTACGCACACAAATCTTTGTACTGTAGGGGATCGAACCCACGACCCTTAGCTCAAAAGGCTGTCAATACCAAATGAGCCATCGGTAGTGTTGCCCAAATGCAAGAACAAGACGAGACTTAGCCAGTCTTGGTCTTGGTCTTGCGCCAATACACCTGGTCTTGGTCTTGGTCTTGGTCTTGCGCTCCCAGTCTTGGTCTTGGTCTTGGTCTTGCAGCAAGAGTCTTGCAAGTCTTGCAATTACTTATTAGTCTATTACTATTTATTAAAGTTTACTTTAAATCTTAGAAAAACGTATTAGAATTGGAACATTGTGAGCTTGAATTAACATAGCCATAGTAAAGATCAAGCAGATTAATAAATAACTGAAGATTTGATAAGAAATTCGAAAAATCAACTGACCTATATGTCGTTTTCCATGGAAGTAACTGTTTCTTAATAAACATTTCCTATGATAAAATATGTACAAATGTACAATAATAGTACCTAAGTAATTAGTTTAAAAACCCTTAACGAAGCCTGAAACTACGCATTCTGTTCCTATAGCTGAGTACTATTTTCAAATATTTTGACAGGGAAATGATTTTGGTTTTTATGAGTAAAAAAACAGCTGTTTTCAAGACCACGCAATGTACAGCGCGTAGGTACCTATGTCTCGCGGCGCGGTCGCCGGCGCGCGCGCGGCATGTCTCCGCTCTTTCGCTAGATTAGGGTTGCCATCACCTAAATTGCCGGCGCCGGATAACACGGCAAAAATTCCGGACATTTGGGCGAAATATGGTTTTTTCCCCGGACACTTCAGAATTTTTTCATTCATTTTTTATTATTTTGCCGTGCCTTCGTGATTGTGGATTTATCGCTTATCTGTAAAAATTTGAGTTTCGATTTGTAGTGTCCGGATTTTACCCGGACACTGTTAAACGCCCCGGCCGGACGGACCCCGGACGCCCTTCAAACTAGGACAAATCCGGGGAAACCCGGACGGATGGCAACCCTACGCTAGATACCTACGCGAACGCGCGCTCGTGCGATAGAAATTTATGAGAACTACAATAATAAGTTTAAACTACCTATTGTACCCTTATTTTACACTTATTTTACACATAAAAATACTTATTTTGAATGTATGAAATCACAGGTTTTAAGACAAACGACATGACGCAATAGGCGACGTCACTGGCATTTGTTATGCTTCCATACTTCGCCATAAATCGCAGCTCGTGTTGACTGTAGTGTCGCGTCTCCTTAAATGAGGTCTAAGTACTTACCTAGTACTCGTTGTCTTCTAGTGTAGGTCTCTTCAAGCGGACAAGATGTGGCTCGAACTGGCGACCCTCCATGAGCGAGTGGGCGGTCGAAAACCTTCATAAAGGTCCTTGACGAAGCCCCACAAAATGAAATCCAAGTTAGTCAAGTCTATCGAACGCGCGGGTTACGTATGGGGCCTAAACCGCCCGATCTACTGGTTGCCAAGCCATTGCTCACGGCCGGGTCTCACAATGTATGGCGGAGCTCCATCGTTCTGGTACCAAGTGGAACGAACGATGAATACAGCCGCAGTGCCTCAGAAGCACTTTTCCATGTATGGCCATACCGTACCTACACCATGTTAACGTACTCGCAAGCGCTGTATGCATGGAATGGCACCTTCGACACTAGTCACTGACCACAGCACAACACAACAAATAACACTCAACTCAACACAAAAGAAAAATACACAACGAGGCGAAATTATCCGAAATCAAAACGCATTCGATGTTGTTTAGAACCGAACTGAAAAATTAGGTACCTAACTTCCGCGGAAGCGCAGAAATCCTTTGAGTCGCCGCGCGCGCCGAATGTTGCCATTTTATAAACTAGGTTACATAATTTTGTTTTGCTTGCGGTAAATTACAAAATCAGATTAGCGATTAGTTAAATGGATATACTGTACAGTACCTAGTTACTTAACTAGTAATAATTTTAATTAATAAAATTTATTTAAAATACCTAATAAGTAATTCACCTAAAAATCAAATTAAACTAGTTAACAAATCTGCATCAATAATACACGTTATTGAAAGTTGCTAAGGCAATGTAATAATTCTCACTCATTTAACATTTTTGCTATAAGTAGGTACCTAAATTTTATGGAGTCTGAGCGTTTAAGGTTACAGAAGTTACCACCTAATGATTGGAGTTGTTGTTTTTCTAGTATTATTCATCGCTAATGTGTTGCATTCAACAATTTATCATTAGGTTCTGATACCAATAACCAGGTTAATAACCGCCCATAATTTACTTATACGCTGCAAATGTACCTACTTACGTAAAAACTTGGTTAGCTAGCTAACTTACACCCAATTATGAAATAAATGATACATTTTATTGTCTTGATAAAATTATTACTTTAAATAATAAAAGTTATTTATTTGAATGCTCTAATGGCAACACCACCACCCACGGCAATGTCGGCAATAGAAATTATCGTATTTTTTCACAGGTATTTTATGTTTTACTGATTATGTCGTAGGTAGATACCTACTCGGGGTAAAATTAAACATGTTTTTAAACATAAGTAGTCTCTTCAAACATAATTCAATTTCAATACGTCTCAATTACCTAACAATTAGGTACGTAAGAAGGGCCCTACGTAAAGTATCATTTTAATAATTTCTGGCTTTTCTAAGAGTTTACTTATGTATTGTTTTATGTACTTGGTAGTCAACAAGTACCTACTTACATTTTGACTATTAGAAATGCTCTTCTGATTGTGAAACTCTAATTTCGTCCTTGAATCCGAATAAGGAAAATGGTAGAATTCCCTCAGGCGCTTGGAATGCGCTATTTGTATGAAGAAAAAAAGTTACATATTATACCATCTTTTAATAATAAATAACTGAATTTGAAAATCGTCAATTAAATATCATGCAATCCTGCAGAAAAGTTAATACGAGCAAATTCTACCTGAATTGCAACACGACTGAAATTAAATGCAAGTTTTCGCTACCTGCTTTATGTGCCCAATAAGATCGATTCATTGGTCTGTTTATTGGTCGCAGGTGTCACCCGTCAATCGAGAAGTCCCGGGTTCGAATTCCAGGTTGTTTCTAAAGTTGTTCATAGGTAGGTATTTCTTTTTATTAAAGAAATTAGTTAGTAGCAGCTCCGGAGCCAGGGTAGTGCCGGTTTTACACCCCAGTGCATCGGAAACCACGTTAAGACATGCGACCGATCTCTATCCGATGCTCCGGTCGGAATGATATGATTCGAATCGGATTACAACTGTGCGTACTTGACAGGCTAGTCTCCTACGAGATTAGCAGCACCGATTGGCGGAAATTCGATCTCGAGTGGACATCATGCATGATACAAACTAACATGTACAATTAGGTAGGTAGGTATTTATCTTTTCTCCATCGAAAATAAATCAATGAACGCAGTATTTTCAAGCCCCCAGGAGCCCCTAACACGATCTGAGATCAAGATCCCCAACTGAGATTACGGTAGGTAATGCATTCCGTATGTCGATAAAATTATGGAAATGAGATGATTGTTGTAATTGGCCATTGACTTATGTACTTTTAGCAAGTGGTAGGCAGAGGGTGCCTAGTTGCCAGTAGGGGAGCAGAGTGGTCTGCTATTCTCTTCCAGTAGCTGGTAATTTCTTCTTGAGGCAGAAGTAAAACTCCGATCAGAAGGTAAATAAATGATACAGAAAACAAACAGATTAGGTAACAATACTAAATGTGGCACGTGTAGGGGGAAAGGGATGCAGGATGTATCCGTCTCGCTCGCACGCACGATGGCGCCAGACGGTCGCGGCTTTCGCGCAGCGCAGTCATGATGAATGAAATTGGCGCGCGCGCTCTTGCTCTCATTCCGGCAGCGAGCGGCGAGGCGCGCAGTGCGCACGAGAGGAACTGCGAGGCACATGACGCGACGACTTGGGCTCGCGCATGCGCGCGTCTTCGAACTGCGAGGCACACGACGCGACTACTTGGGCTCGCGCATGCGTGCGTCTTCGTTGGCGTCGTGTGTTGTTACGCGGCGCGTCGATCAGCTGTGCGGTGTGCGTGCAGTGCTCGGTGTCCAGCAGTGTAGAAAACGGCTCTTTTCAGAGCCACCATCCATTGAACACACGTAGAGTGACAACGGTTCTTTTCGGAGCCACTTCATTGAAACACACGGAAGAGTAACCACGGCTCTTTTCAGAGCCACCATCAGTGAAACACACGAAAGAGTGAAATAGTTCTTTTCAGAACTGTGTGCTTCTTATTTCAACGAACACGTAAGAGTAGCCACATACTTACTTACACCTACGTCAAAGGTACCCTAAGCAATGTACCTACCTAGGTAAGGTAACAGGGTCGAGTCGAGCTATCAGCTGGGTTTTCCGCTCGCGCCCTTTGTGTCGTTGACCTCGCGCGAACATCTGACTCGCGCCGCGTGTGCGTGCGCTGCTGTCGCTACAAGGGATAGTGACTGTGTGTGCGCGTGCGATGTACATTGCGGGCCGTGATTTGAATGGCCTTATTTGCTGAGAAATATTCTAAATTGGGATATGGTTTCTTTAGAAGAAATGTTAGTAATTACGTTTTAAAAGCGTTAATATGAAAAACGTAATTTTTTTTTAACTTTGAAGGTCAATATCTCGGTAACCATACATTTCCCAGGTATTTTTCTAGAACTAACGATGTTCGTCATGACCAGGAGAACATGTAGTTCACGGCTTCGTTAAGGGTCTTTTACACGCGATATACTTACTAGAATGAATTAATATGACATCTACTACCTATCCTTACCATTTTATCCTAATCTTAGTACTACTTGCGTGATTAGTATAATGTATTCATTTTCATTCTAAGCACTCTGAAACTTACTTATTTTTTGGAACACCTGTAGGTACTCTTAAAATTCGAAATTATTTTGCATGAGTATACCTACGCCCTATGGCGGCAATCAAATATACACTACTGTCAAATGTTATGATTTCGGCGTGGCGGCAACGATTGTTTAAGATTTCAAAAGAAGCCGCCGGCGCGTGTATCATAACCATGTACTTCCGAAAAGCGGCAAATTTCTTTGAGAAGTAAGTACAAAACCTTTGATGCCGCATTATCAAAGTGCCGATGGTTAAAACATAACTATGCATGCACTCAGTTTGATTTTAATATATATTTTTTTATTCGCTATGTTTATGGTATTAGTCGTAATGCGCATAGGTCCAGTTTTTCATATTCTTTGATACAGTTTTTTGCGTCTCATAGAATTCCTAAGCGTACCTACCTATACACCTAACTGTTACACCTAACTACTCAGTGAAATAGCGCTAAGTCCTAGCTGCAAGACGCAAGAGTCTTGCAGGCTAGGTCTTGTTCTTGCTCAAGTCTTGCACGGTCAGTCTTGGTCTTGGTCTTGCTCAAAATACGCGGTCTTGTTCTTGGTCTTGGTCTTGCAAAAACGCAAGAACAAGACCAAGACTGCAAGACCAAGACTGAATTTGGGCAACACTAGCCATCGGTGTCAAACATACTACGTAATTAGTCGCCACCGTAAATAATAAATGAAATGATAAGGGACATTTGCGTCAAACTCGTCATTGGCCGAGTGGTTAGGTGCCGTCTGACTGGGTTCCACTGAACGAGCGTACTTACGAGCTAACGGTACAGGACAGTGGCAGACTCGTCATTATCATAGCCAGGTGGTCTGTGGTCGTGGCCACCTCTGGCTAGGGTAACATCCACTACAAGCAAGACTCAATGCTCACACAAAGTAGATACATGCATCTAGTACATCAGAGCAAGGGTAGACAAGACATTTGCGTCAAACTCGTCATTATGTCGATCGAAACCCGCCTGACTGATATTGTTGGGGTAAAAATAATAGAAGTACTTTTAGTGGTGAAATGAACATTCCTAAACAAAAGTATGAAAATTAATGAGTCTCTAAATAAATGGATGTCATATTAATGGACTACTAATGTCATTTTAATGGCAAGTCGATATCTATTTACGAAGCCTCTGACCAAACATAATCTTAACTTAATATTACAAAAGCTGGAGAGTTTGTTTGTTTGAACGCGCTAATCTCAGGAACTACTTACTGGTCCGAATTGAAAAATTATTTTTGTGTTGAATAGACCATTTATCGAGGAAGGCTTTAGGCTATATAACATCACGCTGTAACTATTAGGAGCGAAGAAATAATGGAAAATGTAAAAAAAAACGGGGAAAAATATTTTTTCCACGCGGACGAAGTCGCGAGCACAGCTAGTTGTGTTATATATGTAGGAATGTATAAATGACTAAAAATATCTAAATTTAACGCCCGTGCCGTGAGTAAGTACACAAGTTAATTATGTTCTTGAAAGCAAATTGCTCTACAAAGTAAAAGGCTTTATTAGTAACAGCTAGCGCCCACTCGATCGGACCTAAATAATGCAGACGATTAGGATCGTTAAAGTTTCACAAATACAATTGAACCGCTGCCATTGATCAATGAGTTGTCTTGTGTTGTAAGTAGAATGCTTTTTTTTTATACCACTGGGTGGCAAACAAGCCTACGGCCCGCCTGATGTTAAGCGGTTACCGCAGCCTATGGACACCTGCGACACCAGGGGTATCACATGCTTCTATCAGGGGTGTTACTTGGTTTATAAGTAGGTACCTAACAAGCGTTGACTCTTGCTGGCTAGCCAGAGGTAGGTACGATCACGGGCCCAGCTATTTTAATGACGAGTCTGATTCTACTGTCTTGTATGCTTAGGATGAAATCTGAACATTTGTGTAAGTTAGGTCCTTCAGCGGAAATCGGTTAGGTCACATAGTTAGTGATCACTTCAGCCCATAGACACCGCATACTCTTCAGCCCATAGACACCGCAACACCATAGGAGGACAGGCTCGGTGGCTCATTTGGTAGTGACCTCTGCCCTCTGAGCCAAGGGTCGTGGGTTCGATTCCCGCACAGTACAAACATTTGTGTTCATGAACATGTCTGTTTGTATTGGTCTGGGTGTTTTCTATGTATAATATGTATTTATTTACAAAAAAAAATGTATCTAAGTAAGTTTATCAGTTGTCTAGTACCCATAGTACAAGGTTCGGCTTAGTTTGGGGCTAGGTGGCGCTGTGTGGCCCAGCGTGGCATGTCTTGGGTTATTTATTTATTTATTTAGTTACAGGTGCATTGCCGACCCTTGATAAATTTCTTGCTCGCTTTTGAAGGTCCCTAAGTTGTATCCATTAGTAAATTAGTAAAGTCGTAGCTAAAACAGTTACTTCCGCTGTGTGTAGCGCCGCATCCTTCTCTAAACAGCGCAGTCCCGCGCCTGACCTATTTCGGAGGCTGCACTGCGGCCCCGGCCCGCGGCGTCCCGCCCGATCCCAATTACGGACCCTGATTACGCGCATTGTGACGTAGCGATGTTAGGGTCCAGCGAAACTCTCTCTCTATCGTGTTTAAGTATTTCTTTGGTAGAGTAAGGAAAAAACACGACTGCAAAATAAATCTAACTGAAAAGGACACTCTTTTTTTCACGAAAACCTTCCGTCTTTATTTTGTAAAATTTTTAATATGCCTGGTGTCACTCACACGACCACGACGAATCAAATCACAACTTGAATATCAAAATCCGTAAAGCCGATTAGGTTGTAGGACGTACCAACGAAATGGACTTACATGTTATACATACATCCTCTCCAAAAACTCTCCCCTCCGGTACCCTCCTTTATTCGGCAGTCAAGTAAAAAGTAGTTAGATAACAATAACAGTGCTTTCGGGAGTGTTTTGCACGACTTCGTTCCACATAAGACGCGAGGTGGGACGACAAAAGATCAATTATTTATTTACTTTTCCAAGTATTCCTACATACTTAGACGTATTTCTCTTCCATTTGAGCCAAGGCTAATCTCTAAACAGACTAGCCAAGACAAGTGTGTGTACAGACAGATGCACCTTCTCTCCTTAATCAGAGTGGCTCATAAATTTCAAACGCCTGTAAAGTGACGGTTTAAGGATCAGACGGTGTAGCCAAGTGTAAGTTGTAGCTAAATACCACAGGCCGATGACGGGCAGCAGCGTCACCAGAGCGAGAACGCTCTGCGATCGCCAACCCGCCTGCCCAGCGTCAGCGTGCCGATTATGCGCATATCCTCCAGATGTTTGCCCTAAGTGTCGAACAACTGGAGAGGCCTGTGTCCAGCAGTGGACTGCAATAGGCTGATGATGATGGTGTAACCAAAGCTACCATACAGGCCGGCATGGCGCCGATAACGTACAAGTATTACATTTGATTACTGGTTCGTTTCAGCAGCATTTTGGATTTCTCTTCCGCTTTCCATTCGTCGAGTGGAATCCAATTTCCTGTGGACTGATTTAGGTAGGATAAATGATTTTTAATAAATATCGATCCACATCCGGTGGAAGATTCATTATTTGTACTTGCATTATTTGACGATTCATAAGTGCTTGTCATAAGCCTACTTGAATAAAGGTATTTTTCATTCATCCATTCATCACGCTTGATTACAGTTTCAATAAAAGTAATAATAACTTCAATCTGTCAGGACATCTTGCATAACACAGCGGCTATAAATTACAGTCGTAAAGCTAATACCTACAGAAGAACAAGAAAGTAAGTTCATAAAATGTGTCCAATTTTGGGTCTCTTACTGCTGCATGCTGTCATAGTATTAAGAAAGACAGTAAAGTATTTCTTTGGTTCATATACAGTTCAAATACGTGCATACCGGACGCAAAGAAATGTTGTTGCGTTCCAAAGATGCTGTTTCTTTCGCCTCTACTTTCATAGTACCACTGGCCAGACTATGGAATTCTTCGCTGGACTCCTTGTTCCTATCTTCATCTTCCGATATATGAGACAAGAGTGAACCGATTTTTGCTGGGTGAGCGCACTCCATTATACGTATAGATTGCGATATCACTTACCATCCGGTGAATATCAATGAAGCGCAAACCAATTTTGAAAAATCAAAAAAGAGTAGGTACTACCAAAAAACTGATTAAATAAGAATCTTCTTATAAATATAGCAGAAAATCTGTATACCTAAGCGAAGAAGCACATTACTGGACCTTATTGAAGTCCCCGTAAAGCTTGTATAGCCGGATTAATATAAAAATCCCAAAATTTGATAGGCACAGAACTTGAGCAATAAAACGAATGACGACCAAAGATCGGATACTTTTTGCTAACCTGTGATTTTACGACATTAAAACATTTCTAATGAAACTCAGCGATTTTCTTCATTCTCTTCGTACTAGTAGGCTGTATTTTGGGTAAGTACATATTATGTTATTGAATGAATATGTATTACATGAGACAGGGTTTTTTGTGGCTTTTGGTTGCTTGGAAACATACTAAGAGATGTACAAGTAGGTAACTGTGTAAACATTGAGAGCTCTCTCGATCAACTATAATTGGACTTGGACACGATGGTAAAGAGATCGTGCACCATAATTCATCATCATCATCATCAGCCTATCACAGTCCACTGCTGCACATAGGCCTCTCCAGTTGTTCGCCATAGGGCAAATATCTGGAGGATATACCCATAATCGCCACACAGGGCAGGCGGGTTGGCGATCGCAGGGCGTAGCTTCACGCTCCGGTGACGCTGCTGCCCGTCATCGGTCTGTGGTATTTACCTACGCCGTCAATTGCGATGGTAATACCGCCACCAGTCGGTTGCCAGCGCCTTGTTCGTTATTCGGCAGGATGCAGGATGAAATGATGATAGGCCGCTCCCTTACATACCGCACCATCTGCTTCCCACCATAAATACGAGTATATTATGATACCTAATTTATACTGCGTCAGAGCACTGCAGCGGTAAACGTTCACAATAAACCTGTGTAAAACGGAAGGTCGATTTGTGCTAATGTTTTTTCAAGGTCCGTCCATACGTGGCTTTGCTTCTAGCTATTCTTGAACGATATAAACAATAAACTTACGAAGTTGTAGGCAGCTTATACGACTGCCATGCAGTGTTATAATTTGCCTTAAAAATCGAAACTGTTCGCTGACATTAGGTAGGTCTCGCAATGATCATTTTTATTGTCATAGGTGTTCCGAAGCCGAATTCGGCCTAGGGGAATAGGGTAATAGTAAAGTTTGGGTAGATGATCAATTAATGTTGACTTTTATAATGACAGAGTGGGCCAATCGGGTCTGAAAGTCACCTGATGGTAGTTGAAGGGATCATTTCAGCCCATAGGCACTGCAACACCAGACGAGTCACAGGTGCGTTGTCGGCCCTTGAGAAATTTGCAGGCTTTTTTACGGTCCTTAAGTCGTATTCATTCGAAAAAGTCGCAGCTGGAAGCTGATTCCAAAGAAGCTACAGGAAGTTGATTTCTTTAGTGTCAACGTCTAAGCAAGGCCATCAAACCGTTAGTTACAGCTATTATCTTCAAGAGCGTCAGCCAACCCCGAGTATTAACAGTCTCTCGTAACATTTCATTGCCGTTTTTTGTTACATCTGCTGTGTCACACGCGAGCTTTTATGAATAATGTATCACATTTGTCACAAACACTACGATTTTTTTTCTAAAGTGGATAAATTTGTAGTAGCCTCGGTGACGCAATAAGTTGGTTTTCTTTTTTACCTTAAAAATGAGAAAAGTATCGTCTGCAAACTTTGCCCTATACTACCAATTGAGGAAACGGACTCTTAATGTTGGTTTGAGTGCTTTAAGGTGCTCTGAGAGTACATTTTGTACAGACGGTCACACACCAACCTAGGCCCCCATTAATAATCCTGTGGACTTTTCCCATAAACTGTTAAGTGTCCAATGCTCAGAGTGTCTGATGTTAGACAATTCTTGATAACCGTAAAACAACATGAAAATCAAGCACGCGTTGCATGTCTAACGTATGAATAACACAGAGCCCCAATAAAAAAATATCAGATCTCTTCAATATCGGAAACAAAGCACATTTGTTTCAATACGAAAATACATAACGATGCAAAATAAATAAAAGCTGCGCGTGGCTCGCGGCCGCTTCGTATGTGTGGCCCGTCGGGCGAGGCGTGAGACGACTGCTGAACGCTCCCCTACACATTTGTATAAGGCATAGGTTCCCAACCTAGTTTGAACCGGTACCCCTTTTTTATGCCATCATCATCATCAGCCTATTGCAGTCCACTGGTAGACATAGGCCTCTCCAGTTGTTCGCCACTTAGAGCCAACATCTGGAGGATAGCTAGCTTCTTGCTCCGGTGACGCTGCTGCCCATCATCGGTCTATGGTATTTAGCTACGCCTTCATGTGATGGTTATACCGCCACCAGTCGGTTGCCAGCATCTCGTTCGTTATTCGGCAGGATGCACCACGGGCAGGTGAGGTTAGCTTGGAGCGAAAAGATGATGGGTCGCTCCCTTACATCCCATTTATGCCAGTAAGGTGGCAAATAAGCCTATGGCATGCTCGATGTTAAGCTGTTACCGTAGCATAGGGCGCATACCACTAGGATCACTAACAAACCTACGATACCTATGATGTTGAGTAGTTACCGCAGCATAGAACGCCTACAAAACTAGGTGTATCACACGTACGGTGCGGACCTTTTCACAACCTTTTTGAAGCAAGCATTATACAGAAGGATACAGCCTTACAATCATTCCTAAAATTTATAAAATACATAGTTAATACATTAAAATCATTTAACAATACATAAAACAAAGTTTCATATTTTTATTTCAAACTAAAATTTTAACAATTGTAAAAAGCACCTAAAAAATACGCTACTACAGGCCTAAAACTAAACATTTTTTGTACATGTCATAAGCTCCTATAATATCTAATTCATCCCTTTCTATATAAAATATCTAAAATCTTACTAATTATTTCACGATTCTGTATCAAATAGCAGAATTTTGAAGTAATCAAACGCAGGCCAAGAAAAAAAAAACCTTTTTGAAGGACACCATACTGTAGTCAAGGGGAAGAACCTCAGCGGGAAGTTCATTTCATAGCCCGAGTGTGCGTGATACCCTCACGTTTGTTTCTGCTTAGCCAAAAAGTTAAGTTAGTAAAGATAAAATAAATACACGCAGATTTACAATGAAATCTACCTAGTGGAAAGTTGTGAATTCCAAACTCCCGCTTAGGTCTACGGCAGTCTTCTAAATTTCTTCCCCCCCCCGCTCCTCGAGCCCTCTCGAGTGGACGTGTTTGAAAAAGCTCCGTACTATTTATTTCTAATCACCTGTAAAAAGTAACCTGTTCGCCCCAAGTTATATATATTTCCGTAGATAGTGGAAGGATCCACATAACTGTGAAGTTGTATCATTCCATAAACGATAAAGTGAAGTGTTAATTACGAAAATAAATTGCAACTGAACGTTAACTGTGACTAGTGTTTGAATTTGGTGTATTTGACATTGACGTTCCGTCAGCTGTGACTCAGCTGAGAACGGTGCACCCGATCGATCACGAAGCGGCCCGAGCGAGAGCGTAGCAAACTGCATCAACGGGAACGACAGGGACCGCTATACGTTTGCACCGCGCCGTCGGCTGCAGCCACTGCGCCCCGCCCTTTGACCTACTAACCTAGTGTGCGCATACGCACGCCCCGCCCCTGACCCCGTGCACCTGCCGTCGGCCCGGCGGAACATTTAGGCCTACAATACTTAACGGCGAACTTTTAACCACATATTATGCCCCAAACGTTGCGTTCTCCACCGTCAATCATCGAGAAAACCATTACCCCAACTAACTCTGGGTCAGACCTGGATTCAGGCACTGTAGAAAGGGACGATTTGTTAAATATAACAAAAAGGTTTAAGCGTAAGTTAGTTGAATCTCCCGGTAGCTCGGAATCCTATGTTGAACGAAAAATAGATGACCTGCGGGCCCATCAGGAGAATAACTTCGACCATCTTACAAAAGCAATAACTATATTGATAGAACAGAACTCGGAAATAAAAAAATCCGTTGAGTCAATCTCAGCTAAATACGACTGCCTGCTGAACAAGGTGGACTCATTGGAAAAGGATAACCTACAGTATAAATCAAAGATCGATTTCCTAGAGAATAAGTTGGATCTGCTGGAAAAACAAACGCGATCAACTGCGTTAGAAGTAAGGAATGTCCCGAAAAACGAAACAGAGGACAAGCCCACTCTAATCAACACGGTCAAACAGATTGTCTCGACACTAGATCTGTCGCCTCCACTACTGGACTCAGAGGTACGCGACATATACAGAGCAAAAAATAGCAGCGTAATTGTCGACTTTACGACCACAATACGGAAGGAGCACCTTATCGCAAAATACAAGCAATTCAATAAAACAAATAAAAAGAACAAGAAGCCACAATTTAATACACAACACCTGAATTTTCCGGGAACTTCAAAGCCTATCTACATGTCTGAAAGTCTCACCACAAAGGCTCGCCAGATATTTTTCCAAACCAGGGAGCTAGTTAAAAGCAAAAAACTGGCCGCCACCTGGACCTCCTACGGCAAGGTTTTTGTCAAAAAGGAAGACGGCCAACCACCTATTCATATAACTAGGGAAGAACATTTGAAAAATATGTTTTCGTAGAACAAACGGTAGGCACGTGTACATATATGTGTATTGCATGCTTAACACTAATGTGGAGTAATGTTTATGTATGTTTACCTATGATAGACCATTACATGGCCCTATTGTGATCTCTGTGGGTGCAAAACTGTGTTTTTCTCATTCTTGTGCTGTTTGATGTTACTTACCTACTCACTATTAACTGCGATGCTAAATTAATGTGCCTATGAGTACATCTGATGGCAATATAAGTATAATCGACCTGTGTCTGCTTGAGATTTCTTATTGTCTGATTAGTTGCACCACAAATATAGCTAATGATCTAAATTGTTATGGTTGTTCTGGATACTGGTGCGACTAGTAGTATGTTATTTACAAAATCAGATTGTTATCACTTCCCGATACTTACAGCATAACATCTGGTACACCCCATATACACATAATACACGCACAGTATATGCTGACACTTAACTCATAACACTAATATACCAACACATTCACACGTAGGTACATTGAAACCACATACCTACTTCATTTGCAAACGTACATCTTATCTGCATATCTATGACACACACATACCTTACCTACAAACATACACCCATTTACATATTATACATTAAAATTACAAACCTACTTCATTACAAACGTACACCTTATCTGCATATCTATCACACACACACATACCATACCTACATACATACACTTATTTACAAAACAATATATCTCACCATATAAACATACAAAAATTATACACAGATTAGTATTCGTCGGTCACCTGAGATACATAAGTAGGTAATAAAATCCTTACCTCAATTATTATATTATAAAAAACTTTTATATTGAACACATACACTAGACACACACACTCACACTGTATCACACATCATCCTCATAAAATGGTTAGACACTGTCACCTTATTATCGTATGCGTACGGACATAACAAAACATTATTATAGCTAGTACTGTTTGTATTGAAACTATGAATACTATAAACAACATAGGCGGCGAACTGGATAATATAACAGTATCCGACTCCATTCAAATTGATCCCGATGATTGCGCGGCTACCCTCAAGTATCCAAAAAAGTCCCTAAAAATTATTACGCAAAATATTAGAAGTATATATCGGAATTTAGATGATTTCTCTGTATTTCTCAAAAGATGTAACATTACATGTGATATACTAATTCTTACCGAGTGCCGCTTAATGGAACACAAACAGCCACCAATACTAGAGAACTACAATCTACATTACACATCTTTTAACAACAATCAAAACGACGGAGTGGTGACTTATATATCTAGCGACCTGGCCTGTACAGTGGAACAGATGACTATCGACGATGCGAGCGGGCTCATAGTGAAAATAGATTCCCATATGGCTATTCTCTGTTTATATCGATCGCCATCACATTATAATATCGATTCTTTCCTAAGCTCCTTAGATAATCAATTAAGGAGATTATCTGGTCATAAAAACATTGTCATAATGGGAGACATAAATATTGACATAAAGCCCAATAACTCTGATCGAAGAAGTGAAGGATATTTAAATCTCCTAGCAGAAAATGGATTGTTACCAGCGCATGTATTTCCAACCAGAATGTCCAACTGCCTCGACCACGTCATGATAAAAACAAAATTGGAATCCCAAACGTGTGTGATTAACACTCACATAACTGATCATCTCCCTGTCTTATTAAACCTAAATAATCAAAGTATCCCAACTAAGAGCAAATCATTAAAAATAAAAACCATTACTAATTACACAAAAGCAGCTGAGGATATAAATAATGGTGATCTCTCATATATACTTGGGACTGCCGATCCCAATGCAGCCACTAATCAATTAGTCAGTCATCTTAGACAATCGCTTGACTCCAACACAACTACAAAAAAGATCCCAAACAGAAAACAAATAATTAAACCCTGGATAACCGCGGGATTACTGAGATGCATTGCTCATAGGGACACACTTCATAAAAAACATAACTTATCCCCGAACAATGAGATACTTAAAACTATATACCGAAGATATAGAAACTTTTGCAATGATCTTTTACATCGTCTAAAAACTGAGTACGAAACATCCCAGATTAACAACTGTAAAAACCCAAAGGACACTTGGAAGACACTTAGGAAAATTACAAACACCACAAAGTGTAAAAACCCTGCCACAGAGCTTCTGCAAATAAATCAAGGCGGATCGCAAGCCTCCGTGGATCAGGTTAACTGTCACTTTGCTAGTATTGGTAGAATACTAGCTGACAATATTATTGATCAGGCCCGCAACTCACCAGCTGGAAAATCTGACATAACAACCTCAGTATCTAGGAAATCATTCGCGCTTTTTCCTACAGACAACGAAGAGGTCAGTAATTATATACATGACCTTAAAAATGAATCAGCCAGTGGGTGGGATTACATCCCAACGAAATTTCTTAAATTGGTCTCTAAAACGTTGGCACCAATACTGACACATATATTTAATCACTGTTTTAGTGAAGGTGTTTTCCCTGATAGTTTTAAACGAGCCATTGTATACCCCATCCATAAAACGGGCCGCAGGGACTGTGTCGACAACTACCGTCCCATCTCCGTCTTAACAGCCTTGTCGAAAGTGTTGGAGAAGCTTGTGAATACGCGGTTAATGAATTATTTGCGAGACGAACACTTGATTTCACCATCACAATTTGGTTTCCAACCAAAGAAGTCTACCGAAGATGCAGTAACTCAACTCGTTAGTACACTGGCTGTCAATCTAGATGGAGGGAAAAAATGTCTTGGTATCTTCCTTGATTTAGCGAAGGCTTTCGACACAGTCTCAGCACCGATCCTACTCCATAAGCTTGAGTCCATGGGCATCCGTGGTGCTCCGCTAATGCTCTTTGAAAGCTTCTTGTCAAATAGGTTCCAGCAGGTGAAAATTGGAAATTACCTCAGTACGGATTTGCCAATCACCTGCGGGGTCCCACAGGGCAGTGTATTGGGCCCGAGTCTCTTCATAGTATATATCAATGAGCTCTGTAACTATAAACCTCCTCACGGAAATATTTACTCTTATGCTGATGACACTTCCCTGATCTTTACTGGAGAGACTTGGGCAGAAGCTCGGAAAAATGCTGAAAATGGACTTAGACATGTAATCACTTGGCTTAGTAAAAACCTTTTAACCCTTAACGTGACAAAAACAAAATATACTACTTTCTCAATAGTGAAAAAAACACAGCCGCAGTCATCCTTTACCATAAGGGCACACACATGTAGAGAGGGATACAGCTCAGGTTCATGCGACTGTCTAACGTTAGAAAGAGTCCATGAAATAAAATACCTAGGGGTGCAGATAGACGATACTCTATCATGGAAATCTCAAATTAACCTCTTATCCTCTCGAGCGCGCAAACTAATTTGGATTTTTAAAACTTTGCGCGAAATCCTAAAGCCGCAACTCTTAAAAACTGTATACTTTGCGCTTGTACAATCAATTCTCAGTTACTGTATTGCGGCATGGGGAGGTGCGTGCAAGACAAAATTGATCACACTAGAACGCACACAGAGGTCTATTCTGAAGGTAATGCTTAAAAAAACGTACAGATATCCCACAGACAAACTGTATGATGAATGTCAAATATTATCGATCAGACGCTTATATATTCTACACGCAACACTACGCCAACACATTGTACTAAACTACGACCCTCAATTAACAATTGAAAAAAGAAGATCAGATAGAGTATGCAATGGGCCTGTTCATCATACCACGTTTCTTAGAAGACACCTGTGCTTTCTGGCACCTTTTATATATAACACAATTAATAAGAAATTAAATATATATCACATGACGAGACATGAGTGTAAGTCCATTACCAACAAATGGCTCCTCACACTTAATTTTGACAAAACAGAAGACCTATTAATTATCATTCGGTGATCCAATGGAAACAGGTATAAAATAATACACACACACATACACACACAATACACGAACATCACACTATACACACACAAACAAAGATATATAAACTAGATTAATTAGTAATGTAACTTAATTATTTTTTATAATATGATGTAACTTAGTTTTTAGTTTTTGATTTTTTATATAAATTTAATTAGTCCTGAGGTTGGGACCTGGAGTCCTGAAATACAGGGTCGCCCTAGCTTAGGCTCCAGTTCACACAATAGATGGATTTCTGTTCTATATTTTGTAAGTGAATTTATTTTGTGTGAAAAATAAACTATTTTTATTATTTTTATTATTATTTATTTAAAATGTCACAAAATCCCCATTTGTGCAGCTTAGAAAACAAATCATATCAAACTTAAAATCTCTTAATTTGTATAGGCTTGAGACAAGCAGTTGAAAATCGTCAATAAGTATTCCCATAAGTACAGTTCTCCAATAAGTAATAAGAGAGGTAGGGCATAGCGAATCTTCGCTCGAATTGAGCCGCCCGTCCGGGGAAGGACCTCCACCCTATAGAATACCGCAGTCAAATTACCTCTGGGTCGTGTTTCTGCCGGTGAGTAGGGTTTCCGGAGCTCGTGGGGGGTTAGGGTTGGGCCGGCATGGCGGTGGCAACTGACAGGTAACTGACCAGTTACTTGCCCGTTGTCACAGCGACTTGGGCTTCTCTTTCGCTTTCCATCAGGTGTAGGGAAGCCATTATGTCGAGCCACTATAAAAAAAAAAAAAAAGTATCGGAAATTAACAGGAATTAAACGTTCCAACGCCCCCTAGGGGTCTAAACAATCCCAGTTGAGAGCCTATGGTGTAAGGCGATGGTTTTGCATTTATGTCCTTAAATATGTACAAGTATGAAAGCTTAAGTAGAGGGGAATGTTCTCGGCATGCTTGAAGACGTATTGAGGAATATATACTGCTTTTTCTTTTATTAGAAATAACAAATAGTAAGTAGCAGGTTTCACAAGGATTCGAACTAGGGGTCCTGATACAAGGAGAGCGCTTCATCATCATAATCAGCCTTGCTATTTTGGAGGATTTGTCGTAATCGCCGCGATCGGCAGGCGGGTTGGTGACCGCAGCAGGTTTTATTTGTACCCACGTAAACGTTGCTGCCCATCATCGGTCTGTGGTATTTAGCGACGCCTTACTACAGAAGCAGTCTTATGCGTGACCTTAACCGGTAGAGACTTGTGTCGTAAACTGCCACATACAAGTTTAATATACAACAGAAAACCTTGCAGTGAAAGTACCTTTATTATGTCCATAGGTAACAAAGGAACTCCTTTTACGAGTTTAGAATTCTCTATTTTACAGTCACGTGTTGTGAAATGCTGGTGCTACGACGCTACATTACGTGGCTCGTAGCACGTACCTCGTAGCGTGCTCGTAGCATGCACGGACGGGAACGAAATTTATGTTTTATCGTCGAACAACACATGAGTTACCACATTGATCCGTTCCTAAAATAAGTAGCTAACTAGCTAGTTTTCCCAGTGTGGCAAAAAAATAATGAACTGGTGCTGGTGATAAGGAAAATTGACGTGAAAAGAATCTTCGCGATACATATACATATAGTTTGTTAAAATATATCCGATGAAAAGCTCTCAGTAAGAGTAAATACCTGTGTAATCGTTCGTTTCGCTCTGCATCAAACTCGGCTATTTCATAAAGTCCGTTAAAACTCCATCGGATGTAATGAAAGTCGAATAAAACGCTTCCGCGAGCAAATAAAACTGTCGGATTCAAATCACCCGCCGGCTCAGCGATCTGCCGATAAGCCGGGCCACAATGCCCGTACAGGCAGTGACACAACTCGTCTTCTTCTTTGCGTGTCGATGGCAAATAAAAAAATCACACCTGCTGTGTCCAGTGCTCCGCCACTCCAATCGCACCCCCAGTCGCGGACATAAGCTCTGCTAGTGAGCAAGTTTCACCACACGCCGAACAGCAAATCATATGGGACATGCTTTGGAAAAGAGCATCACAGTCGCAGGCCAGGTCCGACCCGTCAGTGTAACCCCACCTGAACCTATTTTCCTTGCTGCGGCCAACCTGAGTACGGAGTCTGTTTAAGGACTTCCAGGTTAGCCAGGGCAACCCATGTCCAGGCGGAAGTTTCTCTATGCATGGCACAAATGGATCCGGTGGAGCAAATTTGCCCCGCCACATGTTGCGTCGAGCTGTTGGCGGCTCATCCACGAGAGGCTGGACACACTTGAGGAAACAGTTCCTGCATGGCTGTGGCTGAAATATCGTCAGTAGAGTGTTAAGACCTTAGCTACCTACCTAGAACAATGACGCCTCTTTATTTTTAATCGTATTTCTACACGGTCTTGAAAGCACTGTATTCTCCGGCGGCGCGGCGTGAACTAGCACAGACAGACAGATTGTTTTACCCGATATTCGTGCGTGGCGTGGAAATGTGAAATAACATTTCCCAGTACACTTGTCGGGGTGAACTGAAATATCAGCAGACGTGGACAGATTATTTCGCTAGTTCCAGGACAATCAGTACCGCGGGACGGGTAAATGCGAACATTTAGGTGATAAGCCACGGGATTTCGCTTCGCATGTGTAGTAGAGCACGTAATTATGCCTACATCTTTAATGGATACGTCTACATTTTAGTTTAGTTTTTGGGCGACTGCCGGCAACTTGCGGATTTTGTGATAACTAAGTACTTCAAGTTCTCGCATTTCAGATCTTAACTAATATTATAAAGCTGAAGAGTTTGTTTGTTTGTTTGTTTGAACGCGCTAATCTCAGGAACTACTGGTCCGAATTGAAAAATTCTTTTTGTGTTGAATAGACCATTTATCGATGAAAGCTTTAGGCTATATAACATCACGCTGCAACTATTAGGAGCGAAGAAATAATGGAAAATGTAAAAAAAAAACGGGGAAAAAATAACTATTCCATGCGGACGAAGTCGCGAGCACAGCTAGTGGAATATAAAATCTATTGCTTTGCGCTCATATTTGGAGGTTTGTCCAGTTTTTACGTGATACCAAAATTGATTGCCCTTTAGTAAGCTATTTGGGTGCTTAGGTAGTTTAAAAAATATGACATAGGTAGGTATTAGTCTCCATTGCGGGTTTCGTCGAGAGAGCGGGCTAAGGTCCCGTTGATTTGTGTATAAAAAAAAATGCAATGTATAAAGCTATTGTGTTTGCAATGTGGTTTGGTTTAAGACGTAAACATTTAATTACATACGGTATTTCGTGATAGATTTCACACGATGTCGAAAAATACTGTAGGTACAATGTACAAGTAAGTATTTTAAGGTTGTTGCAAGCAAAAGTACAGATCATAGTTTAATATAAAATTGAATGAACTGATTTCATCTAAGAACGTAAAATAAAAGTGGTGCGATATTAGCCGCACTTATCGCCGGGATCAGCGCGGCTCAGCCCGGGATTAGCCCGGGATGCGGGATCGCTCGTCAGCCATGTGCAAGGAATCGTGCTTTCATAAAATCTGGCTAAAATTCTTATAAGAAAAGTCTATTCAGCTTTGGAGCTATGTAGAAGATTACGTTTTCACTATTTACGTTAACTTGACTGGCTTGATAGCTTATTAGCAGTGACCTGTGTCTTCTGAACTAATGGTCATAGGTTCGATCCTCATCTGGGAAACATTAGGGCAATATGTTTCTGGATTCCCGTGTCATGTGTCTGGAAAATCTGTCGTCCTCATTTAAGATGCTTAAAATATGGTCAATAATAGGGAATATGCATGAAAAATAGTTTCAGGTATTTACTAATTTATCGTAAAATAGATCAAAATCTACTACGAACAGTGAAAACAAAATCAAAATTGGTTGAAAAATGGGCGAGATACAGTCATTGAAAGTGAATATATCCGTCTCTCTCTCGCGAAACAGATTTTTCTATGGAGTTAGTACGGCGCTCACGGTACGTGACGTCAACTACCGCATCGGATCTCTCTGTCTAATCAATAACTTTAACGCTTTATAACTCGCTTAATAGAAAAGATAGTTTAAAAATTCTTCGATATTTATGTATCTGGAAGACAAAAGATCTCAATAAATCCATAAAAAAAGTCATGCATATTCCCTATTGTACGCATGTTTATTTACTTCACATAAGTACATCTTTAAATCGTTTCTCAATAGTGCTCGAGAGATAGCGATTGTCATCAAATGCATTCTTAGAATTAAATACTAAAAAAAGAATGACAAAAGTGACAAAAGTCAATGACTTTTGTGGTAGAATGTACTTAGGTCGTGTGTAGGCGTAGAACGTCTGGTAGGGGACACTCGGGACGCCCCAGCGGTTTGCGTTATCAAAAATGTACCTACTCTTTATTAACATTTACGAAACTAGTTACTTTATAAAATTAATTCTAATAAATGGTTATTTTGTGGAATTGTCTAATGATTCTTTTATTTATTAAAGCAAGTTTGTAGTTATTGCGTTTATGTGAGACTCCGTTTTGATAGCGCCTGTTAACAACTACATACATTTTTGTTAAGGCAGTTGTCATACAGCGCCCTTTAACGTGCGTTAACATCACTGGCGCCCTGTGAAAACGCACGTTGAACGCATAAGGCGGACATCGCATGCGCGCCAACATTTCAAGAGCCAATTTACTTTAGACGTGGCATTACCTAATTAAATGCCATTCCACCTCATGTGTTTCCTTCGTTTTACAATCTTGGGTTATTTAGGCAGGGCGTGAAACGGCATCTCAGTGGGCCTTCAGGGTGAGGGCGACAAGCGCGGTGGGTTTAGACTGGGCATATGGATCTCACGACCTCTTACCACGAGGTAGAGTCATCTTGAACGCCCTCTTTTCCCTTGAGAAACCTCGAAGCTCATTCTACAGACGCAACGTTAAGTACCTAAGCTTAGTGGAATAGAATAGAAAATGATTTATTGGCAACACACAGGTACAAGGACATTAAACAGATAGGTGCATACAAAACAGTTATACGTTCACATCAACAGAAGCAAATGTATTAGTAAATGTTACGTACACTGCAGGCTAGTCTCGACACGTGGCGCATTGACGCAGAACGTAAAGTGACAGAAGAAGACTGCTCGACGCGAGGGGCGCTGCTGCCGCACGCTGCAGCGCGCTGCAGTGCTGGCGCAGTGGCCTTGCTGCATCGTACCACTAGTAGTAATGCCTAGGCATTGATATGGAAAAAACTCCCGCACGTTTATAACAGAGTGATCAGTGAATGTCCCCTAAAAGACCTACCTTTGAGCAAAGTGTAAACTAAAACTTTTCTCGAGTATTCAGGAACTTAACAAATCCTACCACAACCTTTTTTTTATCTTTGTTACCACATATCTCCAAGAATTGGGAACCGATTTGGAAAATAGTTTTTTTGTTCGAAAGGGTGTACTTACATCATAGTTGGTCCCATATTGAAGTCTGTTTTTTGCTAAAATATGCTGTTAATATATGAGAGGTGCAATGACTTTTCGTTTTTTTATGGGGATAGATATACAGTACAGTGTTTGATTCTTTGGGACCTTGTTACCTATTTACATTTAAATTGCAGTAGAAACCTCAATCATTTATATTTAATTGAAATTGTCTCTCTCGACGGATCCGTCTACGGTGCACACAGCAGATCTCTCGAGGCATCCGCGGAAGACCAGCGTCGCGGCGTCCCCGACACGCCTCGGCACAGGCTAAGCGTGTTCGGTCATTTTATTATGTAACAAAACGTTTAATGCTTAATAAATAATACCGACCTGGTGGATTGTTCCCGAATAATAATTTTGTTACCTTCTCGACGGATTATGCACGTACCCGCAGTAAAGTAGTAGTTAAGTTTTTCATTGTAAGTGACTGTATGGTTTTTTAAACCTTATAACTATCTTATGAATATACGTATAATTTAATACTTTCAATCAATTTGGTTTCATTATAAACATACACTTCAATTTAAGAGTATTACTTACGGCAGTCATTTAGCTCATTTTGTATGGATTTACAATATTTTTTCCATACGATGACGGTTCTCCGTACCGACAAATACTACAAATCGCCATTACATTTGGTTCGTAGAAGCCACAAAATTTACATAAGAGAACTTTGTAGGTGCGCTCTGGTAGTCTCTAGTCTTACTAGACTTACAGTCTCGATAATCTTAATAATGTGACTGTGTTGAGGCGGAATATTGCCAATGAAACTTAGTATCTACATTTATAGGATTCTGTTTCAAAAATTATCGAAGGAAAACGTGAAATATTGTGGTTGACACGTACATCTGCCCGTGACTTGGCCGCTTGGAGGGCAAATAAGTAGGGGGGAGACTACCCTACCCCTTTGAAAAGGTAATCTAAGTCGTCTGTTTTTAAATGGCAAACGCTTATTGCAAGTATTTACTGATTTAGATTATTTAGATTCTAGAAATTGCACGTGAGGAATGAATAAGAATTTTATTACTCGCAGCTAAATTCGATAAAGATTAAATTCACAGAAACATACTTATATGTATATTTATTTTCATGAGCATTATCAGATGTCAGTATTAGTTTTAACTGTGTCGACATGTCTTGCCAATAGATTGCGTGTAAAAATCGATCTTTCGAGGCCGTTGAAAAGTCAAGCGTAATTCAAATATCAAGCTCTAGGCTTTCATTGCACATACCCTTCGGCAGTGTGATCGCGTGACGTTCGCTGCCGTTAACAGTTTATCGGCTGTGATACGTGCCGAGTGCTGCACGTGTGTGCCGGCACGCACGCACACGACACGACACACGCTTTTGAATTAACGCTGACTTGCCACAACAGCCACAAGAATAAATAAGCTGACTACAGCATGAGGAATGGACAAGTTTTGTAAATACTACGAGTATTATTATCTATTTATTTAAACTTTATTGCACAAAATGGTACAAAAGGCGAACTTCGCCTTATAGTATAGTAGTAATGCTAGGAGCATTCTCTACCAGTTAACTTTTGGGTCATGCAGAGAGCGGAAATTGTGTGCGGTGAGTGTACAAAGAGAAAACAGTCCTTACAAAAATCTAATTCATATATTATGTAGAATTATATAACATAGGTATACATACAGACGGATATTAGAAAACTTAAACTAAGAATGTGACTGCAATTTCTATGTTAGTACAGTAGTATGGAATCATTATTGGATTTTGTTATCTACGAATATGCTTTGTCACTGTAAAATTGCTCAATTTACAAAAAGACAGCTTATAATAATATCAGACGACGGTGACTATATTTCCGTATTGTTCTGAATTGGGGGTTCAACCTAAGGTTATCCCTTGTAATCCTTTCTACTATGGGTTCCAGATTATGTCAAAGGATGTCTCACAAAACACGCAGACGTGAAAATTTAGAAAAGTAATTTCTTAACTTGAGCCGACCGGGAATCGAACCTTCGAATCCATAGCGCTAACATTGCGCCATCGATACCGTTGGTGAAAATTCAAAAGCATGAGTTCCTCAGCTAGTAAGTATAAGTGTGATGAACCTATTGACAAAGACATTTATTTATTTATTTATTTATTTATTTATTTAAACCCTTTTATACAATATCCTTACAGGCTAATACCTAATGCGATATTGTGTCTTAAAACTATGTGCATTTAAACGTTATGCTCAAAACACAGCAGTTTAATTGTTGCCCTTTCGAATTCACTCAATGTGCAATGAAATAGGTCTACCAGAGTGTGTACCTTATTAAGTAATATAATGACGCGCGTCATAGGCGTGGTCTGCAGTAACTTAGTCCTAGCCGCCGGCACCTCCAGCAGGCCGGGGCGCCGCCGCCGCCACACGTACCGGTCCGGGACCTGCAGCCCCACGCACCGCAGCACGGCCGGGTTGTGCGTGACCCCCCTCAGTAACTTGACAACGTAGAGCGCCAGTGCCAGTTCTCTCCGCACCTCTAGACGGTACAAACCAACCATCCCCAGGACAAATAGTGTAGGATACTCGAGGGGATAGAACGGGTACACCCCATAAAGCTTCATATATAAGAACCTTGCGAATTTATTCTGTACTCGTTCAATCATTGTCCTATATTTAGCTTCATGAGGAGCCCAAATAATTGCATTGAAATCCAAATGACTCCGAACCAGTGCATCATATAAGACCCTGATGGTGACCATGTTTGGAAACCCGTGCGACTGTCTCAGTAATAGCCCCAAGTTCCTATATGCTTTCTTACAAACGTTAACCACATGCTCACGAAAGCATCACAAAAAAAAATCACATGGAAGCATACACAAAAAAAAACCCTTTAAAAACACTAGTTAACACATTAAACACCTATCATGTATACTATCTAGCCTATTTCTCCCGTTCCGCGTCGTGATTTCAAAGCCTCATCGCTCAACGGTTCGCGGTTCGCATCCGGCGGATCCCCAACCGCGATGGCTGCGTATACGGAACCCGTTTTACGATGCGTGACGCGTAAATCCACCCGTAAACCTCTCGACAAGGGAAGCTTAAAGAATATACGACATGAGGGTATAGCGCGGCGGCGAATTGGCGTCGTTGTAATACGAGTATAACGTATAGAACATCATGGGAGAAACAACGAGATGCTCCTATTGTAAGCGTAACCACATGAATATTAAACTTTTGTTCATTCGTGGAAGGTTCAAACGTATGAGTTCGAATCCCGGTTGACAGTTGTGTAATTTGTTTTCGAAATGGGTTTGCATCATCATCATCATCAGCCCATTGCAGTCCACTGCTGGACATAGGCCTCTCCAGTTGTTCGCCACTTAGGGCAAACATCTGGAGGATATACCCATAATCGCCACGCTGGGCTGGCGGGATGGCGATCGCAGGGCGTAGTTTCTGAGATCAGTGAGATACTTGAGAATGGGTTTGCGCTTGACTGCAATACACGTAAGCGATATCGCGATGGAGCGTGCTCACCCAGCAAAAACTGGTTCACTGTCCCCTTGAACATCGGATGGTTATAACTCTTGAGGAACAAGGAGCCCCGGCAAAGAGTTCTATAATTTGGAATCGTTCGCGATTTGAAAGTAAAGTAGAGGCAAAACGTGCTGTGCGAGTATTTAGAACTTGCACCATATAACTGTGCCTATTCATAGCCTGCTTGTATTATGGTAAAAAGCAGCGAGAGGAACCATATTAAATAATAATTCCGTCGTACATTCTCCAAAATGTAACTAATAGAATACCTATAGAGTACAAGTAGGTACATTATATTTATCGGGTATACGGACCTTGGCGAGCAGTTCCAAAGTCAAAGTCAAAGTCAAGTCAATGTCAAAATAATCTTTATTTGTATAGGTTTTTATGAAAAACACTTACAAATCGTCGAAGCTACCACCGGTTCGGAAAGCAGCATTCTACCGAGAAGATACCGGCAAGAAACTCGTGTAGTTGCTCTTTTCAAAATGGTGTTTACAATATTATTATCACATTTATACTTTTAACTACGACCACGTCATACAGTCTGGGGCCTTACAAAATTAATTATAAATTAGATTAAAAAAAAGAAATTAACCTTAACATACTCTATATAGGGCAATCAGGAGTAGACCAGTCTCCAAGGCAGCACCTGTTCACAAGTATGACGTGTGTACCAGCCATCGCTTCATTCAACCATATTTGAGGGAGTGTAACGACCCGCCACACAGCGCCACCACCCCAGAAACATTTTAGTGAGCATGACTAGTCCAGTTACCCCAATATAAAATATTTGGCAAAATCATAAAACTAATAAATGAATAAATTAACTGAAGGACGTAGCTTACATAGAATAGAAGTTACATACTCTATATAAACAACCAATGAAATGGTTATAATTTTATTATGATAAAGTGCAGGCGAGCAGCATCCGCTTATTTGGCAGTTGACCATACAGTCTTATCACTTAAATAGTCTTCAATTCTGTAATAACCTTTCTTTATTAGACATCCTTTAATATATAATTTAAACTTTTGTATGGGTAGATCAATTATACATTGAGGCAATTTATTGAACATTTTTATGCTAAGCCCTATAAATGACTTTCCACATTTATTCAGCCTCAGATTAGGAATAGCTAGCTTGTGCCTGTTTCTGGTATTGAATTTATGACTATCTGAATTTTTAGGAAGCTTGTGCTTGTTCTTATAAACATGGATTAAACAGTCCATGATATATTGGGAAGCGACAGTTAAGATATTTATTTCTTTAAAAAGGTCTCTAAGAGAATCACGTGGGCCAAGTTTGTATATGGCTCTGATAGCTCTCTTTTGTAAAACAAATATGGTCTGGATGTCTGCCGCTGAGCCCCACAGTAGAAGACCATAGGACATAACACTATGGAAGTAGCTAAAATAAACCAATCTCGCAGTGTCGACATCAGTTAAATGTCTAATCTTCCTAACAGCATATGCAGCTGAACTAAGTCGTCCTGCAAGGGCAGCAACATGTGGAGCCCACTGCAATCTTGAGTCTAAGGTGATACCTAAGAACACTGTTGAGTTAACGATATCAATGGGTTCTTGATTTATGTTAATGACAGTTTTGACTTGTCTGACATTGGGCATAGAAAACTTTATACATTTAGTCTTCTTAGCATTTAGTAACAGATTGTTACTTGTAAACCAATGTAATACTTTAGAGACAGCATCATTTACTTCGTCAAAATTTTCTCTTTGTCTGTCAACCTTAAATATTAAAGATGTGTCATCGGCAAATAGCACCATCTCACATAAGTCTTTTGCAAAACATGGAAGATCATTAATATATACTAAAAAGAGCAAAGGTCCCAATATTGAGCCCTGGGGCACACCCATAAGCAAGGGGGCTCCAGAGGAGTGACTACCGTTAACATCAATTTTTTGGATTCTTCCTATCAGGTAAGACTGTATCATACTAAGCGAGTCGTTCGATACACCATAATGACTTAACTTCATAAGTAGTGTCTGATGATCAACGCAATCAAATGCCTTTGACAAATCACAGAAAATCCCCACAGCATCCTGCTTGTTCTCCCATGCATCAAATACATGTTTTACGAGCGCTACACCAGCGTCAGTCGTGGATTTACCTTTGGTGAATCCATACTGGTTCTTATGCAATATATCATTATCTTGTAAGTGGATTATTAATTGATTAAATATAATTTTTTCGAAAATTTTACTTAAAGCGGGCAGTATAGATATTGGTCTGAAGTTTGATGGGTCACACTTATCACCGGATTTAAATAGTGGTATGACTTTACTAAGTTTCATCAAACTTGGGAAATGCCCAGTTTCAATACATTTATTAAAAATTGTTGCCAAAATTGGTGAAATAATGCTGATTATATTTTTTAATATATCAACAGAAAGTCCCCAGTAATCCTCAGTCTTTTTAATATTTAACTTTCTGAAAGCATCCAAAATGTCTAGGGCGTCGATTTGATGAAAATTAAACTTTACCTTACATTCGACAGAATATGTGTTGAGGAGGTCATAAGCAAGACGCGGGCTAGAATTTAATGTGTCCGTCGTTTTAGATGCAATGTTGGCAAAGAAAGATTCAAACGCGTTTGCCACTTCAACATCCGATTCAACAGTTTTATCGTCGATTTTCAAACAGAACTTTCGATCCTTAATTTTACTCTTACAAGTTTCCCTATTGATTATTTGCCATGTCGCCTTAATCTTATTGCTGGCTTTCTTTATTTTATCTTTAAGAAACATTGATTTCGCTATAGCACATACTCTCTTGAATACCTTTGAGTAGTTTCTTACATGTTCTATAATGGAAGGGTCATTTGAGTTAGCTTTTGTATCATATAGTTCAAACAACCTGCGCCTACTCTTATAAATACCTGGTGTTGCCCATTCACTAAATCTACCTTTAGAACTATTGACCTTTATAGTTTTCTTTGTAAATACACTATTATATTCTTTAGAAATAACATCAAACAAATTTTCATACATTTGATCAACATCGTCATTTCGCATATTATTATCAGCGCTCACAATGTGCACTTTTTCATTAATATTTAGCTTAAATTTTTTTATGCGGTTCGCGGTGACAGGTCTACAAATAAAACTAGACGTCGTGCGAGCACTTTGCTGTTCCAATACTACCAACTGGCCGGCATGGTCCGAGTTGACAAAATTAATTATACATTTTTCTTTTACACTGCAATTACTGAAAAAGTTGTCTAGGCAAGTTGCTGATGTAGGAGTGATTCTAGTAGGTTCATTAAACAAAGGTAGCAAGTTAAATGATTTAAATAGATTTAAGAACCTAATGGAGTTCTGTGACTTGTCCAGAATGTTTACATTAAAGTCGCCGCAAACAAGTATATTTTTGCTAGATGTACAAATTTTTTTCAAAACTTCTTCCATACGGGACTCAAATGTAACAAAATTGCCAGATGGAGGCCGATATACACAAACTATAATGTATCGCTCAAGCTCTGCACAAGCAATCTCAATGGTTCTTTCCAGTGAGAGCAATACAATATCTTTTCGCTCCTTGAATGAAATGCCACCCTGCAATAAGATAAGCGACCCACCTCTAATGGCAGAGTCTCTAGTGAAAGAACTACAGACTTTATAATTATCAATATTTAAAATTAATTCATGCTGTCTCAGCCAATGTTCTGTGATACATAAAGCATGGATATTTTTTGTGTTTAAAAACAATTCTAATTCTAAGTCTTTGCCGGAAACACCCTGTATATTTTGATGTACAATTTTAAAATTGATAGGCTTTTCCTTTGTCTCTAAGGTGCTAGAGTAATCCTCTATTGTCTCAATTTTAAATTTAAATTATTTGGAACAACTTCCAAAATCGGACTAGATGTCCTATTAATATTATTAATATTATAGCCTTATCCTTATAAAAGTATGAGCATTTCTGGTGTGCTGCGACCGTTCTACTAACCCAAATATGAACGATATAAACTAGTATACAAATAATAAATGCTCGCCACATACCACACTTGAGTACTGCAAGTGTCTCACTAAAATATTATTCATAGCACTTGAGAAAACTGCAGCCATTTCACATCGAAAACATTTACAATTCAAAATGGATGTTATTAAATGAAACAGAGCTTTTAAGAAAGAAACATTACTTTGTGCGGTCTAAAGAACTCGGAATAAGTAGTCATAATAGTGAAGAAGCTGTCACATTCTGATCTGAAAACCTTTTAAAAAAATAATGAATTGAGGATTCAGTATTTTTTACAATTCTGGCCCGCGTGGTAAGAAAGGTAGGGCATAAGAGAGGTAGAGCATAGCGAATCTTCGCTCCAATACGGATGATGACAAGGTATGAAAATGAAGAAAATAATTAGTCCGTCTCTTAGATAATAAAAAAATATAAGACCCGTATTTTTTGTTTTGTCGAAATAACAAGAAAATACTTAGATATAGCGCATTAAAGTTACGGAGTGGGGGCTAACTACGTCACGTTAGAGTATATTTTGTACTCTAACGTGACGTCATGAGACATTTAAAATCAATGTATCTTCGTAAGTTTTTGAACAAGAGGCAAAATAAAAAATACGTATCCAATATTTTTCATTAATCTATCTGATGGACATTAAATTATTTTTTAGTCATCATCCCAATTGAGCTGCCCGTCCGGGAAAGGATCTCCACCCTATAGAATACCGCAGCTAAATGCTTGGGCTTCTTTTTCACTTTCTATCAGGCTTAGAGAAGCCATTATGCCGAGCTATTTTATAAATAAGAAAAATGAAGTGACAACGCTAGTTTTCAGTGTGCTGGGTGTTACTTGGTTAGTTAGTCGCATGCTATGTATTTTGGGTCGGTCCCATGCCTACCCGATAGACGATAATAGTATTCCTAGACGATAATATCACATGGACATAATGAGCTGCTCGCCTGCACTTAACAAATAATGTATTAATGTATGACATCAAAAGTATGATATGTATATTATTGAAAAAAAAAGCAAACTGGTGACTTTTTTGCGGCACTTATTCTCATCAGGTCTCATCCTTATCACGTAGAAGTGCTAGGTAGTGTAGTAGGGAAAAAAATGTTTGACGTGCAAAAGTATTGCCCGTGAATCTATTTGCAGAAATAAATTATTTTATTTTTTATTTTACTTGCTACGGTTCATTGTTATTACTTCGTGGTTCTCGCATTGTCCCGGGCAGTACGGAACCCCGGCCGGCAGAGCATTTCGCGGCGCATACTAATGCGCTTGTGGATAACTCTTTTAAAATGCAAATGTTGGCTATTTTTAATTTTTCCGGGCACGAAGGGGCCGCGACAGGGCCGCCATTATGCTAAGTCTTGGCGCAATTATGTGGCTCTGTGAGGCATTACTGCGCCAAAGGGAGTGTCATGTGGGCGGCTAGGTGGTGGCTAATTGTAGGCATACCTTAGCTAAAGGGTAAAGTGGTGAGAGTATGCTCATAACTGCCCGTATAAAAGTTCAGTTGTTCCGTGAACATGGCGATTGTAATAGCGCGCAGTGCCGAAATAGCGGAGCCTTTAATATCAGGTAGATAGGTACACATTAAGAAGCCCAGTTAATAAATATTCTTCAATGAAATTAACAGAGGTAGGGCATAGCGAATCTTGGCTCGAATTGAGTCACCCGTCCGGGGAAGGACCTCTATCTTATATAGGTAACGCAGCCAAATGACCTCCGGGGCGTGTTTCTGCTGCTGTGTAGGGTTTCCGGAGCTCGTGAGGGCATAGGGTTGTGATAGGGCGGTGGCAACTGACAGGTAACTGACCAGTTACATGCCTGTTCTCACAGCGACTTCTTTTGCGTTTTCCATCAGGCGTAGAGAAGCCATTATGTCGAGTTACTATAAAAAACCATTTGGAGCATTTTGATGGTCAGACGTCTACCCGATGGACTTTAAAAGAAAAGTATTAGAGTTACGAGTTCATAAGGAATCCTAAACGCAAGGCTATAGGCTAGCCTTCCTCGACATGTGTCGCTTAGCGCCGGCAATCGAGCGCGCTGGAGGGCCCTCGGCGCGGGTCGCGAGCCCTCGCGGCTGGAGCGGGGCCCAAGGTTGAATACGTAATGCATTGCGGCGCATCCACGAGATGCTGCCCACTTAAACGTAGGGAACCGGTTATAGTAATCAAACAAATCAAATCAAAATACCTTTATTCAAATAGACTTAAAATAAGCACTTATGAATCGTCAAGTAAAAAAATTAAACCGACTTCAAAAAAAACGCAAACGACCAAAACTAAAAAGCGATAAATAACGTAAGTAATTCTATCCTTAATACATAATTATTTAAATATTACAATTATCACTTATTTTTGAAGTCGGTGCCAGCCTCTCGGTACCTAACGTAGACTGTTGTTGTATGACGCGCGCGGCCGGCAAACACGACAATATACCTACATATGTTTCGCTGGCACTGACTTCAAAAATAAGTGATAATTGTAATATTTAAATAATTATGTATTAAGGATAGAATTACTTACGTTATTTATCGCTTTTTAGTTTTGGTCGTTTGCGTTTTTTTTGAAGTCGTCGGTTTAATTTTTTTTTTTAAAATAATTTTATTTCTCTGTTTTTAGCTGCGTTAATGTGCTGTGACCTTGAATAAAGGCTAATTAATGTCCTTAAGAGTTTTACTTAGGAATGAAAAATTTTGCTTTAAGTCATGAAGACTTTGCGATCTAGAATCAAGCATATCACTTACCAAATCACCTGCCCTATTAGCCCTGCATAAGTACATACTACTACCTAGTTTAATATCGACCAATGTCAGTACTGTCCCCTAACTCCTAACCGTTAAGGAGTTCTGTGGCTTCATCATCAGCACCAGATGTTGTCGCCCGGAAGCATATACCTGAGTAAAATATGATTACGTAACAAAAACACCATATGAGCATACAATTTTCGGTTGTTGCCCTCAATTTCTCCAGGATCCCATCATCAGATCCTGACTTGGTGATAATGGGACCACCTCGGAAGTGTCCTCTGTCGAGCTGTCGAAAAATTTTTGAAATCCATCCATAATTGACGGAAATATCGGTGAACATACATAAAAAAAAAAAAAAAAAAAAAAATATTATACATACAGACGAATTGAGAACCTCCTCCTTTATTCGAATTCGGTTAAAAATAATGTAAGAATGTTAATAAAAGCAATTAAAAGAAGCTACCGCCGTTTTCGGAAAGTGATTTCTACCGAGAAGAAACGGCAAGAAACTCGGTAGTTACTCTTTTTAAATCGCCAATTGTTACATGTTTTGGTATTACAACATTTTTAAATGTTTTAAAGTTAAACAATGCAAAATAAAAGTAAAATAATAAAATTAATGGCGGACGACCGTTATCTCACCTAGTGTTGCCCAAATGCAAGAACAAGACGAGACTTAGCCAGTCTTGGTCTTGGTCTTGCGCCAATACACCTGGTCTTGGTCTTGGTCTTGGTCTTGCGCTCCCAGTCTTGGTCTTGGTCTTGGTCTTGCAGCAAGAGTCTTGCAAGTCTTGCAATTACTTATTAGTCTATTACTATTTATTAAAGTTTACTTTAAATCTTAGAAAAACGTATTAGAATTGGAACATTGTGAGCTTGAATTAACATAGCCATAGTAAAGATCAAGCAGATTAATAAATAACTGAAGATTTGATAAGAAATTCGAAAAATCAACTGACCTATATGTCGTTTTCCATGGAAGTAACTGTTTCTTAATAAACATTTCCTATGATAAAATATGTACAAATGTACAATAATAGTACCTAAGTAATTAGTTTAAAAACCCTTAACGAAGCCTGAAACTACGCATTCTGTTCCTATAGCTGAGTACTATTTTCAAATATTTTGACAGGGAAATGATTTTGGTTTTTATGAGTAAAAAAACAGCTGTTTTCAAGACCACGCAATGTACAGCGCGTAGGTACCTATGTCTCGCGGCGCGGTCGCCGGCGCGCGGCATGTCTCCGCTCTTTCGCTAGATACCTACGCGAACGCGCGCTCGTGCGATAGAAATTTATGAGAACTACAATAATAAGTTTAAACTACCTATTGTACCCTTATTTTACACTTATTTTACACATAAAAATACTTATTTTGAATGTATGAAATCACAGGTTTTAAGACAAACGACATGACGCAATAGGCGACGTCACTGGCATTTGTTATGCTTCCATACTTCGCCATAAATCGCAGCTCGTGTTGACTGTAGTGTCGCGTCTCCTTAAATGAGGTCTAAGTACTTACCTAGTACTCGTTGTCTTCTAGTGTAGGTCTCTCCAAGCGGACAAGATGTGGCTCGAACTGGCGACCCTCCATGAGCGAGTGGGCGGTCGAAAACCTTCATAAAGGTCCTTGACGAAGCCCCACAAAATGAAATCCAAGTTAGTCAAGTCTATCGAACGCGCGGGTTACGTATGGGGCCTAAACCGCCCGATCTACTGGTTGCCAAGCCATTGCTCACGGCCGGGTCTCACAATGTATGGCGGAGCTCCATCGTTCTGGTACCAAGTGGAACGAACGATGAATACAGCCGCAGTGCCTCAGAAGCACTTTTCCATGTATGGCCATACCGTACCTACACCATGTTAACGTACTCGCAAGCGCTGTATGCATGGAATGGCACCTTCGACACTAGTCACTGACCACAGCACAACACAACAAATAACACTCAACTCAACACAAAAGAAAAATACACAACGAGGCGAAATTATCCGAAATCAAAACGCATTCGATGTTGTTTAGAACCGAACTGAAAAATTAGGTACCTAACTTCCGCGGAAGCGCAGAAATCCTTTGAGTCGCCGCGCGCGCGCGGATGTTGCCATTTTATAAACTAGGTTACATAATTTTGTTTTGCTTGCGGTAAATTACAAAATCAGATTAGCGATTAGTTAAATGGATATACTGTACAGTACCTAGTTACTTAACTAGTAATAATTTTAATTAATAAAATTTATTTAAAATACCTAATAAGTAATTCACCTAAAAATCAAATTAAACTAGTTAACAAATCTGCATCAATAATACACGTTATTGAAAGTTGCTAAGGCAATGTAATAATTCTCACTCATTTAACATTTTTGCTATAAGTAGGTACCTAAATTTTATGGAGTCTGAGCGTTTAAGGTTACAGAAGTTACCACCTAATGATTGGAGTTGTTGTTTTTCTAGTATTATTCATCGCTAATGTGTTGCATTCAACAATTTATCATTAGGTTCTGATACCAATAACCAGGTTAATAACCGCCCATAATTTACTTATACGCTGCAAATGTACCTACTTACGTAAAAACTTGGTTAGCTAGCTAACCTACACCCAATTATGAAATAAATGATACATTTTATTGTCTTGATAAAATTATTACTTTAAATAATAAAAGTTATTTATTTGAATGCTCTAATGGCAACACCACCACCCACGGCAATGTCGGCAATAGAAATTATCGTATTTTTTCACAGGTATTTTATGTTTTACTGATTATGTCGTAGGTAGATACCTACTCGGGGTAAAATTAAACATGTTTTTAAACATAAGTAGTCTCTTCAAACATAATTCAATTTCAATACGTCTCAATTACCTAACAATTAGGTACGTAAGAAGGGCCCTACGTAAAGTATCATTTTAATAATTTCTGGCTTTTCTAAGAGTTTACTTATGTATTGTTTTATGTACTTGGTAGTCAACAAGTACCTACTTACATTTTGACTATTAGAAATGCTCTTCTGATTGTGAAACTCTAATTTCGTCCTTGAATCCGAATAAGGAAAATGGTAGAATTCCCTCAGGCGCTTGGAATGCGCTATTTGTATGAAGAAAAAAAGTTACATATT
This sequence comes from Conogethes punctiferalis, assembly GCA_031163375.1. Taxonomy (NCBI): domain Eukaryota; kingdom Metazoa; phylum Arthropoda; class Insecta; order Lepidoptera; family Crambidae; genus Conogethes; species Conogethes punctiferalis. The sequence continues at coordinate 17,912,112 of CM062086.1, read as the reverse complement.
ATACCATCTTTTAATAATAAATAACTGAATTTGAAAATCGTCAATTAAATATCATGCAATCCTGCAGAAAAGTTAATACGAGCAAATTCTACCTGAATTGCAACACGACTGAAATTAAATGCAAGTTTTCGCTACCTGCTTTATGTGCCCAATAAGATCGATTCATTGGTCTGTTTATTGGTCGCAGGTGTCACCCGTCAATCGAGAAGTCCCGGGTTCGAATTCCAGGTTGTTTCTAAAGTTGTTCATAGGTAGGTATTTCTTTTTATTAAAGAAATTAGTTAGTAGCAGCTCCGGAGCCAGGGTAGTGCCGGTTTTACACCCCAGTGCATCGGAAACCACGTTAAGACATGCGACCGATCTCTATCCGATGCTCCGGTCGGAATGATATGATTCGAATCGGATTACAACTGTGCGTACTTGACAGGCTAGTCTCCTACGAGATTAGCAGCACCGATTGGCGGAAATTCGATCTCGAGTGGACATCATGCATGATACAAACTAACATGTACAATTAGGTAGGTAGGTATTTATCTTTTCTCCATCGAAAATAAATCAATGAACGCAGTATTTTCAAGCCCCCAGGAGCCCCTAACACGATCTGAGATCAAGATCCCCAACTGAGATTACGGTAGGTAATGCATTCCGTATGTCGATAAAATTATGGAAATGAGATGATTGTTGTAATTGGCCATTGACTTATGTACTTTTAGCAAGTGGTAGGCAGAGGGTGCCTAGTTGCCAGTAGGGGAGCAGAGTGGTCTGCTATTCTCTTCCAGTAGCTGGTAATTTCTTCTTGAGGCAGAAGTAAAACTCCGATCAGAAGGTAAATAAATGATACAGAAAACAAACAGATTAGGTAACAATACTAAATGTGGCACGTGTAGGGGGAAAGGGATGCAGGATGTATCCGTCTCGCTCGCACGCACGATGGCGCCAGACGGTCGCGGCTTTCGCGCAGCGCAGTCATGATGAATGAAATTGGCGCGCGCGCTCTTGCTCTCATTCCGGCAGCGAGCGGCGAGGCGCGCAGTGCGCACGAGAGGAACTGCGAGGCACATGACGCGACGACTTGGGCTCGCGCATGCGCGCGTCTTCGAACTGCGAGGCACACGACGCGACTACTTGGGCTCGCGCATGCGTGCGTCTTCGTTGGCGTCGTGTGTTGTTACGCGGCGCGTCGATCAGCTGTGCGGTGTGCGTGCAGTGCTCGGTGTCCAGCAGTGTAGAAAACGGCTCTTTTCAGAGCCACCATCCATTGAACACACGTAGAGTGACAACGGTTCTTTTCGGAGCCACTTCATTGAAACACACGGAAGAGTAACCACGGCTCTTTTCAGAGCCACCATCAGTGAAACACACGAAAGAGTGAAATAGTTCTTTTCAGAACTGTGTGCTTCTTATTTCAACGAACACGTAAGAGTAGCCACATACTTACTTACACCTACGTCAAAGGTACCCTAAGCAATGTACCTACCTAGGTAAGGTAACAGGGTCGAGTCGAGCTATCAGCTGGGTTTTCCGCTCGCGCCCTTTGTGTCGTTGACCTCGCGCGAACATCTGACGCGCGCCGCGTGTGCGTGCGCTGCTGTCGCTACAAGGGATAGTGACTGTGTGTGCGCGTGCGATGTACATTGCGGGCCGTGATTTGAATGGCCTTATTTGCTGAGAAATATTCTAAATTGGGATATGGTTTCTTTAGAAGAAATGTTAGTAATTACGTTTTAAAAGCGTTAATATGAAAAACGTATTTTTTTTTTAACTTTGAAGGTCAATATCTCGGTAACCATACATTTCCCAGGTATTTTTCTAGAACTAACGATGTTCGTCATGACCAGGAGAACATGTAGTTCACGGCTTCGTTAAGGGTCTTTTTACACGCGATATACTTACTAGAATGAATTAATATGACATCTACTACCTATCCTTACCATTTTATCCTAATCTTAGTACTACTTGCGTGATTAGTATAATGTATTCATTTTCATTCTAAGCACTCTGAAACTTACTTATTTTTTGGAACACCTGTAGGTACTCTTAAAATTCGAAATTATTTTGCATGAGTATACCTACGCCCTATGGCGGCAATCAAATATGTAGTGTCAAATGTTATGATTTCGGCGTGGCGGCAACGATTGTTTAAGATTTCAAAAGAAGCCGCCGGCGCGTGTATCATAACCATGTACTTCCGAAAAGCGGCAAATTTCTTTGAGAAGTAAGTACAAAACCTTTGATGCCGCATTATCAAAGTGCCGATGGTTAAAACATAACTATGCATGCACTCAGTTTGATTTTAATATATATTTTTTTATTCGCTATGTTTATGGTATTAGTCGTAATGCGCATAGGTCCAGTTTTTCATATTCTTTGATACAGTTTTTTGCGTCTCATAGAATTCCTAAGCGTACCTACCTATACACCTAACTACTCAGTGAAATAGCGCTAAGTCCTAGCTGCAAGACGCAAGAGTCTTGCAGGCTAGGTCTTGTTCTTGCTCAAGTCTTGCACGGCCAGTCTTGGTCTTGGTCTTGCTCAAAATACGCGGTCTTGTTCTTGGTCTTGGTCTTGCAAAAACGCAAGAACAAGACCAAGACTGCAAGACCAAGACTGAATTTGGGCAACACTAATCTCACCCCATAGCCCAGATATCCTACCCTCAAGAACCTCATTCAATAGCCCCAGTTTAGTTACCCATGTTTACGCAATAGTGCTGCACTCGCCGGGTATTACTGTTGAGTGCGTCATCTTGGGGCACTTAGAAGTAATGCCCGGCCAGATTATCCCATCTCACATCATCATCAGCCTATTGCATTCCACTGCTGGACAAAGGCCAGTTGTTGGCCACGTAGGGCAAACATCTGGACGATATACCTATAATCGCTACGCTAGGCAGGCGGGTTGGCGATACGGGACATGGATGTTTCGGCCGGTACTTATGGAGGATCAGGCGAGAGCCTGATCCTCTATGCCGTCACTGCGACAGTGGCTCGGAGGACACGGCAGAGCATACGCTTCGGCATTGCCCTGCCTGGGCCAATGAGCGCTCCGTCCTCGTCACTGTCGCACAGGACCTCGATCTGCCGCAACTCTTGCGGCAGATGACGGCGTCGAAGGAGACCTGGCGAGCGATGCTCGCATTCTGCGAGACAGTGATCTCGCAGAAGGAGGCGGCGGAAAGAGAGCGTGAGGCTGCGGTAGACGCGCCCGCTCTACGCCGCCCCCGGCCCGGGCGTCGCCGGAGGGCATACAACGCATCGTATGCCCTCTGAGCCTCTCCTTCGAGCCCTGAGTGGTGAGTGCGGGGGCGCGATCCACTCATAGGGGCGTAACGGTGTGGTGGGTGCAACCACACCGTTGCACGAGGTCCGCCCGGGGAGCACCCTATTGCTCCCCGGAAGCCGGGGGTAGGGGTATTTGCCCTCCCCGGACCAGGAGTGCTGGCCGCTTGTCATCTGCGGCTGGCCAGGGCATGCAGGGATGCGGCGGTATGCTTCGGCGTTGCCCGTGTCCTTGCAACTTGCTGCCCACTGGCGACACAGGGGGGTTTAGTGGGTATACCCTCCCATTTCGGGAGGTGTGAGCCCAAATACAATGGATCAAGCGATGCCGTCCTTTCATTAGTGTAAAACATTCCGTTCGCAAAGGTCGGAGTACGCTCAGCAATGTTTATCGCAAATTAGCAAATAATTTCCATAGCAGGACCGGCGCGGACTCAGGTCCCGCCTCGAGGGGGCAATAATGCGAGCAAATGGCTAGCTTGTATGCAAATATTGTGATTGTAACAAGTTAAAATGGTAGCTAGATAATAACGTAGGACTTGGGAGGATGCTAACTTACGAACTTTGAAAAAGCAATATTTTTCGTTTTACTAAAATGCATATAGTGTACTTACTGGCTTACAGCAATATTGACTAAGTTAAGTTTGTTTCTGAAACTAATCGTCTGAGTTCAGGGATCAAATAATTAAGGCAAGTTGAATCTGGATCCGAATTATGAGTTTTGTAACCTGTTCTGTGAAAACGTGTCTAAGTAATTTTATCAGTTGTTCACATGTAGTATCTATAATACAAGCTACGGCTTGGTTTAGGACTAGATGACGCTGACTTTATTATAATTTGACCATTGAAACAGTGAACATACTAAGCACATGTAAGTTATTAAGCAGAGGTAATAGCTTAACACCAGGCAAGCCACAGGCTTGCTTGCCACCATAGTGAGATAAAAAATAAAAAAGTGGCGTCTATCCGCCCTCGGTCCGCCCCTGCGCATCAGATACGATCATTACGTTTATTGCCTTGCGGGGCATTATTAATACGAATGAATAAACAATTGTGGCCCTTTGCGCATTCAAATTAGCTATGAATAATGTTACGACGTCAGCTACCCAGGGCTGCCGAATCAATAGTATAAATATCAAGAACGAGAGTTAGGCATGGAGTATTGTAGCTACATAAAAGATCTATCGCCATACACGTCGCCATTTTGTCTGCCGCCATCTTGATTTAATAATGGCGCTGAATAGGCTTCCGGTTCCGTTTGCCGTTGTTATCAAAGAGAAATGTGGAAACCAATTCGCTACGTTGTTAGACGCGTCTGCTTGTGAATCTATGAATTCAGATCCTCGTAATTATTATGAGTTTGGCTACATATTATAAGACAAAGTGCTTTGCTGCGAATGAATGTTTGTTTGTTGACTGGTTCTTTCAATAGATCGAGTCTTATGAAAGAGGATGGTAATAAGATATACCTAACATAGTCTGTGGAGTTTGCGCTTAATTCTGGGGTGATACAAAGTTCGCTGGGTCAAGTAGTATAACTTAAAACAATACTGCTTACGAACAACTTCGAATTTAAAAGAAAGTTATAGCACTGCATCGTAGTCGTATAACCTGCCAACAACTTAGTATGTTTATATCGTTCAGAAATAGCTTTGAAGCAAAGTCACATGCGGACGGGCCTTGAAAAAACATTAGCACAAACAAACCGACCTTCCGTTTCATACGGTTTTATTGTGAACCTTTACCGCTGCAGTGCTCTGACGCAGTATATTGGGTATCATAATAATTGTGTACTGCACTAAACTAGGCAAGACAATAAAGAGGATACAAATCTAGGTTCCACCCGAGAAAAAGCCTATCCAGCAATGCTGTTTATAAGTACCATCTCTGGTTAACAGTATAAAGTAAACCCCACTGGTAATCGTTTCCAAAACATTCAGGTTGTCAGTTCTTTAAGCTTAAATTTGCTTTTCGCTTTGGTGACGCTGTTGCCCGTCATCGGCCTATGGTATTTAGTCCTTCAATTGTGATGGTAATACCGCCATCAGTAGGTTTCCAGCGCCTCGTTTGTTATTCGGCAGGATGCACCACGGGCAGTTGAGAGTGGATTGGTGCGTAAAGATGATAGCTCGCTCTCTTTCATCTCTGGTTAACGGTATGAAAAGGTTTGCGAATCAACGACGCAGTTAACAACATAATTTTGAGCAGCAAGGCCCTAGAGAGTCAAACGCGAGATCCGCCATAGTTATACTTCATTTTATTCCCGCTAGCTGCTCTATCCCGGCGTATTAAACCCTCGGTTACGGCACCGCGTGAAGGGCTCACATATCCGCGCCTTACAGCCGACTCATACTACGTCCTACAGCCGACTCACCCCGCGCCCTAACAGCCGACTCACCCCGCGCCTAACAGGCGATCCACCCCTTGCGAAATGCCGCCCTCAGACTTGAGGGACTACTTCACAGGCTATTTCGAAGCTGGTGAAAATTTAATTTTGCCCCGTGGTGTGGCGGGGCGATAGTTAAATTTTAGAGCTTTCTGTATCCCAATGTTTCTAGGTTGTGAAGGTTACATGTTGAAATTTAAATTTTGAAGCATCCACGAACGTTTTAAGTAGGTGTGTAGAACTGTACGAGCAAAAAGATATGATTTGTTTTTAAAATTAATGCAGATCAATAATACCTACTCTCCTGACAGAATTTCTGCCAGAGTGGCCAATCTCCAAGGAGACTAGCCAAGTTTGCAGGAGATACTAAAGTGCATAGGTGCTTGCAACCACCCACCAGTAGTGTAGGTACTCATACTCATTACTATCTGTTCCATCAGTCTAATTGTTCGCTCCAGTATTGCTATTGAAGAGAAGGCGAGAGAGAAGCCCAAGCAGCTGCGACGACGAGTAGGCAACCAAAACCGTCACCTGTCAGTAGCCACCGCCATGCGGACCCATAAGATGCTTCGTCATACCCCGTTTAAAGGATCTAATATGGAAGGAAGGAGGAAACAGTATTGGCAATGAATTAACAATATTCGATCCGCCCCCGGACTCAAATCTAGAATCGCTCGATTGTCAGGTGGCACCTATGACTATTTAAAATACCTTTGGTTTAGTGGTTGCAGACAGTCAATCTGTGAGTTTGAACCCAGCTACCGAAAAAGCAATAGCCTATAAGCAACCTAAGCGCCTGTATTTTCCAATTTGTGAAACCCATTTTAGTCAAGGTTGCCATCCCCAAAAATACTTGCCATGACATAGCTACCGAAGCTCAAGGTCAGTAATATTGTAAGCCGAATGCCATGGAAGCACGAATGCTGCCGAAAGGTAATTTGTTCGGCAACAGCTACCACCAATAGGTATGGTGATGCCATTCACGCGATGTCATTTCTGCACGACACTGTTGGTTCATGGTCAAAGCGTTAAAGTTGAAAAAGCAAGAACTGAGACTTAACAGAGGTAGAGCATGGCGAATCTTCGCTCGAATTGAGCTGCCCATCCGGGGAAGGACCTCCACTCTATAGAATACCGCAGTCAAATGAATTCCGGGTCGTATTTGTGCCGGTGAGCAGGGTTTCCGAAGCTCGTTGGAGGGTTAGGATTGGGCCGGCACGGCGGTGGCAACTGACACTCTCTCTAGCGGCCGGCACTCCTGGTCCAATGCTTCGAATAAGTCATGCATATCTGTCCACGGGTGCTGCTTCAAAATTGCATCTTTGACTATGTTAAAAGCATACGCACTGTCTGTTCTGTGAGTCCAGCAAAAAATCCGAATTAGCTTCTATCAAGAAGAACTCGATTCTACTGTTTTATGCTACGGTGGCAATACGCCGACACGCTCGATGCCAGCAAGCATCTTTCCTCTCATTGTAACACTAAAGAATACAAAGAACATCTTTATCCTTGATGTGCAGCATTTAACCGACCGCGGCCGAGACACCGCCCGCGAGCAGACGCTCTAAATTTAATAAAACAACGTTTCCGCAGAGAAGCCCGTGAAGGGTTCGCCATCGGGGACACCGGATTACACGCGCCCGGAATAGACGGCATAAGTCGCTATATCTGAATACTTTACCCGTGCAGATGTGCATAGCTAGGCTCTAGTTAATAATAATAAATAATAAAAATTCATTATTGCACAAGTATTGAGTTACATCTTTTAGTTATTGCTAAAAAAAAAGTTCTCATGTACATTATAGGAAACTTCATTTAAGAGAGGTAGGGCATAGCGAATCTTCGCTCGAATTGAGCCGCCCGTCCGGGGAAGGACCTCCACCCTATAGAATACCGCAGCCAAATGACCTCCGGGTCGTGTTTCTGCTGGTGAGTAGGGTCTCCGGAGCTCGTGGGGGGTGGGGTTGGGCCGGCATGGCAGTGGCAACTGACAGGTTACTTGCCAGTTGTCACATCTCTTTGGGGTAAAATATTCACCCGAATGTGAGCTTAGGCTCTAGGTTGTCATGTACGTTTATAACCACAATGACAGTTTTAACTTAACATTTAAATGAATACTGTACGTGGACGAAGCAAAAGTTGTGTGCCAGGATCGTGGCAAATGGAAGGACGTGGTCTCTGCCTGTCTTCCCCTCTGGCCCTCTGGGAGAAAGGCGTGACGTTATGTGGATACCTATGTATGTACATGTATTTTACTTCAATAAATAAGTAAATCTATAGACATCTTTGACATTTTGTTTTACATTAACACCCTCGCGACTCGTGTCAATGTCTTTTTTTTTTGTAATGGACTCTATCACGCGTGTAGAGTTAACGCGGATAATTCGCCAATGTCAAGTGTTTAGAGAGACACGTCAAAACGCAGTTGGCCGGTAAACTGAGGTTATACTTTTCTGTACGTAGTACTTGATACTTCCATGGTATACATATAGTGTCAATGTCACCCACGCGCCAAAACATCCATGTCGGTCTGTCGCTCAATTAATCTAACTATCAATCTTTATTGCTCGGGTCTGGATTGATTGCATTTATTACCGAATGTTACTTAAAGCGTGAGTTTATTATACCTAAAGTCATTAATCAAAAAGTCTGTTCACATTAGAGTGTTTTAAATAAACTATTTCCCATCTTTCATAAAACATGTCGTATTCAGCGGACCGGCAGTCAGCTCTATGCGCATCTTGCTTCATAAAACGGAGAGAGAAAATTGAACGGCAGCAATTTGTTCGCATCTAAAATATCAGGACTGACTCATGAGCAGGGCTGGCCAACGCTGTTAGAAATATTAACTGTTTTTTTGTACGAAAAGTATATGAGCATTTAAGATAATCTTCATTTATCTTCATTCGTAATAATGACTCAAAACGATTATACATCGTCAAGCACAAATAACGATTAATCTACTGGCTGCTTTTGTATGGGGACTTGATAGTTATATCAATTATAATATGTATTGTTAATATAATATGTTTAGGTAGAATAAGTAAACATCAATATCAGACATCATCACCTAATCCCAAAGTATGTATGTTTAACCTTAAGCACTTGTGTTATAGATATAAGAATCATGAAAAGTACCACAAATACTAAAATACAATATTACTCCCAGACACAGATCAAACCCAAATATTCATCACGGTAATGTTTGTCACAGGGTCTAACCCACTACCCTTGTTCAAAAGGCGTGGTCACTACAAAATGCACTGGGTCAGTTGCAGCCGCAGCATTTGGGTAAAGTACGATTATAAAGTCGTGTTTTCAAACAATACAAAAGCAAATGTTTGCCTACGAGTAGGTTCAGACCGACATTTTAAAGCTACATGGGTCAACATTACCTGATTCACAAACAACAATTTGATATTCTAAACAAGGCCAGCTTACCAAAATCATGGCTAAAAGATTAGTTATTTGTTTGACCAGCCCTGAGTAACACATGAAATTCTTATACGCCCGCTCCGGCCTTTTAGCAATCTCCTCGGTCCCTTGGCGGCGGTAACTCAGGCCTGAGGTCTGGCTGGAGCGGTGCCCTCGATCCGGCCCCAGGGGACTGACGGTTTGAGGGATGAGCTCGTTACTGATTTGTAGGCTTTAGGCTTTAACTATAGTAGTTTTAAAAAGAAAAATGAAAAAAGTCTTTTTTTCTATTCAAAATGAGTTTGCGCTTGACTGCGATTCGCCTGATGGCAAGCGATATCGTAGTCTACGATGGAACACGCTCACCCAGCAACAACCGGTTCACTCTCGCCTCGGGGAACAAGGAGCCCGGCAAAGGGTTCCATAGTTTAGCCGTTCGCACTATGAATTTATAATGTTTTAATGCAAATAGACTTATGACATTATCATCACTTAGGGCAAATACCTGGAGGCGTAGCTAAATAGCACAGGCCGATGACGGGCAGCAGCGTCACCGGAGCAAAAAGCTACGCCCTGCGATCGCCACCCCGCCTGCCCAGCGTGGCGATTATGGGTATATCCTCCAGGTGTTTTCAAGATACACTTATGAATCGTCAAGAAGGGACAAATAATAATGACTCCACCGCCGGGTTCGGGACGTGATTGCACACAATGAGATAGATAGATAAAACTTTTTTGTACTATCTAAGCACAGGTACATACAGAATGAAAGAAAAAAAAAACACTGAATAAAATTAAGAGACCATGGAAAAAGGATTAAAAACTATAATACAGAGATACTAAAAGGCATTAGCTCAGCACTAGATTTACGGGTTGACAAACCGGATATTCTGCTAACAGCCACAGAGGAAATTATACGATGCAATGTTATTTTCTTTTTTTAAGTATACTTTATAACAGAAAACAGTACAACAGGCGAACATTCTTTATCGATCAACCTTTATAGGTCACGCAGAGAGCGGATTTGTTTTTGAAAACTTCTCCTGTTTTCCGGAACACAAAACAGGAACATTATAATTCGTTTCATGCAAATGACACTTCGAGTCTCTTTGTGCAATAAAGATAACATAAACACCGGTTATGTCCCCATTCTGTCTAATCTCATTTGCAGCAAGTTCTTAATAAAATGGCGGCGTAACCGCATTTGTAATGGCTTTAAGTAATTAGTTTGGAGACTAATAAAATTCTCCTAAGTGCCTTTTTCCTGACCTGTGTTTTAAATGTGGGAGCGCACTTTTAATCTAATGAAAATAGCAATCCGGCTTTGTAAAAGGTAGACAACGAATTCTGACAAAACTAGCTAATTATGCAGGTGAAAACTATCATAGTGCGGAATGAGCTCTATTTCGAGGTTTTCACTGAAGAATACAGTATAGGGCACTTCAAGTGCAAAGTAAATAGGTTCTTAAAGGGTCGGCTAAGCGCATGTCCCCTGGTGTTGCATCAGGCGAGCAGATAGCCATTTTGGCACCTTAGTGGTATGAAACAATGTGAGTCTCGGCCTCAGACAAGAGAGAAGGATAATCATCACAGAGATAACAGCCTCTCGCGGTTCATTATTAGGCATAAACCTCTCCATTAATTCTGCACTTTTCTCTATCCTGGGCTTATAGCATTCAGAACTTAATAACATTTAGTAGCATTCAAGGCATCCGCAGAATACCAGGGTCCGGCGCTTATCTGCGCAGCGACATATGCTGAGCGGAGACCATGACATTCAAATTCTCGACTCCGGCCTGCTACTGAGTTATTTCTTGACTGAAAAGCCCTAAAACGGCTTTGAATTCAAGACGCTTTCGCTCTTTAAACCCTCGAGGCAGCCATAATGTACTACATATTAATACCATTAACGTACATAGAACTGATACTATGACTGTAACGTTCAAGATCGAGCGATATCTGTATTCTAAAACCCGCAAAGTAAATTAAAAGTTAATAACCCGGAACACGAGAACGCCCCGCCACAGTGCTTGTGGAGTCGCAGTAACTTAACTACGCGATATGATATAATGCTTGTTTATATGTCGAGTGAAAAGTGAAAAATCATTAACTTTATGTACGACTTGAGTGTTGATAAATTCCCCGTAGCATTGTCTTATCTTTATTCCTACCTTAATCCCTGAAACAATCGCAATCACTAACTTTATCCATATCTCAAGATCTAGGCATACACGTTTCAAACCACTGCATTCATCTCATACCCCATTCGTGGTGTAATGATATGTGGGAGCGTGATTTCGATACGAGTATTCCTGTAAACTATTTTGGTGGGGAATTGATTTCAAGATGTAGTTAGATTAGATGCCGAAGTTTCGTTTATGTATTTCGTTCCAAGTGGGTCACATTCATTTTATACACTACGTTTTGATTATGTTACAAACGCAATAAAATAATAAATACAAAATCAACTTTTTAAACTAATAACATAGTAACTTTAACATAGTAACTTAAATATAAATCGCTTCTGCTACTTAGCTTCAGCTGCTTCTATTTACCATAGTACGTATTTATATTCATTTACTATCTGTAGATGGTAATGTGCTAGACCGACGGAACGGTTTCGGTGGCGGAGCATTAGGCACAGCCAATTCGATTTCAATTTGCCTTTGAAACGCAAAGAGGACCTATAGATTCGAATCAGCCACTTCTCAATTCAGAACTTGGGCAGACTCCACTTACTGATAATCGGTCCATACTGTGCCTAAGTCAAGTTGTTTACCGTAATACGTAGTTACAACATCGCGGGCGGGGCTGGGCGCTTGGGCGGGGGGGCGGCGGGTGGGGCTCTGGGGGGAGGGGGGAGGCAGGAAGGCGATAATAAAATAAGGTGCCCCGGGCGCGCCGCACGCGCTAATCAGCCATTCTGATCTTTGCATTGACGCCGCCGCCAGATGGCAAGTGTTGCGTCGCTCGTAAACTTGTTTTGGTTTGGGAAATCAGGAAAAATGGAACGTTCTATTTGAATTTTATAAGGCATGAGATGTTGAACTCTAAGAGCGGTCGCGGCTTGAAGCAGTCGGTTCTCAACCGTTTGAAGAAGTCCGTGTACAGCCGAAAGCACAGAACTCCTTCCACAAGCACATCGTTTGCAGGAGGATATTCCTCTGAAATCGGACCGAGCGTGACCAGTTAGGCCTCAGGGTGTAGATGAACACCCTTTTACATGGTTTTAAAATTTGCAATGTAATTTGATTAATTGGTAGGCTCGGTGGCTCATTTGGTAGTGTGACGTCTGTCCTCTGAACCAAGAGTCGTGGGTTCGATTCCCGCACAGTACAAACATTTGTGTTCATGAACATGTCTGTTTGTATTGGTCTGGGTGTTTTCTATGTTTAATATATATTTATTTACAAAAAAATGTATCTAAGTAAGTTTATCAGTTGTCTAGTACCCATAGTACAAGCTTCGGCTTAGTTTGGGGCTAGGTGGCGCTGTGTGGTCCAGCTTGGTATGTCTTGGTTTTATTTTTAAAGACATTGATTGCAGAAGTAGGTACTAGGTATACATGAAGGATTTATGGGTTACTTCCTTTAAAACCTTTATCTTTACGGTACATTGCCTCCAAAAGCCATTTGTTCGTGTTGTTTACATACAGCGCGTGTCGTTGTCAGGCGCTATTGGAGCCCGGACGAATCGATGCAGTTAGGCGCCGCGCACACCTAGAGGCCTTGTTGCCGACACAGACATGAGCTGATTCGGTGCAACCATAAGAATAAGAGAGGTAGGGCATAGTGAATCTTCGCTCGAATAGAGCCACCCTATATGTAGAATACCGCAGCTACAATGACCTCCGGGTCGTGTTTCTGCTGGTGAGTAGGGTTTCCGGAGCTCGTGGGGGTTGGGCCGGCATGGCGGTGGCAACAGACAGGTAACTGGCCAGTTACTTGCCCGTTGTCACAGCGACTTGGGCTTCTTTTTCGCTTTCCATCAGGCGTAGGGAAGCCATGATGTCGAGCTACTATAAAAAAAATCATACAGTCACCGGTTGTCTGCTAGCGAGCGATATATCTACATAAGAGGAGATTTTCCTCATCGCCAAATAATATGTTTCATCCAAGAACTCGTTTACCACAAAGATTTTCGGTTCGGCTTTCAGATTTTCGGCTGCCAGCCCACTGCCACTACCACTTGCTACACTGATGAGACACTTTCAACATGTTCATTAATATTGCATTAACGATGCACCAATATATATTTTCCTGGACTCTGGAATTCTCTCATTTTTCCATACCGCACAAAGAAACCGACATATCCCGCTACCCACATAACTTTGACTCGTACCTACGTACTATCATTCCCTACTCTTTACCAGACCTGAGATAATTTAGAAAAAAATGCTGTGAATAACAACTAGGTAGGCAACGGTCGACTTTCAAAATGTAATCCCATTGTTTGTTAGTTACAAGCGGAGCTAATAATAAGCCAGCTTGTGCCGTGGGAGCCGCCGGCCGGGCCCAAGGACGCCGCGGGTTGCGTGAAAGCCCAAGAAACGAGCGGCAGATACTTAGATAAGCCATTATCTAGAGAGGCGTAGATACACGTATGGCGTAGCTAAATACCACGCGGCGACGGGCAGTAGCGTCACCGGAGCGAGAAGCTACGCCCTGCGCCTGTTCAGCGTGGAGATTATGGGTATACTTACTTATATTATCTTTGTACACTCACCGCACTCAATTCGCATTGGTTTTGAGTTACACACACCGGATTCCCAGTCTCTAATCTCGAACGCACGTCTAATCAGGTGTCCTATTACAGTCCAACATTTGTGATAATATTTTAAGTTTTAGCAAAAAACAAAACAAATTAAACACTACTTTTGCAGTTTCTTATATCTTTATACTACGTCTACGTTTCTAAGTTTATCTCCAGTTCGAATTAACTCTAAGGACAGTATACGGATACGATCGCTTACCTAATGATACACCGCATCGCGAGCGATACGAAGTTGAGACACGGATTGGATTTGAAGCGGTGATAATAGACTTTATTTTTATTTTGCGTACAAATGTACAATCTGAAGGCTCTGGAAGAGACTGCTTGAATGCAACCGGAACGCTGCAAGTAAAGATTCTTTTAGAAGTACAGTGTCCAAAACATTTTCGTCTTCAAGTTTAATGGTTTAATTTTTTATCTAAATTAAATTTTATCCAAAGACTTGTTCTGGCTGACTGGTGCTGAAATCACCTGGCTGGCTGGGTTGCGGAAGACCAGCGAAGTCCTTGCATTGAAGTCCTTCTATTTATGTGATAAAATTGTATATTATTTATCTATTTGTGAATAACTATTTTATACATGGTCAATAGTTTACGAGTAAGAGAATGTCTATTAGGTCCTCCAGTTGTTCATGTAAAGATAAAGATTAAATGAATAAATGTATCCGTTATGTTGTCTGATTTATTTTTTCTGCAATATAAAAACGTATGTATCGCGACCTTCTGTCTATTCAAAGTAAAGTAAATAAAGTGTATGGAATCCCAAACGATTTTCAGGACAACAGCGTCACAAGGTCACAGGTCATAAGGCAATATTTGCGACAAGTAACCCAATTGTAGGGAATATTTCTGGTGGGAGCGTCCCGGGCCGGGACGCAAAACGGAATTGAAACTTGATGGAATTTCCCGGGCGAATTTCCAGTCGCTACTCAGCAACTTTTGGGAGAAAAGTTATTTTTATATGACTTTATAAATGGCTGACGTACGAAATTCGGTCCCTTGCATAACTTGGGTGTTATGAGGAAGTTGGGGCTCGAAGGCTATTTCGTGTAGAAGCATCAATTTATGCCGCCCGCGGGAAAAACAAACAAAAAGCTACCGTCTAGTCAAGCCAAGTCAAGTTTCATAAACTAGCGATCAAGCACACATTGGAGATTTGCATCTATTGATCCTAGATTACCCAGGTCCCATGCTATATTACATATATATTTGTTTTCTCCAAGCCAACCTGACCTGCCCGTGGTGCATCCTGCCGAATAACAAACGAAGCGCTAGCAACCGTCTGATGCCGAAATAACCATCACAATTGAAGGCGTTGCAGCAGTGGACTGCGGAGCTAAATACCACAGACCGATGACGGGCAGCAGCGTCACCGGAGCAAGAAGCTACGCCCTGCGATCGCCAACCCGCCTGCCCAGTGTGGCGATTATGGGTATATCCTCCAGGTGTTTGCCCTAAGTGACCAACAACTGGAGAGGCCTATGTCCAGCAGTGGACTGCGATAGGCTGATAAAGACGACTCAGAGTGAATATAGCTTTTCAATGGTAAAAGAATTATTGAAATCAGCACAGTAGTTTTGGAGTTCATTCATTACAAATATACACAAAAAATTATACAAATCTTCCCTCTTTGTATTAGTAATACTCTTTTTTTTTTATAGTGGCTCGACATAATGGCTTCCCTACGCCTGATGGAAAGCGAAAAAGAAGCCCAAGTCGCTGTGACAACGGGCAAGTAACTGGTCAGTTACCTGACAGTTGCCACCGCCATGCCGGCCCAACCCTAACCCCCCACGAGCTCCGGAAACCCTACTCACCGGCAGAAACACGACCCAGAGGTCATTTGACTGCGGTATTCTATAGGGTGGAGGTCCTTCCCCGGACAGGCGGCTCAATTCGAGCGAAGATTCGCTATGCCCTACCTCTCTTAAAACTCGTAGATAGATACGGATATAGATTTAAAATGCCTTGAAAGCAAACTACGCTGCTACATAAATTTACCAGAACGTAGGCGAACCTCTTTCACAACGAGGAAAAAAGCTAGCGAAAATGTAAGTCTTGTAAACTTTTTGTTCTAGCTTTTAAAAGCCCCGTTATTGATAGGTCGCTACGAGCGGCTACGGCGGCTACGCGGCTACGGCACGCTACGACTAACGGCTACGAGTCTTTGTTCTTCTGTATAAATTACTGCAACTGCAACACAAATGCATTTAATGTGTAGGTACATGTACTTTTTATGTAGTAGTGAATTTTATTCAATGACTTTTGGATACATACACGATTACATTTCCGATTCCGGGTTCTTTTTTAATGATATTGAATCAACATTCTTGGTTGTCTCGTTGGTATAATGATCGCATACTACAAACCGAGAGGCCGCGGGTTAAAATCCTAAGTTTGTTACTGGATTACTTAGGATTATATATTTCTTATAGAGAACCGAGCCGTATATTGTCGTGGATAGCGCAACAGTCAATGGAATTTCAATTCAGGTCAGTTTTCAGTCAGGTTTGCCCGCCTGGCTGCCTACCCTACACTCTGCGGAAAATAACACATAAAATGCCTTCCGTCACGTTTCACGATCTCTCAGTATAGCCAGAGTAGTACAGGTGTGGCAACTGAAAAGTGATTGATTATTACCAATCCGTTACACACCTCCATTACCCCAGCGACTTGGGCTTCTCTTTCATTGTGCCACTATTAATCAAAAACTCAAAATAGAAGATAAGTACAACTTCCCCTCGCCCTACTTACCTGTACAATTTCATGTAATAAAGCAGTATTATCTTTCATGCCGGTAATCAGTTGTTAGTTAATTACGGCAGACGTTGTTAGACGTGGCTCGTTCGTCGAAGAAATTGGTAAAATATAAATGGGGCCTCGCTACCGATACTGCGAGTGGCCCGATTTTCATGACCTACTTAAGGCTGAGCTGTAGTGTAACGAGGAATGATAGGCCATGTAAAGAGGGACCAATCATCTTTTAACTCCAAGCCACCCTCACCTGCCCGTGGTGCATCTTGTCGAATAACAAACGAGGCTCTGGCAAATACCACGGGCCGATGACGGGCAGCAGCGTCACCGGAACGAGGAGCTACGCTCTGCGTTCGCCAACCTGCTTGTCCAGAGTGGTGATTAAGTAAAGCCTCCAGAAGTTTGACCAAAAAAAAAATATTATACATACAGACGAATTGAAAACCTCCTCCTTTTTCGAAGTCGGTTAAAAATGGCGAACAACTGGAGAGGCCTGTGTCCAGTCCAGCAGTGGTCTGCAATAGGTTGATGATAAGGTAATGAAGAGATTACGAAGAACCTGGAACCCCTTCAACTGCTCAGGGGTAAAGCACCTGTAAAAGATTTTTCGTTACTGCTTTTTTATAGTAACTTACTGCTTTTTGAAGAAAGGTAGGGCATAGCGAATCTTCGCTAGAATTGAGCTGCCCGTCCGGGGAAGGACCTCCACCCTATAGAATACCGCAGCCAAATGACCTCCGGGTCATGTTCTTGTCGGTGAGTAGGGTTTCCGGAGCTCGTGGGGGGTTGGAGTTGGGCCGGCATGGCGGTGACAACTGACAGGTAACTGACCAGTTCACTGACCAACAGGTAACTGACCACTTGCCTGTTGTCACAGCGCCTTGGGCTTCTCTTTCGCTTTCCATCAGGCGTAGAGAAGCCATTATGACGAGCTACTATAAAAAAAAATTACTGTTTTTTATGGTAGCCTATCAGTGTGGATTCTGGATTTAGAATAGCTCCCATTGTATCCCGTGGGTGTCGTAGAACACGTCTAAAGGAATATCAGGAAAAGGGCTTTTCCTGGGTACCTCAGCGTTTACCTAGGTACAAATAAAACCTACCGCGGTCACTAACCCGCCTGCCAGCCTAGGTGATTAAGTCCCTATTCAGCAGTTCGTAGGTTGATGATGATGATGGAGAATACTGATCTGATACTCAATCTGATTTATCTGACGTTCAGATGTACTGTCCCGTCTTGTACTATGTGTATTTAAACTACGGGTCCGAGGAGCGAGGAGCATCTGACAGTTATCTAGTGTAGAATTTACAAGGATTCACTGAGATACATTACCATCTGGAATTCTCTGGTTTGGAGCTGGTTTGGGATGGGGCATCGCGAGTTAACTAGCTTGGTTAACTGTATTGATCTGTATTTTGTATGTAACTAATGTATTAGCATTGGCATATATTTTAAACTAGCGACCAGCCCTCGCTTCGCTTGGGGTAGCTCACGACATCACATCGGAAACCTCTTAAATTTTCAATGTTTTCTACTATATTATTCATGTAGGTAATGTATTATTATAGCCTTCCTCTTGAAACACAGTATCTATTTAAAAAAACGCATCAAAATCTGTTGCTTAGTTTTAAAGACACATCTACAGGGCATATGATGTATTTCCATCTCCCGCTTGCTTGACGACTACTCCTATGGTATCAGGCCTTAATTATTATGAATACGTCGGCCTTTGGGTCTGGTATTAAAATAAATAACTTTAGATTATGCTACGTTCAGGTAGGCTACCATTTAGTCTCAAACTATGCAGAAGTACTATGGGCACAAGGCAACTGATAAACTCACTTATATACTTTTATGTAAATAAATGCATCTACATAGCAAAAATCCAGACCAATACAAACATGTTTTTGCACACAAATGTTTGTACTGTTCGGGGATCGAACCTATGACCACTGTATCACAGCGTTCACTACCACCGAAGCAAACAGGAAAAAGAATCCCTAAAAACTTTTTTAAATCTCCGCATTAATTGGGCTTTCATAATTAATTTTCAAAACGCTTTTATCTTCATCAAGCGCGTCACTTGAAACGAATAAACGGACCGAGTCGGAAATGCACCGAGAGCACAAAATACAAAACAAATATATTCTAATTTGAATGGAAAGACAGCGGCTAATGAAAATTCATGCGGCAAGTTGCGGCATCTAATGGCGACGCGCGAGTGGCGGGGACAGGGGACAGTACATTTGTTGGGGACTGTCCCTCACTGGGGTAGCTGGAGGCGCAACGAAACCGTTTTAAAGTCCTGTCACGGAAGGCGTTGCTGTGTTTATCATTGTCTCGGAAGGTAGAGAAGATAGATATTCTAGGAAAGGAGATAGTAGATATACGTTTATATGACACCGTAAAGAATACCGTTAGATTATGATCTGTCTCGCGAGATGGTAAACTGTCGAAGGATTGATGTGAACTGTAACGTAATGCTTTACAGTTTAACTATTATTTTTCGATAGACTGTGTAGTGTGTGTAAAGTAAGTGAAATTCTTAAATTAAAATCTGTCTCACCAACAATCTTAGTGTTTGTTCAGAGTCCTAAGTGACTGTTAAGATACACCGCATTTCGGACATTAAATAAAAATAAAATAAAATACATAGTTTATTTCTGCAAATAGATTCACTACTTAGTAATACATTTGCACGTAAAACTTTTTTCCTACCAGCACTTCGACGTGTAGCCTGCTGAGATATGTGAGAATAGATAAGTGCCGCAACAAACTCAACAGTTAGCCTTTTTTTTTTAAATATAATACAATAATATCATTTTAATAAGCGCAAGCGAGCAGACCATCATGTCCATGTGATATTGTCATCCATATAATCTTGTACATTCCCAAAGCTTTCCCTTTTTATGTAACAGTCTGCAAACATGTTACAATCTGTATACATTTAATTTCAGCCACGTCATACAGTTTTGTCTGACGGACATATAATTTAGATAGAAGATATCTGGCCAGCCTTGATGGATGCGCTCTACGTGTCGTGATGGATTGTCCCGAACAATGTCGCTGTCAGATACATACATATGAGTACTTAGGTACATAAATCTAGCGACTGGACTGAACACTTTGGGAAGAAGTTTTGAATAGGAAAGATAGATGTTCAAGTGTTGAAACAAAGAACAGTCTGCTATTTGGGGTGGTAAGTAGTTTTTATACAGACGTGGTGCCTTTTTTTAAAAATAGCACTATATAGTGGTTTGCATGGTGTGACATGATCAGATGGTAAAGAGGTAGAGACAGCCACCCATCGACCTAACCCCTTTTGACCGTATCTGTGGAATTTCCACAAACCATTTTCAACTCAATATCCAATGCAAAGAATCTATTATCCTAATAACTTTTTGGGAAAATTTGACTGATAAGGGTAGGTGGATGAGTGGCCGTCTGTACATAAGATAGACACACGATCTTGCTCGCCCTAAAAGGAACACCATACATATTAAGTAATATTCGCGAATTGGATGGAATTTTCAATTTCTACGGAATTTGAATCGCGATACATGAATTATGTATGCGATCTTGAAGATTTGCGAATGTTGAGCGCACACGCGGCGCGTGCGAGCCGCCCGTCGATAAGGACATCATTCCGCAGTCCGCATTGTTATTCATCCGACGACCTCCTTTGTGACGTTTTAGGAGCATGCAATGCCGCATCTCCCGTCCCTCTCACACTTGCTCTTTCCCCGCCTCCTCCGAGAGGGACGCCGCTAGCGATGCGTGAGGTTTGCGCCGCGGCCCGAGTCCTGTACTGCGTCCCGGCCGCGCGCGGGTGCGAGCGGGACGCACGATGCAGCGCAACAGTTGTCGCACGAACTATCGATCGCTCACTCCAACCACGTGCGGCGACGTCGTTCCACCCTGATACCATTTTCCTAAACTAGAATTTTCTTTCGTTTTCGCTTACAACGCTACCTCGGCTCCTGCTGCTATAGAAGAAGCTTTCTTGTGAGCGTCGATGTATGCGTAAAGTAGGAGGTTGTGGGGTTTGTGGGCGTAGTAGTAGCAATTATTGCTTCATTTCTTTTTCCGTTGCGCCGCTCGTAAAATAAAACAGAACGGAGCGGTGCCCTCGCCTTACGACGCAGTAGCAACAGATATTGGGAAGGATGTAATTGAATGCTGCTTCATCAGAAACTGTACTAAGCCTTAATGATGCGAAATGCGTTATAATCATGGCGAAATGGTGCTGTTTGCGTTGTCTAAATGTTCTTCTTACGATAAATCACATTAAATCTATGATGTTTGGTTCATTGAGCATTTACAAAAATAAATCGGTGATAGATATTATTTATTGCTCACTCAATCAATGCCTTAATACATAGATACCTATATTGTGAGCATTTGGTTGTACACCAAGATGTTTAGGCAGCCTTTTCGGCCAATCAACAGTCTGGTAGAGGATAATTAGATAGAAGGGGTGAGGCGGCGTCTTTGAATTGCTAATTAATAAATTGATTTTTAAGAGTGTTGAGGTCATAAAGGTACGTATTAGGTAAATCTCTTATTAGACTAAAGATTCAAGCTATTGTTTAGATAATAATGTATAGAGGAGAAGCTAAGATGATTTTAGATGTGTAAAGAAGACTTAATCATATGGTCCTCATACAACATACAAAGCAGCCTGTGGTTTCTTTGATGATAAGTGATCCCAGAAGCTGCTACCCAATGGAATCACAAGCGCGTTTTTATCAGCTTTTAAAATTAATAGCTTGCTTCTCAAGGTTTCCGAATCCGCTTTCGTTTGGCATCACCATTGCTGGAAGCTGATTCTATAAAGCAGTTGTACGTTTCGCATAAAACGTTACAATAGTTACATAACCGCCAACTATGCTACGTACTGTTGACTTACAAGTACCTACGTTTGAAGACATATTCCTCAGAATGTAAAAAAATTACAACGTTCATCATCATCAGCCCGTATCAGTCCACTGCTGGACAAAGACCTCTCCTATTGTTCGCCACTTAGGTCGATTTTGGGCTTCTCGCAACCAGCACTTGCCTGCAGTCCTGCGCAAATCGTCACTACACCTGGGCGTCCTACATTACGTTTGCCGATACGCGGTCTCCACTCCAGAACTCGTTCATTCCAATGGTTATCGGTTCTGCAGCTTACAACGTTAATGTTCCCAAAAGTAAAGTTAAAAATGAATACGCTAATACTGTCGGTTATTTCGCACACATTCCTGGCTCGCCAAAACATTCGGCGCCATGTAAAATGGCGGTATCCGCGCGACGGACTCTGGAGGCGAGCGCTTCGCAACAATTTGCGTAAACGTTTTGCGTTTCAAGCCTACTAATTTAAGACGAATGGCCAATTATTCTTTTTTCTCGCGGAATCTTAATTTCGTTGGAAATTCGTAAGGAAAATGCCCACCTTAGATAACTGACGTAAAGGAAGGGGATTATACTGCATGTATCTTTTGAACCAACTTCGGACAGGGTAAAAGAAACTTAATACTTCCATTGAAAATTTACTGGCCTGGTGGCTCATTTGGTAGTGACTCCCACCTTCTGAACCAAGGGTTCGATTCTATATTTTGTATTTACGTATTATATTTGTGGTACCTTCGTACCCACCTATAATACAGGTGAAACCTATAATACAGGTGTTTAAGCTACTTAGGTACTTTGGGCTCGGAACAAAGTCCATACGCGATGTTGTCTAAGTAGAAAAAAATGGATAGATATCTCTTTATTGCCAAACCAAAATAAAACATACCTACCTACAGGAAACAGGTGTTACAGATACATAGTAGTACAATGTAGGCGGTCTTATCGCTGAAAGCGATCGCTTCTGAATGCGCAATGGCAGTCGTCCTATCTGGTAGATGTCGAAAGATCTTTTTCATCAGCCCTTCGCTTCAACAAAATATACGCCAAGCAAGGCGCGAGTAGCCAATTCCACCCTTCCACCGCAGATTAACTTACCACCCTTACATTGTTGATATTCCATCCTTCCGCGGCAAACGCTTTACGAGTTCCTTTATAATGGAACGTCTGAGAGTGGAATGCGCTGCTTCCTGAAATTTTCCTTGAACATCATAAATTGAACTTCCTTCAAACTGAATACAGCTCTATCCGTGAGCTGATACAATCTAAAATCGCGTATTTTCGTGCTAAAACTGAAATTTCTTGTAAAAATTACACAGAACACTATTGATCAATTCATCTTTCTACCTAAAAACACCTCATTAAAAGTTGAAGAAACTGTTGTTTTTTGAAATACCAAAGTTTTGTAAACTTTTAATGGGGATGGTAGAAGGGTTTATTATATTCGTACAAGTGCTTTTATGTTAGTAACTACATACTTATTACTAGTATAATCACTCACACCATCATGAATTTCAAGGACCATATAGGATACATAAATAAACAACTACGACCGAATTCGGATGCGTACCAGTAGTGTTTCCATTTTGTATTAAAGAATTGAAACTAGCATTTGAGGAGTTGAAGACCCAGGTTTCCTGCTGTGACTGTGACAGCATCAGCTGAACTAATTATCAACAATCCGTTTTGTAAATAATCTATTCTGTCGAAGCTTTTTCGTGATTTTTTTTTTGTTAAGGAGACATAAGTAAATCCTTTTTATTCTTCAGTAAAATCTCTTGTGCGTATAACAATACATATACATCAACGCCAAGTATCAGACAATGGCTTGTGTAAAATGAAAGAATTATTCCGGAAAAAATAGTTTCCATCCTTCCGCGTAAAGCCCTATTCGTTCAATCAAGAAATCCATTTGTATCGTGGCATTAATAACAGATCAGCGTTGAATAGCCGAGGCTCCGACAAATTTGACGCCGAAAAGATATTTTCTTTTGAGCGGCGAATCACAAAGAGCTACTAAATACAAGTTTTGTGCCGGGACATTAATCAACAAGTTCTTGATAAATTACTCTATGGCTATGAAAACTGGCGGCGATATTTCACATCATGTCATCAGCCTATCGCAGTCCACTGCTGGACATAGTTGCCCGAGTCTCGTTTTTTTAAATATTAGCACGTCAAAATCACTGCGTCCTGCCTGTTGTTAAGCAAACGACGAAGTCTAAAAAAGTGTAAGCCCTCATCACACATGGTTATTGCAATGTGGATCGATCACACAATGACGGCCTGCCTATGTGCCGCTTCACGCCCCGTTTAAAAGACCCAAGAAGGAAGGGAACACGTGTGCTGGAAGAGAGTTCCACAGCCTAATTGTACGACAAAAGTAAGATTTACTTGTTGTGTAGGTCAGGCAGGTGAGGGTGGCTTGGAGTCAAAAGATAGGTAGATAGGACTTTCGGTCTTCTATCGGCAGGATTTCGGAGAGCTACGGAGTTATTTCATACAATTTCGCCCTGTCTTGCCACGACGAGCAGGGACACGGCGAGAATACAGCAAGGAGAGATGGTACAGGTTCCAAAAACTCGCACCAAGCGCTTTGCTTCTACATTCAGAGTGCTAACGGCTAAGCTATGGAACTTTTTGCCCGAGTCCATGTTCTCCGATAGACATAATCTTCAGGCAAGTGTGAGTCAGTTTATGATGAGTGAGCGCGCTCTATCATCGGCGAACGTTCCTTAACATCAGGCGATAGGGGTCAATGGCTTAGCTTATAAAAAAAATTCTGGCTTGTTAACATCAGAATTAAATAATCCAACAAGATTTAAAAGGAATACAAACTTTTGGGAAGAAAACTTAATGTAAAACGCCTCAGTGATGAAAATGAGTGGCTAACAAACACAGTGATAGAGTCTCGATGGTAGAGTCATTTTCATCATTCTCTTCGTCTTGTCATCACAAGTGTCTCTTTGAAGGAATGAAGAGAGAGATCCTTATTAATGGTCACGCACGATACGTTTCAACAGAAACTTTTTGCCGCGCACACTCAGGCTGTGGAATGAGGTCCCAGCCGAGGCTCTCCCCCGAGACTACAGTATGGGGTCCTTGAAAAAGGTTGTGAAGAGGTTTTTCAAGGGTCGGCAACGCACATGTAATACCCCTGGTGTTGCAAGTGTCCTAGGCCACGGTAACCGCTTAACATCAGGCGGGCAGTAAGCTTGTTTGCCACCCTAGTGGTATACAAAAAAAAACTGCAAATTTTTCATCTCAAAGTTGACTACGGATCTCCAAAAGTTGGGTGCACAATTTCGACTTGTAAATTCATAAGTTGTGAGTTACGCGCTCCATCAACTGAGCCGTAGTCAAGGCCAGGGGAAGTATTTGTGGGCGGTAATTGAAAATCGATCGCGAATTACATTACGCCGCAGGTACGATCTCGAGCGAAGCGGTTTGATGCTGCATTGAAATGGACTTTATGTTCAAGTAGTAAGACTGGTGCAGAGACGATGTTCGTGTGCGGGTCGTAGAGAGTTCGTAATTGCAGCGATGCTGCGCAAGATTGCGTCATAGAGGGTGTTCGACGGATCTATCGTTGCAACTAGGGGGTTCGTTCAAAAACAATAATTCATGGTTTCTTTTATTACTGCAAATATGTAGATCAGCATTACGAAAATCGCTTCAAATTCAAAGTATGTTTTTCTTTATAGACTTTTTTTTCCGTAATGCCTTTACGCATACACCTGCTGGTGTGGGCCCTGGATATGGGACTCGTGGTTTATGTAGGGCTCACTCCTATCTAGCGGAGATGTCCCTTAAACCCGATAGTGGTACGCTACAAGCACTCTGATGGTCGGGACTCGGGTATCCAGAGGGACACGAAACACGATGAAACCCCTCACAGCCACATCTGTGGAGGACGGTGTCTTTCCGGCACATTGCTGTGCACGACGCCACCTGTGACTGACGACTGTCCCCGAGGGCACTTGTCGTCATTCAAAAGCGCGGCACGACCTCAAAGGGCCTTTTAGGCGTCTTACAACAGGGATATCTCGGCAATAGCCCCATACCACAGAGCGCTTTTAAATAGAATTCACACAAGAGAATAAGAGAGGTAGGGCATAGCGAATCTTCGCTCGAATTGAGCCGCCCGTCCGGGGTAGGACCTCCACCCTATAGAATACCGCAGTCAAATGATCTCCGAGTCGTGTTTCTGCCGGTGAGTAGGGTTTCCGGAACTCGTAGGGGGTTAGAGTTGGGCCGGCATGTCGGTGGCATCTGACAGGTGACTGACCGGTTACTTGCCCGCTGTCACCACGACTTGGGCTTCTCTTTCGTTTTCCATCAGGCGAAGGGAAGCCATTATGTCGCCTTTTAGCTACTATAAAAAAATACACGGTAAAAAGCCTTTTCATTATGTTTGTATGACTCAACCTCAAACTGTCGCGTGACAGAAGCTATATTTACTTGATATTTGCGGCCTCACTGAAGTGGGAAATGTTCCGAATACGACGAATTTAGTGCAAATAGGTGATACCCATTTGGTTAATTAGAGAATGTTGTGAATTTTTGCACACAGGGAAACATTATGTGTTATGTGTCGTGCAAATTTGTTGATAAATTGCCAAAATGTCTTTAATTACAACCCGGTGGGCCAATGATAGGAGAAGACACAAGATAGGTGTCTTTGGCGCCGCTTGAGCATAAGCCTCAGCTTGACTTATCTAGCACTGCGAAGAGCTGATCCAATTGTGTTGTGTTAAATATGGACAGTCAATTGTTGACATGAATAAATAAATGATCTTTATTTGATTATTTTCGTTTACGTACTGATCCAAAAGTTCTGAACTAAGTCTAAAATGAGTTTTTTATTTGCATTAATAGCAAGCGATATTTATGAGCGTAGCCTTAAATAGGATAATTATGAAACAATTAAAATAACTGACTTTAATTACCTAGTGAGCTTTAATTTTTTCAGCTAATAGATCGTGAGATATAAGTCATATAGTGTTAATGATAGTGTTGTTTTATGAACAGGTCGTCTGTTCTAGTATGGTGTTTTATGTTCCTATTTGTTTTATCCATTATGGTTTTACGCTTGGCCACAATTCGCCTAATGTCAAGTGATGTTGAAGCCTACGATGGATTGCACTTACCCGAAAAATACTCATTCAAGCTAGCCTTGAACACTTGAAGATTGTATGTCTTGGAGAACAAAGAGTCCTGCAAGGAGTTACATAGTTTGACCGTTCGTACTAATGTTTTATTTGACCTAGACTTTATGAAATATAGATAGATAGATATTCTTTATTGCACACGATATATAGCGAAATATGTAAGTAATTAAATTATCTTATACAGCCCTGAAACATGGTGTCGCCCTACATGAGACTGCTTGTTCGGTCTGCAATACACTTGAAGGCCTATGGGACGTCGGGAAGACTTTCCGGCGACGTATTTGCTGCGTCGCAGAGTTGTTACCGAGGATACACTCGTTACGGATTCATGAATATTCAAATCATCAGACTAAGCTAAGTTTCCAGAACTTTAAGTAACATCACTATATAAATTGCACACCAATTATAAAAATGCATGGGCAATAGATTATGCTAGCGTCGGCTTCGCGCATATTTAATTAATGAATTTTCACATATTTATAAGAAAAATGATACGGAATTCAGGTACCACTAACGTTTTTGCACGACTATTCGACATTAGCCGACAAGATGCCGAACAAAGCCGTAACAATTGAAAAACTTGACGATGCGTATGTACAAAGTTAATTATTTCCAATAGAAATATTGTCCGTTTGGTGTCCGGATTTTGAATAGGACCACTCCAACTCATCTCGTGGGTGTTTTAGTAGACGAATATCAAGAAACAAACTGGTACATAGCAGCGTTTACTTAACCACTACTGGGTGACTAAGGCAAATCCTCCCAAACGATAATTATCACTGGGCCTATATCCATCAATGAAGGTTTGCCAGCTGATGAAATGTTAGAAAAACTAGTTTTATTTAGAGTCGACTTAAATCACCTCGCTAGGTGACTGATTTAACTCTACTTTAAGTATAGCCTTTAATTGCGTCATCCGAAGTCACGCGGCGAAAAAATTTGAGTCTGCTCCAATGCCTTACGCTGCGCATTTATGAAGGGCGTACCTCATCTCTTTATGGGCTTTGCATCCGTCTGCGGCGTAAATACGTGTCCAATATATTTTTATAATCTAAAATACGGACTAAATATAATGTGGTTATTTTAACCCTGGAAACATCCCTATTGAAGGCGTAGCTAAATAGCACAAACCGATGACGGGCAGCGGCGTCTCCGGAGCGAGAAGCTACGCCCTGCGATCGCCGTGGCTTTTTTTTTTTTTTTTTTTTCTAAATGACTACGATGATGGCCAGGACGGCCTTGTCATCATCACCGGACTGATGGGGGAGCGGAAGGCTCTCACCCCTAAATCGCCGTGGCGATGGACTGCAATAGGCTGATGATGATGTAGTAGAAAGAGTAGTCTTTTTAGCGATTAAGATGGCAATTGTTTCTAGCAACGCTCGCGAGCCGATGGACCTCCGCTACATGAAGATGGTCCGCAACCTCCAGCACCTGATCGGCTCCTGGCCGCACGCCGCCTTCGGGCCGGCCGCCCGGCCGCTGCCGCTGCGCAGCACCGGCGTGCTGGCGCTGGAGTGGAGCGCGGTGCTGCTCGGCGGCCTCGTCTACATCAGGACGCACTTCAGCAAAGTCACATTCTTCGAAATGGGCCACTGTTACCTCACAGTGTTCATGAATGTCGTCGGAGTGGTGAGAATATTCATCATCATCAGTGTGTAGTCCGTTCAGCGGCGGATATGGCTAGCCCACAAACTCTTTAGCTTCTTAATCCAATGAGTAATGTCGACAATGGTTCTCTATCGGATCATGTACATACATACATACCGTCACGCCTTTCTCCCAGAGGGGTAGGCAGAGACCACGTCCTTCCATTTGCGACGGATCATGTCATTCTCAGAATATACGTATATATAAACAAATAGATCGTATGAGTTACTTAATCAGAACAAGTACCACAATATGATATACCTATTTAAATACGAGTACAATCCGAGTACAATAATCAAAATACCTTTTTATTAGACAATTAAAAAGTAGACAAGAAAAAAAACTTAAATGACTAGAATATTTATCCCGGTTTGGATTGTAGCAACGTGTCCTGATCCCGTGGGTGCACAGGAAGACTTACCCCGAGGCGTGCAAGCTGTTCGTCTGCGAGATGCATCTGATGCACCATCGGCACAAGACGCCCTACTCGGAAGAAGTAAGTATATGTCGATTTACTACACACATACATACACTCGCACCTACACAAAAGTGTAAGAGGTACGACTATAAGGCTAATGGTATGACAAGAAGCTCGCGACGTGGCTGCGTCTGTAGGTACTGTGTTCAGCAAAGCGATAAGATCGCCTAAATTGTACAACAATAGTATACTTTGTCTAATCCTCAGTAAATTATATGGTGTGCTAGATATAGATAGATTCTATTGAAATACCTGTATCCGTTCGCAGGTTATCTATAAAAATCTTACAATTCCTTCGTTTTACAAACAACATGTAACGTCATATAGAGCTATAACTAACACGATTGTAATGAGTATAATTTAAAAAAATAAAACGATTTTTGAATGTAGGTAGTAGGTACCAAGTATTTTTCTAAGAAATAGAAAATAATTATACAAGCTTTTTCTGTCTTGGGATAAGGGCAATTTGTACTACGAACGCAGAATGAGTTTAGGTATAGACAGAAGCGATCTTCACTTCCCGTTATTCTGATTAATCCCCACTATATCACCTATATTATATAGTTAAAGTACTTAGGTACCTATATGGAAACGAACTTATTATAAATTCCACTTAAAGAACTCGTTAATTTACTGTACTATACTTTGCGGAGCAATTTAGCTAACAACTCTGGAACTAACATTCGCTCGCCCCGGCTATAATAGCTTCAAGCAATGAACATTATTTTCTAAAGTTCAGTTCAAGGACTTTCTCTACAAATAGTTCGTCCATGTAAAAAAAGATCCATCATCAAAATCATCACTGTTACACATGGGCATCTCCCAATGAAGTCATTTGGGGAGGTTTGGCTTGGCAGGCGGGGTGGTGACTGCAGAAGGTTTTAATTGTAGTGCTTAATAATAGTAATAAAATATAGTTTAAGAAAGGTAGAGCATAGCGGAAGAGAGGTAGGGCATAGCGAATCTTCGCTCGAATTGAACTGCCCATCCGGGGAAGGACCTCCACCCTATAGAATACCGCAGCCAAATGACCTCCGGGTCGTGTTTCTCCGGAGTAGAGTCTCCGGAGCTCGTGGGGGTTTTGGGTTGAGCCGGCATGGTAGTGGCAACTGACAGGTAACTAACCAGTTACTTGCCAGTTGTCACAGCGACTTGGGCTTCTCTTTCGCTTTCCATCAGGCGCAGGGAAGCCATTATGTCGAGCTTTTATAAAAAAAAATGGAACGTAATAATTAAAAATCTTATATGACCTTCAAACAATTTCCAGATGGAAATTTATTTCCAAAAAGTTTCCGTAACTCATTATTAGTGCATTACATCATCGTGGGGGGTTAGGGCTGGGCCGGCATGGCGGTGGCAACTGACAGGTAACTGACCAGCCTGCTACTATGAAAAAAAAACCTATCCAAAACTGCAGTAAGTAATCTCCTTTCCAGGTATACCAACGCATATACAGACTCTGCACCATATTCGTCAAACTGCTCACCGCAGAAATGGTGTTCGGGATATTCCTGTTCAACCTCGCACCCATGTACTACAACTACCGCACCGGCATGTTCAGAGAGGAGAAGCCGGAGGGCAAACTCTTCGAGCACTCCATCAACTACTCCCTCCCTTTCAACTACCACACCAAACTCTCCGGTTACCTCATCGTCGCCCTCCTCAACCTTTTCCTCACCTACGACTGCGGTCTTTGCTTCTGCGGCTACGATCTCCTCCTGTCCGTCATTGTGTTCCACATCTGGGGCCACTTGAAGATCCTGGACAACAACTTGAGGACCTTCCCGACGCCGGTGCAGATGCGTGAGCAGACTGGGGAACAGGGAGACGAGCTCAGCTACACGGAGGAGGAGAACAAGAGAGTCGGCGTCATGTTGAAGGATATCATCAACCATCATAGGATGATAATGGGGTATGTGATAATTTTATATACTCGTAAGAACGAAGCTTCTGGAAACTCACATAATTATATTTAACGCTCTTATACCTATTTAGTTTTCTAAGGCAAGAGCCCCCTTATGCAGCATATAGGGAATGATTTACCAGTACTTACTTAATAATGCCACATAAATTTATACCTATTAGTTCAAACAATGTTAGTGAAATGGAAATTTAATTCATATGCTACATTTTTTCTTTTCAATCGTAGCATAGCGTAATAGTTTAATTAAACCGGTTCCATTTCTTGAAAAATCAGGTACCCTTTAAATTTTTGGCATGAAAAATACCAATGGAGCAAGTGCACTCGTCCGTGGGTCTCAGTCAGCAAGACTTACTCGTGGGGGATTTGGATTGAACCGGCGTGGTGGTGGCAAATGACAGGTAACTGATCAGTTACTTGCCCGTTGTCATAGCAACTTGGGCTTCTCTTTTGCTGTCCATCAGGCGTAGGGATACTTCCCTACTAAACACTTTTCGAGGAATTATGTCGAGCTGCTATAAAAAAAAGATACTGAAAACCAGGCTCTCACTATACTGAGTGAGGCCCTTTAACATTGGATGTCGTAACAACGCCGTGTCCGGCCTTCTGTTTTATATCTCTATATTTTTGTTGATGATAGTTTTGTTAATGATATGTAAACATTTGTTTGTTATAAATATATGTAATAAAGAGTTCTTGGTGTCAGGTTCATGACAACAACATCGGCGGCGTTCGGTCCGATGCTGTGTCTCTACTACACGTTCCACCAAGTATGCGGCTGCCTCCTGCTCCTGGAGTGTTCCAGGCTGGACTCCGCCGCGCTGGGCCGATACGCGGTCGTGACGGTCACCATATTTCATCTACTCATCCAGATCTCTGTCATTGTGGAACTTCTTGGCTCTCAGGTTAGTTAATATATTCTACTTGAGCATGTGGCGCGAATTAAAGGAGGCCTAAGTTCAGTTCCGAACAGAATGGACGGCAGACCAGCCCAGTAGTCAGCCTGAAATGGAAGAGAATTGCGACTGTTACATTTTACATTCGTACTGTTTGCAGTACGGGATGTAAGGGAGCGGCGTATCATCTTTTCGCTCCAAGCCAACCTCACCTGCCCGTGGTGCATCCTGCCGAATAACAAACGAGGCGCTGGCAACCGACTGGTGGCGGTATAACCATCACAATTGAAGGCGTAGCTAAATGCTAAAGATCGGTGACGGGCAGCAGCGTCACCTGAGCAAGAAGCTACGCCCTGCGATCGCCAACCCGCCTGCCCAGCGTGGCGATTATGGGTTTATCCTCCAGATGTTTGCTCTAAGTGGCGAACAACTGGAGAGGCCTATGTCCAGCAGTGGACTGTAATATGCTGATGATGATGATGGTGATATGTGGCGCGAATTAAAGGAGGCCTAAGTTCAGCTCGACCTTTCCGCTTGCCAGCTCCGTCGACGAAGAGGTGGTAGGGTGCGGCGGTAGTTTTGCCGCTTGATGCCGCCTGACAGGGCCCAACGGGTGGATGGTGCAGGGGCACCGCTACCCGCCTTGCACGGATTAGTCGGACAGGAGTGGACTGACCCTTCGGGCTGCTCCCGTCGCTCCCCCTATGAGGGAGCCAGTTGGGCCTAGTAGCGTAGCTTGGAGCGTAGGCGGGCAGTGCTAGTGTCGTAGAGCTCTGTTTTTCAGGACCCTCGACACCACCCCATAGCGCTAGACGGATGGGCCGGGGTTTTTTAGTGGGTATTCCCTGCCACCTCACCATCCTGATGCAGGGTGCTCTGACTCCTGAGAACGGCGTGAGTACCACATACCGACAAGAAGCCGGTCTTGTTTGACTTGGTCTGTCCAACGCATTCTGACAACTCCAGCATATTCATGGATTAGAAGCGGTATCGCAAACATTTAAAACAAATCAAAAATCTCTTTATTCAAATAGGCTTAAGACAAGCACTTATAAATCGTCAATATTGAATACAGTCGCCCTCAATCTGCCAGCTTTACCTCTTCCTTTCCAGAGCGAAACTCTCAAGGACGCTGTATACAGCCTCCCGTGGGAATACATGGATACCAGCAACAGGAAGATCGTGTTGTTCCTTCTGTACAACGTCCAGACCCCCATCACGTTGAAACCCATGGGCATGGTGTCAGTAGGCGTGAAAACTATGGCTACTGTAAGTATCTGCATTGACGTTAATTGATGGGGATTTAAGGATAATAATGATAGTAAGCGATATCGTACTTAACGATGGAGCTCGCTCGCCCATCACTAAACCGCTTCACACTCGCCTTGTACATCAGACGGGGTGATTGGGGGTAATCTGTGTGTAGTAGACACTAATCCACATATGAAATAACCATGAACAATAAAGTAATGAACCATGTGTTTAGTTTATATATCGGCTCGCTATCCTCACACGAACACGTCTTTACTCGGCGGCGGTGGGACGCAGACTGACTGTCCTCCCACCCCGCACCTTCCGTGAAGTGTAGGAACGAGACGACAGATGTCAGTTTCAGATGTCAATGGCAGATGTCAATGTCAGATGTCACTGTCAGATGTTTGACAGTGTGTGTAGTTGTGTGTGTCTGTTTGTATGTTCGTGTATGCTACACTGTGATAAGAACGAAGGAACGGCTAAGAGTTCCACAGTTTGGTTGTTCGCATTATGAGGGTAGAGGCGAAACACCGTTGGAACTTGCACTATATAAGTTTAGGCTAGATCAAACTAGGTGCTCCTGATATAATTGACATATTGATACTGATAGGTCGACCTAGTTTGGTCTAGGCTATATCAGTTAATCCTATCGCATATAGGAAGAAATAATTTAGCGCTAAACTAGTTTATCCTGGTAACAGGTTTTCCGGTAACATAATACTCGTCTTATGTATAATTTTGTAGCATTCACACTTTAATAAACATATTCTATGTTCCCGCAACAAACATGCAAACATATTTCTTAACGTTTGTCCATAATTTCTTATAATCGGTTAGATAATGTCCTATATTTTACCGATTATCGAAGATTACAGAAGTCCTATTATTATCAGCCATCAGAACTGATTCAACCGAGTGTACCAAATTGGATTATTTTTTTAGAGCGCACAATGTTCACATGAAAATGTCTTATGAAAACCACAACGCAGACTGCCTTCGTTAAATATAAATAACCCAAGTCATGCCACGCTGAGCCACACATCGCCATCTAGCCCCAAACTAATAGTGCAGTCAATGAAGCATTTTAGGTCCGAATTTTTTTACTGTGATCCGATTTGGATGAAATTTTGGAATTAGGTTCATCTTACCATTAACTTCAAAAGTGAAAATGATTTGAACTCCGCCACCACCCTGGGGGTGGTTGCCACCCCTTCTCGGAAGTCAATGGTTTTTTTTTTCAAAATAACCTCGAATATCGATTTAAGGTCCAAATTTAAGTAAAAAATCATCTATAAAGTTTTTCGAAAAATCTAATACTTTTCATGTTATTGGCAATTGAAAACTTGAAAATTTTTCACTTTTTTCATCGGTTTTTTAGGGTTCCGTAGCCAAAATGGCAAAAACGGAACCCTTATAGTTTCGTCATGTCCGTCTGTCCGTCTGTCCGTCTGTCCGTCTGTCCGTCTGTCACAGCCGATTTACTCGGAAACTATAAGTACTACAGTGATGAAATTTGATGGGAATATGTGTTGTATGAACCGCTACAAAATTATGACACTAAATAGTAAAAAAAAGAATTGGGGGTGGGGCCCCCCATACATGTAACTGAGGGATGAAAATTTTTTTTTCGATGTACATACCCGTGTGGGGTATCAATGGAAAGGTCTTTTAAAATGATATAAAGTTTTCTAAAAAACATTTTTCTTAAAGTGAACGGTTTTTGAGATATCAGCTCTCAAAGTCGTAAAAAGTATGTCCCCCCCCCTCTATTTTTATAACTACGGGGTATAAAATTCTAAAAAAAATAGAGGTGATGCATGCTAATTAACTCTTTCAACGATTTTTGGTTTGATCAAAGTATCTCTTATAGTTTTTGTTTTTTCATTCAATCAGTGGTACGGAACCCTACGTGCGCGAGTCCGACTCGCACTTGGCCGGTTTTTTCAAATATCTCCAAAAATATAAGTTTTATCGAAAATTTTATAAGGAACAAAATTGAAGCAGATAAAAAAATTAACAATTTGGTTTTTTATAAAGTATTCTAAGTGCAATATTAAGCTAGATATTAAAGATCAAAGCCGTTTTTTATTTTATCTGAAATTTTATCGATGTAGTCAATACCATCTATCAGCGAGCAAATGCATTTTATGCTTTCTAATCAAAAAGGGTTTTGTAGTGCTTGAAATAATCTTTAAAATGAGTACTATTAAAAGTCTTTTACATGTAAAATAAGTGAGCTGTATTGCAAATAAGAGGAGCATCGACTGTTTTTTAGGGTTCCGTAGCCAAAATGGCAAAAACGGAACCCTTATAGTTTCGTCATGTCCGTCTGTCCGTCTGTCCGTCTGTCCGTCTGTCCGTCTGTCACAGCCGATTTACTCGGAAACTATAAGTACTACAGTGATGAAATTTGATGGGAATATGTGTTGTATGAACCGCTACAAAATTATGACACTAAATAGTAAAAAAAAGAATTGGGGGTGGGGCCCCCCATACATGTAACTGAGGGATGAAAATTTTTTTTTCGATGTACATACCCGTGTGGGGTATCAATGGAAAGGTCTTTTAAAATGATATAAAGTTTTCTAAAAAACATTTTTCTTAAAGTGAACGGTTTTTGAGATATCAGCTCTCAAAGTCGTAAAAAGTATGTCCCCCCCCCTCTATTTTTATAACTACGGGGTATAAAATTCTAAAAAAAATAGAGGTGATGCATGCTAATTAACTCTTTCAACGATTTTTGGTTTGATCAAAGTATCTCTTATAGTTTTTGAGATAGGTTGATTTAACTGTAATTTTGGTTAAGTTTATTATATTTGCTGCTACGGAACCCTTTGTGCGCGAGCCCGACTCGCACTTGGCCGGTTTTTCTTTTGAATCAGTGGGTTTAAATAAGTGCCATTTCCACCAAAACTAACATTAATCATATTCCGCCTAGAATTAACTTAATTATAAAGAGTTTGATAGATTGTATTAGTTTGGCTGCTTTAGGACACATAGTTTTCAAAAAAGTCGTGATTTAAGAAAAATCGAAAATTTCAAATTTTTAAAAAACCCACCTTTTTTTCATAATATCTCAAAAATTACGATAGATACGTATAAAAGTGTAGGGATTTAAAATTTAGGTATTTTTCTGACCAACAATTTGGTCCTTTTATTTTTTCTGTGAAATAAAAATTGACGGAGATATGACTGTTTAAAGAGCGCGTGGCAGCGCAATCACAGCCTCTCTCAAGCCCTTTCATCCTTCACCGTTTCATAAAAAGGGTTTTTACTATATATTGCAATAAAGGATGTTGTAGCTCTCTTAATTATCTTTACAATGGTATTTTATAAATTGTGATAGGATGAAAATGTAAGGAGTTATGGCCCAAAAATTTATCACATTTTTTTCTACTTAGTAACTGAAAGTTTCGGAGTGAATATTTGGAGCAATGTGAAATGATCGGCGACACATCCAAGTGATGAGATGTCTCTATGAAGCTGCCACTATGTCCGTCCAAATACAGAATCAGCAAACAAGGCCTATACCGTTGCATCGAGGAGTGAGACAGGGGGATGTCGTTTCCCCGAAACTATTAACTAATGCAATGGAGGATATGTTCAAGACGCTGAACTGGAAAGGACGTGGCGTCAACATAAATGGCGAATGCATCTCTCACTTGCGATTTGCAGACGACATCGTTATAATGGCAGAATCGCTGCAGGACCTAAAAACACAAATGCTGAATGAACTGGCTGACTCCTCTATGCGTATCGGCCTATGGATGAACTTGGACAAAACCAAGGTTATGTTCAATGAACATGTTCTACCGGACCCGATTGTAGTACACGGCGCCATCCTCGAAGTTGTTCAAAAATATGTAGGGCAGACATTGCAGTTAGGTGGAAACAACTTTGAGGACAAGGTGAATAGGATAATTCAGCTAGGCTGGGCAGCGTTTAGGAAACTACGTCGAGTCTTCACATCGTCGATCCCACAGTGCCTAAAGATGAAAATCTTCGATCAGTGCCTTCCCAGTTATGACATACGGAGCCGAAACGTGGACATGAACCGTGAGCCTAGCCAGGTGGAGTGACGATTTGCGCAGGGCGGCTGGCAAGTGCTGGATGCGAGAGGCACAGAATCGATCTATGCGGTGAACATTCGGAGAGGCCTATGTCCAGCAGTGGACTGATACGGGCTGATAATGATGATGATGAAAATATTACTTACTCTATATTTACATCTTTTTATGGCATACCAAAGTATTTTTTGTGATTTTTTTCAATTTAGTGGTTGTTTGCTTGGGTTGTAAGATTTTCAAGGGGTTGAAAATGATTTTAATATGAGGTAATTGTATTAAAAAACACTTTACAATTTCACCACTTACTATTAGACTGGTTTCTATCGATAAAATGGCTTAAACTCAATTTTTCCATTAAGGGGTCATTTACACCCCTTAAAAATAATTGGCGGAGTTCAGATCATTTTCACTTTTAAAGTTAAGGGTAAGATAAGCCTAATTCCAAAATTTCATGCAAATCGGATCCCAGTAAAAAAATTCGGAGGTTAGGCCGTATTTTTCGCTTCATTGACTGCACTATAAGCCAAAGCTTGTAGGTACTATGGCTACTAGACAACTGATAACTTACTTAGATACTTTTTTAAATAAATGAATACATATTATACATAGTAAACACACAGACCAATACAGACCTGTTCATGCACACAAATGTTTGTACTGTGCGGAAATCGAACCCGTGACCCTTGGCTCAGAAGGCAGCGGTCAATACCAAATGAGCCATTGGGCCAGTCAATTGATTTAGTTACCTGTTTGTCCATTGCTACAGCGACTTGGGCTATTCTTTCGTTTTCCATCAAATGAAGGAAAGCCGCTTTGCCGAGTCCCTATAACCAAAATACGACGTTGTTCCATTGTGCTGTATATTTTATTTTCTTTCAGATTCTGAAAACATCGATCTCTTACTTCATGCTGATAAGAAATCATTTTTAATGATACATATTCATTAAAGTTTCTGCTAACTTACTAGTACAATACATAAATAAACTAGTTATTGTGTGGTACTGCTATTGTTTGGAATATGAGATAATCCTTTGAATAATCACAGAATCGTCCAAAACTTATTGGGATAAGATTTTAGGCAACAATAGGTATCTAAAACCTAAGGTCCATAATCAATGTGTCCTACCTGTTTAGCTCCGTCACAGCTTACGTCATCTCTCCCAGAACAGTCAAAAAATACAAGGTGACTTTTTAATCACTATCCAATTTTTTTCCGGGCATTAGGTATCGTTAATAGAGCCTATTTCTGCAAAAAAAATATAGGTACATTTTTTTCCAAAAAATTCATTGTCCCGAACCAATTATAAATTTCACATGGTTACCATTCCGTAGTACTCGCGGTAATACCGTCTTACATTTAATTCGTACCTTAATTCGTAATACCATTGATATTTATCGTTTTGCGTACTAAATATTTACGCCAGAAATGGTAACCTTGCGAAATTTATAATGGATTCGGGACAATAACTTTGTTGAGAAAATTTTAACTATACTTAATTATTTTTGCAGAAATAGGCTCTAATAACGATACCTAATGCCCAGAAAAAATTTGGATAGTGATTAAAAAGTCACCTTGTGTAACGGAGCTTCCCAAACGCTGCCCAGCCCAATGATAAGTAGCTTAACCTAAAAAGAAGTGTTAACAGATGGACTGACTTCAGAAGTGAGCGACAAAGCAATACATCACGACAACCCCGTCCAGTCAATTAGGCAAATGGCGGGCGTTGACAGCGCTCCGTCGCGAGGATTACGATTAATTCGGGACCGACGGAAGGGTCGCCGGATCACACCCGCTGATACATGATTGCGGTAAACGGAACTGAATGTGTGAGCGGTTTGACGAAAGATTTTGTTATTCTGTGAGGTCAAGGTTTATCGTGGGTGTCGTAAAATTCGACTGGAGATTTCATTTGCACGGTCAGTATGGCTTACCTGTCTGGCTGGCGACCACTGAAAAGGTTTCTAACCCCTGCTTATAAATAATTTTGAGATTAGGGCAATCGGTTGTTGCCTGACATTTTTTTATTCGAAATGGGCTTGCACCTCATAGCAGCTCAATACGAGCGAAGATTCGCTATACCCTACCTCTCTTACATTGCAAAGTAAGTAATTATTAATGACATCACTACATAGCATATTAAACCGACTTCAAAAAAAACGTTTGTGTTTTTTACCAAAACTAAAATGCGATAAATAACGTAAGTAATTCTATCCTTAATACATAATTATTTAAATATTACAATTATCACTTATTTTTGAAGTCGGTGCCAGCCTCTCGGTACCTAACGTAGACTGTTGTTATTTGACGCGCACGGCCGGCAAATCTACACGACAATATACATTTATTTGTTTGGCTGGCACCGACTTCAAAAATAAGTGATAATTGTAATATTTAAATAATTATGTATTAAGGATAGAATTACTTACGTTATTTATCGCATTTTAGTTTTGGTCGTTTGTGTTTTTTTTGAAGTCGGTTTAATTTTTTTTTTTAAATAATTTTATTTCTCTATTTTTAGTTGCGTTATTGTGCTGTGACCTTGAATAAAGGCTAATTAATGTCCTTAAGAGTTTTACTAAGGAATGAAAAATTTTGCTTTAAGTCAAGTGAAGACTTTGCGATCTAGAATCAAGCATATCACTTACCAAATCACCTGCCCTATTAGCCCTGCATAAGTACATACTACTACCTAGTTTAATATCGACCAACGTCAGTACTGTCCCCTAACTCTTAACCGTTAAGGAGTTCTGTGGCTTCATCATCAGCACCAGATGTTGACGCCCGGAAGCATATACCTGAGTAAAATATGATTACGTAACAAAAACACCATATGAGCATACAATTTTCTGTTGTTGCCCTCAATTTCTCCAGGATCCCATCATCAGATCCTGACTTGGTGATAATGGGACCACCTCGGAAGTGTCCTCTGTCGAGCAAAAAAATTTTTGAAATCCATCCATAATTGACGGAAATATCGGTGAACATACATAAAAAAAAAAAAAAATTATACATACAGACGAATTGAGAACCTCCTCCTTTTTTCGAAGTCGGTTAAAAACAAAGCCGCTTTTATTCTGTCTATCCCCATGTAAGTATGCTTATATTTTTAAAACTACGCAACGTATTCTGATGCGGATTAGATGGAATGATTCAAGAGGAAGACTTATGTGTATAACATATGCATATTTCACCCGTGCGAAGCCGAGGCGGGTCGCTAGATCGTATCATAAAAAAAATATCGAGTGAAGTACATATTACCCACCTAAATAAACTTCAAATCCTTAGCCGTTGACCTTGGTGTACTGCGCACTATTCAGACGCGTCCCTCAGCCTCCTCCGAGGCTGCGAGGGCGCGTAATGTACGCGTGTTTGTGGCGCGCCGTACTACTGCGTCGTAGCCGTAGCGTAATGTAGCGCTACGTAGCGCCTAGAGAATATTATCTTAATACTATAGGAAAATAAAGGTATCTTGTATAAATAAGGACTTCGTTGTTGGTATTAACGGATAATGAAAATTACTTTATATCTCTCAAATCAAATCAAATCAAATCAAAATACCTTTATTCACATAGACTTAAAATAAGTACTTATGAATCGTCAAGTAAAAAATAATGTAAAAATGTAAAAAGTAATGTAAGAATGTTAATAAAAGCAATTTAAAAGAAGCTACCGCCGTGTTCGGAAAGTAGATTTCTACCGAGAAGAAACGGCAAGAAACTCGGCAGTTACTCTTTTTAAATCCCCAATTGTTACATGTTTTGGTATTACAACATTTTTAAATATTTTAAAGTTAAGCAATGCAAAATAAAAGTTGAGTCTACACAATGCAAAGTTTACTACGAAGCAGCAGTCCAGGAGATGTCGTCGTAGACGAAATCTTCTACTCTATAATAGTCCCCTTTTATAAGTAAGGACTATTATAAACTAATAGACTCCAAATAAACTTTAACTAATTAACATTCCTGACTGGCTGTACAAAGGCTGGCATCTATAATAACTACTTACATAGCCAGCTAATAAAAAACAGACTAAGTATAACGCCTCAGTTTTGTAAAGAGAAACCGTAAAAGAGTTGCAAAGATAAATTGATAATTATCAATGAATTCAAATTCTCGCAAAAACTCCCCGAACAGTACTAAAGTAACCGAAATATCTGCTCTATTGAACTGAACCAAACTGACGCTATGAATCTAGTTGACCCAAACTTTACCATGAAGACACATGCTGTCCCTACGTGGGCCGATTACCAATGAAGTATTAGAGCAAGTGCGATTTTTTTCTCTCCGACAATCCGACAGCTAGCCACGATAATTCCATTTGTGTAAAGGGACGAGCAAGATTGGTCGCTTTGCCAAAGGATGATTTAAGTACCTACATATCACTGTTAAATTGGAAATACTGATACTAATGCATCTAGCGCGATTGTAAACTGTCTAAACATAATGCTGGTAGTCTAAACAACTGCTTTTTTTATTCTAAATGAGTTTGCGCTTGACTGCGATTCGCCTGATGGTAAGCGATATCGTAGTCTACGACGAACTTACAATTTAACGTATTATTTTTCGGTAGATTGTGATCGATCAAAATTTAACTAGCTATTGATAATTTAACGCGCGACAGATTTAAATTTAAGAATTTCACTTCGATCTATTACAGTCTACCGAAAAATAGTTAAACTGTAAGCATTAGGTATGTCATAGTTCACAATCTTTCGAAAGTTTACAATCTCGCGAGATGGATTATAATCTAACAGTGACATGTATAATCATTCTTTGGCACAGCGGCCAATCTTACTCGCCCCTTTCCATAAAGAAATTATCGATACTCTACCCACAGCTACTTCAGTCTGCTACACATGTGAGCTATGTCCGTAACTTAAATTCGCCTACGGATCTCCTCATTTCTGATTCAAGCTTATACGCATAAGTAATATCGTCTCAGTAGCACACCCGCGCATTTTCATCCGACGTGACATTCGGCTTCGTCACCGTCGCGTTTGGCAGCCGCTTGGCAGCGCTTGGCAGAGTTTGGCAGCGTTTGGCAGCGCTCGGCGCGGCGCGTCCATTTGGCACGCGCGCCGCCGGCCGGCGCCAAGCGACACGGCTTACTGCATACACCGAATGCAATACGGAGATACTGTTAAGTTAAATACGCTGCTTGAGGTCTTTAACGAGCGCCGGACATTTTGGTGGCATAATTTCAACCTTATGAATTTCAACCAAAGGGATATATAGATTGCTATCAGATTATTATCATCATCAGCCCTTTGCAGTCCACTGCTGGACATGAGCCTCTCCAGTTGTTCGACGCCACTTAGGGCAAACATTATACCCATTATCGCCACGCTGGGCAGGCGGGTTGGCGATCTTTAGCTATCATAAAAACTCTTTTCTATATGTTCATTGATGGACGATTATTAAAACTATCTACTTTTCTTATATTATTTTTAATATTACATAGTACTTTTGGGTGATTGTTATTAAATTCATGTTTTTGAATTCATCTGGAATAAAATTCAGAACTGCAGTCTTTAAACAAGTTGGCAGTCTTTTGATATTGCGCCTGATCTCTCGGGTTGTGTCGAATTGTTTTAGCAACGGATAACTTAAGTTAATATGTAGATACTCCACATTTGTTAGCGCACATAACATGCACTTTAATATTTTCTGTTTAGAAGTTTAGATGCGAAGTTGTGCGGCGTAACAAATGTTATAATCCAGATTCAATAAATATTGGTTAATACATATCTAGTACAAAAATAAGTTAGAGAGACACCAGCAATCATGCCTATGTCCAGCAGTGGACTGATGTGGGCTGATGATGATGATGATGAATCATGCCGCAATGTACAAGTAATTAAACATCATTATCATTAGCCCGTATCAGTCCACTGCTAGATATAGGCCTCTCCCAATGTTCGCCACCTTGATCCAGCACTTGCCAGCCGTCCTGCGCAAATTGACACTCCACCTGGCCTGAGGGCGTCCTACATTACGTTTGCCGATACGCCGTCTCCACTACAGAACTCGTTTACCCAAACGGTTTTCGGTTCTGCGTCTGATGTGGCCAGCCAACTGCCACTTCAGCATACAGATCCGGTGAGGTATGTCGGTGTCTTTGATTCTCTGCCGGACACCACATTTCAGATTCGATCCCGCAGAGAGACGCCGAGCATAGCAGAAGTAATTAAACCTTGTCACCTAATATTTCCTATTAGCTAACACTGCTGGCTCCACGGCACCGTTTGGCAGCACTCGGCCACGCTGGCCGTATTTGGCACCCGTCGCCGAGGCTCGCGCCAAACGACGCAGTGGACTGAGCCGGAGATAAGAGTTGCACTGCTGGCTTAACGATCGGAAGTTTTATTGACATCAAACTATTAGCCATCACTTGAAATTGGTGGGTAGGTAGGTACTCACTTAATTGGAGCTTATGTAAACGAATACACATAGATGTATTATACTGTAGCTAAATACCCCAGACCGGCGACGGGTAGCAGCGTCACCGGAGCGAGAAGCTACGCCCTGCGATCGCCAACCCGCCAGCCCAAATTGTAAATTTTCACTCGATATTGGCAGAAATGGACGTCGTAAGGAGGCATCTAATTAAAAAGAATATACTTAATAGGTTACACAAAATATGTAATAGGGTATGTAGACATACCTACAAAATGTCGGCTGGCTATCGACCAGCCTGCGGCAAACTATGGACACCAGATTAAATATGATATTTAAGGGATAGAGAAGTTCAGTCATTGCGGCAATGGTAAGTAACCACATCAATCACTTGTCAATTTCCACCGCCATGACCGTGGCCATGACTGCCTGTATTATATCTCTGGCGACGACTACTATAGGACCAAAAATTTTGGAAATTTGGAAGAAGAAATACGCTTGTCATTAAGAGTGCTACGTATGTAGGTGTGAGAGTGGTAGGGCATAACGAATCTTCGCTCCATCCGGGGAAGGACCTCCACCCTATAGAATACCGCAGCCCAATGACCTCTGAGTCGTATTTCAGCCGGTGAGTAGGGTTTCCGGAGCTCGTGGGGAGTTAGGGTTGAGCTGGCATGGCGTTGGAAACTGACAGGTAACTGACCAGTTATTTGCCCGTTGTCAGAGCGACTTGAGCTTCTCTTTCGCTTCCCATCAGGCGTAGGGAAGCCATTATGTCGAGCTAATATAAAACCGTCCGAAGTGCATTTAGGCGGTGGAGTGCATTACTGTCGCCGGGTGCACTCCGCCCCTTGGCGCGAAGCTCGCGGCGCGCGCCAAACGACGCCTCAGGAGGCCTCGGGCTAAGCAGCCAGAAATATGGTTATATAAAAATTGTGGTGACTTTTGGCGCATTATGCTACCGGGTAGATATTGGCTGGTTGGATTTTTGTCTCTTAACATAGATGTATAAAGTAGCTATGTACTTTACTTAAGCAAGTAGGTATGTAGCTACCGATACGACCTTCAAATCTTCAAGAAAAGAGCATACCTCTTTCTTAAAGGCCGGCAGCGCAGCTGTAACTCCTGATGTTGCAGATGTACATGGGCGGCGGTTATCACTTACCATCAGGTGAGCCGTCTGCTCGTCTGCCCCCTATTCATAAAAAAAAACCTACTCCTAAATTATCCTTTGATATGTCTTTGTGTCTAGTTTTAAGGCAACTGTTTGGTGTGCAATGAAGCATAGGTTTAGGTACC
This sequence comes from Conogethes punctiferalis, assembly GCA_031163375.1. Taxonomy (NCBI): domain Eukaryota; kingdom Metazoa; phylum Arthropoda; class Insecta; order Lepidoptera; family Crambidae; genus Conogethes; species Conogethes punctiferalis. Next base: position 17,867,485 of record CM062086.1, on the reverse strand, counting down.
TACCCATCTATCTTATATCTATTCGTATTCTTAACAAAACCTAACTACTTGCCAAAACCGTTAATGACGACATACGTTACCTAGTCATAAAAAATGGACCCCATGGCAACCTTTGTCATTTAGCCAATAGTTGACAGTGATAGGTTGAGGTCTGTGGGTGATAATAATGACCTGTGTGCCTAGCACGAACATTTTCGAAAAAGTATGCGTAACGTAACCGTAAACAGGGTGATAATTTTCACTACGTTAACGTACATAAACGTAGTACCTCTTACGCACGATAGGGGCGCTGTACCAAGTTGCATACAAATGTTTACGGTAACGTTACGCATACTTTTTCGAAAATGTTCGTGCTAGGCACACTGATCTGAGGAAAACCAGATAATAACTGGGGCTATCTATTAGAAAAAGTAGGTTTCTAAATCCATCGCTCCACATAGAGTACGACATCGCCTACCATTTCAGGACAAGTGCAGTTTGACTGCAAACCCATTTCAAATAAGAAAAAATACACCAAAAAATGCTTACGAGTTCAGGGCCCGATGTTTGATTACCATGTTTGAGCCCAATTAGGTACTTGTTGTACATATTCATTTCTAAAATGTACTTCCATTAGTCATTGTGGTATCACAGACAATAAATTACCATTTCGGGTAGTATGCGCCGCAGTGAGCTCATTTGAATATCAACTGAATTCTTAGTAATTTCACTAACCAATGTTACGAGTACAATGCAATGGCAAGAGGCAAGTTTATACAAGCAACTTGCTGATTACCAGAAATGATATTAACTTACAAGGGCTTAGACTGCAGAAGCTTATCGTTACGAGGTAACAAAGAAAGAGTGAATTACTAGATCGGAATCGCGAAATAACAAGGGTGGGTCGGTCATAGAACAAAGGAAAAGGTAATCTTTGCCTGACGGTTGGCACGATTGAAAGTGGTCCTTCGTTTTGTGTACGCCCGGTTTGCTTTGGTTGGGTTTTGTCTTCTGAACCGAGAGTTGTAGGTTCGATCCTTATTAGGTAATTTTTTTTATACTACTAGGGTTAACAAAATGGCTGCCAGCCCGCCTGATGGTAAGCGGTCACCGCAGCCCAAGAACGCCTGCAACACCAGGGGCATCGCATGCGCTTTGCCGACCCTTTAAAAACCTATTTGTTTTAAACTTGAAGCGCCCCATACTGTATTCCCCTGAGAAAACTTGTGCAGGGAGCTCATTCCACAAACGCAACGTTCGCGGGAGTAAAATCCTCTGAAATTGGACCGTGCGTGACCAGTTAGGTCTAAGTGACTTCGGAATTGGACATAACTTGAGATGTCGATACCGAGGATCCCAATGCTTTTGGAGATGGTCAAAGGTGTGTCCTGGAACTAGGGGGCTACAGTGAAAGGGGTTTTCTTCCCACTAAGACTTAGTGGGATCAAACTGGACTTAATTGTCTCGACCCCAATCAGAGACTCTGGACATACAAATAAACGGATTTTACCGTACACATTACCGTGTACATTGGTCATGTACCGCCCCGTCATATAAACGGATCCTTACCTATGCTAAATCATGATGAAAACTTCCCATATGCCTAGAATCCTATATTTCATGAATATAGCGAGAGAGAGATGTGCCTACACAATCATTTGGTCATGTACCTACTTACAAAGAAGCAAACATTTCCCAACTTGTTCACGACTGTAGCCACTATTAGCTAGTTGTACGCAAAGTGCTTCAGACGGCCGCAGTCGCCCTCGGACCCTCCGCCCTCCTCCGTAATGGGAGTGCGGCTCGAGCCAGCGCTTTAGCTCCGTAAAAGGAACCTTCCTTTTGCGCGGCTGTTACTCCGTTTGACGGAGTATTTCTGAGGCTTGTTTTACGGTGCAGAGGAATTTTAGGGAGTTTGGAGAAAGTGTTGAGGTAATTCTGCATTACTGATGTATGTACTAAGTTGTCTTCGATAGGTCCTGGTGGTAAATGAAATGGACTGTAGTTTTGATAGGCGCTGGTTTATTATAATCCCGAAGATACAGCTGACGACGTGATGTTACTATATAAAGGGCGGTTGGAGGTTCCCGATCGAGATGGTGCGCGGTAGCCGTCTGGATGTAGTGAGTGTGTAGGGACGACTGATGAACCTGGTCCTGCAGGTTCCGTTACAATAATGTTTGATTGCCTTAGCCCAAAAGACTCGTGTAGGTTATAAAAGTTGAATGTGTGTCCCCTTTAACTTACTTACTACCTACTACATGATAAGTATGTTACACGAAATGTAATGGGTACTACGAGTAGATCTAATAGCCAATAGGTACTCTAGCGATCACGCCCATACATTTCAAATAATACTAGCCACCGTAGGCCCTAGTTAGAATAAATTATTCTAAGCCGTAGGCAGACTTCACCCAAAATATTCTCTTAAAAGAAACCACTTAATAAAGTTTCGGTAAAAGCGACTTATCTAACAAGGAGATTGCCATGACCTAATGAGACGATAGTAGGTACGACACAATCGGACAGAGATGTGCAGGACCAACGGGGCGTCCAAGGGCGTACCACCGCCAACTCTGCTCATAAAATATGCTCTCAGTTAAAAAGTAAGCAGGAAAAACCTATTTGATCTCCTATTTGACACACCGTAAAGCCTACCAGACCAGACAGTACTTAAAACAATACAGGTGTTACATGTTTACGAACGAACCAAATACCCGACATTCAAGCGTTGACGGGAAGGTGATGCGCCAACACGTACCCGCGTCCTCCTGCCGTGTCAGCGCTAATGAATTAGTTGGTGTAATTAGCGGGCGCGGCCACCCATCGCGTAATTGCTTCGTAACTGCCACGCAGCTTCGAGCCGTATTTGAATGACACACTCTAATGCCGCGTGACGAATACGTGTTAATGGTATTAAAATATCGACCAATGTTTGGCTAATTTGTATTTGGGACAGTTTTAAAATACACCTATTCGTAGTTTCAAGTGAAAACCAGCGTTATGACAAATGAAAATTTGCTATGACATCATAACTGAGTGGACACAATTCTTTCAAAGACGGCATAATGGCTTCCTTACACCTGATTACAATCGAAAGAGAAGCCCAAGTCGCTACAACAACGGGCAAGTAACCGGCATGGTGACATATGAGTTGCCACCGCCAACCGGCCCATAAGATGCTTCTTCACACGAAGGTCCATGTGAAGGAATGTTTTCTACAGTAAAACTGTGCCAACGGATGCCAGCACGTGTGGTTCTGTAGTGAAAGAGGAAAGGTGTTACAAGAGAAACCACTCTTCAGAGTACTTACCTACCATGGTACAGCCGATAAAACACACACAAGGACGCAACATCTTTTTCAATTCTCAATGGACTCTGTAACTTCCTAAAAAGGATCCTATATCAAAGGAAGGAGGAAACACATGTACCTAACTACCTACCTATCGGCAGTAAGTTTCACATTGTATCAACGCGGAAAAGATAAGACTTGCCGAACCTTTTCGTAATCATCTGCACATTATATAACTTTACATACAGAATATTACGTACTTTAGGCAAGCACAGATCTGAAAACTTCGCATTACAAACACGACTGATTATTGAAGAAGTTTTAACAGATTTCGAATCTGCTAGAAAGTTTCGTTTAATGAAATTCAAAAAGATAACCGTAACAATCCATCGGCCATGAAGTTAGCGAACAAAAAAGCAATTTCAGAAGTAACGGACGAAAGTTGGTGCGCCGAAAGATAAAGACCCTCGAATACTTTGGAAACTCGCTTTAAATATTCATGCTAAATAATCATGTTTGCCTGCATTTGATTTAACTATTCGATATTATAAAGAGCCGAGTAAAATTGATCTCATAGCGGATAGAAGCAGATATATAGACAGGACACCATCATGCATCATTGTAAAACAATGTCATCGGTAAAACGCAAATTCGACCCAATTTTAAACGTAGCGCCTACAAAAAGTTGATTAGCAATGCTTTTTCTCAGTTTTATTGCATGTCTTACTTACACTGTTGCACTTATCGTTATTAAATTAAACTGAATTAATTAAAGCCGTCGTGCGTGACCAACTATTATTTTAACGAAATAAATTTTCCTGACGTAATTAACTATCGGCCGTATTCACAAACGTTACTATGCGACGCGCGGACGCACAGTGCCCAAAATCCTATACGTTTTTGGGTACCTGTGCGTTCCCGCGACGCATAGTAACTTTTGTAAATACGGCCGTAAGTGTGGTGGCCACGTAACCCGGAGAATCTTGGCACCCCCAGGATCAAGCAAAGTGGCGAACAATTGGAGCGGCCTATGTCCAGCGGTGGACTGGGAGAGTTTTAATAAAGTACCTAGGTACCTAAGCAACACTGTTATCTTCACCTTCTATAGAAGTGCGTCTCTCTCATAATCTGATAGACACCTAGGTATTTATTTATACGAGTACCTACCTACAGACAGCTATTGATACGACAGTTCGATACGGCTCAGACGCAGGAGCCATGGCTTAATTCGAAAACACTGGTCGGGGGTGTAACACCCAACTTCCATCGGGCATTTACTTTTTTTATTCTAAATGGGTTTGCGTTTAACTTCACTACTGATGGTAAGCAATATACCTACGATGAAGCGAGCGCACTCACCCCAGTTCACTTTACCCTTGAACATTGAATAAGGAACCCGGCAGTTCCATGATTAGGCCATTCGATCTATGAAAACGCTTAACGCTTTGTGAGTCTTACTGGTCTTACTTAGTTCTTGGTACTAAAACCTAGTAACGAGTTCAGGCCCGAGATTCGAACCTCGGATCTTTTGCGGTATTTAGGTAGGACCACTAGACAGAAGAGGCATGTACGTCAGACAACCGCTCAAACGTTACGTGCGCACGAAAATGATATCTGTCTACTTAATATGAATAAATTTTCCAGTTTTACCTTGTAAATATGTAAGTATTTGTGTCACATAGAGATAAGTAGGTACAATAAGTACCTACGTACGTACCGTAGGTTGCAAAAACGTAAGCGCGTTTGGAAAACATTTCCACAGGAATGTGTGATGCTTAGTATGTACATCTGAGGAGGAGATCGGAATTCCAATATGGAACGAAATGCCTTCCATGCAGCGAACTATTCTTGAAGCCTACCATCGAAGCTCACTAGCCTTATTGTGAGAGCAATAAAGTCCAAATTGGCATCCCGCGAAGTGTTTGCGTAGACGTAATATTGCGTGTTTACTTACGACGGCCCCAAGAGAAAATCCAATATCTAATAGCGATTGTCATGATTTTTAATATTTGTCTAATTATTGCCCTCATTATTTAGTATGTTTTTTAAGAATTACGTGGCAACTCATTTTTGAGTGGCAACATTGACAGCGCGCCTCTCTGTCGGCAAAATAGGCGGGAAAAAAATGGAGGGGGAAGCTGTGCTGGGCGGATGGACGAAGCAAGCGAGTCATTCTTTTACCAGCTTGGACCGAAGACAGACATCGAGGGAAATCTATGTTCGACGAATAATTATTTAAAATGTGATAAGTCGAGTTGTAATACCGTTATACCAGTATAATAAATTACTCAAAGTTTAAAGTAGTTTGATTGGCGTTATAAATCAGAAGCGGAAAGACACCTGCAGCCTACAAGGTACGGAGTAGAAATACTCTTCAAATTATTATAATTAATATTAATATACACGAGATATTAATATAGACAAGCTATTAAAGGCCGTCACTGTAATTTTTCTTTAAATTCAGCTTTTATTTTTCTCTTCTCTTCTTTTCCATAATAAGTAATGCCGTCACGGACATTTGGTTGGGGCTACGCTCTAACAATGTTACTTTGCGGGTAGTATTGCGAGTGTTTGAAATAATATGGCGATTGGATTTCGCCAGCACTGACAACAGCTTGAATAATATTTGATCAAGGCTACTCTTTGATAGTGCTATTCTTGTTGGTCTGCCTGAAATAATTTGTCGCGGATTCTATTTGGTCAAGGCAACTCCTTGATAATAGTCCGCGACGGATTCTCTGGCAAACGTCGGTGCTAGAATTTTTATATTTATTGCATAAGTATTTTCTGGAGCGGACTGCAACTTGAGTGATGTTCGAACAAGGCAACTCTTTGTTAATGTTACTCTTGTAAGCCTAATAAGGTTTATCGCACGACCCATTTGGTTAAGGCTACTCTTTAACAATGTTGGTCTGCGATAAAATGTTAGACTGCGGTCGGTATTAGAAAAAGCTAAACGTTGGTTGAAATTGCGCCGTTATTGAGAAGATAAATTTTGTGAAGAGAAGAGAAAGTGAGAAAGTAATTTATTTGATTACATGAGTTACGTTTTGTATATCACAACTGGAAACGAAACAGTATTTTTCGCTTGCTATGCCAGATATTGCTCGTCAGACTAATTAACAATGCCTATCGCGTCATAGGAATCTGAGCGTTAAGTGTAGCGTAGAATGAGGTCAAAATGCTATGTGACAGACTGATTGTAAGCGGTGCATTAACTTTTTGTGTCCATTTGCTTACTTATGCGGTACACAGTTATTATAACACAAGCTAGGCCGAGCCTGTATTATACATAAGTACGTACTAATTCCTTTCCAATGTCTTTTAGTAAATACAACGATATAGGTATACTAATGAAAGTTGATATATTTGGTTTGGTTATATTTCTGGCCTTAGTATTAAGTAAATGGAGCCTATTTTAGTTTAAAATGTGTATGTTCAAAGTTTACTTCGCTAAGATTGCATACGCTTCACAAAATTTAAGGCTATGTACGCCACTACCCACAAGTAATCTAATTTATATAGGTGAAGAGAGGGGTGTTAAAGGTTTGATTTTTACTGATACTGCTACCGCACCAGATTCTCTCTTACACACACGAACACACACACACACACACACACGTACTTTAAATATATATAATATATGTATATAATTATGTATTTTTTTTAGCATGTACACAATGAAGTATTAATTAAAGAAATATCAATAAGAAAGTAAATGAAGCATTAACGAAGTCGTCTCACTACTCTGTCGTCGTCCTTACTATTATTTATATATATGTATATTATTTTATATGTATATGTAAATTATATTAATGAGCTATATTGTATTATATTTACTTTATAATGTGTATGTATTTATTTAAGTACATTTTGCTGTTTAATTTTATCGAACTCTGCAGCACACTACCTACATTTATTTCTGCTTAGCCCAATGGTTGACTGGTAGAGAATGCCTATGCGGCATTAAGTCCGCCTTTTGTACACTATTTCTATCGTGCAATAAAGAATAAATAAATAAATAAGTATTTAGCTTTTAGCTCTTAATACTTGAGCCGGCCGTGAGCCTCTTAATGTTTGAGCCTAATGACCTGAAACACGTACACATACACGCACGCACAACGCACAATCAAATGTCATATTGATTAAATTTGAATTTTTAAGGAAGTCTGAAATAACAGAGCCATGGCCAATAGGCCTTAATAATTTGGTATAACATATACTCATTAATGAAATCTAATGGATACGCGGTTGATTTCAAATAAATGAATAAATATATTATTAAACAAGTAATTGGGGGCTATGTGTGTCTCTACGGAGCTATGTGCGTTCCACAAGTGATTGGGGGCTATGTATGTCTCTACGGAGCCATGTGCGTTCCACAAGTAATTGGGGGCTATGTGTGTCTCTACGGAGCCATGTGCGTTCCACAAGTAATTGGGGCTATGTATGTCTCTACGGAGCTATGTATGTTCCACAAGTAATTGAAGGCTATGTATGTCTCTACGGAGCTATGTATGTTCCACAAGTAATTGGAGATTATTTATGTAATAAATTATTTTTGCACTCATTCATACATTCATACACATACACACACATTCATACACATACTCATCATTGTATTCTTTGTTTGGATTGTAATCCATCTAAATCAGGAGGTGGGTGTTAATAACCCCGCGACATAGTTTCGCACTATTGCGGATATTATCATACACCGATGCTACTGTGCTAATTTGTAATGTTCCAATAAAGATTTTTATTTATTTATTATTTATGTCCCTAAGTAAGACAAGACCCCTCTAAGGAGCTATGTATGTTTAATGATTCAGTACTAATGAATTTTACCAATTATAATTTAACTATGTCTTAAAATTAATGTAATAATATCCGGACTGAGCCGAGGCTTGTATTTTTTTAATCCTTTATTTCAAATAAATGCAAACGATAGATGGGATATCTAAACTACTTGTCAGTTCGCCAATAGGGATATAGATGATATTTCACAAAGTGGGTACACAATGTGTTCTGGAATGGATTACGTCGGCGGTGTAATTTTCCTTTGCAGAAGTAATGGCAGTTGACGACATGATGACTGCTCCGCTTGGTGAAGTCCAAAGGGCCGCAGACGAGTTGCTCATGGCACAAGCAGCAGGGGACCATTGGTGGATGTCGATGCAGGCGAGCAGCTCGTAGTATCCGTGTGATGTTGTCCGTTGTCATCAGGGAAGTCTTGGTGGCTCGTAGTATAATTTTATTTATTTTACATTAGACTGTACCTACTTAAACCTATGTGAATGTAAGTAATTCTATAGATTGACACTATCAAGAACCCGGGGCGGTCGATTTGTTTTTGTTTTGATATTATTCTTTTTATTTTCCATATAAGACATTTATTCACTACAGAAATACATGGAGAGATAATTTAAAACTGGGCTGTGCCTGTATCAACTTGTCAAAATTAGTGAGTGACATCGAAATGAATAGGTACAATTTTCTTAGGCATCAGAAATTTAGAACCTGCGTAGGTATATACATTTTCAGTGTTAAATTTATGACGGATGGCGTTTCTTATGTAAGGATATATCATGGTACAGTTTGGTATGTAATAGGATGTTGATCTCTGATATATTCATTTAAATGGTGCCCATTTAAATTGAATGGTTCCCTAAGTGAAGCATGTTAGGCTTAGTTTGGGGCTAGATGGCGATGAGTGGCCCAGCGTGGCATGTCTTGGGTTATTTATTATTATTTATTATAAGTACATACACTATCACATACATACACATCAGGCACGATGGGCACAAACCTACCTAACTGGGGTGGAAAACTAAGAGGTTTGCCCCCCCAATTATGGATATAAAACCGGACCTTCCAGTTAATTTGATATAGATTTACAATTATAAATTGTAATTGTTCCTGCGATACAGGCCTTAAGGTTAGTACAGCGGCAGCTGATAGTTTTTCTAGGGACTTTGTAATATGTATTTGGTTATCTCAATTGAATTGTATGCGGGGAACGATTTGTATTGTAGGATAAACATTTTTATTTTACATAATATGTTACGCACACGTACGTGATTATTATTTATTTTATATTAGTAAAAAAAAAAGGGGAACGTTCTAACTTGAAATGTAGGGCACTAGGTACTCTAGTCCACTTAGAGCAGCTCGATGTCCAAGTGTACTATCAAGGGTGGTCGGCGCCATGCACGCTCGTGACAAATCAGAGTACATCTCTGGCGTATTGTTTACTTTCACATGCGTCAAAATATTTCATGAACTATTGCCGCAATAGTAGTGGACTTGCCTCTGGGAATAGGAATTTGTTTATTCTAGAGTGCGGTACATAATATTACAGATGATTATGTATATTAAAGAAGTAAACACGTTCAGAGCGTGCAAATATTATGTCAAGTTGTCAAATGACATAAATTGTTACATGTCAAATTAAATTAATTATTGAATTGAATACATACAAGTGAGATTCATTATTATACGTCAAAATAACTAAATTATTAGAACACCTAATTATACAACCAGAATAACATTATAAGGCACATACCATAATTTCAAATTATCATTAAAAATCGAAGTAAATAAAGCAAGTCACACGTGTGGTCAAAATATTCTTTTAAAATAAAAACAATGTTGAATAAGCCATATTCTAAGCTTACTAATTGTCATATCATTTGCGTTCATGGGTAACTTATTATATAATTTGACAGCCAATGACCGACTGTTCCTTGAACGCATAGCTGTTTTCATTAAAAGGCATGATTAATTTATTTGGACCTGGAATGTTGTACAGAGTCTTAAATTAATAGCTCTGGGTGAGTTTTAACAGGTTTTAACACCTCGTATAAATATAAGCAAGGGACAGTGAGTACTTTCAATTGTTTGAACAGAGTCTAGTGAGATCAAACTATCTGCTGGCTAACAAATAACTTATTTGGGGTTTGAGGTTTTCTAGGAGGCGAAGGGAAATTTGGTTAAGGGTGGACGTATCATAAGGCTTGAAATCGGGAGGGACATTAAATTTCAGTAAAACACTTTAATGGATTATGTTCCAACATTGGGACAATGTCACTGAATTTCATTGGGCTTGAAAAACGACCTGAATTTACGTATAGACTCATTAAATTGGTTATTAATTATAGCTAATGTAGGGAAATGGTGTGAATAATTTATTTTAAGACCATCATGGGAGATCATCGGTCCTTACAAACTTTATTTCTTGAAGGTTGAATGTAGTTATACAGTCTATATGGGATGTCTACTGTTTGTTTATGGATAACCTCATCCTAAAGAAGGTTACGCTATATCCCTGTGATCATTATTTTTTACGATTTATTCTAATAAGATGAACGACAATTTAATGATCTTTCTGTCATAGTGGGCGAACTAATGACCATTAGAGATTCATCAAACCAAATCAAATTCTTTGTTTGTCAGAACAGGTTACAATAAAATAAACAAATAGTTATAGTTGGGTCTGCCTGTACCGTACAAATATATTTGGTGTCCCCAAGAGATAAGACACAATAAAAAAAATATTGTTATTTATTTGTACGTACGTTCACTACTTAATTGCCACTGGCTATTGGAGGGGTTGATAAGTCTGAATGTCTTAACAAGTTTTCAGTTGGATTTGACACAGTGGATTGGCCAGTTTTCAGTGCTGCGCAGTGGCCTCTGTCAATGGTCACCACTTTAATCATACACTGTCAAATTTATTTTGCATCAAGGCTTTGACTAAGAACTGTAAACAAAACTACTTTATTTATATCAAATGACATCATGACATCACAAGATCATAGTGAATTTGGACTTTCAAAATAATTAATGAATTTAAATTTATTCGCATTTCCCAATTGGCTACCAATAGGTATCATTAAAATAGTATTTTTTTGGAGGTTGTATTTACTTACTAATGTGTTTCAGAATCGCTGTTTTAAAACGTTTTTGCGACCGAGAGGGAAGAAGCTGCCGAGATTTTCTGCACAGGATAAAGCTAGTTACTAACCTGAGAACGATCCGACTCGCACTGTCTACTACAAACAGTTTTGCAATTATCATCATAAGGTCTCTTTTTGGAGTCAAGGAACCAATGTGTATTCCTCATTCTCCTTGTAACACTTTAGTGAAGATGTTATTAGTAAAGTACCTACTTGAATCTAGTGCATCGTCTAGTAGCGGCTAGTTAGGCTTCTTTTTCTTCCACATTTATGTCTATCGTGTGCATAGGCACAGTAAATAGTTAAGTATGTAATATTAGTTATTATTGTTTTCTTTTTAATTTCAGTTTTATATATTATATATAGGTATACACCTAGCTGTCAACTATTTATTTTAAGACATTTGTTCAATTGTTCCTGTCGCATGTTAGTCTCAAATGTGTATACTTTGAAAACTATGTCAATCAATTAGAATACTACCACCGAATGTCATGATTTTATATTTACCCGTTAATGATTAAAACTGATGTGGCATACATATTGTACGAGGAAATGCAAGGTTGTAATTTAGCAGTAATTTGTTGTTATAAGTCAAACTGTTTTTGTGTTATTCATTTAGTTGTAATGTCAGGTTCTCATTTTATTGAGACGGCGCTTTAGCACTATTGGTTGAATCATGTTATTTATAATAATAATAATAATAAAATCATTTATTTCCATCAGCACATTAGGACATTACAATATTCGTATCTTATAGCTACATAATTACACATTTGTCTCATGTGTGTAGTCATATATTGTTAAGTGATTGTTTCGATTGGCTTTTTCCTTAAATAATTATGTAGTGGTGCGTCGGGAGACGGCACGCTGTCGGATGGCCGAATGTCATGATTTTTAATATTTGTCTAATTATTGCCCTCATTATTTAGTATGTTTTTTAAGAATTACGTGGCAACTCATTTTTGAGTGGCAACATTGACAGCGCGCCTCTCTGTCGGCAAAATAGGCGGGAAAAAAATGGAGGGGGAAGCTGTGCTGGGCGGATGGACGAAGCAAGCGAGTCATTCTTTTACCAGCTTGGACCGAAGACAGACATCGAGGGAAATCTATGTTCGACGAATAATTATTTAAAATGTGATAAGTCGAGTTGTAATACCGTTATACCAGTATAATAAATTACTCAAAGTTTAAAGTAGTTTGATTGGCGTTATACGATTATCAAGTACTTATGTGAGTGCTATGTTATGTATGTACTTGAAACTTATTTTACAACAATTAAATCTAGATTCCATGTAACTACGTGTGGTTTTCGGATTTAGAAAAGGACCACTCCATCTCATCCAGAGGGTATCGTTAATGATGACTAATTCTATCAATTGTATGTATTTTGTGCTTTATAGAGTATCAATCTATCAAAATACCTAATTAGCATCATGGATAAATCTAGAATCTAGCCTAAGTAAAATCCTTGTTAAAATAATAGGGCCGTTAGATACAACTTTATAGGTAGGTATTCGTCCTTAAAGGTAAATAGTGGCCGTTATAAAAGTCAGCGATTGCAAATCAGCAAATTTACTACGGGCTTCCGGTCAGCAGAAGTGAATCTCAACTTTCATAATTAATTCATTACACATTTATTAAAAATCCGAGGAATTTGCCACGGGCCTCGAATACCTAGTAACGCCGAAAGATTTGAATCTTTATGTCACATAGCAACATATATCTCGAAATATTTTTATTGCGGGTAAGCTCTTATCGCCCGTTTTTTTTAAACGAGTGCTAGATAAATAATTGCCAATAAATGAAAATACCCATGTCATGTAAACGTTCGGGTATTTAGGTATATATGGCGACATATAATGATTCGCTAACTACTTACGGCTTACCAGGAAAATAAATGTATGAGAACTATTATATACCTTGTAACATTATATTATTAGTTGATACAAAATAATTGTAGAATACAATTCGGACATCATAGTTTTACAACTGTCATAAATCGTCTGTCTGTCGTTTAAAAATCGATTAAATCGATTACGATTTGTAAGTTTGTATGTGTACATAAAATCTAAAATAATTTGAAAGATTGTTATTATTACGGTGTCTACTTGCTTACTAGATTACGTTAATAAAATTGTAAATAAATATAATAATGTCATATCCTCTTGAAATTAGAACAATATCCGCTTAATTCCGAGGGTAGGTACATATTTAAAAAAAGCTTGACATGATTTCGCCGCTCAAAAAGAGCAGTTCAAAGTGATCGGCTTGCTAGGATATGAAATATCAAACGTTAGAAGAACCAAATTACATGAAGTTCTTTAATCAAATAATTTGAATATTAACCGTTGCACTAGAATTAGGTAGGACCTATGTTCTGTCTGTACCATTTTGAAATAAAAGTTGTCGTATTTATAATACCTACTTTGTTACGATTGTTATAATAAAATTATTATAATAATCTGCATAACAAAGAAAGTAAAGATGGTATTAAATGATACCTCTTACGATATATCTATCTTTAGCCAGAGAGAGTAAATTATTTCATATTGTTGTAAGAGTTGCCTACCTATTGGCTACCAGTGACATGTTAGCATCGTATTTCTAGTTGATTAGACATTCATTCATTTTCATATAGACATGATAACGTGTAAGCGTAAGGGGGTAGGTAGAGGCGGCCGGTCGCGGTCGCGAAGCCTGCGCCCAGCCGTCACCCGCGTTATCTCGTTAGCGCGGGCCGCGGGCGGGACTGCGGCGCGCCCTCGCGACCGCGATGTAGGGCAGCGGGCGCCGCCGCTGCGGGTGCGGGCCGCTCCGCTCGCTCGCCGCGCCGCGCCGGGCGCCACTCGCGCCTCGCTCCCGCAGTGACGCATTGCAGGTGCGCGGCGGCCAATCGGCGCGCGCCGACCGACGGTCCACGCCGCCGCACCCGCCCGATATAAAACCGACTATCCTTTGCGGATTAAATGTAATCCCGTTCTGTGCGTCCCGAGACATGGACTTGGACGTTCGAGAGATTCACCTCTGAAACTAAAACTTCTCGAGCGAGTGCGAACTGTGCGATACGATTTACGGAATCGGTAAACGGATATGAAAATACGGCGCATCGAGTAGACGATTCGGAACGGTTCGCGGCCGAGCTCGAAGCGAATCGCGGTCGTGAGTTTCTCGGCGCGGCCGCTCGCGCGAGTGAGGGCGGCAGTATCGTTTCAACCGTCGGTTCGTGCGGTCGCTTTTGCGGCGTAGTCTGTGATTTTTTTAGTGTAGCTCCAGATAATCCAAGTTAATCTACAATGGTGAGTGTTATTTCGGATGAAAGGTGCCGTGAGTGCATTCGGGGGATTGTCCTCTATCGTTTCCAGGGCATATTTCGGGGATGTGGTGCATCGGTGTTTATAGTGATGACGGCCTCCATTATATTATTGTGATGGCCGTTTTTTACCGCATTGCGGAACAGCGACGTAGCCGAACCCGGGATGAGGAAAGGATATCGAGGAAGGAACGATCGGCCTGGATGTCGTACGCGTATCGGCGGCCTCGAACATATGCGAAAGAGGGTCGCGAAAGGTCCGTCGCCATAGTTCCGTAGGTGGTGCCGGTGAAAATGACGTTACTCAGGCTGACTGAAGCCGGTGCGCCTCGGGCGCTGTAAGATGGCGCTGGGCCGGCCGAGCTTAGAAAACAAGTGGTTCGTGTCGAGGTGTCGAGCCGCGTCGCGCCCTGTTGACGGCGGATCGATCGGCCGGGCGCAACTGTCAAACGCCCGTTGACTCATCATTAACCGATATTTTTCATACGCAATTCGGTTTGCGGGTCCCGTTGCCTTTCTCGCCGGGCTCCGGCGCCGAGCCGGCGCGTATTTACGCGGCGCTATTGTCTCGGCCGCGTACGCAGGCCGCACCTGGCCCGGCGATCCTGCTCCCTGCTCACAATATATTCACTCCACATTGCTAATGTTCATTCTCAAGGCAAACTTGTCTGTACAGAACCAGTATTCTCTTATTTGGAACCCGTGAGTCACAGAAAAATGTCTCCAACCGTTGTATTGCTTATATTCGCCATTATTATTGTAAACCAGACTGGTTTTTGCACAAAGTCAGTGTTCCATAGACTTCTTAATAAATGGTATTTATAATTCAACGGCTTTATTGGAATGGTCATGCAGTATTTTAATCCCGCACTGTTTACCATTTACAAGATGAAAGCAAAATTCGTTTTGATCAGTCTTTTTATTAGATAAAAACATACTGTCAAAAATTTTGCACAGGATTACCTTATTGTTTTAAAGTACCTAAGTCTATTCAAAGTAATATGATTGGTATTTATAATCTATTATACATTTTCTGATTAGAAAAACTGTCTTGGAATTTGCCTATAAGAATAATATCTTGCAATCTTCATCTAGATTTAAATAATTACTTACATGAAAATAAGATAACAAGTAAATTCATGGAATCATTTGACACAATTTTATTAATAAAGAAGCATGATTACAATAACATTTTGGTGAAGGTTTTGGCCGAGGGCAAGGCAATTGGAATGATGTCATAATGAATTTGTTGCAAATGAAGCACATAGCTGCATTATCCTGTTGAAAACATTTGGATAAAAAAAATGTTTATAGATGTGCTCACTAGATAGAAAATCTCATTTGTCATTTTCCATAATAATATGAATTTTTGTTGAAGTTGTAAAGCCCCATATCTGCAAATTCGGGTTTGAATTTAAATGACTGTGACCGAACCAATGTTTCTATATGATATTACTGATGATGAGGATGAGATTACTATGGTTAGAGGTCAAACTATTGCAAGGTTAGTCAGCTGTTGACTTTAGGACAAACATTGTAATACCTAAATGGATTTGCTGCTGACACAAGTAGATATCGGGAAACATAAATAATATGAAGATGTTTTTCCATAGTGACTCTTATAAGAACACATGAATAGGTGTAGATAGATAGATACCTATTCTATGTTGCACTCCAAACAGTTTACTTAAAACTGGATAGGTACAAAGGTAAGTTGAGGCACAAAATAGGCGGCCTTATCGCTTTCAGCAATCTCTAGTAGGATATAATTTAGGACAGGCATTAGAACTTTTTCAATCTTTAAAAATTAAATAACTTATTTTTCATCAGTGACTAGTCTATAGCTCTTTGTCTGTTGAATGTGTGATTGGACTTTTAATTTGTATTCTGTACTTTGGTTTTTGGTTAATTTTATTTACTGATAATGCTAATTATATTTACACATTGATCATAATTATTATGTGATGAAAAACGTCATACAATATGTATACTTCAATGTAGTGATGCTGATAACATTTAAGAAATAATATTTATGGATATAACAATGGTACTCTCATACTTAATTAACATGCAGCCAATTTATACACACAGGCAGTTTTAATTGCTTGCGTGTTTATATTACAGCTCTATTTTTAGCTCACTCTGTCAAAGTCATATTTATTTTAGGTAAATTGGTAGGATAATAAAGTAGTTTGTTTCATCAGAACAATGATATGGTGCTATGTTTGTGTAACTCCCTTTCTTTAACCGACTTCATCATTAAAACCTTTCTAGTCAAAGAGCTTAATAATTTATTATGGCCTTGCATGGACATATTTAAAATGTCCATTTTGTTAAAGTCCTCAATATTTTAAACATCCAAGGCATATAATACCCAAGGGATATGTAAAATCCTGATCAATTATTATTGGTCTTAAAAAAAGGAAAGTTAAGAATTTAATTCTGATTCACAATGATTTCATTAGTCATTTAATTTGATGTAGGTAGGCAAAGTACTTGTATGCATCATCACCTGGTTTTCTAAGTACAAGATTTTTGCTTTGGTTTCTCCTATGTTGTTGATATTGATGATGTCAAATAGGATTGACTAGGACCATAAACCAATGATGATATCATTGTCCTTGTCAAAACTTACCTTTTCTTCTCAATATTACTAGGTATAGAAGATGATCTCATCTTCTTTACATGATAACCTATGTACTAGGTAGGTACATAGGTTATCATGTAAAGCAATTGTTTCATATACCTATAACAAAAATATGATTAAAACAAATTTGTATAGCTTTGTAGAAGGCTATAAACATATTGCCATCAACATGCTAAGAGGAAGAATATACAAAATACCCTTTATGAGAAGAATGTGTGACTTCATCAATGTGCCATACATGTAGAAGTATCTGATAGAACAATATAATCTTCACATGCAAATTATGTGCTAAGAGGTGGTCATGGCAATGGAATTCAACTGAACTGAGCAGGACAGCTCATCTTGTAGATTAAAAAATCAAATTTCGTCATTGCTCTTCAAATGGCGTGCATCCGGTTGACTAAGACATTTAACTTTATTAAGGCACTGGAAGTCCCAAGACTCACGGGTCCCAAATAACAATGTTACTGTGGTTGTTGTTATAAAATATTGTGTCTGCCGTTAACCATTTACGGATTTTTTACGCGATGAAGACACGCAAGAAATCTGCATCATCATCATCATAGCCTATCGCAGTCCACTGCTGGACATAGGCCTCTATAGTTGTTTTCCACAAACGTCAAAAAGGCGCACAAAAGTTTTTTATTTATTTATTTATTATTTATATATTTATTGGGGAAAATGGCCCGGTCTAACTAAGTATGTATGGATAAATTGCTATCACCAATTTCTGACTAATCTTATTGTCAGGCGCGCTAACCTAAACAATTAGCCGTCTATCACTTGAAATTATCGGCGAATATCAATTGATAAGTTTTATTGTAATGCAGTATTCGGTATCTTGGCGCAAAGACCGCAGTGTGACGTGTCAGAAGGCCAAACAGAGGTAATTACACATAATCAGTGGGGTATCTTATCGGCCGCTGATAGCGCTCACGTTATTGCTCGGGCCCTGGCTGTGGCTCTTCTGATACGGATATTGTGCGAAGATGGTCGTCACCTCTGTACGTGTACCTATTTATACATACTAAACATGTACTTTCATAAGAATAGGGTTTAACCTTCGCTAAGGTCTGCTGTAGAGAATGACACGACACCGCTTTCAAAGTTTCGAATCAGTTACTATAAGATGAGCGAAAAAATTTGCGATGACAGCTGACGCCTTCCGGCTTCGGTTGTCACATCCACCCATTTAGTCACAAAAAAAAAACAAATTCTAATTGACTGTTGGTACGTTTCAGGCGGATCAGCTGACAGAAGAACAGATCGCCGAATTCAAGGAGGCGTTCTCACTGTTCGACAAAGATGGCGACGGCACCATCACGACCAAAGAGCTGGGAACCGTCATGAGATCCTTAGGACAGAACCCCACAGAAGCCGAGCTACAAGACATGATCAACGAAGTTGACGCAGACGGTGAGTACATAGCGTTGTTTTTGATACTTAGCCTACCCCCACTTGGAAGTCAGGCAGACAACATAACAAAATGTATGCGAGTTTGAAGCCGTTGATTAGCTGCTTAGTTCGCGGGGCTCCAAACAAACGTCATATGGTCGGCTTAGTTCGCAAGTAGAGTTTCTACAGCACGAAGCCTCGTTCTGTAAGCCTCAGGCTAGAAAACCCCTTCACCCCACTTCAGTGGAAGAATACCATTGGTCAATCTTTGTCAGCTACAGGCAGCTTCTATATAAAGGCGGGTACGGGTCGATCAGCTGATCGAGTAAGACGAGCAACATACGGTATCACCTGTTTAATCGATATTAACTGGTACAAAGTGCTAATTCTGCAGTAAAAGTTACACCAAAATAAAGTGTAGACTGTCTACTTTGGACTGTGACATCTCAGTGCGTGTTGTGACACCTGTGCGAGGCATATCTAGTACATTTATACTTGTATGCCTAGCGCGCACGCGGCTACGTCGGCCGGTTTCTTATCTCCGACCAATAGCGTGCGCCCACGAACAGCTGGCGCCGCATCTCTGCTCCTCGCTGGGACTACCGTAATACGTTAGCAATAAGGATCAAACTTGTGGGGACCCCCGCAGCCGACGGCGTCACTGTGTATGCACGAGCTTCTTTTTGCGTGCGTGAAGGTAAATAAAACGTTATAATGAATGTCAACTGTGGTGCTTGTTTGGAGTGCATTAATTCGGAGAACGCACAATATATGATATGCTGCAGATGTAGTGTACACTACCACACCCAATGCCTTAACATTTGCCAGGACGTGTTTCTTGAGTACAGTGAGGAATTTCTAATGAGCTGGCTGTGCCCGGGCTGTCTGAGTGGGAAGCCTAAGGGAGATAACTCCAATACACCGCTGCGCTCTTCATCTAAGACTCCTTCGCTCACCAACATAACGGTTCGCCCTACAAAGCGCAAAGCGTCCGTCTCGCCGGGTGTGGACCCTGTCGGGGAGGGGTCGGCGACTAGCATTAAGGCCAGCCTAGATTCCTTGATTTCAGAGGTCTCGCAGATGCGCGGTGAAATGGGCGAGATTAGAGATTTCATGAAGTCGGTGTCCGACTTTATACTCTCCACCACTTCCAGGATTAACGCCCTAGAATCAAGGGTCAAAGACTACGAAAAGAAAATTATCGAAATGGAGTCCGGGCAGGCTGACGTGGAGCTGATGAGGAGTACAATTGACTTCCTTGAGAGTCAGATGGATGCCCAGTCTCAGACAATGATGGCGAGCGAGGTGGAGCTTCTGGGTATACATGAACACGAAAATGAAAACCTCCACCACACGGTATCTGTGTTGGCCTCAAAGATTGGAGTGGAGGATGTGGCTGGGGGTATCGACTGGGTCGCGAGACCGGGTTACAGAAGGAGAAAAGAGAATCCTAACCAGACACACTCGGATGGCCCTCCTAGGCCTGTGATAGTGCGCTTCACCAGGAGAACTACCCGAGATGCATTCTTGACAGCAGCTAGAGCCAGACGTGACCTGATGACCTCGGACATTGAGGTTGCCGGCCCTGGACGCAGAATCTTTATTAACGAACACCTTACCAAGAGGAACCGAGTGTTATTTCGAGACGCGAGACTTCGAGCGCGCGAAGCGGGGTTTAAGTTTTGCTGGGTTAGAAATGGCCGCATCCAGATTAGAAAAAGAGAAGGACGCCCAGCCATCACCATCCGCAGTGCTGCCGACCTGGACAGATACGTGTACCCTGCCGAGCCTGCTACTGCTTCGTGCCCTCCTAGCCCCGCGGAGTGACGCCACGGCGGCGCGGCTTGCTCTAGTTGTCTTAGTTTTAATCTTAGTTTTAATTGTTTGTTTTGGACCTCATAATAAGATTACATATCTCACACAATTTCTAAATGTAAATACTGGCATGTTTTTGAATGAGAATGTTGGGCACTGGTCAGCGCCCTGCTCAACTGCAGCTCTAAGCCGGGAGTCTTACTGTGAGGCCCTACTGTATTATGTATTGTTATTTGTTTTCCTTTGTGTCCAACCTGGTACTTCCCCACCCAACTATAGAAATACAAACGGCACAGGCTTTCATACAGATTATGTTGATTCACTGAACTATACCGATATGTTTATTTTAAATACGGTTTTCCTGATCAGTCTATTCTCAATAACATACGTAAATTTCCAATACCCAACACGAGTTGGAGTAATAGTCCAGGAGAGTGACAGCCATAATGTACACGGATTCAATTTTTATCATATTTACTTTAAACTACTATGGCCGACAAGGCCACCGTAGAGGCTGAGTGTGATATGGGAAATACTCTAAGTATAAGCTGTCATTACACAATCAGCCCGGGCTCGTGTTCAGGGTTACTCCCATCTGATACGAATATATCAATACTATCGTGCAATATAAGGAGCATTCAACACAATTTTAATGATCTCTTAGTAACTATTAGTCGTGTGGGAATGGAGTTTGACGTTATAATTTTGTCGGAGTGTTGGTTGCATGAAGCCTCAGTTCTAAACCAGCTGCCTGGTTACAGAGTGTTCCGAACGGAAAAATTTATCAATAGGGCCGGTGGTGTCGTGGTGTATACTAAGGAGGTCCTGGGGGCGTCTGCAGTGGAGCCGTACTTCTCTGACGCCAACTGCCTGAAGGTGTCCCTGGCCAATGACCTTACAATCTTGGCCTTATATCGCTCTCCGTCATTTCGCGACCTTGAAGGTTTCCTTAACTCGCTCGATGAAAATATATCCGAAGCAACCCGCAATGGTCGCAGACTAGTTGTAGCGGGAGATATTAATATTAACCTACTTGCTGGCGACTCAGACCCCCTCTGCTCAAGGTACATGTGTCTGATGGCTAGTCACGGCCTAATGCCTGCTATTTCTTTACCCACACGAAACGAAGCATGCCTGGATCATATATTTGTGAATGTAACTACTGCGGCTGGTGTGGTGTGCGAATGCTCGGTTACGGATCACAGGCTAACCATCCTGGGACTCGTATCGGAGCAGAAAAGGCCTAGGAACAGGTCAAGGGATAAAACCTTCACTGATGTCACAGCTGTGAATGAGGATCTTAAAATGACTGACTGGTCACACATCACACAATCTTCTAATGTGGAGACTGCCATTGACGAGTTCTATAACATTGTGAACACAATCGTCCAAAAACATAAACGCTCCGTAAAGGTCAGTCGGTCAAAATTTAACATACGGCCATGGATTACGCCGGGACTTATGAGGTGCATTAGACATCGCGACCGACTCCACATCCTGGCAAGGAAGAAACCTGATGACGGCGATCTTGCCATAACATACAAGAGGTACAGGAACTTCTGTAACGACCTCTTGCACAAGCTTAAGTTGGAGTATGAAAGCAGGACTCTTAAGAGTCATCATAACAACCCCCGGAAACTCTGGACATCAATCAAGCGTTTCTGCGAGATACCGAATAAATCTTCTAGCGCCAGCGAACTGCTTACAGTCTCGGAAAATCCTCCGGAGAGCCTGAATTGCTGCAACAGGCACTTTGCCTCTGCTGGAAAGGAGTTGGCCGAGAGTATACTGTCGAATTTGGCTAAATCAGAGGGTACTCTTGCAACAGAGTTGAGACCAACAACCACCTTAGGTGGCTCATTATTTCTGGCTCCCACTGATCCCCTAGAAATCGGCAAGATTATCGATGGGTTTAAACCCGATAGCTCGCCGGGTCTGGATGGCGTCACACCTATGCTCTTGAAAACGTGCAAAAAGTCACTGCTCACTCCAATAACAAGCATTGTGAACTTGAGCCTGGAGACTGGAGTGTTTCCCAGGCAATGGAAGAAAGCCGTCATTAGCCCTATCCACAAAGCGGGTGCAAAGGACGTCCCGAACAACTACAGACCGATATCTCTCTTGAGCATACTCTCTAAGGTCCTTGAGAAAATTGTTAACAAGCGTCTCATCAGTTATTTAGACAAACACCACATCATCTCTGAGAGTCAGTTCGGCTTTCAGAAAGGGAGGTCCGCCGAGGATGCGGTTGTGCACTTGACGAACCTGGTTACTGGCAATCTCGACAGGGGTAGAAAGTGTCTTGCCATCTTCATGGATTTGGCAAAGGCATTTGACACGGTTTCGGTGCCAATCCTGCTAAAGAAACTGGAGGCCCTGGGAATAAGGGGAGTTGCCCGTGAATGGTTTTGGAGTTACTTGGCCAACAGAGAGCAATGTACGAGGGTGGAGGGATTCGTCAGCGATGGACTTCCTGTCAGTTTTGGCGTACCTCAGGGTAGCATTTTGGGTCCGACCCTATTCGTCCTGTACATAAACGACATACTCAAGGTTACTGTCCCCGGGGCGCACGTAATATGTTACGCGGACGATACTGCTATCGTATTCAGTGGCGCGTCCTGGGACGAGGTCTACAGGTTAACGGAACAGGGAGTGTCGGTGTTGAAGAGTTGGCTGGACCACAATCTGCTTACCCTCAATCTGAACAAGACCAAGTACATTGCATTCCACAAAACCAAAATATCTAGACCAGATGTAGACCGCGGTGTAAAACTGCACTGTCATGCGTGTCTATCGGCTCCGGACTGTAATTGTGACAGTATTGGTCGTGTCGAGCACATTAAGTACCTGGGCGTGACGATAGATCAACATCTGTCATTCTCCCCCCATATCACGAGTCTTACCACACGCATCCGACGTTTGATGTATGTCATAAAACTAATTAGAGATAGTGCCAGCGAGGAGGTTAAACGTGTCGTTTACTTTGCATTGTGCCAGTCTATCCTGCAGTACTGCATCGGCGCCTGGGGAGGTGCCGCGAAAACCCACATGCTGCCTCTGGAGAGAGCGCAGAGATCGGTCCTGAAAGTCCTTTATAGAAAGCCAATTCGTTTCCCCACATGTGACATATACACACTCGCGAATGTTCTCTCTGTTCGTAAGCTATACATCCTACATACCACACTGAGATGTCACAGAGCAGCTGCCACGCTGCCCGGCATTGAGGCACTGCGCAAGAAGAGACTGTTTAAGGTCCCTATCCCTAAGATAAAAACCACTTTTGCGAGCCGCCTTCCATTGTTCCTGTCCCCGCGTACGTATAATGCAATACAGAAATACTGTTGCACGAGAAATCTAACATACACTCAAACTAAACTCATGTTAAAAAAAACCCTTCTTCCACTGAGTTATGATCAATGCGAGGAACTGGTTAAGTAGGATCTTGCGCTGTGCCCCAACGTGGGGGAGCGGGCCCCTGGCCTACGCTCGCGATCCGGCGAACTCCCTGGCGACGCACCGCACCGCTCCGCGCAGGATGTCCTCTGCGGCCGGTTTGGGTGCCCCCTCTCAGCGTTATGACGACTGGTCTCATGGATGTGGATAGGTGTGTCTGCGGACAAGGTTCACAACAGTTTAGCCGTGTTTGTTTTTCGTTTTGCCTGCGTTGTTTTTGTGTTTGTGTTTGTCTGTTTGTGTAATAATCACCTTGGTCTCATCGATCCAGCACACGAGCGACACGCTGATGACGTTTTCTCACTCTGATTAACTTCAGGTCCATGGGTCTGCCGCCCGGGTGGCATCTCCCTGGTATGGCTGTGTCTGCGAAATGATCACAATCTTGTGTTATACTTCAACACTATTTAATTGTGACGTAAATTCACTAAAATCCTTAATGTGACAAAATTAAACTTGGCATTTACTTACCACACAAGTTCCGACACGCCAGCATGGGAGTGACCTGAACCGGGTGCACGTATACCTTGAGGGAGCTGACAACAATCGATCGTAAATCGGAGCGCTTCTGAAATTGGCCAACGCGACATAGGTCCCGCTCGGGGCGTTAGTCTGAATGCACTAACTCCTGACTGAGCCGCGTCACTGGGGCCTCACACCCCTCCGCCCCTCACCGCGTGTCCCGCCGCAAGCGCAGACACAGGTTAGGTAGGTATAAGATATATATTGTGTAATTAGTTAGTCTTTAGTGCCTATTTTTACTGTTCCTGTTCAGATTGGATGTATTACCAAATTTTAGCTATTTTTTCTTAATTTTGTTGCACTGTGTAACTCTTTTCCTCTAACTTTAAACTCCTGTCATAATGTATCTATGTGACCAATAGACTTCACTCTTAAATTTAGATTTAATATTATAGGTACTTTATGTTGTTCGAATAGTCCTAAAGTGTATTCTTTTCCGTGCGCAGGGTCCCCAAGATACAGGGTTACCTAGTTTGGGGCCCATTGCAAAAATTATATCATGTAAATGTGTTTTTATGGAAAATAAACTTATTATTATTATTAAAAAAAGGCACCCTAACAGTTACTCTAAGTAAGTTATTGAGTACCTAACCACTTGGATTAGGAGTAACCGACAATGATGGTTATGGTGACACACTTGTCTAATCATATTAATACCCTGTTCAATGGCAATAAAGTTGGAAAGTAGACAATGGCATGTTCTCCTATGAAATAAATACAGTATTTCGTAGCTTACTATAATAATATGGTACATTTATATGCCAATGCTGCGTTTTATGAATGAATCATTATAAGTCGTGGAGCGTACCATAATGTTGACGTAATCCTTGTCTTTTGATAATGAGCTTAGACTTATAATTCGATAAGATATCAGTGTAGCCGCTAGTATACAATACGAATACCACGAATTATGTTGCCGTGGTATTACAGTACAATTAGGTACCATTTCATATGCTCATTACCATTATTAGTTCAGAAACTTTGGATGTAATCATAATACTGTTCACATCGACCTCCTGATCTCGAAACAAAGGTTGTCCCTCTACTGCGGGTACTAGGACACTAGGACCAGTGGCAATATCGTTAATCTCTTAAATTAATCCCATTGGGAATCGAACTCGAACCCTTCTGATCGTTCATCTGTAAGCTTCACGCTCTAACCTTCATTTGTCCTAAAAATCCGTTTCTCATATGAATTGGGTAACTGCTTTGTTATGAGGGTCGTGAGAACCCTTTGCTTTTTGCACCCTATTCGTCACATCTGCTTATTTGTGGCCCCCTAACTTAAGAAAGATTTTAAGGGTCTGTTCGAAGACATTAGTTTTGCGTTGTGTAGGTATGGCTTTGTCCTAAAGAGCAGAGAAGGTAAAGGTTTCAGGTTCGATTCCTGATCGGGTCAGTTTAGGAAACCACCCGTTATAAACTCCCAGTGAGTCATAATTTGATACTCGTAGTACAAAAGAAAACCTTAATTATAGACAATGGTTCTCTGGTTATTAAGCGTTTGTTGTCTTACATTCTCTAGTGTCTGATATTATCTTTGCTTACAATGAACGAACATAGGATTTCATGCTGACCTTGAAGTCGATATAAACGAATCTCGGTAAACGATCAGACTGATAATTACAAATCGTCATTCATTATTATCATCTTAATTCGTATTGTTTGATTTTAGTCGAGCTTCAAAAAATTACAATCCCATTATAAAATTTCAAAGCCTTTGCAAATGCGCCTATTCGTAATCAAATGACTTATCAAAAATCATTATTATGATTACTTTTATCAGCCAGACTGTATGTTATTTAGCATACCTAGAAGAGACTAAATCAAATAAGATTTTCTTAAAAATGTTAAAAAATCATCATAGGCATCTGTATTGTTTCATAGGCTATCTATAAAATAAATGATATTAAGAGGAGTTAAAGCTAAAGTAGTACAAGTAGTAAATGCGTTAGGCGTATCGCGTAGAGATGATCTTCGGATTTGTTCTGGGTTTGGGTTCAATTCCCGGTCGGTGCAACTTAGCAAATGAACTATTAATAATTTGTCACCAGTCTGGGTGTCCTGGAAGATGGCCCCAGCCATTACCTGGTACTCAGAGTAAAACTTTTTTTTTTCTTAATGACTACGATGATGGATAGGCCGGTCTTGTCATCAACGCCGGACTGCTGGGGGAGCGGAAGGCTTTGAGAAAGAGTATCTCACTTATACTTACTACATCTAAGTTTGTTT
This sequence comes from Conogethes punctiferalis, assembly GCA_031163375.1. Lineage (NCBI taxonomy): Eukaryota > Metazoa > Arthropoda > Insecta > Lepidoptera > Crambidae > Conogethes > Conogethes punctiferalis. The sequence goes on along the minus strand of CM062086.1, from coordinate 17,840,885 downwards.
GTACAGTTCAAAGTTTTCAACTTATCATAAAATTATTCTATTAATATGTAAAATAATAATTAGAGCCTAGATACTATCCTGTCTTATTATAAACATTGTTTAGCCGAGCTCATTCTTGTTCCGATTGAGTTATTGCCGGGAGTGGCGATGCGTAGGCGCTCTATGTTATCGACGTGCGAACCACTTATCTATTACACTATTTGTGTAGTTAGCTCGGAAATGTTTTGTTACATAGCTAATTAGTCTACTGGGTGACGCTAATTAATGAAATGGTGTAGGTATTATACCCATTTTCATCAACATCGTAAGCTGAGAAGTCCCGAATAAAGTTGTAGTAAAGTTATGCTTTACTTAAATCGTATACATTTCGCGAAACGCAATATAGATAGGTATTCTTTATTGCACGCCATACGATTGACTAGAAATTGGATGTAATAGACATTTGTTGCACAATTTAGGCGTGTGATTTTGGATGCGTTTCGATTTCAGTGTATCTTGCCGGCATGGCTGTGGCAACTAGGCAATAGCAGTAACTAGGGCTTCCCTTTCGGTTTCCACCAGTAGTCGGGACTACTAAGCTGTGCTCTCATAATATTCTGCTCAAACTAGAGTGACTAACAGTAGTCTAGAAACCTAACCTGGTGGCAATCCTCCACTACAGGGCTTAACGTCGTATCCAGTAGGTCGGATATCTGGTCACACCATCGTGATGGCTCCTCACCGTGGTCTAGTGCCGTCCATCCTCCCCAACACCACCAGTTTCTCCCAAGTATACATCCCTAAAACTGTGAAATAACGAGAATACATTATTATGTATTACACAAGGGAACAAAATGAGACTTTTTTTTTGTTGCATGGTATTTTGTGAATGTTGTTCACTAATACGAGGTCGCTAATTTCAAATCTATCCGCATTTGGTTTCTGACAGCTCCCGTTTATGAGATACAGCTATTTGACGTGTTTTTGTACTAGTTGCACTTAATTTTTATTATTCCGAGTTGTACAATTAAAAAAATATTTTTATTTTACAATGTCGTCGTCACGAAATATCTGTAAAAACGATCCCAACTATTTCTGTAACACATGTGGTGATATACATTCAAAGAGTATAGACTAAGTGTGTCGGAAGTTCGTAAAACGGGTGTACTTTGATTACCTACTTTGGATTTCATTTGGACACCCGCGACAATTATTGGGTGCCTAAAATGGTATGTAAAACATGCGTTGAGTCTTTGAGATTATGGGTGAATCGGAAAAGACCCCATTTCAAGTACCAAGCACCATTGATCTGGCGAGAGCCTTTAAATCATCAGGACGATTGTTATTTTTGCGTTGTAACGCAACGTTTTTGCGATATAAACGGGATTAACAAAAGAAACCTGGCCAAATGGTTTTACCCTAACTTGTTATCTGTTACCCGACCAGTCCTGTACTCCTGCGATGCGTCAGCACCACAAGCTTCATCATCTACACAAAATGATCGTCTTGGAAGAAGAAAACTCGTCTTGAGTACCGAGAAACTGAAAGCCGGCAGTTTCGATGGTCCTCAAATAGGTGGGTGGGTAGCTCGAAGGTTGATGAAGGATTAAAACTTTCATAGTTACATGACCGATAATGAGAAAAATGCCTGGAATGAATTCGTTTGGATTGCACAAAGTTTTCTGGGAAACAAAAAAGATTAATGCTATGCGAAGCACATTGAGGAGATTTTGTCGCACTTCCAGCAGCTTGGATGCAATATGAGCATTAAGGTACACTTCCTCAATAGCTATTTGGATCGTTTCCCTGATAATCTACGCGATCTGAGTGAAGAACAAGTGGAATGTTTCCATCAAGATATTCGGACTATGGAAGAGCGGTACCAGGGTCATTGGAATGCTAACATGATGGCAGACGACTGCTGGAGCATTGTCCCCAGGCCTTGTGAACCAAGCCAAACAAGAAAATCTTAAAAAAGATTTTTTTTCGATGTGCAGTGGTTATTTTTCTACCGTTCTTTTTAAAATAAAATATGTTTTTGTCAAAAACACGTTTTTTTTAAATCTCAAAAACTAAAGCTGATACAAAAAATCTGATTTCAGACCTGAAATCTGCACCCCGAAAATACATAATATTAGTCGTAATATTTCATGCAACAAAAATTATGTTCCCTTGTGTTATTGTATTATCACTAACTAGCAACACCCGCTTCGCTTCGTTAGAAACCTCTTAATTTATCAGTGTTTCTCTACCATCTTAAGCATGTATCATACATGTAAACCCATCTCTTAAATCACTCTTTATTAAAAAACCAACCACTCAAAATTCCATTGCATAGTTTTAAAGATGGGAACAGGCACAGAGAGTAACTTTATTTTAAACTTTGTAGTTAGTCGATGTTTGCTAACACCTCGCCAATCTCCAAAAGAATAATACAATTATTGTATCGCAAAATGGTCATTGAAATTGAACAATTTTTATAATGACTCCGAGCGATAATCATCTTTAGCTTATAGCTACCATTGTAGTTTCTGAATAGTTATTAATGTTATCTATACTTATAATAAATCTGTAGAGAAGTCAATTCTGTACATTGTATATATTTTCAAATTAACTATCAGGGGATGATTAGTGATCGATACTGATGCCAAAAATGCAATCAGTAAAATTTTTGTCTGTCTGTCTGTCTGTCTGTCTGTCTGTCTGTCTGTATGTTCCTTATAGAAACAAAAACTACTCAACGGATTTTAACGAAACTTGGTACAATTATTCTTCATACTCCTGGGCAGGTTATAGGGTACTTTTCATCACGCTACTATCAATAGGAGCAGAGCAGTGAAGGGAAATGTTAGGAAAACGGGAGAATTTTTTGGAACGCGCATCACTCATAAACTACTGCATGAAATTGAATACTGTTTTCACCAATGTATTGCTAGAGGTTTAACTTAAAACTTAGGCACTATGTATAGATAGGTATTTTATGGAAGTCCGTTATTTTTCAAACCCGATATCCACGCGTGCGACGCCGCTGGCACAGCTAGTTATAAATATGTATATAGTCATAAAATATCGGCCCAATCATTATTTATTATTACTACTCGTAGTTCCCGATAACAAAGCTATTTCCATTTTAAAAATCAATTAATTATTATTATAATTGAATGAAACTTCTATTAAAACTATCTCCTAGTACCATAATGCTTGCAAAATTTCCCCTGTTTGAAGTTAATTTATTATTTTGATGTAAATATTGTATCCCTCTTGAGATTTGAACTGTTTGCCCATAAGTCAGCGAACTCTTTGGTTACGAAAACAAGTTCATCTTTTTCTTTTAATTTTTTTATTAGCCAATAGTACTCGTAGCTTGTAATTCCAGTCTGTCTAGATCTAAGTTTGTCTTTAATGTTTGGAAATATTAGCCATCGTAGTTATTTCCAAGTCTGTTGTTTGCACGTTTTGTATGCAATTGAAAAATTATTGTGCTAAAACTAAATATTTATACATTCTGCACAGTGCGACGACCCGACAAAAAACATGATTTTGCACAGTTCTGGAATGTGAATGTATGTGATTGGGCGGGCTACACTAGCGGGTAAGATGATTCGTGTCGCGTTGCCGCCCTAAAATGCCCCGTTTATACCTACAATACTACGTGTAGTAGCGATCTACCCGGCCCCAGTCAACGTGGTTAACACGAATATTCGCCGTACCACGTTAATGTACCTCGCATCACAAGTACCACACACTGCTAGTACTCATTTGTTCCGTTGTGGGCGATTCAACAGTGTCACTTTTAATTAAAACCAAGTCATATTTACAATTGTCGGATTTATTATTTCCCTACTTAAGTGAGTCAGACTTGTCGGGCGTTAGATGCCTCACGTTCACTTCTTGACTTACTATAAGTATTTTAATGTCATTTGAGATTATAAACGAAAGCCTTGTTTTAAATTAATTATGCGTCACAACTGAGCGCTGACTGGCAAACACGCGATAACACTGGAAAAATATTTACTCTAACAGCTTTGGGACTCGCCGCGATATTATAACCTTTACCAAGTCAATGTTTGCTCAGACATAAACTATTGTAATACTTGCTGTACAAATCATACGTTTACATAGTGCGTAATTTTTGATAAAAAAAACGCAAATGAAAGAATATTGTGCGCAGTTAGAATTAGTCTTTGCAATTATGTATTGTCCAAAAAACAGTACTGCTGTGATGGAATGTCTCTTGCAAAATAGTTTTCCAATACATTATTCGTATATTAATGGTACAAAGAAGCCTTAGGTTATTAGTGACAATCGATCAATCGAAGGGATTACTTTTTTCCCTTCTATTTGTCCTGAGCGACGGGATAGTCAGCCTAATCCTCCAAATAAATCTTTGTCACTGTTAACATTAAAGAAAATTGAATGAAACTGACCGATTCGTAAAACTATCTTCTATAATTCATCACAAGGTTGTGTCCTTTATGTAGCTTTGTTCGTAAAGTGTAGACAATGTTTCTGTCTTTGGTGCAATGAGCATATCCGAAGTGATGCTAAACGTCGTTGGTTTCCTAAATTGAATTGGAAAATGGACGGGTGCTCCAAAACGTACTCAATGAAGACCGACGCCGATAAAGACCGGAGGCACTCGCTTATGTTGGGGACAATTTAAAAGTAATTACGCGTTCCAAATTTGGAGTTTTGAGCTAATTGCCCCGTTAGTGACGTCCCGATCGATTGGAAAAGTGGAACGTGATTAAGTATTTAGGAGCCAAACACTGGCCACTTCGGAACGTGCGACGATTTACAATTATTTTTCCGCTGCCTAGATTTTTTAATAATATGAAATCATTTCGTAAATAATCTATTAGGCTTCGTGATTTTATTTAATATCGATTTCAATGTGTTAATGCATCACGTATATCCAATTTATTTTGAATTGATTACAAGAATGACATCATAATACAAATATTTAATCTGATCCTAAATTTAATTATATTCAAGTTACATCATGGCTAAGTTAACAATTTAATACATAATCATATATTTTATGTGTACGATTATGTAACTATGAGCTTTTATGCGGCTCGTACTCTGTATTTTCGCTAACTTTCTTCATAGCACCTGCTTTGCATCTTCTATGTGAAGAGACAATATACCTAGTCACAAAATATCGGTTCCCATCAATTTTGTATTCAGGACGAATCGTGTCGAACAGTGGCGGTGTTGAATTTTAAACTCGCCAGATTTGACGGTGTTCCGATCCGAGCGCACTTTTCGCTAAATTATTCACGCCCCGATCACCTACGCTGTTGACGTGAAAATGTTGCCCTGCACTCTTTACGCTTGCATACTCTGAAAGAATATTTGTCATAACATCGAGCATTAAATTAATTGGAATAATAAGGTACTTTCTCCGGACTAAACTGTCGTTTCATCTGATTTTAGCAAGTTCACTAAGATGATGATGAAGAGATCGACGAGTTCTTGACTAATTAAATAAATAAATAACCCAAGACATGCCACACGTGACCACACAGCGCCGTCTAATCCCAAATTATGTACCTAAGGGTACTAGACTACTTTTAATAAATAAATATTATACATAGTAAACACCCAGACCAATACAAACAGTCATGTTCATACACGACATGTTTGTACTGTGCGGGGATCGAACTCGCAACCATTGAATCCGAGGTAGCGTTCTCTACCACTGTACCAAACTGGTCGTCGATCCTTTTAAGTTCGGCCGCAATGGCAGAAAAAATCAATCAGGAGGGGATTATATTCGATTCCGTCCCAATGACCTAGATCGCTTTGCCTGAGCCCTACGCACGATGACAGCCGCCCGAGTACGCGCCGACGCTCACGCAGCGCGGGCGGTACCTACACTGAAATTATTTCGGGTGCTTCGTTTGCGGCAATACGTCAATGTTTTGTTTACAATAATTTATATTTACACGGCGCGACGCTTCGCCCCTGACATTCGTTATCAATCTGCCGGTGCAATATTAATAGCCGGAGTGCGCGAGGCGATCACTCTTGCGAAATAATCCCCTCGCGGGCAGATAGCTAGATAATGCACAGGTTTTTTGTTACCGAAAAATCAGAATTTTGCGTGTTCCATTTTCTGTGTCTACATGGATGCACTGCGAAACTTGATTCTTGACGGTTGAATTTGAGCTCGAGATGAGCTGGCTGCTTACATTCAAAGTAGATACATATGAGATGGACTACCGAATGGATAAAGTGCTGCTGTCTGTTAAAGACATGCTACAATTGAAACACCAAATTTCACATACATTGGCACGCAACTTATGAAAGTTTTACGACCCAATTAACCGGTTGGATAATCCCCAATAATACACTTGTACCTACGTAGACAGTATGTGCAACGAACGATATTAATTATATTGTTATTAGTGGCGAGTGCAACGCGACACCTCGGCGAACGAGCGGTGTCGGACGATTACAGTATCAAATTGTTTTGTTGTGTCCTGCGCACGACAATGTTGAGGAAAATTGTTGTTTGCCTCGTAGGCGATTTGCGGGATAGGTATAGTTATCGTAATAAAGCGAATTCATTGAACTATGTACTAGTTGCAAGTCCACATTGGAAATTCCTTTTGACTTTTGAAACAAAATTGTTAATGGAGAAAAAGTTTCCACTGAAGGTAGTTCCACTGTTAAGGTTTCAGTTTTAGACAATAAAACGGCAATTTATTTTTGTACAATGGCTACGAATATTGCCGCGAATAGCGAGAATTTTATACCGCACGAGGCACAGTTTCACAATGACTGGTGCGAATGAACAAAAAACCCAATAAATATCGCGATTGTTCAGTGACGAGTGCTACTTTTAACGAGACAACAGCTGTCAGTGTTTGATTGGTTGGTATTTTTCTACTGAATAAACGGATGATTTCACCGATGTTCTGTTACATTGAGCAATCTCATTAGCTCACAAGAAACCTTTCCCTTTTCTTTTTAGTATTTTTATCAAGTTTGAATAAGCCACGAATATCCTACCTTTTTAGTAACTACTATCTACCAATCGCTTGGTGTACCCCCCATCTATCGCTGTTTTGGGACAGTTTAGGTCCCGTTTCTACCTAGATAGATAGATATAAGTTTACATTTGCGGTCTTCGCCTTAGTCATGGTCATAAGGTCTCTATGGACTTTTGTTTGCACCAGGACCTAGGCACTCATCTTCACCTAGGTATACCATCATATTTTATGTGTTCGTTCACATCTCCTAAAATTGAGACTACATTATAATTTTACTAATTAGGCAGGCAGGCATACTGGTGGTTGAAGAGTGTATTGTGTCGACTAATTTCGTTCATAACAATATTGAAACACGAGATTCGCTGCTAGTTAATATTTGTTCACATGATGTTTGTTCAGCATATCGTATTGCTTAATGCCACTGCAAACATTCAACGTTATTATTACGTATATGGATATCAATTCATTTGCTAGGCGTACATATACCTACCAACTTTATAAATACATCTCCTAGATTATCAGACTATTCTCCGGTAGTAAGCTTCTTCAAAAGTAGAGCTATTCAAATTCCTCCACTTTATAGTTAACTATCTGAAAGAATCCGGACATTCCCATGTTTCCCATTACCGTATCGCCGCCATTGTAAGCTTCACGACTTGTCTGTTTCGTCTATACTAGCATTTCTCATTCTATCCACTTGGCTCATTGATTTTCTCATAAAATCGACGTTAGATTACGTTGTTCACTGTGCTGAAGAGCCTTCGGGTTATAGAGACGTAGAGGGAGTCGCGTAAGGGGTCACATGACGCGGTTCGTTGGCAAAAGCGCTGCTTTTGAATACCTCCAAACTTCGCAGTATGTGTTTATTATCCTCCATAAACGACCCTTAACGTTTCAGATGTGTTCCCACTCTTTGTAACTATTATATTTGTGATCTCCTTGGCACAATTGAACCTAGGTCTTAGTTCTTCTTAGAATAGGACTTCTGTGACACTTAGCTGATTTCTGCAGAACTAGGTCCAATTAGCAGGGATCACAAAATTGCACATTTGTGATTTGATTGTTAACCCAGATTTTAAAAAGATGTTATGTCTCTAAAAGCTTTCGTACATAAACATTAAGTTGGAGCCGTAAAGTTCGAGATAGGATAACTATTCAAGACAGGTCGTATTATTTGATGGCGTGACTTGGATTTGTACAAATGCATACAAAAAAACCGGCCAAGTGCGAGTCGGACTCGCGCAGCGAGGGTTCCGTACAAACCTGCAAGGTTTACAAAGTTTTTGCGTTGACTTAGATTTTTTTTTTTTCACGGGTTAAAGGCAATTAGATCTAAGTATTTGATATGAATTTCAACTTGATAGCTCTACGCGTTCATGAGGAAAAAAGTAATAAGTTTATATTTATTAAAAAATATATATTTTGTAATGTAACTAAAAATTTAAGGTTTTTGGAATTTTTCCTTTATGTGTGCTATAAAACGTTGCTTCATGCCAAATTTCAAGATTCTAGGTCGACTGGAAGTACCCTTTAGGTTTTGATTCCCTTGCGAGTACTTGCGAGTTTCAAAATATGCAGCTTAAATTGCTGTTGCTTTTGATTGCGTTGACATAGAAGTTTGATTTTGTTACAGCTTAAAGGTATTATAGACCTGAGTATTTGGTATGAATTTCAATTTAATACCTCTACGCGTTTATGAGGAAATGGGTAGTAAGTTTAAAATTATTAAAAAAAATATATATTATGTGATGTAACTAAAAATATATGGTTTTCGTAATTTTTCCTTTATCTATGCTATAAGACGTTGCTTCGTACCAAATTTCAAGATTCTGAGTCCACGGGAAGCACCCTGTAGGTTTTGATTCCCTTGCAAGTGTCGAAAATTTGCGGCATAAACGGCTGTATCTTTTGATTGCGTTGGCTTAGAAGTTTGATTTTTTCACAGCTTCAAGGGACAGTAGACCTGAGTAATTGATATAAATTTCAGCTTCATACCTCCACGCGTTCCTGAGAAAAAGGGTCTTGACAGACGGACGGACGGACGGACAGACGGACAACAAAGTGATCCTATAAGGGTTCCGTTTTTTCCTTTTGAGGTACGGAACCCTAAAAATGATAACGTGTTTCTTGAAGTGGTTCTCGTAAAATAACATTATATTGTAGCATGTTTTGCTTTATCTTCAACTTGAATTGCGTTCAGAAAGTGCTAGCTCTCTCCGCCTTTCACGCGTGTGGTTGTATCGCGAACAAGACTAGAAACCTCATTCGAACCACATTCAATTCGCGATTCTTGCTCTAAAGAAAGCTTTTGTGAACCACCTGTATGATAAAATATGATCCTAACTTCTCGTTGGAATAGTGGTCGCAAGTAACGGTTAAAGACAATGAGGTCTCGGGTACATTCCAGAGTTGGTAAAAACTCAACCAGAAAGGATATTTTCTGAGCAATTTATGAACCATGATGTATTGATCTAACGAACCTAATCTGTTTTTCTGCCTTATTCTAATATGAAAATCTATTAAACATGGTTATAAAATGTCGGTTCTACCAAACAGAAATATGTAATAAGATTGGTCAAATGAAACAAATAATAACCCAACACCTTTTAATGTAATCTTTGGTATTTTTCCTTTGATATCAGAATTAAAAGAAAAGCATGCCTTGTCGCGGAAAACGATCTAAACTTATCAGATAATAATATGGTTAATAAGCATTACTTTGATAACATTTTTTTTATATTCTAGCACAATTCTGCTATATGACTTTGGCTGATGGTCTATTGTAGATACAAAACGCTTTGAAGCTTATTATGGATCGGGAACACTGAACCAACAATATAAGGTGGGGAAACGTCCCCGTCACGTCTGATACTGGCTGATGTGCATTCTCTGCTGCTTTTATATGTATTACCCAAAGTATACGTAAAGCCCGATGTCTTATGAAAATCCAATTGTTTTCTCTATTGTGGCTGGAAATGTGGTCCTTACCGCTACAAAGTACCTATAGGTTTATTGCACTAATAAATCACTCGTATTGCTACCAGCTGCAAAGATACCGTGTCGCATCCAATCTCAGTCAATATGGAGCAACACTAATGTAGATAATTGTCGGATGTCACATGCATGTACCTAGATATACCTAGATGCTGATAGTCCTAGATGTGGTCAACTAATCAGACATATGTGTGCTAACACTTTAGAGTAAAACATCGCTTTATAATACATAGTTATTTGCCCTTTGAGTTTTTAGTTTTCGTCGCTCTTGAGACGCGATATTGATAACAAATATCCTGTACCTAACCTTCAAGACAAAAGTACACCAACACTGCTTTAGAGAATATGTAGAAATTCTAACACAGTTATCACTGATGTGATTGTGCCTATAGCGACGAATTGATTCGCTGCACATCGGTCCGATGACTGGCCGGCAGGATGCAGGTCATGCACGATAAAGGCATGACTTCCGCACTAACCCTCGGACAATACGTTTAAAATGCAAGCTTGTTCACCACAAGCACAATATTGGCTTCAGTTGATTTGTATTGCATTACACAGTTACACACTCTTTGCATGACTGAAATTCATCTTGGGCTTCACTTTCCTTTTCCATAAGGCGAGGAAAAGCCTATTACGCCGTGTAAGTAAAAAACTGAGGTAAAACACGAGTCTAAATATGTACATGCAAAAAGCCGTACAAATAAAATGAAACTGAAACCAACTTGCGTTTGTCTTTACCTCGACCGACAATCTTAACCTTTTAAGTGTCTCGACGAACTCCAATTAGGTTTCTGTAACAATCTGGCGCTGTCAAGTTAGGTGCCGTCGACTTGATTCGTTCCAGTTTTGCCTCGCCGCGCCGGACTGGATCTAATTCCCGGCTGCAGCAAATTGCCGCCAGTACACCGGCAATCATTGTCGCAAACAACGGGAAGAGGAAAACGGGAAATGACAGCAATTCCCCAAAATGTAATCTGCCCGCTCGTTGCCCCACTAAAGAGTAAGCGAGCGAACACAGCTGAGCCATATTGCCGTTTTGTGATACTCTCAGGGCCACTTGGCGTTACACTCGATACGATATTTATTCTAAGTGAGCAGTTTCGTTAGATTCGAGACAATAAATATCACTTTGGGCAAGTTTCCATCTGTAATGATCCCCGTCTACCGCGCCGCGATCTAGGTACGCAATTATTTCAATGTCCCGCCATACTAGACCAAATTGTTTACAATTCGGATGCATTCGCTCTTGGCATAACTCTGTGAACGCACAAATATTAACTATCTACTACGGTTGTACTATAACTATCAATGCCGATTTCAAACGCAAGGCTTTCAGCACGCGAGTAATCAAATATTTATGCCCGCTTTGTTTTCAATGGAACTATATTAACTGCCAACCGGTGGCTTAATAGACTCGAGTTATTGTCAATGTAGCATAGTTAAACGCTCTTGGCATAATGGACGTGAAAATATTGATCGTGCAAGCAATAACGAACGAGACCAATGTCAAAGGAGCGAGCTGCATACGCCGGTCACGTCTCACCGGTTCGAGCGCGTCTTCGAAAAACAACAAAAAACATCTTCGCTTGACAACACTACGTCAACCAATTTATTTCCGTCGTAACGAATACATGGTTGCCAGCGTATTGGCAGAGAGGCGGCACGATTCGCGATCAGTTTCCGACTTTTTCTCCCACGTGGGCACGGCGCTACTGACCGAATTTTGCGGAGGCATCGTTGCAGTCGCCAAGTTTCATTGACCCCCTCTCTTGAACGTCTCGAAAAGTTACTTTATGGCTTTTCGAGTGCAGTTTTACGCGATGAGAGTGCTGAACTGTGCCGACGCGTCCGAAAACCTCGTAAATGCCGTAACAGAATCTCATACTCGGAACACTAAATGAAAGACTCCCTCCTCAAAGACAAGCTAATATGATCCGTACCGCGTAATAATAAATAATTTGCTTTTATACAATGGCTGTACGAGCGATCCGTTTAATCGCCATAGACATAAAGTACCATTTATCTCATCAGAGCACCCTCAAGCGCGAGCGAGGAAATGCATCGAGTCTCGCTATTAAATTCCGATCTACACTAGACAATGAGTACCCGGATCGATTAATAATAGGTTTATTTATTGCTCGGATGCTGCTGCAAAAGTCGGTTAATTTAAATTTGCGTTGTCTAGTTGGCATGGTTCGGGCGGTGATGTCACGGACGCGCGATAAGGAGTCGTTCACTCGCCGCGCGCGCACCGGCTATTTGCGGAACAATGGTGCCGCGCGTTACACTCCGCCTTACCGGCGACTCATCGACAGCTGACCGTGTGATCCGCCGACCTTTGGATCAGCCATTGGCTACACCGGTTTGCAGCTCGTTATAAACGCATGTCATTTGATTGCTCTCGTTATGGCCATGTTCGGTCACTCGATATACTTAAACGATGATCATTAGTTGCCCCAGACACATCTTAGCAGTTATTTTTGAAATCTTTTCCAATGAAAATGAGGATAAATTCAATTGCCGCCATGTTCCAACAAGCTAGAAAACATCTCTGTCAATAAAGTTTAATGAGGGGGTTAGAGCACTGAAGCCTGTGCAGTCAACTCCGCCCCGGGGACTGCATAATATTTGAGGAGCGCACCCGAGCTCAGCTGACGGGCGACGATGGGGCGATCAATACGGGCACGTGTCGGGGGCAATTGGGCGAGGGCGACACCGCCCCCTCCCCGCCTCGCGCCCACCGTTGCAGCTCTCAAAAATACCCCCTCGCCACCCACCGAATAATCCCGTGTATTTGCACTGGATTTTCATCGACCATGTTTGTGAACCAGATTTACGAGCCGTAGCTGAGCTGCCTGAAATCACCTATGACCTTAACGTGAATCCGATCCGTGACACCTTATGGCTCAACGGCTGAATAAAATTTTGAAATTGCTGTTCAGATTCTTAAACTACAATTTACATCTTTCGTTTTCTTGTATGGAAATCCTTTTTCAACCAGAAGTTCACACTAATATAGCAGTTAGAGCTAATTTAAAAGCTTTCCTAAGGCCGCCGACTAGTAAATTATTCATCTACGGCACACAATAGCCGGTAGTCGTTATAGAAATGCAAATGCGCTCGCAGGTGGGCCCTTGCGTCCATTCACGACAGATAAACTATTACGGAGGCGAAGGAGCAATTAGCGGCATTGTGCGAGGCGTCGCGTCTCCCGCTTCGATTGACCCGGCTCAACCCGCACGCCTCTGCATAAAGCGATCAATTACACCAACGATAAGAATACACATGATTCAAGTTCAAGATTCTCTCTGCGCGGAACTGAAGGTTTTCCGAATAGCCCGTTTCGTTAAAGTAAACATGTGAATTGCAAAGGAAACCAGTTCACCGATCGATCCAATGACCCGTATTGTGCGAATGGCAATCAGTGCTGCCGTGTTCATGTTATGGAATGGCGCATGGCGTAACTAATAAAAGTCGTAGCGTGTAAGTCGCATTTTGATTAAATATATTCTTTAGCTTTACTGCAGCGATAACGTAATGAGGTATTGTTATTATTAATGACTCGCCAAAGCTAACATAGTTCATTATGAAGCATCGGGACTCTTATAGTTTCGAAATCCTACATTTTTTAGCAAAATCGCATCTAAACCCCAGATAGGTTAGGTAACTCCTGGCAATCTTTGGCTATTTCGCACTTGACCGCTTGTGAAACCTATCACAGTTTCACGTCTGTACTAGGTATGCGATTGAATTTGCACGATTATGGACATGTGTACTACTCGTATAACGTTGCCAAAACTTTGAAGAGCCCCAATTGGCTTCAATTGTACAAGGCATAGACCTAGACGTTATGATAGTAATATCACATTGCAATGCATCGTAATCCAAGAATGCAACGGTAATGAGTGCGGCATGGAGCGTCCGTCAGGCGCGGATGATTTACGAGATGCGCGTTAGCACAACGCATGCGCCTGTTTACGCCTCTAAACCGGGATCACAATAAAAATAGGTTACGGGCCGGTCAAGAAACTCTGCCATCGATCGCCTCGGAAGACCCGATCGCGAGCCTCATCTTTGTATGCTTTTACATTGTTCAAAGAATTTTACACCAGATCGCTTGTTTTTTGACATGCAACGTTTATTACATCTCTTTAATGTAACATTAAAGAGGTTTTAATTTGAACAAATCAAAGAACGGCTCACATTTGTAAAAATTCTATTTTCTGCTCCTAGAATAGGCGATGATACAAAAGCATTCCTTAAACACCTATCATTAGTCATTAACGCTTTTCGAGGCTACAGGGAGCTAATTGGTCTAATGTAACGAATAATGATGATGTGACCAGTATAGATGACTCAATATCATCACTAAAGGCATTCAAGGCGATTAATCGTTTTAATGCGGTCCTGGGAGGTGAGGTCGTCGCTGATGTCATCTGCCGTGACGTGCCGTGAGCATAAATTAACAGGCATCGTTACACGTATTGTCTGGGTGCTTTGGGGTGTATCGCACTATGCTTCACGTTTCGCTACAAACCATGGTAGTTTGAGATGTAAAGACCGTGGAGTGTTTTAAGACTCGTTGGAAATCAGTTGAGCAATCCTTGTATTCATGTTGACTAGATAAATAACGCGAAATCATTATTTAGGCGCAGCACCAAATGTTGAATGATGAAAATGAAGTTGAAATCTGAAGGGAGGCCTCCCTGATCATTACATTAGTAGTTGAAAGTTCTGGTGCTTTTAAAGTGTGATCATCGAGTCCTGTGTGTGTTAACCATAACCGCCGCAATCCAAGCTTCACAAATTGACGCGAATAATCTGAGAACAATCCTTTGCTATAAATGGAGCAGACGTACGTAACAAATTTTCCGTGCAGCAATCATCATTTCTCTCCATTAGCTAAATGCCGCTCACTTTTCTTCGGGTGTGATATAAAAGTCCCTATATTTCCTCATCGGCCGGCTAATAGCTTGCAAAAAACCTCGTACCACGAGCGGAATTTATGTCCGCAATACATCACAACGCGCCGACCTTTCTCGCGCTAGTACTAAGTAGTTCGCATAGAGTGTCGCCATTTATTGCCCTTCCCGGGTTTATACCATTGTTATTTTCCCTGTGCTTTTGCGGTCGTCAGCTATTTCGAGCGTTGCCAATTAACACTTTGCTTTATTTTCTGTCATTTGTTTCCTTTTAAACCGTTTGGATTTGGCGGCCTTGTCCCAGAGGCTAACCGCAAAGCGATACTGCTGGCTATTCTCGTGTTGCGATAAAGGACACTAGCAGGAAGTTATTGAGCCAAACGGGACGTGTCCGGAAATATAGTGTCAAAAACAGGACAGAAACCGCTTGACTGTTTTTATAGATGTTATAATGGAAGTGAATGCTTAGAATTACCCAGAATAAGTTGGCTGAACCATCAAATGCTTTAGCGACATGAGGTTCCTAATTCACGGTGAGCACCATTTTAAGACTATGCTTGTCACTTATCCTCTCCCACATAATCGGCTCCAAGATCAGAATACCCGTGTAATACCGACACATTTCATTGGTAATTATTTCCAATGTTTCAATTTACTGATACTATAACTTAACGCGAACGAGCTATTATCACCTCCCGCCGTATTCCGAGTAAATTAATTTACTGTCCTGAGTCGAGAGAATTTCAGTGAACGATTCTGGTTTGTGTCTGGCAAATTACTGTCTGTTACAAATCAGCCAAAATGGCGGATAATGTGCGGCTGAGAGAATTGACTGTGGCGTCGAAGCGGCTTCGACAACCTGCCGGCTATTCTCGACAGCTGGCCCTATTTACACGAACCATAGGACCGCAGTCAAGGCTAAGGAGTTCGCCACGTTTCTAACTTTCCGCATCGGGACTCCACCCACAACGCCCATTAGAACCATAAATGGATGATAGGTGACAGTATTGGCTTCTAGCCGAGATAAAATATCCATACGACTGCTAATTAAAACCCGATCTTGCAAATGCAGATACATATATACTCCGAATACGTAGCGGCTATACCGCTCGTAATCTCACCGAGCCGTACAACTGGTTACAGTTCACCAAAGTGGACCAAAACATGTGCGCGAAACAGAAACCACTCGAAACAAACGGAATCCCCTTTCAAAGGATTAGAGCGTGTTATCCAATAGGCCCATGAGTTGGTTGGTCGGCCGCCAGCGGAGACGCCCCGAGCGCGCATAGCTGACCCATTGTCGTCCTAATTGCCGCGTGCCCTTTCCGATTCTGAATCACACGCTGAATCAGTTCCCTGTTCTATTTTGATACTAATTACATCTGACGGGTAAGCGTATGCAAATTGGGCCTCGCTAGAAATAAATTGTAACTGCAGTTACATGCGGGAGACAAGAAATAGTAGAATGCAAGTTAAATGGTGCTGACAAGAAACGTAACCAAATATAAAAGTCCCGTCTGGAATCGCAGCGGATTGCAAATGAATTTGCATGTTCCTCTGGCACTTTGCCAGCGTGTTTGTCGCAATTTATTAGCGTAGGCGCGCGTGTACTCGGCGCGGTGACAGAGCATCGCCCTAAGCGAATCGCATGTATGTATAAAAAATGCCCTCAATGTTATGTGGCCGTAACCAGAAATTATGAAATGTTATTCAAGCGACATTTGGGCCGCAGCGTCAGACCATTGTGTGAATTTATTTTGAATTGATGACAATGCGAATCCCATCCATTTTGCACAAGTTATTAAAATTTGAGCTAGAAAATTGCACGAAGCAGTTTGGCTGCATCAAGGCATGCAAATATCATCGTAAAGCGAGCAGTAACCCCGCTGCTCTGGAGCGGGAGATTGCGTTGCGGTATGTCTTCAGCGCGTTTCCCTCGCCAATTCTATTGTTGTATATCGTCAGCAGCGGTAACAAGGATGCCATTCGGCCGCTGTTAATAGTCTCACGTGGTCGCCTATAATCTTATTGTGCCACTTTTTCACTCGGAAATGAACCGGTTTATTCACGGGTTGCGTGTGGATTGCAAATAGACGAAATTATAGGACATTTTTTTAGTATTTTTGCTCTGTTATACAGTGAGACCACCGCTGCAATAAAAAAATGGATTGGGTCTGCTGAGACTCTGGACTAATCATAGGAATGTGTAGGCCTACACATTGCAATTGTCAAGTTTACATAAGTATGCATTTCTCAAAAAGGCCATTTTAGGAATCTAGACCGTTGTTCTCCGTTTCTGCCCAGTCGCCGTAAACGTTTCACCATAAACATGTCGGCACTACATGCCTTAAACCCTTGATTGTGTGTTCATCTACTTTGTTTTTTATGATACCCTTACTACTTCGTTTTGTTATCAGTCTGAATAATGTTGTCTCTTTAGAGCAAATTCCAAATTGTTTGATTGTTGATTGGTTACGTATTTGCAATGTTTGCCATTCCTTTAACACGATCGTTTAAGGAATGTATCTTGTCGGCTAAAGTCGCTGACGCCACTCTTGAGTCACGCGGCCTCGCGCCTCTTGTAAGACTTCGCGACAATCGTTATTACATTAACAACACCTAAATTTGACTCTGTTTACTCGCTCGGCGGACAGGCAAGTTTCTAGGTCACACACACTCGCTTAGGTAGCATTAGCACTGTCTTAGTGACGCAGAACGCCTTGTTTTTGATCAAAGGTTAAAAAATCATGTTTATAATACGCCCTTCTGATATTATGGATATAGTCCTTGTTGTAATTTGCAATATCTAAAGTAATTTGTTAAGTTTGGTTTACACCTTTAATGTAAATGCCTTATTAATAAGCCTAGTTTGCGATGCAGATATCATTCTCGTCGACGCTGTCGTGCAAACAAAACCTCCACTCATGCGGCCCTGTAGATTGCCGCTGAATTATGTATGTTTCCATCCGATAAGACAATGGCACGTTGGCTCATCTCCGGTTTTAGCCGTCATATCTCGTACCAGGGTTGATAACGGCCAGTCGAACGAATTTATGAAATCAAGATGTTTTTCAGAAAATACGCTTTGTGAACCTTTACTCTATAAATCTTTCTTGCACTGTATTCTGCTGAATCAGTATGTTGAGAAAGCTTATTAAAAATAGGTTAGGTTGGAATTTCTGGTAGACTCATATCATATCCCATTTGGAATCGGATATAGGTACAGCTTGCATTAAACTCAGCGGTGCATAAACATGACAACATGAAACATCCCAAATGCGACTTCAGGAAATGATGACTACTAAAGGGCGACTCTTATCGACTGTTCCCGACTCTTATCGAAATTTATAAATTTTCTGTTAATTATCGCACATAAATCGTCACAATTTAATGTAGGTGTATGCAGTCGCTACACGCTTTATGCACTGTGTGTGCGCGCCAATCTAAAATGGTGCTCGAATTTTCCCCGAAACAGCGTGTTTACACAGTTCTCTCTAGATTGGCGATCTGATTGCATCGACGCCGTTTGATTGCGATTCCGGCCGGCTCCACCGCCGCCTATCGGATCGGCTCAATGATTTATCATCATTACTTGATATCAATCGCTGTATCATAATAATTACACTGATACGGTATTTTAGAAAACGTTGTAACTGGCCTTGTATAAAGAACGTAATGAATATATAGAGCCTAGCTGCAGCCCGTGGCTTTGCCCGCGTGAGCAGCGGTTATATTATGATAATATCATTGTAAATTAGCCCACGTGTTAATCGGATGTATAAGCTGTATGTATATTACTGTAAAGTTTGCACTTAAATCCGTTCAGTAGCTTTCGCGTGAAAGGGGATATTAGTAGGATTGTAGAGTACATGTTGTGATATTGCGCAGTTCAATTCATAATCAAAATGTTAATATCTCAATAAATATGTCGGAAAGTATTAACTGTACGATTATACTGAGTTTATAACTACGTAATGGTACCGTAAAGTTGGTGGTTTGCGGCGAGCGTCGCCCTCGTGGCCGGCAGACGCCAGCCGCGCTGGCAACGCCCGAGGCGCCGTATCGATCCGCCCAGCTGCCTGCCTGGCGAGCGACCAGACACGACGATAACCCAACAAATTAAACTTATTCTTTGTCGTATTCATTGCCGACATTTGTTACACCTTGCGATAGAGTATCGTGATTACACATTTGCGAGCCAACAGTAATAAAAATGAGTCGAGACTTCCGTCCATTGCCGTGTATTTGCGTTCTCTTATCAAGAAGCCGGTACGAGGCTTCTTTAAAACGCAACATTAAATCCTAGTTCATAAGAGACGTTAATGTCAAAAAATTCAAAATTGAGTTAACTATGCCACATATCTTTTTTGTAATTGACAACAGTTGTCGAATAATAATTGTTGTCCTGTCATAATATTACATTCTGGATGGCAACATCTCTGCCTCGGACTGGTTGTGGGTCGCAGCGACGAATGTCGGAAGACCCAGGAATGCAAGTGTTCCGTGTGTTGCGGTGGCGACGCACGCGGCAAGGCTGACACCGACCCGGCTCCGATTACTGCCATGACGGAAACGCAGTCCTGCTCGACTCGCCCTTAGGGATTACGCGAGGAATGTTCACCTCGCTACAAAGTCACGGTTAAAAGGTGTTCGATAATTGCAATAAGCTTAAATTAATACTAGAACGTGTTTGTGGTACATATTTGGATAAGGAAAAGTCAGAACATTTCGGTGGTAGATCATTAGGTATATAAACAAGTATGTTTAAACCTACACTTGTAGACGTACAAAAAATACTGGAAATACTAGCTTGACCATTTGGATAAAGTCTCTTGAATTTGGAAAATCTCCCCAGATTACTATTGGTATTTTAGTAAGCCAACGAGAGATTTAAGTAGTAAATTAAATAATCATTAAGCTAGTCACCCAGGACTTTACAATCAAGCCTTCAACTGCCGTGAATCCCAGACACAATGGAAAAAGTGTTGTTTGACGGTCACCGGCAGGGCAGATAGATAGATTATGCTGCTCATATTTTGTTTCGTGACATCTTTTGTACGTTTAACATGACGCTATACATAAAGTAAAACTATAGTGGATTGCAACTACATACATTTTGCTCGTGCATGACTCAACGCAATTGATAAAGGCAATTGAAAATGCTATTAAAAGATAACTAATGTACTATCAATCGCTGCGAGAAGTTGATACAACACTGGAAAGCAATTATAAATTAGTTCCAACTTCAAACTACACCACAATATACAATGATAATATGGACTACTGAGGTCTTGAGAAGGCGGTTCACGTTTAAATTGCCTTACTGACATATAAGATGGGTACTCGGAGCCCGTGCTCAATCTTCTGCCAATTAAAACAAGCGATGATGATAAATGAGTTCACATGATGACATGTTTACATAGACGATGTCTCACGTCATCCCGTTTCGGACAACATCAGATTGTGTAAGGAAGCCGCGAAACTACAAAAACAATAAATATAATGTAGGGTCATCAAAATTTCATATTTTGCGACTAATAACGAAAACGTTTAGCTTTGCTCAAAAGCCATGATTTCGTTTCATTGCATCATTCAAAACACTAACTGAATATAGCTTTTAACACAGCTTGTCTGGTGTTTTAAAAAAAAATAACGTCCAATTAGAGACCGGTTCGTATTGTTAATGCCGGTTTTAAAATGCTTAAATTGGCTATTCGGGCATTGTTACGTCAATGATATTTAAGAACGTTAAAAGATCCGGTCCTATTGTGCGAAACCTCATATTTTCTCAGTGGTAAAATAAAAATGGCGGAAATATTTATGAGTTCTGAAACACTGTTGTCTTATTTAAAGAACCCAGTGATTTTACACTAATAGAAAGTTGGTAATCTACCTGCAGACGTGTCGCTTAATATTTGATCTTGCTCCTCTCAACATCGTCGTACACATCAACAGAAATGAACTACGTCTCATATTTCGCTCCATGCGTCTTGTCGTCAGCCCTAGAGTCGCTTCGGGGCGCCGCGGGTTCAAGGAGACTTCCCATTGTTGCTCCCACAGACGGGTTTGCATAGCTTTGTTACGCGCCTTGCCCGGCCACAATGGGCTATTAACTTTGAACGGCTAAAGGACAATCTTTTCTGCACGACTGGTCAAATGGTCCGCGTGCGGGAACCGCAGTTCTCTGTTATAATAACAGTTGATAGAAATCACCATTTTGCTACTCTGGCTTTGGCAAGGATTTGGCGGGACGACGGGAATTTAATGACAGAACTATTATACAATTGACATTGACAAATGATGGTGATAAGTGATGGATTAGCTTTGCTAGGAGACAAAAAGCTTCCAACAAAAGTGATTTGTTTTTAGTGCTAACTTTTGATGAAATTCCCCAATTTTTACGATTAGATTAGACGGCAAACTTTCACTACCGAAAAACTTGTGATTGTTAAATTATCCGTAATATTCCTTCTTCTTTTAAAAGAGCCATGTTACAAAACGGTCAAACGCATAATAAACAATATCTCGACTAGCCTAGTCGTTATCCTTAGTGCATCGATTATCGCGTTGACCGTGCGAGACATTAAGCCATCAGTCGGCAAGCTCTTTACATAGCTGTGATCAAAGCCACGGCCCAGGTGCTCGCGCTAGGCGGCCGCATTCTGCTCGCCGGTATAAATAACGCCACCGCCTCTCAAAGGTCTCGCACCGATATAGCCGCCCAAACTTAACTCGCACTTATTTTTGCAACCGCGCGGAGCGTTCACCCGCGCCCGCTGCACTCCCGGCGGTTACCTCATCGACGTTTGTTTGTCAACGGACGGTTGTGATGATGGATTTGGCTCCCTGAAGATTGAGCGCTTCGTCTGTCAGAATCTTAATTCCATTTGCTCTTGCTCTGTCTTGTTTTGATTCTTTAGTCTTACAGATTTTGCCAAGAGTTGAAACGCTTTTGCACATGTCCACTACCATGTCTTGCGACTCGCTAACATACTGTTCTGCTGTGACTACAGATCCGGGGGGTGAATTAGACATCGTGGCATCTATCGCAACAGATAAAACTGGTCGCACAGTGTTATTAAAGACACATCAAATTAATAAAAAAACATTTGAAATATTTTGCTGGCTTAAGAAACTAAACATTTGCAGAAGGTCTCTTTAGTTAAGACTTCTGGTCATTGCACATTCATCTAGATTCTCAAACTAGACGAATTTTCAAGTGCAAGGAAGATCTGTGTTTGTGTCTCGACGATCATTCAGACCCAAAATAGAATACAAAGTACAATAAATAAAAATAGGGTTGCAATAAGATTAGTCGTAGTCAATCATATGTTCTTTGTAAGATTGTGCTAATTGTTCACATAAATATTAGGGTCAAATACAATTATTATGCGTGTCGGTTACAACGGATAACATTGTTTGAAACACTGGCAGCAATTCAGCGTATAAGGCAAAATATTCTGTAACCAATTTAGTAATCGGGCCACGCGTCGGATATTGTTTTATGGCGCACATAAAAATGAGGCATAAGCGCTCGTTAAAATTAATGCAAAGGACAAAGCACGCTTTACGTCATTACTCGCTCGGACATGACTCGTCTCCATAACTCTTTTATTTCCATGCCAATCAAATATGGGTAACTGGAATTTGGTTAAACACAAAAAATAGGCTTTTCGCCTTGAATAAAGATTTGACGACATTCGCATGACTATAAAACTGTACATTATTTACATACAGATGAAATACTTTGGACAAACATTCGTCGGCCCATGTGATGTTCGAAGTGATGTTCGAAGTGTTAGTTTGTGGCAAACTTTAGATTTTTACAGAAACCACCTTAAAATAATAGACCTTATGTTTGCAAAATGTGACAATACAATTTTGTACTACATTATTATTTTGGAATAAATCATAAATAGGGAAGTCTATAGATTTATTAGTATTTCATGCCTTCGAGTAGTAACAACAGTATTTTCTCCTGCTCATTCTTACTCACTTTCGTTTAAAAACAATAAAGTATAATCGTCTTTTGATACTTACAACTCTGTGGCCTTACTTCTCTCGTGAATTCGGAATGTAGTGTCTCTGTGAACACACTCTTTGTCAATTCTATTATCTATCTCCCAAGTACTTGGCTAGTCTTTTTATAATAATAATAAATAAATAAGTAATAAAATCATTTATTAACATAATACAGCTACAGTTTGCGTTACTATAGATACTGCACTAGGCTCGCAGGCCTGTATCGCAGTATCTAAGGTGACTAACTTTTAACATTTTTTTATATGGGTGTGTGTGTGTGTTTTTATGTTGGCTTGTTTGTATCTGTAAATCAGTCTGGTGATTATTGTTATTACCTACTACGTGACAATGATCTAAACTACAAGATTAATAATCCTATTATGAGTTTTACCACTTGAGTTTCTCATTTACATCACAAGTCGAATTCAAAACGCTACTAAACCAAGTCGCTAGCGCGTAAAGAGGCGTGTATAATGTCTAATAAACGGAACGTGCAAGTGTCATCTCGTTACACTTGCCTTCGTTCCTAATGTCTTTATTTACATAACTGGCACACGAAGAAACTTCTCGACTAGAATCTATCCTCTTTTCATGTCAAAACGACAGTTTTGCAGCACAAATTTTGATGGGCATGTAATTTTTCAACCGAAATATTTGCTCAGTGATTTATGCCAAACAATTTTGGTCTCAAAACAAATCTAGATTATTCGTAATCGACATGGTCGTGTAACGTTTACATAATTCGTTTGTTGTCGTATCCGAATCGTAATAGCATAACAGTACTATGCATGCCAAATAAATAAATACCCATTGTGAAGAAACAATAAGGCATTGCAAAAACACCGGTATTAAGCAGGTGCTTCTATCTCGAACACGGCCCCACTGTATGCAAATGCGATCTAATGCGCAGTTGGATGTATGGAACTGTATCGGATCTGTCATGCGCCTCGGTACGTCTTCTCAAGGCCCGAACCTACTCCGCGTTCATACATTTCAGGTCTCACGCTGTCTCAGTGTTATCTCAGGAACATACTAAAAACACGCAACTTAAAGATAATTAATCAACCATGATTTACTCCCTAACAATAATAAGTGGCGTTATTATGGAGCTTCGCGGAATCTCGCATTTGCCGAAGCTAAACAAACAGCTAGATCGCGGATTGGAGTTCATTTTATGGGACTTTTATCTGTAATTGAGATCATACTCATTCCGTTATGTACCCCATTCGCACCATAAATCCTTCGCACTGTGGACGTTTTCATGATGCGATACTTATTTTTGTTGTTCACTGTTTCTATCATTTGTTGAACAGGATATTAAAACTGGTAAAATTCCACTAGAGTAATAAAGATGTAATTCAACTTATTATCATTAATTTGAGTTTGTAATGCTCTGAAAAAGGGACTAAGTACGACGATCCTTGTATTAAATTAAGGCACTTACCTAAGAAACCATCTTTTAATTTGTAAAAACCAGTTCCACGTTTTCCTAATCATGGTAATCATACTTTTGATTAGGACTACGTTCGTAAACCATAGTCAAGTTTAAATGTGTTATGTATCCATAGTAATGTACACGGTAATAACATATTCCCTCTCCCTCCTTCCAGGCAACGGCACGATAGACTTCCCCGAGTTCCTCACGATGATGGCGCGCAAGATGAAGGACACGGACAGCGAGGAGGAGATCCGCGAAGCGTTCCGCGTCTTCGACAAGGACGGCAACGGGTTCATATCGGCCGCCGAGCTGCGCCACGTCATGACCAACCTCGGCGAGAAGCTCACCGACGAGGAGGTCGACGAGATGATCCGCGAGGCTGACATCGATGGCGACGGACAGGTCAATTACGAGGGTGAGTGTCGGCAACGCCTTGACAATTATCATACATCGGACCTAGCATTCTACCTTGGGATACACCACATTTTTCTATCAAACAAAGCTATGGTGATTACGAAACGTGTAAAATATTGGACCCCGTCTTCTACCTTGAGGTACACCCAACTTTCATATCAAGGGAACCAATGATCTCTAATTGCATTAGAAGCATTGGACCTAACATTCCACCTTGGAGTACACCAAACTTTTATATAAAGGGAACCAAGACAATCTCAAAGGTTTTAAACCAAACATCGATCCAACTAGCTTTCTTTGGACACGTCAATCATGTTCATAATCTAAATATGCTAATAACTTGTTTTTGTAAAAAACTGGAGTTAATAGGCAAAGCCTTTCATGGTTATTGCTTATCACAGTACAGTGCAAATTAAGTGCGGTACGAATATGCTGTAATTACCAGCTCCGTATTAGTAGATAACGTCTATGTAGAGCCAGTTTCTGAATAATATTAACATTGACGACGAAATACTGATGTTCCAATTCCTACAATTGACGCGGCGAACATTGGTTCGCATTGTGTATGCAGTGATTGTTGACATTCATGAGCCATATCCACCTTCACACGCATTACAATGGTACTGGATACATGCGATGTGGACTAAGACGCTTCCTTTGTATACTCCCACATTTCCTATTCAGATTACACTTTCCAGCAAAAGGAAAATAATTTTAAATAATTTCTAATAACAGTATATGAGCGAAAGTTACTGTGTAGAGTTACCATTGATTTGTTTATTTTTACTTAGTCTTGATAGTTTTTATTATTTACTTGTTGTACGATCGTCACAGTACCGTACCACCCTCTCGAGTGAGTAACGACCTCCCGCCCCGGCATGCAGGGTCCCTCACTAACATCGGTCCGGTGTTTTGCTTACGTCCACAAGATTCACGATGGTATTTTTTCGCCATCGGATAACGCTAGCACCGTTACTATGTTTATCTTACACTTGATTTACGACTACTACAAATTCTTAGCGAATGAGTTTATACAAAGGCAGTTTCGAACATTTAAGTTTCAAAGTAAACGTATCATCTACATTTTGTAAACTCTGTAGCTAAATTCCGATTGGTTAGAATAGAAATTGCCTGCAAAATTAATGTTGCGTAGAGAATTGTTATTTTGAAATCGATCAAATTTGCGGAAATTGAAGTAGTTAAGTATTGTTGAGTTGTCCTTGAGAGTAGCCTGTTGATACCACCGCCAGGATACCCGTCGCTTGGTGCATCGCTTGCCGTGCATGGCTCAGTGTGCCGCGAGCGACGCGCCACTCCCCACGCCCTCCCCTCGCCTCCATAGCGTTTGCGATACATGAACATTCAACATAAACGTTTGAATTACTCTGAAGAGGTTTTGACTTCGTTTACCATCCATCAAACGAGACAAGAATGTAAACAGCAATATCTTGGTTAAATATCATTTTTCTGTATGAATTTTAAACAATTTAGATCATTTCAATGTACATCTTCTCTAACATGTCACGCATAAGATCTTGTATAAATACATTTAGCTCCTCTCAGGCTCCAGCATGAGTAAGCTATACGATGAGCTCATTACAGATAACGAACGATCTTAGACTTTTAAAACTTTGTTGATTCATCCGTAAACGATATGGAGACTCGATACAGATACTTTGTTTCTTGCCCGTACATCAGCCATGAAATACAATGATCCCTGTAGCATTAAAGTAGTATGTCGTTAAACTATATTGCCTGATGGCATGGGCAAGAGTAACAGCGTTTCACTGGACAACTTTTCGCAAATAATCGTTCTAAACACCTGAACGAAACTGCTCAAGCACCACACCCGTAAAATATTGCGCAAAATGTTTGTTTCATAATGCTCATTTGCATCCGCACAGACCTAACCCAACAGCACCGTTCAAGTCATTCCACACCAACCTGCATAACTCGCAAAACCAATTAGCCACTTAATTTGATGAAGCCGTAGAATAAACTCGCTGAATGCTTTTTGGATACCAAATTCAAAGTTTTTAAATGAGAATTTATGAAACGAACTAACTCGTAACTGTGAACGGTTGAACCGAATAGTGGTTTGCGAACAGTTAGCCGTGGAACAGCAGGCACCCGCAGTGTGGACTGTGTCACCCGATCGGCGTTCTCTCTCTTGCAGACTTCCATGCACTCGCCCAAATCATATTCGCGCGCGGCGACGGCAGCCGTTAGCGCACGGCCCGCCTCGCTTGTGATACTAGTCTCGTAACTAACCATAAGAAAAGACTCTACGATAACGCTGTGATCTCGAAACGATTTCCCCTGGTAGTGTGTAGCAATGAGCCCAACGGCCTACGTCCGCGCCGCCTCCGGTACGCCCATAGGTACATGCCAGTGTTAATCTGAATGGTTTGCTGCTCGTTATTAACTGTTCCTTGATATGTTAGCTGCTCCCGCCTCCCGCGTCCCCACCCCGCTCACATCTCGTTGGGATCTCACTTGACTCTTCGATTGTGTCTCTGTACTCACTTGGCGACGGATCGTCTGCAACTTTGTCGCGGCGCCCGCGCCGACAAGCTTGCACTCGTCCGCTTCACAGGATACATTCCTGTAGATTGGTGCATGTGTCTAATGTTTGTATAGAATTTTCTTATAGAAATACCACCTGGTGATCCCTCCGCCCCGGCTCGGTGGCTCGTCCCGCGTAGGCGTCCCCAACGAGCAGCAAACGTCGCGGACCGGTCCGCCCGCGCCCTCCCCCATCCTCGCCGACCCACCCTGGGCGAACGATCTGCCAGTGATACAACTCTACCTTACCCATATCGGCATAGCCCGTCCCCCGAGTTGCATCACTCGTCGTTGCCAGCACTCACGCGCACCGTACGATGACGTAGGCCTCGCCGACACGCGGCACTTTCCGCCGGTATCCGGAGGGTGGTATTTCACATAATCCCCGTAGTGGCATGATGAGGTACAACACTTTTTACGGTTTATTTATGTTGTTCGTCGTTTCCATCAAGTACATGCCTTGCGCTTTGTATATTTTCGTTGTTGATTTGCAAGGGCATGTGTTTGATGTTATTCTCGATTTATTTGTTATGTTAATTAATAAACATAGTTGGTCATCTGTCTAATAGCGGTTATTATATTTATTAATGCATCTCTTTCTGTCGGATACTTTTCGTTGTGTTTTAATATTCGTGTTAACAGTGTCGCCGCGCTACCGCGGGAGCGCTCGCCTGCCGGACACGCACTGACCGCGCCTTCTCTCTGTTTCAGAATTCGTCACCATGATGACGTCGAAGTGAGCCGCCGGCTAGTGTGTGTGTAAAAAGCAGAGAATTTAAATATACATTTTGTTTCATGACACACAATATTACCATCGTATTGGACCTGCATTTCTAGTGTTGTATCGTCGGCGGCTGCGGTCGCGGCCCGCCGGCGCCGCGGCCGCGACCTCCGCCTCTCATTTTTATTTAGATTTAAAGTATTCCGTTAATTTTACTATGTAAGAAAAATTTTAACTGTAGCGGTACAAAGGGAAACGAATAGGTGTGCGTCGCAATGTGATGGTAGTGTCGCCGCCGAGGCCTCGCGAGTGCGCGGGTTGCGTCGCCCCTAGTGTATGCGGTGCTAGCGTCCGCACCTTTCCGATACATTTTAATGTAAATTTTTTTCAAGTATGAGATATTTATAAAGTACGTGAAGATTAAAAATTTAAAAAATCCCAAAAAAATATACTGTCCCGTAAGTAACGCGGCCCGCCGGCCGCCTGTACATTGATGGTCATAATAAATGTTTAACTACTAACTCAGTAAACGAATAAATTAGATTTATCGGTACTGCATTAATTGTATTGTATCTGTAAATGACTTGATAAATATTATATTTCTATTGTTGGTGAAACTAATTCTATCGAAATGGGAAGTAATCCGCTCTGTTATTCTCTTACCACATTTGATTCATTCTGTTATTAAATTTTACAAAAGACATACTGAAAATAAATGTTTCTTCATTTTTAGGTCAATAAGCATCGGTGTTTCATTTCGCCCCCGTTGTGTTGGTTCGCCTCGGTTGTCCCGCTGACGCCCCCACTCCCCACCCCCACCCCCACCACTCCCGCGCACTCACTGTCGCTCACGCCTGCTTTTTAAATTAATTAGTTAGGTTAGTACTTAATAAATTATAATGCTAATGTTTATGTTAAGTATGTATATTTGGTATGTCAACAATTATAAATATAAATCTGTACAATTATTGTCTTCGAACAATTTTTATGTTTTCTTTCTGTAATTTCTCCTAGATTACCCATTTTTTTATATAAATAAATAATAACACTCGTCTTACATACGACACGAAATGAACAGGCTTTCATACAACTATACATTCCAAATTTGGTAGGTACTACATACTTCCAACTTTATTAATTCAATATCAAGCTAGTCTTTAGGCCACCTCATAAAATGGCTAAATAAAAAAAAACTAATATGCATTTTAGTATTTCTATTTTCCTTTTAATCATCACTGCGGACTGCAAAAAATAACAACATTTTTAGCCACATTACGAGATTGCCAAATGCTGCAATGATACCAATAAGACGATAAAATGACACAATGACATTGCAATTTTGGTTCAAAATTAAATTTGTAATGTATGACATTTGCACAGCAATGGCTTTGGAACATTCCAATTGTGGAAATAAAAAAGCTGACTCTTATTTTAACATTCGCCACCGAAAGTAAACGAATGTAAAAACGCAGTTGCCACAGTGGAGACTGGGAAGTTATCGCCTCCACTCCAATTTCACTGTTCATTGCAAATTCTCTATTCATTCAAATCTTATTGATGAAATCGTTCAGAATACGTATACTTTCGAACATTATTATTCAAGTTGTTGAAAGCAATGTACAATGGAACTAAAATGAGGACAAATAGCC
This sequence comes from Conogethes punctiferalis, assembly GCA_031163375.1. NCBI lineage: Eukaryota > Metazoa > Arthropoda > Insecta > Lepidoptera > Crambidae > Conogethes > Conogethes punctiferalis. Next base: position 17,811,177 of record CM062086.1, on the reverse strand, counting down.
AGTTGTCACCGGTGGAAGCTGGGAATTTTCATTCCTATTTGCAATAGGCGGTAGAAATTGTCGTTAAACAAAGACGACTGTGATAGTAAAACTATACTAAATAGATTTTTTATATTTTCATAGAATGCATGTGTTGCGCTAGATATTAGCTTGTTGGTACTAATTTGTGATTAGATTTTCGACGCAGACAATCAAATTCATAAAAATTAATGTAGGTACCTACGTTTTGTCTTAATTGCCCACATCTTAACATTAACCGCATGATACAAGACAGGCATTGTTAGGGTAGATAGATTATTAACTTTTCATCATTGGTCGACGAACCTTCGTGAAGAGATGATCTCGAAATGTAGAGAGAAACTGGTAAGTAGTACTAACTAGTCGACATCTGAAAATAAGGATTGAGATGTAATGATCCGTATTAATCAGTAATCCGTAATTTCCGTGTAAAGCGAAATTTGTAGAAATTGAATCGAAATCCATCTGGTTGTCAATAGTTGCGGTTAGAAAGATGCTGCATAGTTATCGAATTCGATTTCGCTTCCAAAGTGTTCTGATAGGATGCCCTGCGGAGCTATTCATTAAATCCGTTGGATAGATCTCTCTCGGAAACGAGAGATCCGAGCACATTCTCGATCGGTCATTCATGAGAACTGTCAAATTTGAACGAACGTTATCTCGTTGGTTCATTCAAATTTGACAAACCTTCCCGAATGCGTTTATGAATGGCTGTGCAGAAATTCAATCATGTTTTTTGTGGTTGTCGTTTGATGAAGGGTGGAAGTTTGAGAACTCCCCTTAATGGGAAGTCTGTTTCGAGATTGGTATTAGAAATTGAGAGATGGCCCATTAAGGGGAATTTATACTTGCTCCCAGATGGGGATGACATGCGCGCGCGCATCATGTTCGGACGCGTGATGTTCAGCGACATCGGCCGCCACCTGTAGGCTTTGGCGGCTTTTCCTCCCCCCTCCTGGCAGGCCTCGGAAATGTGCGCGTGGGCGAAATCAGTTCGTACCTACCTGTCGTCTACTTGGCCGTCTTCCCGGCAGTCTTGTCGCAGGATGTGTCGCCGAGGATGTGTTGCAGGGCCAGCGCCAGCGTGCGCGTGGGGCGGTATCAGCTCGTACCTGTCGTCTACTTGGCCGTCTCGCCAGTCTTGTCGCAGGCCTCGGCGATGTGTTGCAGGGCCAGCGCCAGCGTGCGCGTGGGGCGGCCGGTCATGCGGCGCGCGCGCAGGTAGGGCGGCGCCGCGTGCGCCACCTTGCCCACGCCCGTGATGTCCATGTGCACCCACGGGCCGCAGATGAAGTTCTGCAATAACCCGTGACGCTTAAACGCTGACGTAGACGGACTGCTCGAGCAGTTAACGGCTGAGCGGTCGACAGCACGATGAAAATTTTGTCGTGCAGTTGACGGCTTGAAGCGAACGCGACTGCTCGAGAGGTCGTGTGTAAGCCCGGCCGTACATACACGGACTGCTTCAATAGGCTATTATGGCTAAAAATTGTAATTAGTCCGGCTTGTAGCTTATTCAAAAATAAAAGCCTATTGGTTGAGTCCGACTGCTTAAGTCGGGACCGCGCGGTGAACTATAGAAGCGGTGGCGACTGCTCGAGCGGTCGTGTGTACGGCAGCGTATGTATGAGCGAATGAAATGAAAGTGTAGTATGGCCAGGCTAAGGGCCCGTTCTCATGACGAACGTTCAACGCGCGTTTGCAACTATATACCATCTACATATATTTTTGTTGATGGAATTGGGCTACCCTATTTAGCAGGTTAAAAAAAATTGTCTACCTGCTCATTAAGCAATTACCTTTAAGAAAGCAGCACCAATGCATGGAGTAGCACTCCCGGAGCCTTTGTTTCGCAAGTCCACCGCCGGGTCGTCTGTAATTTATGTTTAACAAGGTTAATTGCTTTTTGCTTCACTCGGATCAGTTCCTTTATCATGTATTCCTTTTTTATTTGCATCTATGATGAAACCCAAGTAGGTACCTATAAATAAAATGTTGCCAGCGTGATCGCTACCGGTAGGGATATATTTCCATATACTTCCTAACAAGATTCCTCTTGTTTTATATATCCACTAAAGAGCAGTGCCCGCGACTTCGTCCGCGTGGAATAGTTTTCCCCTTTGTTTTTACATTCAAACTTTGATAATTGTGGAGGGATTATATTCGGAGCGCGTGGCAGCTGCGTCTGCGTCCGAGATCCGTCGTCGACTCCGCTTCCCGGCGTCCCAGTGCTCCAGGCGGCTGAGAGGGGGCGGTGCGGGGCATCGCGGTCGCGGATCGTATCCCCCCGCCCCCCCGCGTAGACTAACACTCCGCGCTCATCTTGCGCGCGAACATATATTTTCCGTTATATATTCGCTCCTAATAGTTGCAGCGTGATGTTATATAGCCTAAAGCCTTCCTCAATAATTGTTCTATTCAACACAAAAAGAATTTTTCAATTCGGCCCAGTAGTTCCTGAGATTAGCGCGTTCAAACAAACAAACAAACTCTTCAGCTTTATAATATTAGTATAGATGTAATCAGTTTAGGGTTGTTTGCTTTATTCCTATATAGTTCTATAGTGCTATATAGTTCAATTTCCTTTATTCCCGATCGTCCCCACCAGGATTCCTTTACAAATAAGTTTCCAGTCAGTTGCGGCTCATTGGTTTAGATCTGATTCAGGGATTATGGAATGGATATGGAACGCTTTAAAATTCGCAGTTTGGTGGGGCAGATTCCACTGTTTTAAAACAAGGTATATTTGCCCTACTAGCCTGGTGAGGTAAAGTGGAATAGTTCAGGTTTAGGATTTATGTCGGTTTCATTTCTGTATCATTGTGATAATTGGCGGGAACTCAGCTGTCAATGTCACGGTGTCACCGTAACGTCAACTGTCAACGATAGTGCGGTGATTTATAAATGTGGAGAATAGTGATGTCCGTAGTGATTGATGATTCTCCTCTAATGTCGGCCATAAACGCTACGGTCTACCTGTGCAGGTACGCCTGCGCAGGTCGACCGAAACGTGTGTGGGAATAGACCTGTGCAGTTGTAGCGACACGTATCTCCACATCGCTACAACTATCTACACGTCGCTACAATATGCAATCACTAGTTCCGCCAGCTAACAACAGCTGGCGATGTAAAATCCGCGGCTATAGAAAATGAAATCGCTCCATACAACTTGTATGGAAGACCTACAATGCGCATACGAAGTTTTCATCACGACTCGCTATATATACGAAAAACCACGATGGTCCATCGGACCGCGGTCCCCGAGCACGTTCACCTAGCTCGGCGGAAGTACTTCCACTTTTCGTAGGGACAAGTCTGTTGTCAGAGGCCTTACTACAGAAAACGATCGATCGTTGAACGGATCGCGTATTTTTGCCCCATAAGTCCCTCTCGTGTTCGAATATACGGACTAAAATTCGTCAACTTCGATTTTCAACAATTTAATTGATATATTAGAACACGGGAGGGACAAATGAGAGGGATTTATGGGGCAAAAATACGCGATCCGTTCAACGAACGATCGTTTTCGTTTTTTGTATTAGGGCCCCTGCGACGGTCGACCTGCACAAGTGACCTCTCCGGCAGATGGTAGCGTACATACGTACCTGTGATCTGCTGCCGGTAGTAGTCCCAGAGCGGGAAGCGCCACGGGCGGTCGCCGGCCAGCGCGCCGGCCCGCCGCAGCACGCGCCACGCCGCCGAGCACGAGCTGAAGCAGCCGAACGCGCCGCCGCCCGTCGCCAGCCGCACGCCGTCTGCGCGCACGCAACCTCAAATAAGTGGCCCGAGACATGCCACCCAGCCCAAGCTAAGCCGACGCTGATACCGCGGCCACCACAACGGAACAATCTGTGTATTATGGTTCTACACGACTTTGGTCATACAAATATTTGAACAATCGAATCGAATTTTCGCTCGAATAAGAGAGGTAGGGCATAGCGAATTTTCGCTCGAATTGAGCCGCCCGTCCGGGGAAGGACCTCCACCCTATAGAATACCGCAGTCAAGTGACCTCTGGGTCGTGACCTCTGAGTTTCCGGAGCTCGTGGGGGGTTAGGGTTGGGCCGGCATGGGGGTGGCAACTGACAGGTAACTGACCAGTTACTTGCCCGTTGTCACAGCGACTTGGGTTTCTCTTTCGCTTTCCATCAGGCGTAGGGAAGCCATTATGTCGAGCCAATATAAAAAAAAACACAATCTGTCAAAGTGCTATCGGAAAAGCTTTCGATGAGACCTGTCAAATTTGAATGAGCAATCAAAGATGTTTTTCACTGAAGTCTCTTACCGTAACGCATTTTTGAATAGCATCGCCATTAATCATTATTTTTGAAAATTTTACGACTGAAATATACTTAGAATTTAATTTCCCCCGACCTTTTTTATCGAACGAGTAGATAATACCTACGGTACAAAGCGTCGTTTTATGGTGCAAGTCCTTGAGACTTCGATTTGTTATGTATGAACGGCCAAACTACGGAACTCCTTGCAAGATTCTTTGTTCCCAGAGACTTCAGGTGTTCAAGTTGAATAGGTATTTTCTTGGTAAGCGCGCTCCATCATATACTCCAATATCAGGTGGATTGTGGCCAAACACAAACCCATAACAAATAGCACTTTACTAATCATTTAATTTTTTACTTCAATCTTTTTTATTTTTTTTATTATTATATAAACGGTACCACTGAAAATCAGCGCCGCGGCGCTTGCGTCACGGCTAATGCTGAGTGGTTACCCTTTTGGTGCATTGAACTACATATTAGTGTTCGTTATTTTATTACGTTAGATGTGCCTACCTGTGTAATACCTTCGATTTACATATTTGTTAAAACTGGCATGTATTGTTTTGCACTGAATAAACGTTTTTTCTTTCTTTCTTTCTTTCAATCCTCATATTGGACGATATACCTACCTATTGTGAGCATATGTTCCCAACGAGTCACACTGTAACCTGTAACACTGACTCGTTGGGGGAACTTTGTAAAATGATTCCCAACCAGTGCGACGGTTAATTTTTTTTTTTATAGTAGCTAGACATAATGACTTCGCTACGCCTGATTGAAAGCAAAGCCCAAGCCCAAGTCGCTGTGACAACGGATAAGTAACTGGTCAGTTGCCACCGCCATGCCAGCCCATTTTTTTTTAGAGGGGAATGCATTAGGCACCGTCATGCCATCTCCGGGGGGAGGTGACATGGTGTGTGGGACTCACACCTTCCGTAAATGGGACCCACTAAACCCGCCTGGGTCGCCAGTGGGCAGCAAGTTGCAGGGACACGGGTAGCGCCGAAGCATACGGCCACATACCTGCCTGCCCTGGCCAGCCGCAGATGATAAGCGGCGGCCCAACCTTAACCCTACCTGCCTACAATACGTAGTGGGGGGTACTCACGCGTGAGGGTGCCGACGTCCACGACCAGCGCGGGCTTGTGCAGCGCCTGCCCGTACACCAGCGCGTCCGCCAGCAGCAGCCGGCCCTCCATGTCCGTGTCCTCGATCTGACCGAGAAGGCACTTCATCATCTAACAGTCTAAACATCGATCCATGGTCGCTACTTTAGCCGCCCGGCAGCTGGAAGGGTGGATATTGACGAGAGGCGAGAGAACCTTGTCATTGAGTTGAACCGGGTACTGGATCTCATATCTGAATGGGGGTCCGGCAACCTCGTTGAATTTAATGCCAAGACTCAAGTTTGTGCGTTTTCGACCAAAACGTCCCCATTCTTTCCCATTCCCACCCTTCAGGGCGCTCCCCTTGAACTACGCGGTGGCCTTAATATGCTGGGTATGGAAGTCTGCTGCAGTCTCAACCAACGGAACTACATCGAGGGTGTCATCTTAAATGCATCGAGAGAATTGGGGGTCCTGAATAGGGTGCGCAGGTTTTTCACGCCAGGTCAACTTTGTCTTTTGTACAAGACTCAAGTTCGATCCTGTGTCGAGTACTGCTCGCACCTGTGGGACGGATCAGCCAAATATCTCCTTGATGCCCTTGATAGACTGCAGCGGCGAGCCACGCGTATAATTGGTGATGAAAACGTCTCTAGAGCCTTAGAACCCTTACAATTGCGTAGGGACGTCGCATCACTGAGCGTTTTTATCGCCTTTATCATGGGGAATGCTCTCAGTGGGATCCTTTAAACGAAGCGTGAAGAAGCATCTCGCGGGCCAGCGTGGCTGTGGTAACTGACTGGAAACTGAGGTTTCCCGCCCGTTATCAGAGCGATTTGGGCTTCCTTTTAGCTTTCCATCGGGCAAAAGGAAGCCACTATGCTGAACCAATATATAAAAAAAAAAACATCGCTTATACCTACACGTTGGCCGACCGGTGCCTAGCCCCTGCCTGGGGTATAAGGGAGCGGCCTATCATCTTTTCCCTACAAGCCAACCTCACCTGCCCGTGGTGCATTCTGCCGCAGGGCCGTCTCTACTCACGGATAGTCTGTCGTCTGCGCTACCCCTTAGAGAGAAAAGATGATAGGTTGCTCCTTTACATCCCTCATCATCGCAACCTCAGACCGTACATAAATGTAGACTGGTTATACCTGTATGGAGAGGCCGTTGAGCGCGCGCACGACGTCGCCGACCTTCATGCACTGCCCGCTGACCATGTTCTCGCACAGCGGGATGCACGCCACCACGTTGATGGGCACCTGCCACAAGGGAATGCATCTGGTCATTTACTGATCCTTCGTAGCCCATATGTTGCAAAGGAGCTAATCTTATGCAGGAGAAAAATGTAGCTTTTTTTTCCATTATAGATACCTATAGTTTATTGTTGCCATCGATATTGTAAGAAGAATTACCTACTACATTTTTTTTTTTATAGTGGCTCGACATAATGACTTCCTACGCCTGATGGAAAGCGAAAGAGAGGCCCAAGTCTCTGTGACAACTGGCAAGTAACTGGTCAGTTACCTGTCAGTTGCCACTGCCACATGACAATGTAGCGACATCTATCTCTAAATCGTGAGATCGTGGCCATGCTGGCTACGTACCTTGAGCGTGGCGAGCGTGCGCAGGGCGGCGAGGGCAACGGCAGCGCCTGCCATGCTGCCGCGGTTCTCCGCCATGCTGGCCGGCCGCTTCAGGCACAGCCCGCCGCTGCAGAAACAACATATTTATAGGCCTCCATAACAATAGGCCTGTTGTCGTAAAAATGTAATTAGTCCGTCTTTTAGATTGTTAAAAAATAAAAGATACGTATTTTTTCGTTTATAAATTAGATCAAAAATGACAAAGATATAGCCCGTTAAAATTACGCGTGACGTCAAAGAGGGAGTATTTTCGCCACTAAGTGACGTCAAAGACCCCCGCTCATACATTTTGATGCCTTGTATCTTTGTTATTTTTTGTCTAAATGGGAAAATTAAAAATACGTGTCCAATATATTTTTATGATCTAAAATATGGACTAAATATAATGTAATCATTTTGACCCTGGAAACACCCCTATTGTCATTTGGGGATATGCTTTAGCCATCGTGTTTAGCAGGCGAGTTAGTGGCTGATTTTATATTAGATCACGGATATTTACCTGCCTATTAGGGTGCGTCCACGCCTCACGAATGCGCCGCAGAACTGCGTGCGTGCATTTTTTGTTCGTTTTCCGCTCCTGCGCCACTCGCGAGCCGCGCATTCGTCAGAATGTGGACGCACCCTTAGACAACGGGTTAGGAGCACCCGAAGCCGGTTGACTCGAATACAGTACCGTACTTACTAATGGCATAGTTACAGGGTGGCATGTCAGCAAAATGCCAAGGCGCCCAGCCGCAGATAAGGGGCCCCCGATCAGAGGATTATCCCAACATTTATTACAAACTTAGTATTGCGGGAGGCCATGTATAACAATAGATATTTGCAGACTGATGATAACAATGACACGTTTTGTCAAAATCTGAAGAATTTGTTACTGCCCTCGAATCACCATCATCATCATCTGCAGCACCCGTGGAATTCTTGAAAAGTTTTTGTCGTGAGCACCATGTCCGCCATTTCAAGCTACACACTTCTCCAAACAGTATAAAGAGCCTGACGCTCCCTCAGCGATGAGTGAATGCTATGCTATCTGCTTCCCTATCTTGTTTATTTCTTAACAATAAATAATAAACAAATAACCCAAGACATAGCGCCACCTAGCCCCAAACAAAACCGAAGCTTGTAAGTACTATGGGTACTAGACAACTGATAAACTTACTTAGATACATTTTTTTTTGTAAATAAATACATATTATACATAGAAAACGCCCAGACCAATACAAACAGACATGTTCATGAACACAAATGTTTGTACTGTGCGGGAATCGAAACCACGACCCTTGGCTCAGAGGGCAAAGGTCACTATCAATTGAGCCACCGAGCCAGTCAATGACCAAACAAATGACCTATCTTCAAAGAAAAGTGCAAAGCGTCTTAGAAACTATAGTTCCAACGTACCTATCGAACGTAACTCCTTTAGCGACGATCAACACCGGCGGCTGCGAGTCCCGCCCTCCCGAGTAGACGCACTCCAGGAAGATGGGGGTCTCGCAGGAGCCGCGCGCCACCGCCAGGAACGCCTCCATGCGCTGCGCCTCCACCCACGGGCGGTCGCGTGCCTCCACGCGCACGCCCAGCGGACACAGCGTGTCTAGAGCCGCCTGCCGGTACATATGTCGTGGCCAAATCGAAGAATTGATCATTTCACGAAGTGGCCAACTAATGGTAACCAAATCATTAAACGATAAACATTTAGCGATTTTGTCACCCACGTTTGACCATATCGTAAAAAAAAAGGGTCACAAGTCTAACCTAACCTAACCAACTGTGTCAGATCTGTGATAAAGAGTGTATTTTTGGTTGCCCCCCTTTCCCCTGCTTTAAAAAATACATGAATTTTATAAAAAATCTCGTTGTTTCACCCAAATTTTTGATATGCTAACTAAGAGATAAAATAATATGCTAATATGGCAACACTGGCGCTTACAGCGCCTCTACCAGTAGTCAATGAAATAATTCCACGATATGATCGATTGAGACTAACCGTTTCATGAAATAGCAGTTTAGCTGGCCCTATCGTCGAACGATTTCTTATCATTGACCTGGCCTGGGCACATTATGATATGGCCAATAGTGAACATTTCATGAAATGGGTAAATTCTACGATGTGGCCACGACACATACAATATAGGATTCTCGCGAGAGCCTCGCGCCACTCCCAGGAAGGCCTCTGGACTCGTGGTCCAGGTTTTGGGTTGAGGGTACCAGGCCACGAGGGAGAGCCTATGAGATGGACATTTATTATGTTTTGTTAATGAATCACAATGTAATTACTGTTTATCCGAAACCAGATGCCATTTGCTAAGGTATCCGCAGAATACCAACGCCGTGGCGGGGACCTGTTTGGCACACATTTAATTAATTCCATAAAATTTAATCGACTTTCGAGGTATGTCACTTACCTACCTACTTACATAAGTAATACTTTCTAAAATAATTTGACAGTCAATTCTATTGCGCCTCACCTGCGCGAGATCGACGGGAGTCATGTTGTTAGCGGGCATGTCCGACAGGAAGCGCGCCCAGTTCTGCGCCTGCGCACGCGTCTCGCCCTCCGCCCACTGCGCCGCCGCCCGCGCAGCCTCCGCCCCGCCCGTGTACAGCGACACCGCCGTGTCCCCCACGCGGTCGCCGCACGACTTGAATTCTTGGAACCTGGCCACATCCAGTCACCATGGTTAACCCTTCACCAGCAAACATGAGGACTATCGCGCATGAATTTGCCACCAGGTGGTGCTAGTGTAGCGTGAGGTATCCGAAATATAAAATTACATTGGTTCTGTGGGTTAACGAGTTTATTTCGGAAAATTAAATAATTTTGTGCAACTTTGGCATAGCTGGTATTAATTTTGGAAAATATGAGACACGGCTCAATGATTGTCTGCGCTTTAAAAGCGCGTGTGAAGTTTAGCGGTCTGAAAAAAAGCTAGTTCACTGGTTTGTTTATTAACCGTTCGTTAACAAACGGTTTTGCCATTCGGAAACTTATATCCTCCTTATTTTAACGAACAAACAGTCATCACATACATAAAACAAACCTTATCAGCTATGCCCGAAGACCTCACTATACAGTGGCGCCCTCTGGTGATTACAAAAACGGTAACCCTCATTACATAGATACGGTTTTTTTTCTGAACGAACATGTTTATGCCATGTTCGGGAATCGAACTCGCGAACACTGTTTCAGAAGCAGTGTTCACTGGCACTGAATGAAACTGGCCAAAAAACTCTTCAACTCCTCTGAATTTATACACAGGTCGTGTACGAGTCCCGTTAATAAAAGTTTTAATTGTAATATTTTTTTTATGCAAGATTCAGCAGACGAACAAGTGTGATGCCTTAGGGTAAGCAGTCGACACCGCCCATGGCAACTCAAATCTCGTTCTGGCGTCGCTGGCGGCTCGTTAATATCTACTTAAGAAACTGTGTATTAGGTTATAGAAGGTAGAAGTTTACCTATAATAATATCATGCAAGTTGATGACTGATGGGTGTTAATTAGAGATTTTCCGACTAGTCGGTTAATTAGAGATTTTCCGACTAGTCGGCGACTAGTCGGTAAAGCCGACTATCCGGCCACTATTGTAGTCGCCGATTAGTCGGCGACTAATCGGCAAAGAGCGCCGACTATCCGGCTTCTTACGTTGTATGAATTTCTCAATAATATGCATGCGGGGGAACTACATGAAATAAAAACCTTGATTAAAATTTAATTCTACTTGTTCACCTCAATGAATAATAATAGTATTATCTTTAATTATACACAAAAAATATTTTTTTACACTAAAACACCGCTCTCGGCAATTACACAAGCAAAACATGTTCCGTCCGACACGCTCGCAGGCAGCGTATGCGATTGCGCGCGAATCAGCCGTAAAAGAAGCGTTACAGAATCCCCGAAACTGTAATCGGCTTAGCCGACTAGTCGGTCTTATTACAACCGACTAAGCGGCTAGTCGGCGAAAGTCATAATCGGCGCATCTCTAGTGTTAATATATACTTAAGAAACTGTGTATAAGGTTAGAAGGTAGAAGTTTATAATATCATGCAAGTTGTTACGACTGATGGGTACCTCCAGGCGGCCAGTACGGCGGCCTCGGCGGCGGCGTCGGGGGCGGACGCGGCGTCCACGCGCACCGCGCCCGCGCCGCGCGCCTGCAGCAGCCTGACGCCTGCTCCCACGCCGATGCGGATGTTCTCCTGGAACACAGGCCAGGGTGAGGGAAACCCATACTTAATATTATAAATGGGAAAGTATGTCTGTCTGTCGGTATGTTTGTCTTTCTTTCATGGCAAAACGGAGCGACGAATTGACGTGATTTATTAAGTGGAGATAGTTCAAGGGATGGCAGGGTAACATAGGCTACTTTTTGGCCCTTTCTAATCCCCCACTTCCCTAAAATGAGGGGCAACGCGGGCGAAGCCGCGGGCACAGCTAGTAAAAAAATTAACAACTAAAAGAGGGTGCGTATACAAACAAGAGAAAGACAAATCTAAAGAACGATTCTTTTCTACTTTAATAAGTAAGGAGATGCTGGACGTCGCGTCGAGTCTGGGAGAGTTAATAATTTATTGTACTCTCCCAGACGCGACGCGATGTCCAGCATCTCCTTAAACGAGCCTTAAGCCCTTACCCTGCCCTTGTCGAGCTGCTCCAGCTCGTCGAAGCCGGCGTCCTTGGGCCCGTACGAGGCCAGCGCCACCGCGCCGTACTCCGCGCCCAGGTCCGTCACCACGAACGCCTTGCCCAGCTTCAGCTGACACGACAGCCTGCACACACACAGTTATTATTTGACCTCATTGTCATTTAATTTAAGACGACCATTATGGTTCAGTGGTAGTCAGTGGCGGATTAACGTATAAGCACTACAAGCACGTGCTTGGGGCCCCTGTTCTCCAGGGGCCTCCATCCTCTACTGGCGTTCCATGTTATACCTACATTTTATCGAGATTCATCCACAATATGTCCGAAATCCAAGGCGCGAACAGTCCGGGAGAGTCCCTTCATGCACCCCCGCAGGGCCCTGCCCCAGGCGCGCAAAAAAATACATTAAAAATACATTTCATGTACTTCCAAGTTAAAGTATGTTTGGCTTCATACAAAAAGGTTCGATGTCTTTTGCACTTTGTTTATTACTTTGTAATAACCTACAAATTTCATTCCTTCCATTTCCATTTAAACAATAGAGGGCCTACACAGGCTCGGTGCTTAGGGCCTCGGATACTCTTAATCCGCCACTGGTGGTAGTGAACGAAAAATAAAATTGACTCACTCATTGAGATGCTGGCACAGCTTGCCTCCGCTCTTCTGATTCACCTCCGCGGCCGCCGCGGTCAGCTCGAACTTCTCCCCGGCCTCATACACGCCCAGCACCAAGCATGTCTACAAGTCACAATAGATACCTACCTACATTTGACTGGACCAAACTTCTAACACTCACAAGATCTAAGCGAGTTTGTGGCAGCTAGTTAGTTAAAATAAACCGCGTATGTCCGCCTATGTTGCTGCGTTCCCAGTAGGCAAACTGTTCGCCGCCGACTGAGTTAGCGGCGCATCGGTTTAGCCCTTTCATATTGGTCCAGACTCCCGCAAGGCGCCTCCTGGAGACTCTCCCCACGAGTCTTGGCGAGAGGAGGCTGCAGGAGTGGCGGCCGTCCACACTTTCGTTTTAATTGACTGGCTCGATGGCTCATTTGGTAGTGACCTCTGCCCTCTGAGCCAAGGGTCGTGGGTTCGATTCCCGCACAATTCAAACATTTGTGTTCATGAACATGTCTGTTTGTATTGTTCTGGGTGTTTTCTATGTATAATATGTATTTATTTACAAAAAAAATGTATCTAAGTAAGTTTATCAGTTGTCTAGTACCCATAGTACAAGCTTCGGCTTAGTTTGGGGCTAGATGGCGCTGTGTGGCCCAGCGTGGCATGTCTTGGGTTATTTATTTATTTAATTCAGCTGCCGGCTATGCTACGCCTCGCGTCCTTTGACTCCCTCGTGGGTCAGACTTAAAATGGACCGTTCACGTTTGTCGGCGCGCGTAATTGGGCACAACTAGCAATCTATGAACACTCACCGATACACCGCTAACTCAGTCGACAGCGAACAGTTTGCTTACCTATTCCTATTGGATCAAATTCTAAGAAATATTTATAGAGACTTTATTGAATGCAATAAAAAATTAACTTTTAACATTGGATTGTGTGAGGGTGTAGGTTGAAATCAGCATACCCTACAATGTGGTCAACATTTTTGTTTCTTCTGGTACTCGTTGTCTCTGAATTTTTCTCACACAAATAGGTACCTACCTAGGGATCAAATCAATGTTTGTAATGTTGACCGACATTTACTTAAACAATATTCTTTAACTGAACTTTACCTGAAAGATATCGCTATTAGCGATAAGACTACCTAAATTGAGTGGTTGATACTTTTATATAGCTGGAAAGCATAATTTAACCAAATTTTTTTCAGATTTTGTTGACTGACTATTAATCGCTTTTAACGAAATTAAAATTGAATTTGTAAGTAAATGATGAGGTAATCAAGGTATTGCAACATCATATATTGTTCTCTTTCAATATAATAGTATTATGGAATTTATTAGGACTTTTGTCTGCTTCCTACAGTACCTACTATTTTATCTTTATGTAATAAGTACCTACACCTGTTATCTTTGTGTGGAACAATACCTTGTTTCCATCTATTGGTTTGTCTTCTCCACAACCCTTTTCTTTATTTGATGGCGAGTCCTTGGGCGGATCACTACTGTAAAGTCTCTTCGGAACTGCTGCCGTCGCCGGAGCGGTGAGCAGAGCCACAGGCTTTTCTTCAATTGACCTCTTCTCTTTGCATTTTGGATCCTCACTTGATACATCACTACTGTAAAACGATTTTGTGACTGCTCTATAAACAAGATCCTTTCGTAAAAATCTTCCACTGTAAAGTAATTTTGTGAGAGACATTATAAAAAAAACTTAAAATAATATTGAAGAAACCATTTGAATATTGTCAAAACATATCTGAACCATATAGATTTTGTATAACACTAGATAAATAGTTAATTAAGTTTTAAATAAGGAAGTTTAAATGTAAGTTTTGAGTTTTAAAAAAGTTTTCAAATGAGGATGTAGGTATGTAATAAAATTCTAAAACATGTTGGGTGTCCAATAAAAAAAATGTACCTACCTTCTTGATTGTATTTTTATATTGTGTGAACTACACATAACATGTACCTCTCAAACTCAGTTAGGTCGTATTCAGCCATGAAACAATAACTTTCTAATGATGTCTAGAATACTAATATCGAGTTACTTTCTAGAATATTTGACTTTTTTATATTGACTCAGCATAGTGGCTTCCTTTCTGATAGAATGCTAAAAATGGAGCCCAAGTCACTGACAATGGAAACCCTAGTTACCACAGCCATGCTGGCCCACAAGGTGCTTCTATGACTTGAAAATAATTCATTTGATATTACTCTGAACTTAAAAAATGATTTTATACTCACTTTTCAAAACATTCAGACAAATAAACACACATGGATTCAAACAAGAGATATGTGATTTTCATCTTTTATTACCAATATTCAATTTAAATGCAGTAGTTTTAGGAACATGTCTAATTGTAAGAGATATCCTAGTATCTCTAAGAACTGTTGCTCCTCGCATGTTATTATTAGAACACAGCTCCAAATTGGCAATAGAATCATCTAGAATGTCCTCTGTGACCTCTTCTATTGTATGTAAGTAGCTGCTGAACAATTCATCTTGTAAGATTAGCAAACTACGTGGTTCTAATAGAAGAGAGAATGCATGTGAAGTTGTACTATTATCAACATCTTCATTAGGTTCTAGAAACTTCAATACAATGTGAGAGCCGACCGATATTGTTGTTATGGTCGGGTAAAACAATGAGCCGTCCAGATGCGGCATTATTCCTTGGCCTGGTAAGTACTCATTCACTAAAACATGATTGGGCATTTTTCCAGTCATCAAGTCTAGCGAATGTATCCGCTGGAGGTAGGTTTGCAGCCAGGCCGGGATAGCCTCTGCGATCATGCCTTTGCTGTGTGGAATGCCGCCCCAGTTCTGTAGACGCCTATTCGAAAGTTGTGTCCATTTCGGTTTAGGTGCGGCGTAGATATTAGATAAAATTGCCTTTTCCTCGTTAGCAGAGATAAATTCAGATATATAGAACGCTGTTGGTGGAACCTGAAATATATAACAGCCGATAAAGCATATTAACTAACGTTAAAATCAAGATAACAACAAGTTTCTTACACGATATAAAAAAAATCAAAATTATGGAACTTACAGTTGTTACTCTAAAAGGCTCAATATTCTTAAACATTCTGTTCTTAATGCCTCAACGACCACGATTGAGAAATATTTGTGTGAAATATTTTTTGTTTGTTTTCAAACAACACCAATTTTCTATACATTTGACAGGACAGCACAGCTGACTGACGTGACGGACATGTCATTCAGAAGACATTCTAGTAGCGTTTTGATAGCGATTAGCGAATTTAATTAAAAATATTAAATTAATTACCTACTCATATTGTTATTCAGAACGCTGTAAAATTTACATCTATCAATTTATTTAGCCATATTCACTTATCCGCTGTGAGCCTTTTCTATTTCGAGTATTGAGTATCAAAACGCACGACATTATGCATGTTTGTGGAAAAGTTCGTTTTGTTACATCTCGTATTGACGAATAAGATTTCATAATTAAAATTCAAATACAAATCAATAATCGGTTTAATATTACTAAAAATATCTTAATATAACAGTTCAGTTTAACTTTACGTATTATTTTAATTTAGTTAATTTATTTTGTTACAAAAGTTTAGTTACCTTGTGATCGTATCAATGATGTTTCAAAACACATACAGCTAATCTTTTTTGACAGGAGTGCACGGAGATAAAATGTTATTTGTTACTAATTTTTTTGTAAATATTTGTTAAAACGTGCAGTTGTAGAATGTGATCACAATGGGCGGCTGCATCGGTATAACTAGGAGCAGAAGTGGGCCGATAGAGGAATCGTCGGGCACTGTGTCTCGCCCTAATTCCGGTACGTGGTGCACCTTTTGTCGCCGTGGAGACGGTCCCGTGCTGTCGAGTAAACCGAGTTTGTTGTTGTAGGTGGTTTGAGGAAGAACCAGTCGCTGTGCCACGAGACTATTAGGTGGAAATCTGATGTGCCATTGACGGAGGGACAGTTGCGGAGTAAGCGGGACGAGTTCTGGGACACGGCGCCCGCGTTTGAAGGTCGGAAGGAGATTTGGGACGCGCTGCGGGCGGCCGCCGTAGCCGCGGAAGCGATGGACTTCCAGCTGGCGCAGGCGATCCTGGACGGGGCCAGCGTCTCCGTCCCGAACGGTTACCTCACAGAGTGCTACGACGAATGGGGGACGAGATATCAGGTAAGTCCTAACTTTACACCCCATAACACCCTTAGAAATGAACTGTTTTCACCGAAACATGACAGTATGATGGCAAGGCAACATTGTACTGTCTTACATCACATGTTGTTATTACCTATATTTTATTATTTCTACTGAGGCCACTGATCTATATTTGTCCTGGAAAATTTTAGACCTGTTGTATTGTAGTTTATCTTCATGATGATATTCATGTTGTTAGGTATTTTATTGTGAATACATTTAATTTTAATTCTTTTTGTTTGGATCAAGGTTGACATGGACTGGTGATAGAAATAATTTTAGGGTGATTGGTATATACCTAAAGAGAATCCTGATAGATATGGTAAACATGATTCTCTGACTTATAGTGTTTCACTAGTTTATATTCAATGAAGCCAGTAAATGTTGGATTGTATTCTACATCTGATACCATAAATTATTCATTAAGGCTGAATGACAATCCTACATATATTTTATGTATAGTTTTGCATACCTATTTTTATATATCATCAACTGATTCATTCATTCCAACATTATAAATGAATGCATACTGTGTGTTTCTAGTTAGAAATAGAGAGTAATGAATACTATGTTTTTAAAATTTAACTAAGTAATAATAACTTCTTCAGCTAAGATTAACAGACTACACAGACAACTTTTAAAAACAATGATTATCCAAAAACCATCAATAGACTTTAGCTTTTTTATTAGTTTCTCTCCCATTTATATGTACTTACTACCTTTCCTATATATGTATATTGAAAGTTCCTTATAGTAAGATATTTATTTAAAGTTCAAATTTTGTGTTATTGTATCATTTATATTAGTTACCTAACTATCAAAATTAAAAAGGAATCAATACAATAACATAAATTTTTAGTTTTCATAGACATCATTTATAATGTAATGAATTCTTTATATATTGTTTTTAACTTTGAACAATTCATACAATGTCAGTGAAGTGAATAAGAGGAGACAGACTGTTGTGCAAGTTAGCAAACAAGACGCATTACCATATGGTTTGCATCCAATGTGGAAACCCTAGTGACCTACAAAGCACACTCAGCACCTCCGCTCGTTGCACACTTGCCCAAACAGATGTAGAGCATTGATTATTAGTTCCAGTGTACAGAAAGAAATGTGTGCATAGCAATAATATTTTAAGTCAACTTTTTTTGATGGAGCTTAAGAATTCTTTGTAAAACAGTTCAATGGTAAAGATATTTTTCTTACTATTTTAGAAGCACATTCAAGATGTTTAGTTATATTTCTATACCATCTTTTCATATTTTATGTATTATCTAGGCATTGGTGGATAAAGAATACAAATTACTCCATGTCTTTCCATGAGTGTTAACAGTCAATAATATCTATCAGTGGCCACTCCTGGCAAGTGATTGATTTGGTTACTTGTCTATTGCAGCATATTGGGCTATTATTACGCTTTTCATCAGGCCATAAAAAATATTGCTCCTGACAATTAAAGTCAACTACTTCATATCAATTAAAGTGTACTATGCATACCAGATGATTACTTGTGATATCCTCTAAGGGAAAAGCAAAGCAAAGTACTCAATCTAATATTTCTTTGTTTATAAGATTTTTAAATCCAATGCTCTTAATTATGAATGTGTCTCATGTGCAGTGTCCACCTGTCTGACCATCATTGCATGCACAATTAATTATTTCCTATTATGTGAGGTGTGCACAGAATTGTTATAATCATTAGGTACTTTAATTACAATTTCGTCATTAATTTATTACTTTTAAATTATGGTTGGATATAAAAATAGGTGAAAGCTTGAGTATAAAATACCAGCCCTGTGCGTATCATCCTGCACATTGACTAGGATTTCATAGTCACCTAATGCAGTTATTGTCCTTTGTCAATTTGACCCGCAACGATCTACACGCGACTGACAGCCAAGAGTTCACGAAATTAAAGTTCAATACTTGCATCCTGGGACCCTTTTGATATGTTGTTGCTTTATCTAGGTATTTAGATAGATATAATTATTATTTATACCATTTTAACACACTGTACGTACATAATAAAGAAATAGAAAAAAAGGTCATGAAATAAAAAGACAATAAAAATGTTGCAGCCTGCTCAGTATCTGTATTTGATGAGTATCTCATCTATCTGTAATTGTATATTACAGAAAGGCAGTCTTAGCACTAGGCTTATGGATGACAAATTATAATTAATTAAATATACAACCATGTCGTATCAAATGGTGTGTCACACAAAACACTTTACTTCATTGACAATGTTGACAATGGTCATTATCATTTATGAACCATGGATTTGAATGAATTGAAATGTATGTCTAAAAGTTGTTGACTTACTGCAACAGATGACCTTTAAGTCATAATGATTCAAAGTATTTACTAAACTTAGTTAATTAAATGTCCATATACCCTTGTAACCTATCTTTACAATGAAGACATTTTATTTGTACCATTCAGTATTTGATCAAGCGTAATACAACACAGTGTTCGCCGTATCTCGTACATATCAATGAGAATTTAAATAACATTTTGTTTTTTAATTCTGTTAAGCTATGTTTATATGCCAAGGCTAAGAAATATTTATAATCTAAGCAAGCATTAAAATACCAACTCATTGAACAGAGCTTAGGAAGATACAGTCATCAAATACCTAATATCATGACTGAAATCATGTGCACTGGAAAGTACAATCTAAAACAGGAACGCTCCATCTCTTCTCATTGGTGTCTTATGTAGACTATGGTGCTTCTTAAGATCTTTGTTTTCATCTGTTATCCTGGCCGGCGAGCACCGTACTCTCTGTGAAACACTCGTGAAGTAATAGAGAAAGCTGTCTTACAGGCGGCAAATGACCAGTGATTCGTCATCATTCCCTGCTGCTCCCATTATCTGGGGTCAGCGCAATATGTTCTCTTCTTCGATTCATCCCTATCAGACGTCATGGTCCCATTCAATCCTTCGCGTAGTCCATCTTTTCTATGGGCGGCCTCGCTCCCTCCAACCAGTCACTCGTGTTCATTACGGTCCTGTACCATCTTGTGTCAAAATGCCTTCACGCGTCTGTATTGGATCCGATTGATCGTTGAGTTGTGTGTTCACAATCTTAGAGAGAAGGAACCGAACTCTATATTAGTGCATCTGTCGCAGTGATCTGGTTGAATCTCCTATTCAATTGAATCGCTAGCGCGTTCATTGAATGACGACATTCAATTGAATGACTAGACCGAACGTTGACTAAACACGCGTCACTTAACGTCCAACTAGGTAGCGGATTGAAACATAGCCCTTTGAAAAGAGCGGACGTAAAACCAGTCAAGTGATTGTAATTTAGTTCATTTTTTTTCCGCGCGGCGTTAGTAGTCACTAAAACAAATATGGCGTCGAACATGATCACCTGAGTGTTGATATTTTTTTGATTAGATTTGCTTTAAACTGACTTATACGTAATAAAATAGTGTGACAGCATGGATTTACCTATTAATACGCCGCCTCCGGATACTTTTAAAGAAAAATTAAAAACTAAACATTAAACAGTCGGCTTTTACCCATTCAACGACTATGCTAAAATGACGTTCAGTCAAGACGTTGAACGTTTCATTCAATAACTTGACGAGTTGTCCTTTAGGCATTCAATTAAATGTCGTCATTCAATGAACGCGCTAGTCATTCAATTGAATAGCAGATTCAACCAGATGACTGCGACACATCTACCGCACGGTTCACACCGCGGGTCTTTATAATGTCTATAACTACTACTGTGTAAGTTTGGTAGCTGTGACCCAACAACACGTGCTGGACTGCGTCGTCATACGTCATCTCATCCACATACCATTCAGACACCGAGAACGCGCGCGCGCCAGCGCACCAAGAGGACGGAACGAGGAACTAAATCCTCGTTCCTGCTCCGTGCCATTAAGTCATGGAATGTCTTTCCAGCTCATGTGTTTCCTTCCTCTTACAATCCTTTAGGCGGGGCGTGGAACGGCTTCTCAGTGGGCCTTCAGGGTGAGGGCGATAGACGCGGTGGGTTTGCCCTAGTGCGCCTGTCGACCTTACATTTGGACCTCACGACCGCTTACCATCAGGTGGAGTGAGGTCATCCTGAAAGCTCTTGTTATAAAAAAAGCGGTCGGCAGAGTAGTATATGCCTATCTTGCATGGAATCAAACAATATGTTATTAATTCTTCAGCCAAACCCAGGACCAAAACTGTAGCTAAATGGAAAGTAATAAAACAATTTGTATTTGGTTTTGCATTGACTAATGCATCCTGTTGCCTGCCATATTAGGTCGGCGACAAGTCCATACCGAAATTAGGTCGTAATTTCTGTCCGTTGTTATCAATATGAATTGAATTTTAATGGTGAACAGTAAGGCATGTTCTTGCACGTCTTCAACAAAGCTAATAATTTACGAATGCTGCATACAAAAAGTTGTAAATCGTCATCGGGCAAATGAGTTAACTATTTGCGACTTTATGCACAGGTGATAGAGACGTCTGTGTGCTTAATTTAGCCTCTTTGTTTTCTACTTTTTGTAGAAATGTGATGGCGTTGACTTAGTACGGACAGCAAAAGTCAATGACCATTACGTTCAAAAGCGGACCTTATTCCATTGAATTTAGCGTTTAATCTAATTTTGTTGCTGCTGAACTTGTCAGCAATTTACGCATTTATGTTATGTTACGTCTTTATAGTCAAAAAACTGCCGAAATTACGTACTACCTCTTTTTGCTGGGTTTACAATTATTCATTGCTAACTTTAAAGAGTCTTTTACTGAACACTTTTATCAAATGCAAAAGAATGTATCAACAAAGAAATGGTTTTTACATTATATTTCAAACAATGAGTCAGCGGGCAAATATGTAGGATAATGCTCTCACCAACACCTCACAACTGCATTCGTAAGTGGTCATATAAATTTGTGTGTCAATGAGTTTGTTAATTTTATTTAAACAAATAAACACTGGTTTACTGCGTCATCGTAAATTCGCCTATTAATGCGACCAGAATACGAGGTGGTAGCAATGGTTTTACTAATAGCAACGACATCTTTTAGTATACCTACTACTGGCTCGGCTCCGTGAAATCGAGCCTTCGTAATTAATTTTTCTAGGTGAAAACGTATTGATTCCAGTACTAAATGTTAAGGTCGTACAAAAATTATACTAGAAATAAACCGGAGAACAAATCAGCCCGTTTATATCGATCCTGAAAAATATCGTGGGAGGGCAGCAGACTAAATCTAGTAATTATAGTCGCAAGTTTCTATATGTCATCGCAATACTCGCTGTAGTAGGGTCCATCCTTACCACCTGGAAACGATTTCGTCCAAGACTGTTTCGTTTTCAGCGTTCATTTCTTCCACGAACTTGAAATCTCTGAAACAACCTCCCAACCGTGGTGTTTCCTGATCGTTACGACATGTTCTGTAAACGTGGTTTTAAGAGAGCCCCTTCCTGGTATGTAGTGACATGCCTATGCCCCCGGCAATGCTCGTGCCCATCCATGGGCGGCTGTTACTGTTTAATATCAGACAAGCCGCTTGCTCAAAAAAAGCAGTGTTAGCTGAAGACGAAAGTCTCGTTTAAAGAGACGCGAAGCGTTAAAACTAAAATTCTTACTTCTGTGGAAAGTGGAAATCATCATCATCAGCCTATCGCAGTCCACTGCTGGACATAGGCCTCTCCAGTTGCTCGCCACCTAGGGCAAACATCAGGACGATATACCCATAATCGCCACGCTGGGCAGGCGGGTTGGCAATCATAGGGCGTAGCTTCTCGCTCCGGTGACGTTGCTGCCCATCATCGGTCTGTGGTATTTAGCTACGCCTTCGATGGTTATACCGCCACCAGTCGGTTGCCAGCGCCTCGTTTGTTATTCGGCAGGATGCACCACGGGCAGGTGAGGTTGGCTTGGAGTGGAAAGATGATAGGCCGCTCCCTTACATGCGAAAGTGGAAATATCAAAGATAAACTTTGTAACGTGTAGGTACATTTTACTTCCCGGGGAGGCCTCTAATAATGTAATTAATTTTAGAAGTAATGTATTTTTCATTAAATTATTTTCAGCTATGAGATGCTAGGGCTCGCGGTGCGGTGCGTTACGGTGGCGGCTCACACAACCCACGCCGTACGCGCAGTGACACACCAAGCATAGCGCGCCCTAGTTTTATATTATGCTGTATAATACTATTCAAGTGCGTGCATTGTTACAGGTGCCCATATACTGCCTGTCCCCGCCCATCAACATGGTCAAAGAGGCGAGCGGTCGCGACTCGCCCGCCGAGTGGTCGGAGCCAGTGGACGGCGGCGCCGAGGTGTCGCTGCGGCTGAGGCTGTCGCACACCTGCCGCGACGTCGAGCTGGCCGCCTACTCGCGGCACACCATCGCGCAGTGCAAGAACAAGCTGCACGTGAGTACTGACCAGTGGCGTAACTACAGACAGGGCATGTCGGCAGGGGCGGATCGAGAATTTATTTATATACTAGCTTTTGCCCGAGGCTTCGCTCACATTCAATTTGGTGTGAATGCTCCATACAAGCTCCCCCCTCCCTCATTTTAGGGAAGTGGGGGGTTAGATTAGAAAGGGGCAAAAAGTGACCTATGTTACTCTCCATCCCTTCAACTATCTCCACTTAAAAAATCACGTCAATTCGTCGCTCCGTTTTGCCGTGAAAGAAAGACAAACATACAGACAGACGGACACACTTTTCCATTAATAATATTAGTTTGGATTTATTAAATTACCAACGCCTGTTTATACTTTTACACTTAGATAATAAAAACATAAAGATCCTGCTTAGCGTACTGACAATTATAGGTAAGTACCACATGATAACAATACAAATTTGTTGGGCTCTGGGCTCAAACTACTTTGGGGCCTAACTAAGTCCTGAACTAACAGCCATGTCAAAATAACTGGTACTGTTTTAGTTGTAGAAAAGGCATCAGCGGGGTCTAGGGGGTTCTAGTAACCTCGGAGCCCTGGACTGCAGCCCAATTAGCCCTTAGGTAGATCCGGCCCTGCATGTCGACAAAATGCCACGGGCCCCCAGCCGTAAGGAGCCCCCGGTCAGAGGAGAATCCAAACTCCCAACATTTATGATTTATTATTACACATTTAGCGAAAATCCCAAGAATTTGCCACGGTTAAGTCTCCTTAACGAGTAAACGCACGCTTTCATTGGCTAAAGGCTTAAGACACGCCCCTAATTTGTTAAGGCCAAGCTGTATTGATTTTTTATTTGGTATTCTATTTTAAATGATTTTCTGGAGCAATTTGGGTTTGATCCATATTTCAAAACTTGAAAAACCACCTGCACATTGTCATGGCTTGGTATGGCTTCTTTTTCTGGAAGTTCCATCTCCTACCAGAGGACGGGTATCATTAGGGTTATCTTAATTTTTGACAAAGCGGTACGAGATACGAGCGTGGTACGAGCGTGAGATCTCGTGATCAGATTGAACCATGTCCGGAGATTCTGGAACCTCTTCTTCCCGGTGATCGCTTTCCCGGAATTTTCGTGGCCAGTTAGACATACAGGAGAAAATTTATAAAATCCAAATATCTCGAAAGCGGTACTTACCTTAGGCATGAAGTACTTGTGTCGTTCAACCATAAGAAACCACTAAACTGACTATCGTGCGTTCCAGGCACAAGAGAACATAGAGCCGTGGCGGCAGCGGTGGTTCTACGGCGGGAAGCTGCTGGGTGACCGGCTGCTGGTGGAGGAGGCGCGCATCACGCCCGGCTACGTGGTGCAGGTCATCGTCAGCGCCGAGCCGCAGCCGCCCAGCTAGTCGCGACACAGGTCACGCGCTCACTGACACAGGCTCTGCTGATGGGTGACCGGCTACGTGGTGCAGGTCATCGTCAGCGCCGAGCCGCAGCCGCCCAGCTAGTCGCGACACAGGTCACGCGCTCACTGACACAGGCTCTGCTGATGGGTGACCGGCTACGTGGTGCAGGTCATCGTCAGCGCCGAGCCGCAGCCGCCCAGCTAGTCGCGACACAGGTCACGCGCTCACTGACACAGGCTCTGCTGATGGGTGACCGGCTACGTGGTGCAGGTCATCGTCAGCGCCGAGCCGCAGCCGCCCAGCTAGTCGCGACACAGGTCACGCGCTCACTGACACAGGCTCTGCTGATGGGTGACCGGCTACGTGGTGCAGGTCATCGTCAGCGCCGAGCCGCAGCCGCCCAGCTAGTCGCGACACAGGTCACGCGCTCACTGACACAGGCTCTGCTGATGGGTGACCGGCTACGTGGTGCAGGTCATCGTCAGCGCCGAGCCGCAGCCGCCCAGCTAGTCGCGACACAGGTCACGCGCTCACTGACACAGGCTCTGCTGATGGGTGACCGGCTACGTGGTGCAGGTCATCGTCAGCGCCGAGCCGCAGCCGCCCCAGCTAGTCGCGACACAGGTCACGCGCTCACTGACACAGGCTCTGCTGATGGGTGACCGGCTACGTGGTGCAGGTCATCGTCAGCGCCGAGCCGCAGCCGCCCAGCTAGTCGCGACACAGGTCACGCGCTCACTGACACAGGCTCTGCTGATGGGTGACCGGCTACGTGGTGCAGGTCATCGTCAGCGCCGAGCCGCAGCCGCCCAGCTAGTCGCGACACAGGTCACGCGCTCACTGACACAGGCTCTGCTGATGGGTGACCGGCTACGTGGTGCAGGTCATCGTCAGCGCCGAGCCGCAGCCGCCCAGCTAGTCGCGACACAGGTCACGCGCTCACTGACACAGGCTCTGCTGATGGGTGACCGGCTACGTGGTGCAGGTCATCGTCAGCGCCGAGCCGCAGCCGCCCAGCTAGTCGCGACACAGGTCACGCGCTCACTGACACAGGCTCTGCTGATGGGTGACCGGCTACGTGGTGCAGGTCATCGTCAGCGCCGAGCCGCAGCCGCCAGCTAGTCGCGACACAGGTCACGCGCTCACTGACACAGGCTCTGCTGATGGGTGACCGCTACGTGGTGCAGGTCATCGTCAGCGCCGAGCCGCAGCCGCCCAGCTAGTCGCGACACAGGTCACGCGCTCACTGACACAGGCTCTGCTGATGGGTGACCGGCTACGTGGTGCAGGTCATCGTCAGCGCCGAGCCGCAGCCGCCCAGCTAGTCGCGACACAGGTCACGCGCTCACTGACACAGGCTCTGCTGATGGTGACCGGCTACGTGGTGCAGGTCATCGTCAGCGCCGAGCCGCAGCCGCCCAGCTAGTCGCGACACAGGTCACGCGCTCACTGACACAGGCTCTGCTGATGGGTGACCGGCTACGTGGTGCAGGTCATCGTCAGCGCCGAGCCGCAGCCGCCCAGCTAGTCGCGACACAGGTCACGCGCTCACTGACACAGGCTCTGCTGATGGGTGACCGGCTACGTGGTGCAGGTCATCGTCAGCGCCGAGCCGCAGCCGCCCAGCTAGTCGCGACACAGGTCACGCGCTCACTGACACAGGCTCTGCTGATGGGTGACCGGCTACGTGGTGCAGGTCATCGTCAGCGCCGAGCCGCAGCCGCCCAGCTAGTCGCGACACAGGTCACGCGCTCACTGACACAGGCTCTGCTGATGGGTGACCGGCTACGTGGTGCAGGTCATCGTCAGCGCCGAGCCGCAGCCGCCCAGCTAGTCGCGACACAGGTCACGCGCTCACTGACACAGGCTCTGCTGATGGGTGACCGGCTACGTGGTGCAGGTCATCGTCAGCGCCGAGCCGCAGCCGCCCAGCTAGTCGCGACACAGGTCACGCGCTCACTGACACAGGCTCTGCTGATGGGTGACCGGCTACGTGGTGCAGGTCATCGTCAGCGCCGAGCCGCAGCCGCCAGCTAGTCGCGACACAGGTCACGCGCTCACTGACACAGGCTCTGCTGATGGGTGACCGGCTACGTGGTGCAGGTCATCGTCAGCGCCGAGCCGCAGCCGCCCAGCTAGTCGCGACACAGGTCACGCGCTCACTGACACAGGCTCTGCTGATGGGTGACCGGCTACGTGGTGCAGGTCATCGTCAGCGCCGAGCCGCAGCCGCCCAGCTAGTCGCGACACAGGTCACGCGCTCACTGACACAGGCTCTGCTGATGGGTGACCGGCTACGTGGTGCAGGTCATCGTCAGCGCCGAGCCGCAGCCGCCCAGCTAGTCGCGACACAGGTCACGCGCTCACTGACACAGGCTCTGCTGATGGGTGACCGGCTACGTGGTGCAGGTCATCGTCAGCGCCGAGCCGCAGCCGCCCAGCTAGTCGCGACACAGGTCACGCGCTCACTGACCACAGGCTCTGCTGATGGGTGACCGGCTACGTGGTGCAGGTCATCGTCAGCGCCGAGCCGCAGCCGCCCAGCTAGTCGCGACACAGGTCACGCGCTCACTGACACAGGCTCTGCTGATGGGTGACCGGCTACGTGGTGCAGGTCATCGTCAGCGCCGAGCCGCAGCCGCCCCAGCTAGTCGCGACACAGGTCACGCGCTCACTGACACAGGCTCTGCTGATGGGTGACCGGCTACGTGGTGCAGGTCATCGTCAGCGCCGAGCCGCAGCCGCCCAGCTAGTCGCGACACAGGTCACGCGCTCACTGACACAGGCTCTGCTGATGGGTGACCGGCTACGTGGTGCAGGTCATCGTCAGCGCCGAGCCGCAGCCGCCCAGCTAGTCGCGACACAGGTCACGCGCTCACTGACACAGGCTCTGCTGATGGGTGACCGGCTACGTGGTGCAGGTCATCGTCAGCGCCGAGCCGCAGCCGCCCAGCTAGTCGCGACACAGGTCACGCGCTCACTGACACAGGCTCTGCTGATGGGTGACCGGCTACGTGGTGCAGGTCATCGTCAGCGCCGAGCCGCAGCCGCCCAGCTAGTCGCGACACAGGTCACGCGCTCACTGACACAGGCTCTGCTGCATGGGTGACCGGCTACGTGGTGCAGGTCATCGTCAGCGCCGAGCCGCAGCCGCCCAGCTAGTCGCGACACAGGTCACGCGCTCACTGACACAGGCTCTGCTGATGGGTGACCGGCTACGTGGTGCAGGTCATCGTCAGCGCCGAGCCGCAGCCGCCCAGCTAGTCGCGACACAGGTCACGCGCTCACTGACACAGGCTCTGCTGATGGGTGACCGGCTACGTGGTGCAGGTCATCGTCAGCGCCGAGCCGCAGCCGCCCAGCTAGTCGCGACACAGGTCACGCGCTCACTGACACAGGCTCTGCTGAGGGTGACCGGCTACGTGGTGCAGGTCATCGTCAGCGCCGAGCCGCAGCCGCCCAGCTAGTCGCGACACAGGTCACCGATCACTGACACAGGCTCTGCTGATGGGTGACCGGCTACGTGGTGCAGGTCAACGTCAGCGCCGAGCGCAGCGCCCAGCTAGTCGCGACACAGGTCACGGCGCTCACTGACACAGGCTCTGCTGATGGGTGACCGGCTACGTGGTGCAGGTCATCGTCAGCGCCGAGCCGCAGCCGCCCAGCTAGTCGCGACACAGGTCACGCGCTCACTGACACAGGCTCTGCTGATGGGTGACCGGCTACGTGGTGCAGGTCATCGTCAGCGCCGAGCCGCAGCCGCCCAGCTAGTCGCGACACAGGTCACGCGCTCTACTGACACAGGCTCTGCTGATGGGTGACCGGCACGTGGTGCAGGTCATCGTCAGCGCCCAGCCGCAGCCGC